>OX387225.1:11930139-13146722 GCA_947561695.1 Tyria jacobaeae | reverse complement strand
ACTTCCAGATTTGGATAACTCTATATGATATAACTATTGGCTATTGGAATTGAATAAAGTAGTTACACACATATACATACATACATACACTCACTCATGTGTCCCTTAAGGGTAGGCAGAGGTGTACTTAACACCCACAACCCACATTTTCCTAATTAGAATTCGTTACTATTACGTTAGGTTTAGGGCACTGTAATTATGTATTGACTGCACAGATGGCAGCAGTGGTTTAAATGGTCACCTCGACAATACACTGCCGCGTCGAGTGTTGTGGGTTCGAACCCCACACGGGATAAATCTTCAATTGTGTTCTGAGTCTAGGTGTTATTCGTGTCCATTATTTGAAACTTTACAATAATTTGTTGAAATTATTGTAAAGTTTCCCGCGATACAGGACTTAATCAATGCTCGAGAGTTGTATTAAAGTCAAAGGATTAATCGCTCTGAAAAATAAATTGTAAATAAATGGGCATGCTTTAATATTGAAAAGACTCGATCGAACTGCACGAGGCAGTAACACACTATATACCTTATGTAAATATAATAAAAGTCTTACATGTATATAATTTTAAAGAATAAAGCATAGCCCATACCGTCTTTTATGAAGCTATTGGGCAATTCCAGTTTAGTAATCTAAAATCGATACCTAGGGTATAGCAACACTAAACGAATTTGCTAAACTGTAAGTCAAAGAGGTCACAAACAACAAATCCCGACGTGTTGAGTCGGATGAGTCAGGACATGACGAGTTCAATAATAAAAAAAGAATCACCAATCGCTCCGTACCGAAGATTGAGAGCGACGACCTTACGTACGGAACGAGATAGGAGATTAAGCGATTGATTTAGAACAGCAGCGATTATTTTCTGTATTTTTTTAAATATTGGACACCTTAATAAACTGAAACGCAAAATTATAAGACTGCTGACTCATTGGTATAAGTTTCTATCTGTCACTGTAACCTGTAGTGGCGAGAACTAGCCCTTTAGGTATGTCAAGTACTAAATATGCTTTCATAAAATAAAGAATGCAACACCTTTTTGAAAAAGAATCAGATCGTTTAAGCAATGTGTGGTAGAATATGACGTGCATTTGCCTATCAAATAGATAAAAAAAAATGTGTTATTCGTGACGTTTCAAGTTGACATATGTTAATAACACCTATCTTTAAATATTTTAACTAATAGATTTAAACGTGAACTTGGCTTGTATATGTTAACTATTTTAGTATTGATTTTCTATTAATTTTACTCTTTAAAATTAAATGTTAACACAAATGTTGTATAAAATAATATAATAGACACTGACAGATAGATATAATAATAACAAAAAATAAATAGGCTTTCTTTGCCCGCTCTACTAACTATTTTCAGAATACTAGAAATTAATGTGAATGTCATAACTTTCTTTTAGAAATAAGATAAATTCAAGAAAACAAATTAAAATATACAAAAAAAATCTGCACAATATCTATAAATTAAAAAACAAAATTTGGTCTATACCTCTATCTCTCTTAACTCAACTCTTCACGCGCAGGAGCCCATCGTGGATCCACCGGAAGGAATCAGGGGCTGGGGCCACAATCTCGACGTCCGGCGTCATGCTCCCACTTCCGGCCCGACAAGGCGTGACGCGCGCGCGCCGTGACCTGCGCGTGCGTCGCAATTGTTGTTAATTAGATACGTGCACTGATTTACTTGTAATAGATAATTTTAGTCAAAAATGTGCCTTCCGGTATTAAATGTACAGTAATTTTGTTGGGTGTTCTCTTATTCACACTTTTTGGGTGTAAAAAAATTGGGTGAATAACATTTGAGAGTAAAAGTATTCAACCTACCTTATTTTCAACCTCGATAGTTTGATGTAATTATTAAATTCAAAGCTAGTGAAACAGTTCATTTTAAATTTTAATAGCACTGTTTTTTTAACAAGTTATCCTACTGCGCAGATAAAAAAAAACAAGTGTAAATATTTTTAAATTTCGAACTCTTCAATAACTCTATGGATGCTGTAGAATTTCACAAAGAAAAAAAAGGATTTGATAAAAGAATATTAAAAAGACTCAGGATTTTATCATAGTCTAACGTCCTATCTTTTACACTTGACACAGAATAATGTGTGAGGGTTCGTTCTGAAATCCTTTATAAAGCAGAGACTGAAGTATTTTTGATATCGTTTAAGTCACCCGCCTCGATCCGCTTCTGTGATGATCGCGGGAGTTTTCAGTTCGAAATAGCCATAAACACTAGGTAAGGAAAATAAATATATTTCTGTAACTACCCGACACTTCTTTGTTCGATATTTATAGATGATTGTTTTATTTGGTTAGTTCTTAAACAGAGGTGAGAAACAAATTTTTAAATAAAAGTACTTTCACAAAAATCAAACAAGTATCTGATGTAATAATATAATAAAAGCGGACCAAACTGTAATTGACTACATGTAGGCGTTTGTATGTACATATATGTATATGTCTCGGTAATTAGTAGTTTGAAAAAAGGCTGTTATTCTGTCATTATAAAAAGAAATAAATTCAAGTAACTAAATAAGTTTTTAAAGAAAGTTTTAATTCAACATGGACTATTTGCATACTTTTGTATATACATAGATATAATAAGTATGTCGTCGAGACTACACAAACTTATTAAGCCCAAGTTCGCGATCGCGCATAGTTTTTCCTAACTATGTGCAAATCACAAACGGGGTGGCTGCCATAATTGCTTTCCTTACGTAATTATAATTGGCGAGAACAGTGTGCACATTAATTATTCATTAACTCTGCTCACCCTCATTTGGCGCAGATTTGAGAAACGCCGGTTAAACATATGAGAGCCCTACTATTTTTCTAATAGGAGTTTCTTGTTTTTATGCGGGTTTTCTCGATATCAATGTGTATTGGGTCATTATTTACTGAATGCATGGGTACATTTCTTCTAGAAATAGGACTTCATATTACACAAATGTTTTCTGTAACCAATAATTACTTACTATTATTATTAAACTTTCAGAGATGATTCGATAATTGTCACCGATTGACTAAGCTCAGCTTTTGACTTAATGTTTTCAACATTTACTGATTTATTATATTAGAACCACTTATTATATTAGAAACTTTGATTATAATTGTGTATATCATCTATTAAAATTAATAAGTAAGAGATAGTGTGTGTATATATATATATATATATATATTATATATATATATATATATATATATATATATATATATATATATATATATTATTTTTTATTTGAATTAAATTATAAAATCTTGTTTACTAACTCGTGACACATAACATTTAAAGTAACCATATAAAGAGAGCAAGATATTTTATTAAAATAAAACTTTTCTATTTAAGAAGCCTTTTACAAAAAAAAAGTTCATATACATGGTTCTAGAAGTCTTAGTTACATAATTTACACAATATTTTAATTATATTACATTTGTAATATGTACACGGAGAATGTGTTTGAAAAACAAACAACAAAATGCATAAATCAACCATAACTATCGTGGAATTAAAACGCGACTATATTAAAATACCGATGTTGTTCTTGAGGCGATGAAGGGTTGGGCGGTCAAGTGTTCCCCCATCTTCCACCTTCCTTCCCTCGCTGCGTAGGATGTTAAATTACGGATAAAATGATACCAGAGGTAAGAAATATTGAGAGAGTTAAAATCTGTTAATTGCTTTATTTTTATTTTTTTTCTACATGGTGTTCTGAAAAGCGACTTCCACTAAACATAGGACTGTATAATATTGTTCCTTAGTACGGCTATTAGTTATCTATGGATGGTTACATTTTGGTTATTACAGGTGATGTGATAATTTTTAGGCTTCGATACCCGTTTGCTATTAGCAAAAGTGTGTTTCCAAATTATTAAAAAAAATCTGGACTATTTTATATTTCATCTATTTCATATCCATACGATCTTACTAATATTATAAATGAGAAAGTTTGGATGAATGTTTGTTACGCTATCAAGCCAGAACGGCTGAACAAATCTGGATGAGATTGGGCACAGGGATAGATTATAGTTTGGATATCAAAAATAATACTTATTGAAAAATGTACAACGTGTGAACGAAGACGCGGGCAACAAATTATTTTCTAATATCGCTGTCCAAATAAAAATCCTTTACTTGGACTTTACAGTTACATTTATTATAAATGTTAGCAAGTATTTACCTTGAAAGTCTGAGACAGTCTAATGATGTGGTTTCCGTTTAAAGAAAGCATCGCGTGAAACTTTTCGTAGATAGGTACTTAAAAAGTGTTGTTTCTCAAAGGACCCGAGCAGTGGAGGGTTGCTTTGTCATTTCAATATTACTCTTGAAAAGTAAATATTTTTGTTTATAAAGGAAAGATTATTAATGCTTAATATTACTTATTTTTGTTTTGAAATAGTAAGGTAGCAAAATATAATGAAATTCATTAAAGCTTTTGTGGGTATTGAGTTGTGGTATTTTCGTTGCGGACTATCAATGAATAACGGTGTGCTACATGCCACCTCCTTTCGATGCATTGTCATACAATGTGCACTGCGTTCATGTTCCTTCATAGTCGATGTAATGTAATTGCAGTGAGTCTTGCCTCATAGATAACTGTATAGAAGCAATAACACGCTCAACAACATTTATGTACATCCCTATGCTTAAAATAAAAGAGTTAGCCTAAGTTTCCTGACGCGGGCAATTTTAATATACGATGAAACGTTTTTATTTTTTGGGTAATTTGACAACCTTAAGGTTTGACGTCATTCCTTAGTCAAAATGTATCAAAGGGTCTAACGATTTGTAAAAAGATACTGATCTAACTTTTCTAGTATTTGAATCAACAGATTACTGAATAACTACTTAGTGATATTAAGGTTGTTGTAAATTATTCTTTTAACACCATTTCAATTGCATTTCGAGTTAAACGGTTGGTAGAATATTTTTAGCTCAATTATTTTCCTTCTATATATCTATGGTGAATAAATTTGTAAGCTATTTTCAAATCTAATATTCTTCTACTTTTACACAAAATTTTATGAAAACTTTGACAAAAGTAGAAAAATAGCGGAGAAGCAGATAAACTGTTGAGCTCTAATTTATGTTTGTATTATTGCACCTAAAAGCTCTTTTCATTTAAATAAATTTCGATTGAAAAACTCAAGTGGCTACTTAGGTTGATTCAAAATTTTATTTTTAGATATTCAGGAGAGCAGGAACCTAATCTTATAATCTCACTTTTTTTTTTTTTTTTTTTTTTTTATCGTGTGGAAATCCCCTCGGACCGTCACCCCGCCGGGGTTTGCGGCGGGGCGGTGTGTCGGAATCGAACCGACTAAAACCACACGGTGTGCCACTCTACGCCTGAGACGGAAGGGATCCGGGAACTGCTGATATTAAGACATCCGGACCCCTCCCAGCGCTTGCCCGCACTGAATCGGGCACCGTCTGCTGTTAAACTCTCTAATTAGGCGACGTACGGCACACGCATACGTCACCCCCTCGCGGGTGGCCACTAGAGCGGATGGAGGGGAAAACCCGTCCCGACCATCCGCGGCCACACTCAGGGCGGCATGAGGCGCTGATAGGCGCGCCTACGCCGCCCAGTTCGCCGGCGGCGGATTGGGTCCGAGTGGATATCGTCCTCCCGGGCCTTCTCCGCCGCCTCCTTCTGCGAGATGACATCTTCACAGAAGGTTGCGACCGCGGTAAAACTGCTATCGCTACCGGCCATGGAGCGTATGACGGCCGGTAGCGAGAGATCTCCTCCGATGACTGCAGTGAGGGCCGGCGCTGCGATTCCCAAGCGGGGCAGATCGTCAGCGTGTGCTGGGCCGAGTCTTCACTACAGTCGCAGTGGTGGCAGGCGGGACTCAGTTCCCTCCTGGCGACCGAGTGCAGGTACTTCCCGAAGCAACCATGCCCGGAAAGCACCTGCGTCAGTCGGAAGGAAAGGGTCCCGTGCTGCCGCCCTGCCCACTCGAGGATGACCGGCTGGAGAGCCTCCACGGCGGCAAAGCCAGCGCGCGGAGTCTCCAGCCGGAACGACCAACTAGCCATTGTGGCTCGACGGGCGGCTTCACGCCACTCGCGTACCTCTTCGGGCGGAGGGCGAAAGCCATACTCCGCCCGATATTCAGCCACCCGTCGATAAACTTCGGCGAGCACTTCCGCCTCCAAATCCCACGGGGGTGTTCCAGCCAAGGCGCACGCCGCCTCGGTGGACACCGTGCGGTATCCGCGTATGGCTCTGACCGCCAATACCCTTTGAGGCCGCCAGAGGCGCGCCTTATTCTGGGCGGTCAGAGCCGCCACCCACACCGGTGCCCCATACAGCGCCATCGACCGGACCACCCCCGTGTAGAGGTGTCGCGTTGCGACGCTGGCTCCACCCAAGTTGGGCAAAAGTCGCCCAAGGGCAGAGGCAGCGTCGACCAGCTTCGGACCAAGCTGTCGGAAGTGCTCGTCGAAGAGCCACCTACCGTCGAGTATCAGGCCCAGATACCTCATCTGGGCCCGAACCGGGACGAGGACCGAGTTGACCTCGATGGAGGCACCGGCGGGTGGACCACGACGGGGCCCATGGAACAAAAGGGCCTCCGTCTTGTCCAGGGCCACCCGTAAGCCCAGTGCCTCGATGCGCCCGACCACCAAAGAAACACCCCTGGTGGCCAGGCGCGCCGCCTCTTGGAAGTTCGCCCCCCGGGCTGTGACCAATGTGTCATCAGCGTAGCAAATTACGCCCAGCCCGGGGGGGAGGCGACCTCGTAGAACCCAGTCGTACCCCACGTTCCACAGGAGTGGTCCAAGGACAGACCCCTGCGGAACGCCGCACGACATGGGTCGCCGTCTCAAGACGCCCTCTCGGTCCTCGTACACGACGGTACGCTCCTCTAAATAGTCTGCCACCAGCCGCCTCAGGTACTCTGGCACCCCGTGGTATTGGAGTGCTTCCCTGATGCAGCTGAATGGCAGACTATTGAATGCGTTGGCGATGTCCAGAGACACCGCCAACAGCACGCCGCCACAGCTCACTGCCTCTCCGGTCACGGCCCTAAGGCGCATCACGGCATCGACCGTCGAACGCCCCTCCCGGAACCCGAATTGGGCGTCCGACAGGTCGGGGCCCACCTCGCTGAGGTGCCGGACGATGCGGGCAGAGAGTATCCTCTCAAAAAGTTTACCCGCCTCGTCCAGCAACACGATGGGCCTATAGGCCGCGACCGAATCGGCAGGCCGTCCCGGCTTCCTCAACAGGACCAGCTTCCCGCATTTCCAGCACTCTGGGAAGCGTCCGGACGCCAGGCTAGCGTCCAACACTTCCCTGAGGCGGTCCGACATATGGTCGAGGGCTGGGGCCATCACTCGGGCTGGTACCCCGTCCGGCCCGGGGGCGGTGTTCTTGGAACGGATCCGTAGAACAGCCGCCCCAACCTCCGATTCCCTAACGGGCAATCTTATAATCCTACTTATGCCAAGCCAATCGTTCGGGGACCAAGCTCCTTCACAAGACGCAAATCATTATAATTAACAATTACGACCATAACGGTTGTTTAAAAAAAAAGTTTAAACAGCAAACATGCGGCCAAGAAAGCTAGAGCTGGATGCGAAAAGACAAAGGGATTGGCATCGTGCGTGAAGAGGGCAGACAATGTCATGTATCAAGTTCACGTGAGGCCCGCCAACGCGTCAGCGGGTACTGCCCGAATAATAAATATCACACTAAATTAATTTTTATAAATATATTTTTAACTAAATAGCCTTAGTAGGTATTTAAAGAATAATAGAAGGTGAAATAAAGTAATAAGATTGACTGTGGAATATTTAAGGATAAATCCTTTTACAGGAATATACTGTGAATTATTTATCAGACGTCAAAGTACAAAATAGGTATGTCCTCCGTTGAGGTTAAGCTTGTCCGGCTTTGAGTCGTATTCGGTATATGATACGTTTTCCGTCTAAAAGAGACTTGGTATCACCCAGGGTTTTTCAAATATCTCCTAATACGGCAAAGAGACCTAAAAGGACTCGTACCTTCATACTGACATTTACATAACATAAGGAAAATAATTCTGATTTACTTCGAATGAATTATATCAGAATACATTTAATTTCTACATTGCATTTTTGGCGGTATGTCAAATGTTCATGACTTATACAATAAAATGACAAATAACAATATATATAATTAATATATTTTTTTGCTAACCGTACCTGAAATTGATTCCTTACGTACAAGATTTAGAAACGGCATACTGTGGCGAAGGACAATAAAGACTGTAACTAAATATTTTATCCACTGTGGGAATAATTAGAGCATCGCTGCTTTCTCAGGCTTCTAGACAAAGAATCTTTTGTTATTAAGAACAAAAGTTTTTCGTAAGGTCACTTTTTAAAACAAGTTTGTCTTGTTATGTTATATTTTCGACCTCTAAAGTACAAATTGCTAATATGTATCTGTAAGTAGGTATATCTTACTCCGTGGTTACATAATTAATTAATTATTAAAATAAGAGTAATATCGTTAAAATCATCTCACCTACAAAATAGTGATGGTTTAGCAGTTGCAAAAAGATATATCTAATAATGGTTTACTACGCATAAGAGACACCGTTGTCGCAAGTGTTAGTTGATATTAGCTTATTGACGGATTGGCTTTGTTCTTGTTTCCCTTGCCATAGAGGTGTTGAAAAAATGCAATATCATTGTTGTTTTCAATTACAATCTGAATTCAAATCAAATGATTGCTAAGGAGTTCGAGCATGTCAATCTGTTCTTAATTTAAATTATATTTCATATGAACTACCCTCCTGTACCCAAGTAACTTTCCCTATCTTTATATTTTAAACAACAACTATACGGCGTAAACTGAAAGCTTGATGACGAAATTAAAACTGTCGCTCACCATTGATGTCAACCCTCCCGGTGTTGCATTATTTTTTCTTCCACTAACGTCTAGATAGACTTGGGGGGCCTGTCTTACCCCTTTTGGGGGGTACTTGAGGCCCTTATCTGTTGTAAGTTTGTACAGCGTAGTGGATCGTAGGGGACCCCCTTTGGTGATGTATCTTGAGTCTCGTGTCGCGGTAAAAGTGTACTTTGTAACTTGGACAATTTGAAGAAGTAAATAAATACATATATGTTTTCTGTGTAGTAAGAAAATAAAACTGTACATGTAAAACATTAAGATTCTTTAGCATACATATGAAACCTATTAATAGTAATTAAACAAAACCCAAAGTTAAATCCTTTGCATTTCAATCAAACATGATTTTCAATCAATTATTTAGGTACAGCATAACTTATTATAAAGTAAATCAATAGTATATCATAAGTATGGTATGAATGTGATTATTTCAAATACGATTAAAATATAATCTGTAATCAAATTTCATTTACCATTAGAATAGGTTTTCAGATTTTCAATCAAACGACCGGTCAAAAATATTCTTTGCGGCCTGCAACATCCGTCTACTTATGCGTACGTTGAGTAGTTTTTTATTTTCTTCTCCCCCTTAGCCTGTCTGGTCTTCCCTTAACGAGACTTCAAACAGTACCACAATACCACTGATTAGTGCCCGGACGACGAAGTATTGCAAAAATATAGCCTTTTGGGCTTTATGAGACAAATGACCGATCGTTTTCTTTGTCGGGGGTAATTTATGTTGTAGATGTTGTCCTTAAAGTTTCTGAAACTATGCTAAAGTAAAGTTACAGATTAGCGCTAACAGATTTGAAATTAGAAAAACCGTTCCAAATTTGAATTTTTGTCTATGGTGCAGTGTTTTCTAGATTTCATACATACCGATACGAAATTGTTTTTTTTTTTTGATATGACGGCAAGTGTGTTAACCCATTATGTAACTCAATGTGTCATGTCTAATATTAACTTTTAATTATGAATACCAACAACCTCTATCGATTTTAAATGCATATTATGTTTCTAATTAACCCATATGTTTATATTGAATAATATATCTAGTAATTTTATTAATATTGTTAGAATATATATTGATCTAATAAACAATAAATAATCTCAACACTTGATTGTAACAAATTGTTTAATGCAAATTCTAATTACACAGTTCCAAGTTACTGGTGACTTGATATGGACTTAAATATTTTATATTAGAGATTTATATAAAAACGTTTCTAATCTTTATTCGTTGATCAAAAAAGTCGAAGAAGCTTATTAGTAACTAAAAACGGCTTAGGAATAAAAGTATTCCCTTAGTAGAGAACATCAGGATATATTCCTCCATAAAAACTATTTCAAAGCAGACAAATCCAGCTTTACTACGAACGAATCATCGATTCTGAGAAAAACCTAGTCAGTCCTATTAAAACCTTCGTAGTAAAAATAAAAAAAAATGTGGACCCAGTACTGAACTGTGTAATACGGAGCCTTCCCGGCTTGTAGTTAAGATTGACAGACGGTAGGGTTGAGTTGGGGATGGGAGGCGATAGGGGGAAATGAAAGAGAGTGGAAAAAATTATACGTGGCAACCGACGCATCTTAACTTCCGTGCCTTCTTCCGTGGAGCGTTTACACGCAATATTCGACCTGACAGTGCTGGCTTAAGATCGTGGTCTGCACCAGTACTTATTGCTGTACTTACTGGACTGGTAATCATAGTACATATGGAGTAGCTGTATGAATTTTTACATAACAAAGAAAGACGATATTGAAAGGACGGTGATCAAAACTTATTTCTTAAAAGTATATAACTATAGCTTGAAGTAACGGAAACTTTGCTGTACGGATGGCGTAGGGATTTAAGTGGTCACCTCGCCCCCGCCGCTCCGAGTGTTGTGGGTTCGATTCCCGCACGGGACACCACTTTGTATAATGCTCAAGTTGTTGTTCTGAGTGTGAGTGTTTTTAGTGTCTGTTATTTGAATGTTTGTAAAGTCCCCCGCAACACAGGAATTAATCCTAGTGCAGGAGTTGTCTTTTTAAAAGAAAAAAAAAAACAGAAAAAAAAATAAGCAATAACCAGTCAACAGGTAGTTATTACGCACGATTATTATGACTTATAATAATTTATAATAAACCATAATATAAAAAAATATAAAACAATGGCTAAATAGTATTGTTAGGTTATAGAAAATGAGATATCGAATTAATAGCTTTAACTTATAAAAACATATATCTTAAGTAAACTTTTTCCATGTAACTTACATTCTCATTGAAACTTAAATAATTCGTATTAACTCATACAAAGTAACATCTTGTCAAGCGAGCGACAAGACCGAGTAAGTAATTAATCGTAGGCAAGCGCTAGAATGTACAATATTCCACTGACTACCGCTAGTTCTTACAGTAATTTAAATGATGCATAAGATATTTTAATGAAGATCATTCATGGAGTAGCAGGTTTATATAATTGAAACCTTAATTGGTCAAAAATAGATAATATGATCTGGCTTAAAGACAGAAACATACATATACTCACGCTAATTTCTTCGAAGATACAGGCAGAGATGCATCAGAAGCTCACATTTTGCCAACTATAATATAATTTAGTTCCATTTTCGTAATAGGGGCAAGCTATATACATACATCCTTTCAGATAGATACTGTCCAATCCCGTAGTCACCATTTACGACACCCACGGGCAAAGATGTGGTGACCATGTTCTGCTCGTCCAAGAACCACAATCAATTAGCCCACTGGAGTCCACTGCTGGACGTAGGACCCTCGCAATGTGCACCATAACTCTATATCTCCCGATCCGCCGCCGTCCACATCCAGCCTTTTTCAGATCGAGGTAAAAAGTAAAAGGTTTAAGAAGAAAGGTTTATTTAGTATGTACATCATACGGATATTACGAGTATATGTAAATTACATGTGTAGTCACAAACTATGTTTAAAAATAGAAAGAAAAAAAAATCAAAAAAACACGACCAACATCACGCATGTTGAAAGAGGAGAGAACAAACGAAACAAAAAATAACTAAAAAATACACTCAAACAAAACCTAACCTCATTGGCGACGCTTTGCTATCGTAATTAAAAAGTAAAAAAAATATATAAAAAATCCATGTCAACTCCTTGCAGTTTCCTAAGTATGAATTATGCCGGTCGGTGTATTCGTTAAGGGGCGGATCCATTCATTCTTTTTGTCCGCTAGCAGCAGTTAAGGAGGTCTGTAGGAGGGTAGGGTGGGGGCTACCCCCCTGAACTTGCGACTCGAGAATATTTTTTTTTTCTACACTACTCAACAACGCTGGAAATCGACACACTTGGCTGTAGTTTGTTCCGCTCGTTGCAGCGATGATAGTTCGAGTGACTTTCAGATTTTGAGGACGCTGGATAGTAATTTTGTTGATTATATTTTTTTCTCTACCTTACTCTTGAGAACTTTGTTTAATTAAAGAAGAGTCTTTGGCGTAAGATACTTATTACTTAGTAAGTATCGTGTGGAAGTGGGATATTGCCATTTTGAGGCAGGACTGCTAGTGCCCTACAGTTAGAAAGACGACAGTAACAATATTAGGCCTACCATAACAGTGACGATTATTTTTTTAATAATTAATATTACTATGAGGGTAGGTGCAAAACTTTAACCTTTTGGTGTACTTGTCATAAAGGCGCTTTCATATGAATTAATTTTCAATATTTTTAAACCACACGCGTTTTCAAGGTATACACAGCGAGTTTGTAACATCAAATTAGACAAGCTTTGTTTCGTGATAAAAATCATACTTCTTATTTAAATAGTTGGCTAAACTCTTATTAAATAATAACGAAGCGCCACATAAAATTTCTCTTTTGAAAAAAATTATAAACGTCTTAATTGCGCCTATTATGATACATTTGAATAAACTGTATGTTATGTCGTCTGAATATTTTCTTCAAAATAAAACTATAACAATGTCGAATTATTACTTTTTTTTAACGGTTGAAAATAATAACATAGAAATAAAAAACAGAAATACACACACAGTACAGAGATATTTTGTAAATGTGTAATATTAGAGTCGATAGTTATGTAAATGTATGTAGGATACAATATATATTATATCACATTACCTTATCCTTTTCCATCATAAGGTATCAGGCAACTGTTATTATAGCATAACTATTCATGAATATAATATTATTATAAACCTATACACACATTTTTCCCTTTATACGATGCTTTTAATAACCCAATATAAAATAATGCAGTAAAATAATTTTATCGATAGTTTTACGTAAGAGTGTTACATCTCTAGACAGTAAGGAGCTTGTAAGACGGTAATGAACTGAATTCCTCGCTCTTTGAGTCTGCCTTGAGCCTCGGCCTCTTGCCACGAGCCATGGCATTCTAGAGCTTACTGCCTCGCCTATTGATCTCAGTTTCTTCAACGCATCTTTGTAAACGAATAAGTGTTTGTTAAGTTTGCATTCATAAGTGGTAATTATGAGAACTACGGGTTAATGAGGTCGTAGAGATTAAAAACAAAGAGTGATTTTTAATAATAATTCGATGGTTCGATCAGTGAGATTCTTCGATTAAGCGGTCCGCGACTGAGGTACAAACAGGAATACAACAGAGGTCTTTTCAACAAGTTCACAAGAAGGTGCCAGTTAACATAAATTTAAAAAAGATAAGCAGTTCACAGCAAATTTGTAATTTGAAAGTTTCCAAAATGAAACAAAGTCGAAGCAGGCAGTAATATACAAATATTTGAATTACTTTTAAGCATAGCTACACTACACTAATATATTTTACATACATATATTTTATTTTTGAAGTGATAACTTCTTTAGGCGCGTTGAGCACTTTTTGGGTGAACAAAAATCATGGAACTCGCATCATCGTCACCAAACGCTTTCCACAAGCTATATGTATACTGTGTATTTATGTGTATATTTTGGGTGAACAAAAAGCGTGAAACTCGCGTCATCTTCACCGCACGCTTTCCATGAGCTATATGTATGTATACTGTGTATAATCTAATAACTCGACGATACATTTCACAAGTTATTTAGTTTTCACTTCTATCGGTAGTCCCCAGAGACTGCCCGTATTTTATTTTCTAGTAAGTTACAAGATCATATATAAATTATTATTATTTTAAATTAAATAGAGTATTTATTAAGGAATAATATAGGCTAAAAACAACACGATGCGAACAACACGATGCGAACAACAGGTGGAACTGCGGGGACCGGCTGTATTCTATACTTACATTTGCATAGAAATAGGTAGTAAGGTTTACTACAGATAGGTTTTTTTATTATAACATCAACAGGCAAACTTCATACACATACGTAGACAGTTACAAACTTAAAGACGACTTAGCTTAGAGTCAGGATCTCGAATCTTAATCTAAAGGGCGTAACTTCTTGCAAGTTGTCGCGAACCTGGGGGATGTTTAGCCATTAAGTTAATGGTTAACTTGTCGGCTTAGTTCTAGATAAGATTAGGAGGGCAATAGGTTGTTCAGGCAAGTCTTGCAACTATAAGCGTCTTACATAAAAATAATGTACATGTATATTGTTCTACCGTGGGAGAGCCATGCTATATGCCAGGCACGTATGGCACAGAAAACGGATGGACAATTCATACTTCACTGTATTGCCGAGTGAGTACGTACATATGTATGTGTGATATTTCTTTATCAGGCCCTAGATAATAAACCGCGTGATGGATTTCTACATGTGAGGTGTTATTTAAAACGTCTTAATAGTGAGAGTGACATAGAATATATAAAATGTCGAGATGACGTCAGCATAAGTATATGAGGACAAGTTATTAATGCAATCGGGTTGAATATTTATATATTTTTTTTAATTCTTGTTAGAGGGCTCGGAGTTCCCGGCAACGGCCAGTTCGAGCTATAAGCGACGGCGACTGACTGGCTTGACTTGCTTGAGCTACTGCTTATAATCCCCAATCCAACTGTATAAGCAATTTCGATTTCCTGTCAATATACTTCAAATTTTCGAATCCAAATCCCAAAAGTGCTCGGGTGACGATAATAGACTTACCCCCTTATACACTATATGAACGTTAACCTTTACCCTCCCCTTCGGGGATAGAGGCGTGAGTGTATTTATGTAATAATTTTACATGTCAAATATGCATTTTAGCATAAACTAGATAGTTACTTAAACAAAGAACATTTTTAAAAGATTAATGGGCGTATACAATTTTCATTTTGTTGTTTGTTTTGTTAATGGAATAGTCAATTTAATACAAATGGAACAGGAAAATATTTGTGACCATAGGTAAAAACAAATATATTCAAAAATTCAAATTTATTTATATTTCTTGCAATCGACAAAGGTGTTACAAAATCTCGCCTGAGTACATATTGTTTAGTGGCATTCAAGTTTAAATACGAGTACAGTAAAAGTTCAGTTAGTAAAAATAATAATAATAGTTCAGCACCTAGCTTTTCCCCCAATATTGGTGGACCTATTGACAAGCCTAAGTGTTATAATTATAAAACTACAATGCTTTAGCTAATACCTTTTTATTATTTCATTTAAACGATCGAATCTTAACCTAATATACTGATACGATGAACGAGGAGTCCAGCGTCCGGTACCGTCGCGGCTGGACGACTTACTCCTTGAAAAAGGCCTCCTGTCGAGACTGAAACTAGTCGAAATACACACGTGAGTAAAACCGTATATTTAAATAAATGAATATACGATAACCGAAATCATACTATTTGACACGATTGGAGAGTAATAAAATGAGTACAAATTTGACACTCCTCATTTTTGTGAATTCGATCCATTTATATTTGTATTTCCACTTCGTGTTCACTTTATGCATGTTTGTGTTAGTCCTTACCAGTATAGATCATTTCTTAGTTGTCTATTAGAAAAAAGAAATCTACAAGCCAAGGCGTCTCTAGCCGCGACATAATACCATGACATTTCTTACTCACTCTAACGCAAAAGATTATAACGTATTCAAAGGTTAAATTTTCATCGTCAGTAAATAAGTTTAAGTAAAAACTCCTTGTTGCCTCAAGTACTCACGTTCGCGAAATGCAACGCATTTTGTGGAGTATTAAACCAAAGTTTGTGTGCGAGTTATCGCTGATCAAAACTAGTACTTGCTAAGTACACCCGATAAGGAAGGAAACCACGCGATTTTACTCAAGGAGGAGTTTATTTATGGCGATCGTTTAAACTTTACTACTTAAAGGAGTGAGGTGATTGCGTAAAGAAATAATAGTGTTTAATGCACGCATATATCTTCCCAGGCAAAACAAAAAAAAATATTTGACTGACTTGTTGACCTGTGAAAATAAAAATTTATATGAACCACGAATAGTTCCTTGTACCCGTTGTTTGTACTCGTAGCTTATATATATGAGTGCCATTTCAATACAGTTCTATTTTGTATACTCAGATTTGTTCTTAACCGGTAACCGGGCGGGCAGGTACGGGTAATCTGCATATATTTATATTTTATTTTATATTTACTTTGTTTTATAATATGTAATGATATTCGACAACTTATTGATTAATATTACCTTAATTTTTTTTATAGATGTTTAGAGTACTGTAGAGAGCTAGAGGATCGCCCTTTGGCCGCACAAAAGAGTGACACATGACTTCCTCGGATTGTCTGTACTCGTATAATCTTGCGCTTAATCACTCATTAAGGATATATCCTCTTTAACAATTAATCCGCGAGCTCAATTCACGCTACCGAGTTAGTTTTGCGCGCGCGCACGTATATGCTCGTAGATTACTTCATGATTGTGATAACAGTGTAAGCAAATATGATTGGTCTACTGAAAGATTTAATGTTTTAGTCACTGTTCACTATTGTGTAATTATGACTGAAGATATTAACAAATTCACGGAACAATAGACCTTGACCTAAAATTTTAGAAACCAAATACTAAGTTTCAAATGTGCATACTTAGTATGCAAAGCTATAGACAGACGTACCAATGTCTATGCTATATGTAGTGTCAAATCGTTAGAATGAAATATTTCCTGTGATTCAAGACGACAAATTTAGTTTTTATTTTTTTGGAAACAACACCAACATTCAAATAACGGACACAAAGAACGTCCAGACTCCGAACAACAATTTTATAGATTACACAAAGTGTCGTAGGCAGCGTAGTAGCGAGGTAATCAAAATACTGGTTAAAAAAACGTAATAAAGAGAACCTAAAATTTGATGACTTTACAAGTCACATGTCTTACCCTACTTAATTCATTATTATACTGTGGCATGTTTAAAACACGTAATATGTACGAACATTCGCAATTAACGCGTCGTACTTTAAACAGGAAACGCGCGAGGATGTGACGATATAGATTTAACCTTTGCCACATCCTACATCGTCTTGTAACACAACCACATCATTTGGGCCAAGCAACAGCAGGGTTAATTGTTGATAGTAGCAGTAGGGTTAATTGTTGACTCACTGTTTTGACGGCTCAGTGGCGCTTTCCTTGAAAGATTATGCGACCTCTTTTGAACACTAGCGCTGTAATCAATCTTAGTGGTAGTATATTAGTTTTGCATTATGTCTGGCGTATTTTATGAGTCATTTTGGTGACTGTACTTCTCAATTGATTTGTTTGGAGTGGAGTGAGATTGTAAAGTTAATTCTTCGTGGATATAGTAATTAGCATTCTGCTGAGGACTTTCTGGTTAGTAATATGACAATTCATAAGTTAACGTGTACACCTTAGTCCGATTATAGAGTTGTGCATTTTTTTCTACACTTTGATATAGTGTACAGGGAATTCGTCAGCGTTTTTATTTGTACTCTTGTGTTCGTTATAAACATTAATGTAAGTTCACTAAGTGATCTCTATGTGGATTACTTATCTCATAATTTCTCAATTATTAATTAAAAATTTAGCCAAACGAATAGTCGGCTATTTTTTAATTCTCAACAACAGACAACAACCGTTCAACTCCTGCCTATCTCCCTTAAGCCCTCCCCTTACAAGCTTATTAAACCCATCTCTATTATTCATGTTAGAATTTGATGCCACTAACATAACAGATTACCTACCTATTACTTGTCAACAGAGCACTGAGTGTCTGTAGTACATATACTGTATGATAGATAACAGTACGCTCCCTTACGACATCCACGGGAAAATACGGGATGGCCTTGTTCTACTGCACCGTAAAACACAAAGCACAAGGTAGTTTCTGTATAACCCTAAAAAAATATTATGTAAAGTAGCTCTATTAAAGAATGTGACCTCAATATTAAATAGAATGGTGACAGGTTAGCAGACGCCCCAATTACGGTGCGCGGGCGCATCCGGCGCGCAAATAGAATAGGTATGGTATCGTTAATATGTGTTTACAAGATGCACACCCGGTTAATTCCCGACATCACTACAATTGGACTCATTCACGTTAATTTAACAATTAGCATCTTTTACTATAGTTTCGTATATTTTTACTTATTTTTTTTTAACTAACAATAATAGTTTTGTAGTGTGGGTCTTGGTGGAGTTGACTGGTGCTACTTCTCTTGGTGATACTTCTCTTGGATGTTGTGATAGATGACTAAGTCTGACGATTGGTCTGTTATCTTTCAGAGAGTATACATACGTGGGATTAAATTAAGGTTATCAGAAGGGGGTTTTTGAAGACTCTGCTTCTGCTTCTGCTTTCGGGGATAAAAGCGTGACTGTACGTATGTAATAACAGCTGCAATAAGAACGCACTTATTAGTATGAGGAAATAGATTGTGGTCTATTTACCGCAGCTTTCAAGGACAAACCATGAATCGTAGTAATTTTTGTTTATTTCTTCTTCTCCAATTTAAATGTTTCTTACACGCATGTACTTTCTAAACCGCTGTATTAATAACGATTTTTAACCAACTGTACAAGAAGGAGGGTTATTTCCGAATGTATGTACATATGTATTTATGTATGAATGATGTTTCTTTCTCATACTCTAGCCGCTTATTAGTGGGAGTGAGATATTAATATGGTTCGAGATAACCTCAGGGGTTTTATGTTTTTTATAATATCCATATCTATTTTTTTACTACTTACGAACTTACGTACCTCCGCATATCCATCAAATACCTATTATTAACTATGAAATTAAGGTAACTTTGTAAAAATAAAATATATATATATATAAATTAGTCTACCGTGTTAAAAAAAAAACAGTTTTACGAATGTTCTTTATTTTTATTTACTAAAATATTATTCCATCATTACATCATATGAACAACATATAATATGATATGTGAAACAATAATTCACATTATAAAGTAGACAACCGACTTCAATGCGTCTATCATACAATTTAAGACTTATACTTATGGTTTTCTCTAGACTAACTAGACCAAATGGAAATGGGACCACACGGGAAGCACCAGCTTTCAAATAATCATCAAAATCGGTTCACCAAGTCGAAAGTTCTGTGGTAACAAATATAAAAAAAAACAATACAGTATACTTTCTCGAAGACGGTTGAAAATGTTGTAAGTGCTAAATATTACTACTGTTCAGCTATTCGTATATGCATTATTCTAAGTCAAACATCTTCATACTGCATAAATGAGAATGTTTGGATGAAAGTATGTTACTCAATCACTGATCACGGAATAGGGAGGATTAATTAGGAATAATGTATCTCTGTACATTATAATCTGGAGTAGCACATACAGCTATTTTATCCCAGTAAAATCTACGATAAAAAATTTCCCCGCAAACGAAATCATGGAAAATAGTTAGTATCAAATATTTGGGAAAATCCTTCAAATAATTGTAGAACAAGTCTAAAGTGCTATAAACAGTGTGCAACACACCAGCTCCGGTTATTATGCCGATATTACACTTAGGAACAATTGCCATTAAAGTGCATGCGAACTTGTAGCGTTCATACGTATCTATGTATGTATATGTGCCCCGGTCATTTGCCAATAGGGTTGCCACTTGCCAAGTTTGAGCCAAGTATAATAAACACAAATGTGACATATTATAGGACACATAAAACAGAAACTACTCATAATATTAGCTAGCTGCCATTGAAAATTCTATAAAGTAACAAGATAACTATTTCGGATATTATCCGCAATAACATATATATACAAACGCTCAACTCACGTCCTCGCTCGTCCTACTAACGTAATAGGGGGCAAGCCCATTGTAGTCAATCGGGTACTCTATGGTTGTATACATATTGTCACATAGATAACAATTAGGCAATGCAACATTTTCAAAATAACTTTTCTGGTGTGTCAAACAGCTGTCAATATTTTATTTATTTGTTTATACATACATATGTATATATTGATATAACATCTATGTATGTATGATTAATGCGTCATATTCGATCGAGAATTGTTATTTTGACATAATTTTGGGTTTTACCTTAGTCTTTAATTATTATTATTATTAAAAAATGCCCTCACCTATGCCTCGCCGAAACTTTTATCATGTAGTTTTTGAATTATTTATTAACCGAAATATTCACCAGGAGGAGTCTATGCAAGTAGGTATCTTCCCTTAATAGATATATATTACAATCAGCGCGATATCTATCTCTAAATACACATCTATAAATAAATTCACTTTAACTTTCGTATTGAACATATGTAGGTATACTAGTGTTCCTCAGTGATCACCATCATCGTCATCACTGGCCAATCGCCGTGCCTATACTAAAATACACTTCTCAAAATCTTTGACCTATCGATATTATAAAATATTGTTTGAGTATAATACTTTAGAATTCGGTAAACGGCACAACTCGGTATTACTTTGGGCCATCAAATGCTTGTATCCGCCACTCCTGGTTAAATATTCCGTAGCATACTTTGGAAGTGAGCCAGAAGTCTTTTTGGCCTCAAGATGTACTTAGCAACTTTGGTAATACTGAGGAGTATGTGCTTTGTGAGCCGTAGCGTAATTGTCTGCAGTAAGAGAACTTACAAACAACTTCATTTTTAAATAATATTGTTGAACATAAGCACTTCAGAGTGTCGAGGTTTCGCAATTCACATATTTGAGATTCCAAGAGATAGAACTGTATTTGCAATTATTTAATAAAGTTAGTAGTTATCTCGGTTAAATGTTAGCTAGTTTAATACAATGCGTTCAAATAAAAAGATAGCTGTCAAGCTGCCATATTGATTCACAAAGTACATTTTTATATTTATACGTACGATTAAAAAATATAATTTATAATCTCTGTAAATTATATTATTAATTATAAATACGAAATAAAAAACATTTTGCTGAGGCAAGAGTTATTACAAATCTCAAAAAAAGTAATAGTAAATGATAACAATAATAACTTCACGCAAATATTGTACTTTGGTAACCAGACTGCTGATAAATATACTTATATGCTTATTTCAAAATACAGATATCATAGATAGATTACACCTATATATAAAATAAATGATCGTGTTCATCACACAATCATTTGTTGGTAGGAAATCGAACACGACGTCTGACTTAGCAGCAGGGATCGCTAACCACTAGACCAACTGGCTAAAAATTGGCGATTATCTTATTTGAAACGCACAGTATTATAAGTAGGTCCTGGGAACACAAATTTTATGTATGTATTAGGTGCTGTCTGTATTCGAGTAACATCTGAGTCATTTGATTAGTAACAATAATACTCTTACAAACTATGTTAATTTATACCTATTATATAACGCATGCATGCGAATGCTTACCACAAGTTCATTACATGGGTAGAAAGATTGCATCAGGGGTTCACATACACACAGTCGAGTCTGATGGCAGTGCAGCGTAAAATGTTGTTGGGGCTGGCCACAGCGCACTAGGGATGCGTATCTTTTGCGCATCTTGGTATAAAACAGTCCAAGCGAGCATCAGCAGACGTCCCTGATGCGCTGCACCGATAGCCTCCATTAACACCCATGATACGCTTTTGCTGCTTTTTTTAAGTAGCCAGTGACAATATATCTAAATATCTTAAGTTCATTCAACTATTTATTTCAAGAATTAAGTATTCTCGTAAGTTTCAGATATTTTTTTTGTAAAGTCTTCGGATTTATTATTTAAGAGTCACAGTCCGTCCGAGTTTCTCAAGTATGAAACCCCAATTTAGTAATTGTACTAAATTGGGGTTTCATACTTGAGAAACTAAACGCATTGTTTGCAAAACCGAATTACTCACGAATCAACTCTTCAATATGTGACAAAGACGTCTACGAAGCGGCGACGGTGCAATTGGTTTAATAGAGACATCCTAGCGGCCATCGCATGTCAAAACATCCATAACCCATTGGTTGTAACAACTTGCACTTAGATACTTCCACATGTGTTCAACGAAATTGTCTCTTCCTCTCAAATAACCTATAGAACTAGCAAACAATAGACAAGCGTATTTTTATTTTTATTTTTAATTTTCGAACGAAGATTTGAAATATGTACGTTGACTAAAAAAAATATTTTTATTTCTTTTAATGTTTAAACTAAATGATATATTTTGCTCCAGTGCTTAAAGACCAGCCCTTTTTTAATTGATTTTTAGTTTCTTTCAAAGAGGTGTTGACCCTTTGGACAAAAATAAATCTACGAATAAAAAAAGACTACTGCTTATTACTTATTAAAGTTAAAGGTCACTGGTACTAAGAAACGGTCGTTATATTTTCCCATATACTATGGCTATGAAGCGTTTTGATATTATATGAGACCTATTGTTTGAAGACAAACCTTTTAACTATAGATCAGTTCGTCTTGTCAAAGTTGCACTAAGAGAGTAGCGAGTTCATTTTTAGTAGATATTTTTATATTAGACATATATCACATTGAAACAGTGGCTCTAATGGCACGAAGTGTGTGTGTGTGTGTGAATGGCAGTGAAATGAACTCAAATCAAGGCAGCTATATTCACCATAAACTAAACAATTATTGGTAACTATAGGAGCCATATCTATGCTTTACTATAGTAGACAGTTATCGCAGAGATTGACTGGAGTTCCGTCGCAAGCGGTGCGCGTACAAGATTGTTTCCTCGTTAACAGGCCAATTGAGATGGTTCCGTTTTGTTCTGCTCCTTGCCCGCGGAAACCCAATGTAATAATTCAATTGCTCATACAAGTACACCGCTATAAATATGCCACGGAGGTGGCAAAAGCAGCTTACAACCACAACAAAGCTGATAGTATAACAAAAAACATTGTAGATTACTCACGTGTTTTGAAAGTGCAATGAAGTCGAAATAAGTATCAGCGGGAGAAATGAGATCTAGTAGGTAAAGTACTTATCTTAAGGATGACTTTAAATGCCTGTCGCACTAAAACAACTTTTACAAAAGAAACAAAAGCCTTATCTCAAAAAATAACAGGCAATGCGAGAATATGTCATAAATATCACTAAGTATAAATCATTTTAAATACACACTATAGATATTAGAAGTAAGACAATGCATATCAGTCGGTTCCAAAGAGTTTTTACACGCGTCCCAAACAAACAATCGATTATCTAATACTTGTTTTCCTAAAGGGCTTGACACCAAACAAACTACTGTAAAAAAAAAACATATTTTGACTTAAAGACCCGATAGTCTCAACACGAGCCAAATGAAATTTAACGTACATTTTATCTACAGGAAATTAAACAAAAAATGGTCGAAACAAACAATGACGGCTAGCTAAATGTTTATTCCGTATGTGTAAATAACTACTTGAAAATGTAGGATTTTTTATAATTACTTGATAATCTTTAGTTATTCTTGGGGTCAATGCTCATGTTAAGTAGCAATATTGGTTTCCGTATTAGTTTTAGATTTGAAATTTTTAAATTGAGTTCGAATGAAAAACATGTTTGAATCGGAAACAAAATCGATATCAAATTAGTTTCGACAGTAATTCTTTTATATATACTTCGATATTAATATCATGAATGCGCATGTAATGTCTGTATGTCTGTCACGCTTTCACAGCTGATGCACTTAAATAATCTAGCTAATATTTGGTATATATCTATAGGCAGGACCTTGGGAAGGGATACAAGCTTTGAAAATAAAACTTGAAGATACTTGTAAAATGGTGTATAAGTTTATATGAGAGACCTATGACAACGAAGTGAAAAAAACTATCTGAGGTACTGACTCTATGCAACGCATCTGAGGGCACAACCTAGTGTGATTATAAATATGAATTCTATAGTGAACTATAGATCTACCTAATATTTTTTTACGTGGTAGAGCCATGCTTAGGCACGAATGGGCCGGCTCGACCGAAGTAACACTTACGTTGCATTTCCCCGAAATTAGTTCCCTGAGTTTTCCGGAGGCCCAACTCCCTTCTCACCATTCCTCTCCCCTGACCTCCCACCCCTTTTCCCATCTCGTCATCCCCGCCTCTTTCCCCTCCCCGCATACCCTCATCCCTCTTCATCCTAAAAGGTGGGCAGCGCACTTACGACTGTCCAGTTGCAGGTGTCCATGGACGGCGGTTGTCACTTACCATCAGGTGACCCGTCTGTTCATCTGCCCCCCTATAATATATAAAAAAATCGTAATATAACTTTTTTGCCATATCAATGACGAAGTTATTACATAAGAATCAAAAAAGTTCAATAGTCTAAAAAATGCTTTTTTTATAGCTAGTATGGATAAGTAAGTTATATTATTAAAAGTAAAGATTAGACTTCACAGTTCTTCCAGAAACATAAAATTGATCATTACAACTTCCAAATGACAAATAAAAACTTAAGGACGGCGGATGTATGAACAATGTTGGACGCGATAAACGCTATGTTTTCCTTCAAACACAATAACTGGTGTTTCTGCTTGATAAGAAACCGACCAGATGTGGTCGTGCTCAATATACAAACGATTCACACAAAGTATGAGCCTAACAAGTTATAGACGGGTAGCGTCTTGAAAGGAACGGATGCGTGTGAACGCGTGGATCGGTACATTCTTGTATACCAGCGAACAGATGGGCAACATATTACTAAAGCTGATGTCCCTTTGGAGGCTAGCAGTGACAGAAGATATTCGAAATCCGTTATCACAAAATAAAGGTGATAGTTTAAAGTTTTTTGTTTTATTCTCAACAGTTATTTAACATTGTTATATTTCATTTATTTAAGTCTTCATCCTAAATTACATT
The DNA here is from genome assembly GCA_947561695.1 of Tyria jacobaeae. Taxonomy (NCBI): domain Eukaryota; kingdom Metazoa; phylum Arthropoda; class Insecta; order Lepidoptera; family Erebidae; genus Tyria; species Tyria jacobaeae. The sequence goes on along the minus strand of OX387225.1, from coordinate 13,121,661 downwards.
ATAATGTGTACGTGATTTCCGTAGCATGGTTGATGTTGACGTAAATGTTAAGAGTGTTATGACTAAGTAGGTATTAACGCACAATTAATTAGTGTTTCTAAATGGTAATTATCAGTTATTACGTCACAGGTAAACTGTTTGAATTATACATTCAATTAAGACATTTTGAGGTAACACGTACTTACTTCATGCATAGCAAACACTTATACTTATATATAAACTATGTTTACGTATTTAGAATATAAAAGGTCAACATATTTCAGCATTAAGGCTTAAAAGTATAAGGTAAATAACTTTTCCCTCTACAACAGCATTTTTATTCGGAATAAAGGTACCGTATATTTTTTTCTGTGATCGTGAAAATACCACGGTATCAAACGTACTATTTATACTATTCTATTCTATTCTAATTCTAATGAATATTATACTATTTATAATATTAGTTAGAATTAGAATAGGAAATTCAAGAGTTACTTTCGTGTTAGCAGTAAATAAAAGCTACTGTTACTAATGAGAATCTTTCCATCCAAAAACACTATTTAAACAAGATAAATATGAAAATCAGTCACACTGTAAATGTAGAGGATTCAATGAACACTTCACATGTCGAAACTCTACGAGTCGTTTTGGCTCTATGGCGTAACCAAAAAGGTATTAGGCCTCTTTCTTGGGCAGTCGGATGAAAGCAAATGACGTTGCATACTCCCAACACAATAAAAAAAACACTTTCAACTGTCAACTCTCGCTCTCTCCCACAACTTGCAGTACAAACATTAAATTGTAACCAGATATGTTTTATCATTTTTCTGTGCAGGACAGACGGACAAATGATAAGAAGTATGAGTTCGAGTTTCGCAATCTGTATCATTATAATGGTCCGTTGAAATTTGTTTTATTTCAACTCATGTTTCACTGATTACTGTGTTGACGTATGCCTTGTCAGATAAATTAATCGTTAATTTATCAATAGCTTTGGTGGTTTGTACCTTAAGTTATACCCTAACATCATTGTGAGGTCTCGGTACTAAGTTGTTCAAAGCCTTAGGTATACCTGTATAGTATAGGTTACCTGTAGTTTAAGTAGAAGCAATATGAATCCATCAATTATAATTACATACGGAAGAGCCCATAAATACCATAAAAACGCTTTTCCCGTCAGTAGGGTCAGAAAATTCACCAATTCACTATCTACTTACCTATCACTCCTTTTATGTGCCACTTTTTATCAATTACTATAGCGCCTTAACACTTCTGGTAGAATTCCTCAACTAGGGAGTTAAGTTTTAATCTCCTTATTCGTCAAAAAATACAACTACCGAAATAGGAAACCTTACAACATACAAATAAAGGACACAAAGAACAGCAAGAAAAATCTATTTGTGGATCGCACAATGTTTTGTCCCGGGAGGGAATCGAACCCACGACCTCCGGTGCACAATAGAAGAGATATTCCCTCAACTGTCGATTTACACATATTAATAGAATAAATACTATTCAAGCGTGAGATTATATAAGTACATTTCAATTAGTAAAATACTATTGTGATCCCTACGTTTGCTTTTCAAGGAAAATAAGGTGATACCTAGAAGGTTTTTCTGTGACGGATCGCCCGACAATCGTGGAACAATAGCAAGATACTTATTGTTCCCATTTAAACAATTAGATACTGTGTATACAACTATACATTTAACTTGTTAGCATAACAATAATATCTGTAGACGGTGTAATTTTAAAGTCAATAGGAAAATCGCAATTCGCAGTCTCCTGTAAACAGAAATGACAACCAATAATCATATATGTAAATATGTTTTCATTTTTATTAAGGATAGGTTGAAGCTTTCGTTAAGCAGTGGACCGCGATAGGCTATTGATGATAATGAGGTAAAGCTACGGTTATAGTCAGGTGTCTGTATCAGTAGTACTTAAGCATGACGGAATAAAATGGCGGGTACGTGAAAACCGCGGGAGGCTCCCTTTGATATATGGCTGCTAGACAGAAACTAGTCTAATATTCCCGAAAAAATTAAATCTCATCATGTTATTCACGAAAGTTTTTGTTCTAATCTCTATTATTCATTATCCTGAAGTTAGGACTACATACATACGGTCACGCCTATCCTCACATTTTGCCAATAAAAATTTGGTCGCCTATTGCCGTGCACTATATGACTGTATACATGCCTGATAGAAATCAATCTGATCCCTTAGTTACCTTTTTGAAAGGGAGGGAGTTGCTCTATTCTACTATACCGAGTACCACGGCTACGACTACCATTACTGAAGTCTAAACATCTTTAGGCGTGTTGAGCACTTTTTGGGTAAACAATAATCATGGAACTCGCGTCATCGTTACCGAACGTTTTCCATGAGCTATATGTATACTGTGTATATACGTGTACTTTTTGGGTGAACAAAAAGCGTGAAACTCGCGTCATCGTCACCGCACGAGCTGCCATGAGCTATACGTATACGAGTACTGTGTATAAACTAATAGCTCAACGGTACAATTCACAAGTTATTTAGTTTTCACTTCTATCGGCAGTCCCCAAAGACTGCCCGTATTTTTTACTTCTACTAGATTAGCTCAAGATGTTTGTTTTTCATGTTGCTAATGGTAGAAGGTACAACTTGTTACCGGTTAGTAGTTACAGGGTATTCTTTAAATTACGTTACGTTATGAGTGAGTATTATTGCACGTATTTACCATTTAAATTAATTCTGCGAAAGTATTTGAAAGTCTCATTGAATGAGGTTATTAACCTTATTTAAAAATGAACGTGTATTATAACTTTATGATTATCAGCTTTATCAAATAAATTGACTTTGCCTTTTTAAATGATTAACCATACTCGTATATATATTAAAAGGGTTAGGCGAATAACATTAGCAAGGAGGGTTAACATTAATTGAGAGAAAACAATAAGAAATTTATGTCGCGATTTTTTTAAAACGATATCGTGATACACGCCCCTAAACTGAAAGATAACATCCAATATCCATTTTATCATACAAATAAGTAATTAAAGCATATTTTCAAACACAAAGGAGTAGCGTGGAGCTCTTGCATGTACGGCCGGTCGTGTCCGATATAAGCCATATGTCACAGGCGATACCGCCGTAGATAATGACAGCTAATAAGTGCCTGTCTTCCAACACACCATCATAGAGCTGGGACAATATCGATATAGCATAACTTTTAAACAACTAATTTATAATTAATTTATTGGCAAACATTGATGGTAAGTCGGGTCAGCAGTAAGATTCTCGGTGGTAGTAGAATAGTGAAAATCCTCTTACCGTGGGTGTCGAAAAAGCTGTTTATGAAACGTCCAGTCAGAGAACCGGTTGACAAACAATGCTTGTATTGTATTTACCTAATGAGTAAGGGCTTTTTTCTTCTATACCTTCCCCTCATCGTTCGGGATCCGGCTGGGTTGTTTTTTCTAATAAATTCTTATTACAAATGCATGCTAGATTTATATATGTATTTACCGTGGTTAAAACAAGTATTGAACTTTTAAGGTCACGCAATAGATAGTTAAACATTCAACCAACCTTATTTTAACAACTGTGTATATAAACTATCGATATCGACACTTTCACGCCACTATCCGCGATCTTATCAAGCGGTTTTTATTCTCGTGATATCCAGCGATAAGGCTGAAATGTCCTTTTTCATAGAAGCCCAGTAATGGCCCAGAAGGCACGCCATCCACGCTCATAACTTATGCATGGTGATTGCTCTACTTCCACCCTTTGCTGGCCATGTACCGTATTTGTTTTTGGTCTCCGAACATCGATATCTATCTTGGCATCTCTAAAATTGATTTTAGTTTTTAATGGGTTTTGAAAGTAGGCCTAGCTAATGAACAATTGATAAAATTCAGTTCTGTAGCTAAGATATTGAAACTGCTTTTTTTTATTCCAATATAAATAACCATTACAAGCAATCATTATAAGTATAACCCCTAAAACTAAGCTAATACTTGTAAACAACGGGCAACAGGCGCTAGAAGGGGTCCGGATGTTTAACTAAAGCTGTTCCCTGATTCCTCCTATTTTAAGCGCAGTATGACACACTGTGTGGTTTTAGTCGGTCTGATTCAGACGCACCGTCTCACCGAAAACCCCGGTTTGATGATCGCCCGAGGGGGTTTCCACAAGTTAAAAAAGGAGTGGGTTCACAACATTAGTGCACTAAAGCTCACTTCAAGATCGCAGGTTTGGCACTTTTTTTAAGCAAAATCATTTACAACATCCTAATTATACTGAAACGTCGAGAAATCAACTCGAACCATAAACACGCTATCGTAACTCTAAATACTGCATAACTTAGTTGTACATATATTATTTTGTCGTACTTCAATGATAGATATGCTTTTAATCTGGATGCGGTTGATACCTTTGTCCGTTAAACATTTACTTCGTCTTATTGAATGCTTAACTTCTGTTATATGTAATAATACACGTATATATGTTTATACTCTATAATTAAAAAAACGGCAAAACTGTGTTTTGTTGGTTCAACGAAAATTAAAAAAAAACTTTTTGTTTCGTTAGTCTTAGCTTCAGCACGATAATAAACATAGAAGCCGAATAATGACCGTCAATGCGGGGTCTTTGAACATTTAGCTGTGGTAGCGTAGTGTAGCTAAAGTGTCTGACTTATGATAAGTGGTTCGAAACCCAATACAAAAATTATCCTTACAAAATTAGTACATACATACATATACATACATAATATCACGCCTCTTTCCCATAGGGGTAGGCAGAGACCACTTCCTTCACATACCTTTCTCGCTTCTTCAACTTTCATTCCGTTCCGCATACAGTACTTTTGACCTGGCCTTTGCTTAGATGTTCTTGGACTTGGTCCAAGAACATTTGCCTAGGTCTTCTCCTTCCGACAACTCCATTTACCTCTGCCATATAAATACCTTTCGTCAACCTTCTTTCATTCATCCTTTCGATATGCCCGAACCAGTACAGTACAAAATTTGTGAGATCCATAAATAGTTGTTACGAATCTAGGTGTTCCTTGTGTCCGGTCCTTGAACATTTATGAAGACCCCGGCGACACACTAATATTTCCTATTGCTGTTATTGTAAAATAAAGTAAACTTGGTTGAATTTGGAATAAATATACTAATACGTCACTCCTATAATCTTACTCAATACACAGACTATAACTAATTTTATCACGTAAAGGTCACCAATTTAGGAATATGAATATGTGTTAATAAAAGTCGAAAGAAAGTGAAATACGGCATGCGACAATTTGTTCCATAGGCTGATTGTCGAGGCAAAAAGCTTCTGGAGAAGCGCACAGTGGTGGAGTGCCAATCGTCCAGGGGATGGCTATTTTTTCGCGTAGAACGATGGCGGAAACCTGTAGCCGGTATAAGTCCGAACAATTCCTTTGAACACTCTCCATGATACAAGCGATAGCTGTTGCAGATGATTGTACTTATCTCTCGTATACATAACAGTGCGATCCCTTAGTTGCGTTTTACGACCCACGGGAAGACATAGGGTGACAAAGTATATATATAAGTACCTATAAAAACCTAAAAACATCTCTTGAATAGTATGGGTACAACTACCTAGTTATGCCACTCAATCTTTACCAAGTTATGGAATTTCCTGTTATAATTTTAACTTTTATTAAGAAACCTACAAAAACCACAACCTACAGATATAATACATATTTGTATATGTAAGTGCGAGAGAAGTCGTTTAATTTAGTATTTCTTAACAGAGGAAAAATAATAATATTTATGTTATTCAGACCAATTAGTTCTTGTAAGAAAAACGCGGTCACGTAATCTCTTGGCCCGTAACTCTGATAAGTACGTTCATCCTTAAAGGGTAGTCAGAGGTGTATTGAACACACATTTTGTCAATAACAGTTGTTTTTTTACTGACGTATTAGGGGGCGTCTAGGGTCCATGTGTAACTCGAACTGACTGCAGTCCGAGTTCTCTACTGATAAGTGAAATAGGTATCGTACTGTTTTGACAGATTTTCTACGAATAACAACATCCAATCAAGTAGAAGTATCGTGGTCTATAGACTAGTGGTAGTTCGGAAATATGCAATGGAACCTCCTTTTATTAAATTCAACAAAGTATTTCAAAGTTAGCCTTTGCGATAAGAGAGTTGAATTACTGACTAGAGTGTGAGTTACTTCTGTTTATCAATTTTTTTTTATAATATAGGAGAACAGGTGAACAGACGGGTCACCTGATGGTAACTGACAACCGCCCTCCATGGACACCTGCAACTCAAGAGTCGCAACTGCGCTGCCCGCCTTTGAGGGTGACGAAGGATGAGAGAATGCGGCGAGGCAAAAGAGGAGAGGGAGAATTGGGCCTCCGGAAACCTCTCTAATTTATTTCATTCAGATGTGGTGACCTCTCAAGGTGGCCATGGCCTGCAGGGGTTCCCGGATGCTTCCTTCTTAGGGTATTACCGGGTCCCTTGGAATAGACCCATTTGTGACGGAACACCGTTTGGTTTTAGTCAGTTCGATTCCGTTAGCCTTCATTAGCTCCGATAAACCGCGGGGGTTTCCACACAAAAAAAAAAGAAAATTTATGTCCAATAAGCGATATTTTACTTTTCAAATAATTATTAGCCTTTATTTTGCCATGTAAATATGTCAGCGAAGGCTGAAAATGTCAAGACATGCGATCCTGAAATGGGTCATTCTCGCGTGCTGCTAGTGATTTGTCAGTATTTACTAGTAATTATCTACATGTATGTAAGTTCGTGAACCACTGCTATGTACCGAGATATGAAATGGTATATTTGAAAAAAAAGTGATAAGTCAGGCTTACTTAAATGATCAAAACTTTGAACTTTCATATTAAAAATTCTTATAATACCTACTGAGAAATATAAACTCGAGTTTATAGATATTTGGTGCCATTTTTTACGACCTAGTTTTTTTCCCGAAATTATTCTCAAAACACGAGTACCTATTTTAATGTATATGCTTCTGAAAACATAGGATAACAATAATCAATATTTTTCTTCTTTTGTATACTCGTATACAAATAAAATGCAGTTCATTAGTCACACAAAAACTCAATAACAGATTGACCGTTTTGAATAGGCCATTTTTTGTAATCGCTTTAATACAGAGCAAAGCTGTGGTGAAAACCGAGTCAATAATATAATATAAAGATAATATAACAAAAAAATATTATTTATTTATTCGTAATTATCAAGCGCCAGCGAGCAACTCGATATCAAATGATATGAATTTGGTAATAAATATTGCATCTAACTAATAGAGCAGTAATTAAGAAAATGTAAAGCACTCCCCCCTCCGAGGTCGGCAACGCCTTGAGTTTCAGGTGTCTATTAGCAGTGGTAGTCACATACATTCTAGTAACCTGTCTACTGGTTTGCGCCGGCTCGTATGCATAATATTTTAATTAATTATTTTAAGCAGCAAAATTTAAGCATTTTTTTTTAAAAGGGCAACTCCGCATTAGGTCTGATTCCTTCGCGGGGAAAATTAAAAGGAATCCGAACCAGATAGTGTAACTTGTTTCATTAGGCAAAACAGCACCATTATTGTTTCCATTGTATTTGAGTATCAACAAAGTTTCCAAATTAGATGTGCAATGTTCCTGTTACTAAAATAAAACAATAATGTAAATATAACAACACGCATAGGTACATAATTATTATAATTGTAAGTTAAAATAAGCATACAAAACCAAATTCATAACTAAAATTGTTGAAAAACATTAAAATAACAATAATTTTAAACTGTGGCATGTATACACGTGCCATATTAAGATTACCTGTACAGGAATATTATTATCAGAATTAAAATTATAGTTTTTTATTTTTTTTATAAAGAATACTAGCAACGTGGGTCACACATTACTAGTATTCTTTTGTTAACCCCCTAGCTAAGCTAAATGCTTGCGTTAGGGCTGGGTTTACGACGGTAGTATACTGGGCGTGTTTGAACCCGCAACCACTTGACCACAAGTCCGACGCCTCAGCCATTACACTAGCGCCGCTTAATATAGTTCCTACTACAGCTCTTCACTCAAAAAGCAACTTTTACAGAGTAATTTCAACTTATTATTATCGGTAACAAAACCGTCTTGTTTCAAACGTTGCGTGACATCAACCATATGGTGAAATGACCATAAGTCACCAGTAAAATAAGGTGAACAAAGACAGATAATGGGTAATTGCGAAGGGTGGAAAGTATTCCCACACATTCCCATACAGGCCCCGTGCATATCCCATGTATACTGTGCCATATGGCCGGGCGATCTTATCGGAAATATATTATTTTTATAGCATACCATAAGGAAATATAATTCTTTCGTTAATTTGTTTTCGATAAGGAGCCCTCAGAAGTAGCTGCTGTAGGTACAAGTTGAGTTTTTGATAAAATTTAATTAATTTGAAATGTGTTATTTTTTAGTTAAACGTACATATAAAACTTCCTTAAAGCTAAAAAAAAAAACTAAAATATTAGTAAAATACTGTGGGAATTTGGAGCATAATAAGATTTTTTTACCCCATTGCACAAAAAGGAGGGTTATGTTTTTTAAGTGTATATAAGTATGCATGTATGTACTTCTTTATACATATTTGTATTGTTTCATTGCCACGCCCTGTAGTCCAGACGGCTTGAATGGCTTCTAAGTATAAGGAGTCACATAAAGTTTATGGTCTCGAGGTTAAGGCAGCAAAAATGCGAAAGTTTAAAATTGAGTAGGGTTTTATACATTTTAATAACTTTACATGTTTTAATACTATTTATAGTAATTTACAGCTGCCTTCTAAGCGTGGGTGCAGGAGCGTGCCGATTTCGCCGCGGCTATTGGCTGGGTAGCTTCTCGCTTGGAACCACGGTTCTGTCACACAACTAAATTTTGTTGTGTAATAATTAAAGTTAAATATTTTAATTAATGGGCAGTATAATGTGATCTGTCATTGCATGTCTTTTCGTACCATGATATGTTGGCATTTTCAAATTACGTCATTATTTTCAAGTCACATCATATAAAGTGTTGTTGGGACTGGCCCGCACACAGCGCACCAGGGATGCGCATCTCTTACGCATGGTAATAAAACAGTCTAACATCAGCAAAGCAAGCAGTTCTTGAAAAGTATATCAGTAATCAGAATTCAGTTCATGTACAGTTATTAATGTGTAGTATTTACATCTATTTTAGTTCTTATACAGAGTGTGGAAGGGAAAAGAAATGTTTCCGTAAAAATTAGACGTCGCCAGGTCACGCCAAATTAAGCACGCCCGGGTTGAAACACTAGTGATGTACCTATGTATATCGAAATTCACTTTCTGTTATTTTAATTCAAACTTTATACCAACACACACTTTATACCAATGCTTCAAGCATTGGTATAAAGTGTGATTCAAAAAACAAATAGAACTTATTGTTTTAAATGAAACGAAATACGCCATTTTGTTTTATAAACACAACTCCCGCACTAGAAACAGTAAACTGGTCATTTATACACCTGTTTGGCTAAACAGGTAGCACAAATCGTCTGCATCGCAGATATATGCAAGTTGTTACAATATGTCCGTGAGCTTTCCATGTCCATGGGTGTCATGAAAGGCGACTAAGGGATTGGGCTGTTATCTATCTAATAGTATGTATACAGTGCTCAGTTAATGGCAATAGGTTTGGCCCTATTAAGTAAATGGGACTACATTATATGATGGTTAGAAATATGTGCGCGTCTAATGAGCCTCCGCCTGCCCCTTCTGGGGTAAAGCCGTGAGTATGTCTGTATGTTTTCGTACTTATGTAAACCTACATAAATATCCTGTTTAAACTGCGTACTAATAAGCCACAAATTTCACTATAAGTATTAAACAGTTTATATTTAACGTAGCATGCAATACCTACCATACTTTTCCTCCACATAACTTTTTCAACTACGATTATCGACTATCTACAAGATTTATAGTAGAAAGACGACTCACTTGATGATAAGTGACGACACTGACAACATGCCACTGGACACTTACAACTCACTTTGTTGGTGATGGGGGGGGGGGTTAGAAGGGAAAGAGTAGATGGAGAGTTGGGCCTTCGCTAACCTCACTCACTCGGCAATACAATGTTACAAGCATTGTTAATAGGTCCTAAAACTTAAAAAATATCTTTAAAATTAATTCAGCCAACGTTTATACATTAACTGTACAAAAAATTAATAATTCACAGTTTTCTTTTTAATTTTATACTATCGATATGTCGACACTTCACCTGCATGAGGCCAACACTATTTACCGTACCCCTGTCGTGGGTTGTGGATAGAAATCAACAGGTCCCGACTGCACACTGGCACCCTGTATTTTATACCACACTACTGAGAAACACTTCGAATATGGTACTTATGAATACATAACCACAAGCAACAAATTAAAAAAACAAAAGATACTTAAACCTCCTTACTTATTTCACCACTATCTATCTAGGTATATAATTATGTTGCAGTAAAAAAATATCAGTTTCAAAAAAGGAACTTTTTTTTTTTTATGCGATAGGGGGCAAACGAGCAGACTACATAAAGAGCTCTTTAATCTATAGTAATATATTTTTTTTATAATTATAACTGCAAAAGTAACTGTGTATATGTATGTATGTTATTTTTCACGGCAAAACGGGTGAACAAATTTTGAATACATATGGGTATACTTTAAATCCAGGCGATATAGGCTGCTTTTTATCGAAACAACGCCAGCTAATCTCAGAAGCCCGGAATTCACTACCAGCGCACGTGTTTCATCATTTGATCATTTTGATCCATCCTAAGGTTGCCAGGAAGAGATTGCATTTAGCAATGAGGCCGCCGTTTGTACATTATGTGTGTGTGCACTTTTATGTATAATACTTGTCTGAATAATAATGTACCAGTACAAACAAAAAAAAATCTCTCTCTCTCGTATTGCATATCATAAAATATTCTTAAAAAAATACACTGAAATTCCTTTTTATTTCCTTCAGTCTACGATGATTTCTGGGCAAGGACTATACCTATTTATTTTTTAATTCAATTCCATTCTAGACACACGTGACAAAGTAGTCCTCAAAATTACATAAATCAATTAAAAAGAAAATCTAGAATAGAAATTGTAAATATATGTACGTATTAAACATTTCACACATGTTACTTCAACCATATTATTTGAACTCTGTTCTATTGTTTAAAAAAAATATTCAAAATTTTCGCCCACAAAACCTAGCCTATTATATCTTCCCACCAAAGTATATCGACCTGTACACAAAATAAAACAATTATAAAGAACAGGAAGTACCGGAACAATTTCGAGATGGTTCAGCGACTCACATACTCTTATTTTTACTATTCAAAAATCACCTTTAACACCTAAAGATACAGTTTAAAATCAATTTCTACTCGATTCAGGACTTGCGTAGGTAACCATACACATCTCGCAATCTCTTGTATGGAAATCGTACTAAAATGAGCGCAAATTACAATAGCACAATGACCAAAGGCAGTAATGATACGCATTAGATCACCGATTGTAAACTGTTTATGTCTGCATTTTAACATGTATTGAAACATTCTTAGATGTCATTTAAATATTTTTAATGACCGATGAAAAATTAAAAATACTAAAAAAAAAACTTGTTTGAAAGAACCATAACATTTAAAAAAAGCATTATAAAGGAATTTAATTGAATAAGCAGCAAATAAGTATTATTGTTCTTATTTTAAACATGTTAATTATAAATGCCTTCTAATAACTAACCTCCATGATATATTTGGTCTATAAATAACGTCATAACATTCTTCGTTTGAATGTTTTGTAGTTATCTACGTATACGCTATTTTGTATTAGAAAATATTGCTAGTAAAATATAAAATAAAAATATAATTATAACATTAAAACTGCTAATGGAATATTAAAATATTTAATAGAAACTTAAAAACATCACCATTTATTTTACAAAGACCTTTACTAACTAGTACTTTGATTCATTATGTATGTTCACAACAGTCTACATAATCTAAGTACATAGGTAGTCTAATTGGAACCGTGTTCTGTATAGAAAAAAATACAAAACCGCTATGTGTGTGTAACGTTGAGATGTAGGTAACGGTATGACAGGCAGCAATTGAATTAAGACTTTTTTGAAAATATCAGATTTTTTTACTGATTCGAAAGTAATGAATCTGTAGCGAGATAATCTTTCTGTTAACTGAACCAGAAAGAAGTAATATTTGAAGTTTTAAGTGGAATTGATTGGTCTAAAAATACCTTACAAGTTATAATTTTTGTACCTAAAAGAAGTGTTATGATAATACTAATGTAGTAGAAACTGAAGATAACTAAGTCAATAAATATTATAATCATACTTTTCACTATCTTTTCGTACAGATTCCTCATTTTAAATTCTGTTAGAGTGACAATGTGACTGACATGATAAAATAATATATTGTCATGTAGGTCACATGTTCACTGCTCTAACGTAAGCCTTAGTAAACCTCACTTACTACAAATTAAAATCATCAATTTGCCTTACGAACAACAATATCCAGAAAAAAAAATCTTCATACTTATGAAAATGCATCCCTTAAAAAAAAATTAATCACCATCTTAATGAGGGGAAAAGACTCTAGCGAAAAGATTAACTACCTACCTTTCTGAGATACTCTTGTTAAAACCATAGACAAGAAATAAATACAGTAAAATCATCAATATCCCTATGTTTTATTTGATCAGTAACACAAGCAGCCCGCGAGCCGTGACGCCGGTCGCAAGTGGACACGCCACCATCGGAAGTCATCCGCTATTGATACCATCTCATTGTGTGAGCAAATTGCAGCCGGATGTACCTCACATCCAGCCGCAATAGACCCCCCATGTACTTTACACACGAGAAAAAATATAGATCTCATTATTAAGGTAATGTCTTAGGAAATTGTTAAGAGTTCAGTTTAAGTCACGAAGGTCATCCTTCGAACAGAGTAGTCGCTAAAGAAAGGCACCAAAAGGTTTGTATCGTTGGAAAAGAATCAGCTATAATGTACCTATACCTACTGTACCTAATTGTGTATATAAATAAAAAATACTTCGATAAATTCCAAAAATGTTGAAAGGAACCATTGTTATATCTGTTTATTTATTTTCTTTAGTAAGTAGGGATATTGATGAGTTTTGTATAGTGTTATGAGTACTTTTTCACGTAGAACATAGAGGAAGGCATACAATAGCGAAAGATAAAAGCTGAGTAAAAATATTTACTTTTTTTTCTTATTAGAAAATTACCAAGCGACTTACATTTTGTTACAAGACAGTAAGGAACAAAAGAATGGTTAGGGACGTCTATTTTAAATAGTTACAATTCGTGCCGCATCGACAATGGATACGATCAAACTGTGTGTCTCACAGAATAATATCTGATATTTTAACTTCATTGTCCTCCGAAAGAGGAGTCACGCTCCAAAAGAAATTAATGCGGCCATGTGTCCAACGTTAGTCAACACGCTACGGTACATAACTACCAACCCATCTACCTATAATTGTAGATAAATCGGGTAATCTATGGTCTCGTTGCCTGAAACCTCTTTGTTTTACCCAAAACCATAGAAAACACATTTTTTTATATTTTTTTAACAATTAATATTTATGCTATCCACTTATTTCTGATCACTATAAATTACACCTGTTATGTACGGCTTGTCAATATTGATACATTTTATCTGCCATCATATTTTCCTTATACTTTGTAACAATGTGTGCTTTTGTTTTACGACCAATCATTACGAAAAAATATTGTTATGTTCAAATGATATGACAAAACTTTTGTAGACCACGTATCAATGTCTACCAGGCCACTAACAGCGGTCGATTTTTAGATAACGATCTGTATACTATTCTAATATAACACAGTAAGTCTGTTTAGTTTCAATATTGTTTCATTAAGTGTCTAAATAAGTATGAGAAAATCTTTAAGATAAATCATATAGGTACTTGTATCTAGAAAGTTGCTTGTAAGGAATTAGAAATGTCTTGTGTCATAAGTTTCTGTTGCGAATCATAATACATGAACTTGTAAGTAGTGTATGGCCGCGGTGCGCGTCGCGTTGTGGCGAGCGCACGCGCCCGCGCTGCAGCGCGAGGGCAGGTGTGCTCGCCGTGACGCTCCCCTCCTTGTTCCAGAACGGGCGATGCGGCGCAAGTAGCGCGGTGGGGCCTTACCCGCCGCCCGCTCGGCCAATCCCGGCGCGTCTCGCCTATGATGTCATCGGAGGAGGAGGCCGACTCACACGCGCCCTACTCGGATAAACTGCTAAGGAAACAGAAACGCGCCAGACAGCGCGTGGACGCCGGTGAGCCGCGCAATTCTTACTCGACTCTCACGACGAACGGATTCGCGCCCGCGCGCGCCGCACACATGAGCGGCGGACTTTACGGCGCCATCTTCGAGGGCCGCCAACACTTCGGCCTATTCGGACCGGGCTATCCTCCGGCCGAAATGATCAATGAACTGCTTGGGCGTGCACCCAAGCAAGAAGACACTAGCGATGAGGCGTCTAGTGGAGACATTGCGCACCGCGTGCTGCGTGATATCTTGCAAAGCCGCAAGAAAGAGCTCCTTCGCCTATCGCCTGACAATAACAATGTGCTTGCCAATAACAATAACGACGAACCTAAGGAGAAGATGTCGCCGGAGCGACCAGTGTCTAGTGACTCTCGCCAGGACTTGGACGACGCATTGCTGGCGCTAGACAGTGCCGGCGACTCGCGTACTTCTCCGCCCCTGACGCATCAACCTCATGGATCTGATGCACTACTAGCGCCTAAGTCTGAACCGGAAGACCGTGATAGTGATGCTCAACGTTCCTCCCCGCGACCGCTCGATGTGAAACGTGCTCGTGTGGAAAATATAGTGTCAACTATGCGTTCCAGCCCCGCGCCGCAACAACCACAAGTGAATGGCTGCAAGAAACGAAAACTCTATCATCCGCAGCAGCATGACGGGGCTGCGGAGCGGTACGGGACTAGCCACGGCAGCAGTGCGCAGACAGTGTCGGATGATTCTGAAGATGATGGTGAGCGACCCATTGAACGTAAGTTAGTAGAGAAAAATGCTCTGAAATCCCAACTTAGGACAATGCAGGAGCAACTCGCTGAGATGCAAGAGAAATACGCTCAGTTGTGCAATCGTATGGGGCAGGAATCTGAGACAAACGATAACGATGGTGCTTCTAGTGATGTAGAACAGACCGAGGACCCAGTGCCTAAGTCAGAGCCCCCGTCACCTGTTAAGGAAGTGCCCCCACCCATACCAAATAGTGTTGCACCTAATATGCTCACGCAAGTGATGCACAAGATGATGACCTCAAAGATGCATGCGCATGCAGTAGGTCATCCACACATGCCAGTACCCGGGCTCAATGGTACGCTTCCGATGCTGCCACACCTTCAACCCGGTGACCACATGCACCCACCACATCCGCATCAACATCTCAACAATGCTGCGGCTATGTACCTAAATGTAAGTCAAAAATTGTTCCTTGAGCAGGAGGCTCGTATGAAAGAAGCTGCTGAGCAGCAACAGCAACAGAATAACCAACAACAAAAGTCACAATCGAACCAACACTCACCACAACAGAGACAACTAGGGCAAACTCCAAAGCCTCCACCATCATCGGAACTAGCCGAGAGACTTGAAGCGCTCCGAAGTAATACAGGCTCCGTGGGTCCTGTGACCGGAGCGGATCTCGAGGGACTGGCGGAGGTACTTAAGAATGAGATCACCGCTTCGCTTGCAAGCCTCATCGACTCCATCGTGACGCGCTTCGTGCACCAACGTCGTATCATGGGCAAGCAGTCTGAGATAGCAGCGGCGGCGGTCGACAAGCTCAACATGGACTTCATGAGAGCACAACGGATACTTGCCGAGAGAAAGTCACCGACTCCAAAGCTTCCTGAGAGACCGTCAGGTCAGATGTCAGGTAATCAACCCGTCCATCACTCGGGTGCGCCAAACGGCGTCCCATCATTTATGTCACATAATCCAATGCTGATGCCACAGCTAAATGGCCCCCGCGCGCCAGGTGGTGTGGCGTTTCCGCTGCACACTGAGGCGAGCGGACCTGGCCACGGTGCTCATGTGCGAAATCCAACAGGCATGTTCCAGGCGCCGCCGAAACCATTAGCACCCCTCTACGGGCACATGAATGGACATTTCGACCGGGAGCCTAACTGTGAACAGAATGAGGCACTTAACCTAGTGGCAACACCGAAGAAGAAGCGGCATAAGGTGACGGATACGAGAATAACACCTCGCACGGTCAGCCGGATCCTAGGTGGAGAAGGTGTGGGGCATTCACCGGAAAGTAAATTCCCGGAATCACCGTCACCGCGGCCTTTCACTGGACTGTCAACGAGTGTGGCAATACCAAACCCATCACTACATGAAAGCCAGGTGTTCTCGCCTTACTCACCTTTCTTTGGGGCGGGTTTGGCGCGATCACCTCCAGCGGTTCCCGAACGGGAGTCGCCACCACTGCCACACGCGCCGGCGCTGCTGCACCCCGCTTTGATTGCGGCTGCGCACCACGCCTCACCAGATTATCTACGCCACCACCATCCAAACGTGGGCCACCACGCCGGCCCGCAACACCACCCGCATATGGAAGCACAAGACCCGCACTCCGACTGCAACTCCACAGACCTGCCTTACGATGGACTACTGCCTACTATATCCTTTTCAAATAGACTAATTACACACTATTATTGACTATAATTAAGTTCACAGATATTACTGAATCGAGGTTAACTTCGTAGATGAAATCTGAGCTTGATATACGACAAATCCTTCACCACAAAACGCCCACTCATATCTTATTTCTGTAGTGTTTAACCTTACGACTGCTGCCGCCTACTTCCTACTTACTGGTATTACGACTGTGGAAACCTCACAAATGTTGTGGTTTCTACGTTTTCCACGATCGCAGGCCTATTGCATACTTATATAATACTATGGCTATTATTTGTATTCATTACTTTTTTTTGCATTCTTATTAATATTGAAATAACCAAAATAGTTAGAAGGAATAACAATAGGTGAACTGAACCAAACCGCTTAGTCATGTTGATATTCATAAATGTACCTACGTTCTTAATTTAAAAAATATAATATAATCAGCGATATTTAAGAAATTGTTAAAGATTTATTAGCATCTTGAATTGTAAATTATAACTGTTGAAATTGTACTAATTGAGTTCATATAATCACTGAACTGAATTAGTACCTCTAACATGTAACTTGGGTTATCTACCAACATAATAAAAATAAAATAACTTACTTCAATTGGTACAACTACGCTTGAAGAGCAGACAGCGGCTAAGGCAAATTAAAAGATTAGAAAATGCAAACGGATTAAGTATTTGTGGTGCTTCGTGTTGTGTTTGCGATCCAATCTGATTCCATGTACTTTTGAATAGACTATCTTGAGAGCCTGTCAGCTATTTAAGAAAAAAGTCATGAAATTCGAAATTAGGAATTCAAAAATTTCAAATTTCTTTTTGTTGTAGAAACCTAGTGTATTTTTATTTTTGTAAACTGTGTACATTTTAACAATAAAACCTTGACTCCATTGCACTCTTCAACATTGACGCCTATGCACCTGCGCAAGGCGAAGCTGATGTTCTTCTGGGTGAGGTACCCAAGCTCGGCCGTGCTCAAGATGTACTTCCCAGACATCAAATTCAACAAGAACAACACAGCACAACTTGTCAAGTGGTTCTCTAATTTCCGGTAAGTTGACAACACTTTTCCTATTAAAATAAATATATTACAATATTTAAGTGGTCTAATAATTATCTTCTCACATTCGCGGCGAGCGTGAGTCGCGTAAGTCGCTAAACAATTGACTTAAAAATCAATCAAACATAATAAAAATTATTTATGACATTGCTTAGACGAAAAGACAAGATTAAGAGTTATCCAAAATCTTCCTGAACGTTTGAGAATTCTAAGTGCACTATGAAACCCTATTTAACAAGCTTTCATACTAAAGTAGGTAATTTATACTAAGGCCCACGCAAAATAATGAAACTTTATAAACTGTATTGATATTAAGTCATAAGTCAACGACATATTTTATATTATAACATTTTACATCTGTTGACATTTGATTTAATGGGTCGTTCTAAATTTTAAATGTAGTACATTCTTTAAACTAAGTAAAAAGTATCTCATGTTTTTATATAAAATGTTTTTGATACACAGTGTTGATGGAGATTTTAAAGAGTGCCTTATAAGGTACTTTTATAAACTTTAAACAACGAAAAACTTTGATTTAAAAATTTAGTTTTGACAAAAATACGAAACAGCTGTCAGCCATCTTGGTGTATAGATTATCTGTCATTTGCTGTTTGAAAGATGACTTGAATTAAAGATCCCAGTAACCTGGTCATAAAATTTTAATAGTTGTGATAGTTTATTAATTTTTATACTAATTAAGCTGATAAAATACTTCACGGTCGTACGGTTTTATTTTAAAACGGTTGCACATTATTGCGGTAAATGCGTTTTAGATATGAACTAATTTAGGGCTAAAAACAAAGCCGATATAAAATTCAATGGCACATAAACATGCAAATAGATTATTTTAAATGGTCATTTAAGCAACATTATCCCTGTTTACAGAATTCGTGACAGGTAATAGATTTAGGTAATAACTTGTTTGCTAAAGTATTTATTTACCTGTAAGTACCTAAGTTATTTTAATGTATACTTACCGACCATTGTATTTATTATAAGGAAAGTATTTGATAAACTTAATTATAATGCTTCATGGTCATTATACATAAATTGTTATTGACAGTTAAAGTACTAGTTGTTATGTTGGTACTACATTAAAATGTCTTCATAAATTGACACATTAAATTGATAAATTCACATTAAAACAAAAATTCAAATCATAATAAATTGTATGTACTGTATACGTGGTATACTTCCCTAAAATTAAAAGGTGACTGACCCTAGGTACAAAAAATTCTATTAATAAACAAAATTATTGAAATCGTATCTATATCGCTTAACTGACACACAAAAAAACAGATGAATTGAAATCATCCTTTTTTAAGTCGGTAAAAAATATCAGTAAGCGATAGGCTTGCCCCCTATTTTACTTAAGTGAAATAAATTATGGTGGGCAAAAGGTTTGCGACACCTCTGCCTACCATATAGTTATATGGGCAAAGTGCTTTTTTTTTATTATTGAAATGATTTAATTTTCAATCACATCCTATCTAAATAAGTTAAACTTTCATAATAGGGTTGAACTGATTGATTAATAGCAATTCCGACATCTTCCTATACAGTAAAGGGTTTTGATTCACTATTTCCTAATTATCAAATTCACGGTAGGGGTGCCACCCTCAAAACAAAATATCGAATCAGTGTAAACAAATAGACAGTTTAAAATCGTTATATTGAAGTCGAAAGGATTGACGTACTTTTAACCGACTGCGCAAGAGAAAGGGTTATGTTACTTGTCACGCCGTAGAGCCAAAGCGGCTTGATGGATTTCGACATGCAACTGTTATTAGATTCTCATTTTAGTAATAGGTTAAAATTTCTAAAAGTCGTCGGAAGAAAAGAGAGCCAGTTAAAAACTGCAGTCAATTTTTTTTTTACACGACTGCGCGAACAGGACGGTTATGTTTCATATACCTAAAACATAACCGTCCTGTTCGCGCAGTCGTGTAAAGAGAGAAAACGATCTATTGCCCCTAAAAGTAAAGTATAATTAAATAAGTAAAACCTTGTAGTGTATAAGTTCGTTTGAAACCACTTCATAAACAACTAACATAATATAATGATGGAGATGTTACATTTAATGACACAATAAACAGACCCACACAAACAGGGGTAAAACTACCCTCTAATTGAGGTAATACAAAACATCCTGTAATAGAGATTAGATATTCCAGAAAAATCATATGAAATCAAAACGCATCGCCTAGACAAAAGGGACAGACAGCGTAATGTACCCTCAATAGGAAAAAGTAGGTCTTATTCTTTATGACGATACCGCCCCGATATTAAAATTATGTCAACGTTTTGTATATTAAACAAGGAATTTATAAGCTCCGTTGACATTTCGACGGTTTTGCGTATACATTTTAGATTTGGAAGATAATCTTGCTAGTCGATGATCAGGCTACATCTTACATGTGCTAACCATATTCAGAACTACTCAATTAAATGAATACATGTTTTAACATCCTCCGTAAAATGCTTTCGATCAAACAGCTATAAGCAACGGAAAAATCCGCCCAGATATTGATTTCTACTTGACAAAATTTTACGTTATCTAAGTCCATTGATAAGAGGCACCTGCCATAAGCCCCGTGCTTCTATGATAAACACCTTCCCCCTTCTTTTACGCTGGCTGAATATTTAGATACGTTCGATTATCATTATCGTTTGACTTCGATAGCATACATAATCGTGACATACACGCAAATATTTTTATCCATCAAGCTGCTTTGCGTACTCGATCCTAAAACGTAATTAATATCTTATTAGTATTGATATGCTTGGAATTCTAATTATAAATTCACATTTTGTTGTGCCAAACCACACCTTTTTAAGATGTATCTGTAGTAGTAGAGTAGTACTTTTATAAAAATAAACGTTAATATATATTGCTGAGCAGAATTTAAACAAAATAAACATAAAGAGTTTAGTAAAATAATAACAACATGTAATATCATTAAATTCTTTGACATTTAACTGATGAAATATACCAGATCGATTCGATATCGTTTTAGTATCGTAACAGTTCTACACCGTTCGCAGAATATGCCCGGTGTCGCGATGTTTGCAAGCACTTGAACGATGTTGATATAACGACTTTCATATTAAAGCTTTCTATTGCTATCTCAAGCTTGTATTATCATTGCCTATCTAAGTTGATAAAACGTTACTGAGTGAAAGCTTTGATAATACTTATCACATATATATGTACAGACAACATTTTGCCCGCGCAAATATAAAAAAAATTACAACTTTTTTTAATGTTTTAAATCAAAACATGGAAATCTTCGTTTCACGACTTAGTACAACTTAGTCCATTAGCATTGTCCCCTTAATGGTTACATTGTGGTCAACGGAAAACGGCCATTTCCTTCGCGATAAACATCTCTGAAAGGACTGAAAGGGTGAGGGTAGTTCCACACGAAACGCAATTACTAAGGTGTCCGATAAATGCTTTTTTTAAGGGACATCGATTAAGTTTAAACAACATGCCTTGAGTTGTCAAGGTAAAAATAGTGGACATTTCATATCAGACTTTCGATACATAGTGGCAGTCATACCATAGACAATTTTATAATTTTCTTTTACGTCGTTCCTTTATTTATAATTAAACAAACTTTCATTTATCGATATCGGTAATTAACGCACCAATATTGTTATTTTTATCGGATTTACCATAATTAAATTTATCTGAGTGCTGAAAGGCTATCGTTAACTTTGACTTCACATGATTAGAGGGAGTTTTTTTTAATTAGTAATAATCAGACTCACTCATTGTAACAAGCAATTTGTAATCGTAAAAACAATTCTAATGAGATTTAATAGGTATTAAGTAATCTAGTTGATTAGTAAACTTAATCATCAAATTATACTTCAATTTAATCGAAAGATTAAAAATCTAAATAATTTATTCATTCTATTAGTATACAAACTGAACACAGAACATCATAGCACCTAAAAAATATGTTCTTATTTTGAACATTGCCCTCAAATTCGAAATGTCAATTCGCGTTCGAGATTTAAAAACATAAAATCATAAACCTCGTATACACGTCCAGCCCCTTGTTGACGTGTAAGGACTCCTCGAGTGCTCTAGCAAGCCGAGAGCTCTCCTTGTGTCTTTTAGACGCCACGGAAATAAGCCGACTTTAAGTTTGTTTTCTTTAATATGCAGCTTCAACACACAATATTTTCGCAGTTTTATCACTAAAGCGAATTTGTTGACATGAAATTCACAACGTACATATCTGGTGTGGTGATTATACTGGTAGTCTCTAAAAAATGTACCAAACTTTTAAAGGAATCATTATGAATATGATTTACTCTTACTTTTTTAAGCCCAAGGCATTTTTAAAGCCAGTTATAATGTATTAACTTTTCTAAACAAGCCCACTGGCTATATTTACGTCTTCATCTCATTCAATAACGCTGCTAAAGTTCAAACAAGCACAAAAGTCTTCACAGAAA
Organism: Tyria jacobaeae; assembly: GCA_947561695.1. Taxonomy (NCBI): domain Eukaryota; kingdom Metazoa; phylum Arthropoda; class Insecta; order Lepidoptera; family Erebidae; genus Tyria; species Tyria jacobaeae. Next base: position 13,099,372 of record OX387225.1, on the reverse strand, counting down.
CTTCCCTGGAGGGGCAAAACAAACATCCTTTACTCAAAGTCGATGCAAAGACAAATTCTTTTGGCGCGCGAACTCAAAGAAGTTAGCGGGCTCGCAAACAAAGAGTCACTCGTAGAATTAGCCATTGCGGGCGCGACGATAGCACTAATTAGCAACGGTGACTCGTTTAAGTTATTTCGCTTAATTAAGTTGCGCAGAAGTGGTCTGCGGCCGGCCGGGGCAGAGAAGGCGTCGTAAATTGTTAGAAACACGGGCAACACTCCAATTAATCTTTTTACACATCCAACTAGTCGCATGAGGGTGTGCACTTAGACCAACAGAGGTAAAAACCTTTTAAGCGGTTTACACACAGACGTACGTACCCACGCATACTCCCGTGTTGATTTTATTTATTTACAAAATATAAATACATACATGCGTACTTAAATTAAATCTAAACGAAAGATAAAATTTTAATGTATGTTTGAGGTTTGAATATGGCAAGTAATACAAATATTTTTATTTTCCTTTTAATAATTATAAAAATGTTAATATTTTTTTTCTTTTAACAAATAAGGTAATGTTATATACATTTAAATTTAAATATGAGATAAATAACCAACGATCGAAACATTTTTAGCAATATCATCGGTTGCGGAATATCGTAACTGAGATTTCAATTTCACATCTGTAAGGACTCTTATAGTCGGAATACGAAAATGTTGCCAACCTTACGTCGCAATTTCCACATGCCTTTTTAAGTTACCGTGCTAACGGCTGAGGTTGTAGATATTTATTTGAATATTTAATGTTGTAATTAAAACTTAACTGTACAATTTTATTCGATCGCTACTTTGTACGCTTTGACATACTTGAAACGTCACCAAAGTGTAAAGGAAAAAGGATTTATGTAAATATTATTACATAAGTGAAGGTTTAAATAAGAGAGTGTATAGACAAGTCTAGTTAGTGTCACTAATTCGTCCCCCGCCTTGCAGTCGCCGCGTACCGTATTGTATACGAAAACTGTAAAATTTAATTGGTTGGCTAATACACTGCGCTCGTGTGGAGTCTAATTTACGTGTTAACATTTTTAATAAGGCCAGGCGAGGCTAGGGCGCCAAGTGGCCGGCCATTTATATCGCACCACGCTCATACGAGCACCTCCAGTAATTAATAGGACCCTTTCGAGGAAGCTTATGAGTAGTTTTCCTTCAAACCCTGCTAATTATACGTCACAAGTTTTTACTTCTATGGAAACTGTCGCTAGGAGCGCCCGGCCACTCAACCACCAATCCCATTAGTAGGCGAGTTTATATAGCATAAGAATTCGTTAAAGCCCCATACACAAGCGAAAAAGAACGTCACGCCTTAGTATTAAATTCTCGCTAACGTGTCTTTACTTCCGAATTAAAGTACACACGCACGCAACAACGTACGTAATAGGTGTAGAAGGTGCGGCCTTATATTTACATATCATTGCGATACGTTGGCCATTATAAAATATTAGCCTTTCGTAGCCATCGTCGTTAATAATATAATTAAAACATGCGAAGGCGCGGTCTTACTTATCGGTGCGATCAAGGAGTGAGTCGTGTATAAGAGGGTTTGATAGAACATTCAAAATGATGTTACATTTTAAACACAAAATATGCTTTTAAAAAATTAAATTGTTTCTAAAAATTTCAAACTTTATTAAGACGCAGCTTGTTAAATATTCTTTTGTTATCATGACCATTAGAAAACGCATATAAAGTTTGCGATTACCTCACCGTAAAGTAGCCGCGGGTAAAAGCAAACGGTCGATGTAACACAAAATGTATGTGCCTACCTATCTATCCTATCCATCAGCTAATGAGAGAGTAATTAGAAAAGTGGCGGTTTCTTCCGACAACCGACCTTATCTTGTCTTTGCTGGAAAGCTTTTTAATTACCATCCTTCTGTAGGCCAATCACGTTGTACTTGTACTCTAATAAACAAAATTGCCTTAAAATACACATAAAGATAATTTATAGTATAAATGATTTAAATTATTCTTTCATGTAGATAAAAAGTACCAGGAATGTATAAACACATGAATATTTGTTAGCCAAGTATAACTAGTGTTTTGTCATGCGAGGTCGTCCACGCCTTGCTTGGTCTCGAAGGAGCGGGCGCGTCTTTCATTAGCCTCTACACCTTACAGGTATAATGACATGGGCTTTTGGGCCGGAGAGTCACGCGATTTTTTTTACGAGGACAGAACATGAGTTTAAATGTAGTAGTTACCTAAGTAGTGAGTGACGAAATGGTATTTCGATTATCTGCGGCTGTACAAATTGAAAAATAGTACTAATTCTAAATTCAAATAAAGTGGTACCTAATAATTTGTTTAAATTTAAAATTCTCGTTCTAAATATGTAGTTTACTTATTTTTTCTTTACATAATTGAAATACAATAAATATAAGGGTTCGACGTCATGAATTGATAACAACAAAATAAAACAATATTATTTTTATGTCGAAATAAAATATTTCTAAGAATGTAAAATGTCTGTGATATTGTTTTGTCCTTAATGTATCCTTAGGTAATATACTCATTATCGGGGGCAACGGAAGTCATACAGTTTGTTCTTATCTGGCACAGCAAGGCGGCTAGCTGCCATGACTGTCATACCTAATAATAATTTGAATTTGAAATCAAAACTAACATTTCTGTCTTTGATCTGAGTATAATATTAAAACATTGAATAAGCTGCATTTATCTGTAACTAGAGGTGGCTTAGAGTCCTGAATGCAAAATCATAATAGATTTAAATTTGTCAGAAGCGCTCTCGATATTTTGCTGGTTCTAAAATGTTTTTACACGAAAATCTTGATGTCTTATCTTAGGCTAGTTATAAATTAATATAAATGATTGTACTCATACCTACATATTTATATGCCTGGTTAAAACTATCTAGTAATCAATTTGAACGTGATCGAATATAATGACAAGCATTGTAACCGACTCATGACTGACTAACTTTACGAAATCATGTATCCTGTTTCTCGATGTTTACACGTAATCTACCAATCGGTTCTTGAAGAAAACGTATCTTTGGACATTTATTATATTGGTATTTTTCTTAGTTTCTTACAAAAGTACAGTTTTTTTCCATTATATTATATTTACTTCAAATAATGATATATTTATAAAATCCGCCATTTTATGTACTTCAGTATTTATGAAACTGTATAAACAATTGCAAAACAATAAAGAAAAGAAAAAACTTTTTTATTTCCATTATTAATTCGAGAAACGTTTGTAATAAACTAATAATTATTAATAAAGTAGGTATATAACTTTAACTAAGGATTCCCATACTATTTTATACAATTTAACTGTAATTTGCTTCTAAAATAACAGCATTATATAAAATACAATACGTTTCTCGCAGTGTCACTTGATTGGCCGATGAGTAATGTTTTTAAAGATATTAGAAAATATTCTCTGTGTGCTACTGATATCCATAAATGTATTGTTTTCTTCAGATAGTTAATAAAACAAAGACGCAATTATTCCATAAGTACAAAGACATTAGTACATAATTTAAATAATTGCTAACTGCTAATTAAAAAGGAATAATTCTATAAATTCTTGAGTTCATTCATATCGGCTTAAAAGTCCTCTATTCGTATAAATGTCTCACTAATCTATTGCACATAATATTTTCGTGAATTATTATACCTACTTTTTAATATCGAAAAAAAACATACTAAGTATACCCAGGTTATGGAAAAAACTTATATTGAGGTGTAAGGAGTGTGCATGGAATAGTGAAAAAGTGTGGTAGGCAGTATACACATGGGAAATTAGGAAAGTGCGATAAGTCGTCGCGACCCACCCTAAGACGTAATTAATTAAGGTGTGTACATACCCTTATTTTTACGAGAAAATTTGACTTCACATTTATTAAAAGGTGAAATGTTTAAAACGATTGAAGTGTAATAATAATCATTTGGCGTAACTGACAAGGACGCAAGCAACAATCCTTAATTTCAAGACGGTGTTTATTTTTATATCTATAATAATGCAAACTACTTAAAATATATGTTCTGAAGTTGCAATATATTTTTGATAACACTATTGAGATTGCAAACAACACTGTTGTGTTCTAAAACGGTTATTTGGTATTTGGCAACACTAAAGTGACGTTTCAAAATCGGACAGCTGCACTTCTTTTTTTAAGACACCTTGTCCATTTTTTTTGGCACAAGTAAACCGCTGTGAGACGACAAAAACATAAATCATCAAAAAGTTGTCTTCGAAATATGAAATTCTAAAGCTGACCATTGAGACTTACCATAAATACCGTTGTAAAATCTTGACGAGTGGCAATGATAGTTGCCCTAGGGAAATAACTTAAGTAACGACGCAAGCAACTTTATATCTAGTCGCATTAAAGTAATTATCATTAGACACGCCCGCCATATTAATATCATGTTAATGCCTATGGAATAACATTTAGTTACGTATTGCGGCGCTGAGAATTTTTCTCTGAAATTGAATTTATATACTAGGGAATGTTAGTTATCTTTTTTAATATTGATATAATTTTCAGTTAAAGCAAATAAATTCTACATTAAGCAAAAATATTTACAAAAGGCATAGCAATAATAAATAACATTGAAAAAAAAAAACACTTTTTGAAACTGTCTCCCAACAGTAATTAACGAACTCATTCAACGATCAAGTAACCGTGAATGGTCAGCTTTATATAGCCCTTAAAAGGCTACGCGTACGTTTAACCCTTCCTTTTTATAAAAAAATTAATACCGGAGCAAACTGAGTAGTTGGGGGTAATAAAATCTCGGCAAGCTCTCAAATGAGCTGAACTTTTGAAGCCTACGGTACAAGACAGACGGGTCAGCGAGCGAGGGAGTCGGGCACAGGGTCGTATTTGAACTTATAAAAAATTGTATTATACAGACAAACTATATTAATTTATAATATTATTTTTAACACTTCATATTTTGTTATTTTAATGCAGCCAGTACAGTTTATAACGAAATTTTATTTCATATACTCATATATCCCTGATAATGCAGATATATAGGAATAGAAAATTAGTAGAAAATAAATAATAACTAAACATTTTATCTTTAAAATCTATAACATTCATAACTGTATGCTTATGCAGTATGCTAAACATTTTATTTATGGTTTAAATTTTAAAAACACTTGTTTAAAACAAATGTTCAAATGGTAATAAAATACCAGAAACTAAGCGTGTCCTAGGCTTAGTAAGGCAATATGAAACATTCGCGAGAAAGTGGCCCACTTGCAACTATAGATTATAGTCTCGACCCGCATGCGTCGAGACTTCGACAGAATGAATAACGTTCACATCAGAGTTACATAATAGACATTAAAATTGTCTATAATTATAACAAATACTATAAATTTGCTACTGATATCACATAAGGTCAAAATATATATACATATATATTTAACACAGTAGTGGTCCGAAACTAAAGTTACATAAACAAATCTCATACCTGCACACAAGCTAACAACTCAAATGATCGAAGCTTGTATCTAAAAAACTATCAACTAAAACTCATTGTGCTATAATTTTCCAGTCCGAGTTCAACCCTGTGCCGGACGGCGCAGTCTGAAAAAAGTTTTTTCACTAACTGAAGCATTAATCCGGCCCGGTATTAGTTTACTCGCTTTTACTTGTGTGTGTGCTATGAATGTGTGCGATACCGTCCAACTTTTTTTCACAGAGTATACAAAATACAGATGTGTCGTTTTTAAATAGCCGTCGTAATTAATGAATAGAGGGACTGATTGGCCTTTTAGGGCTTCGTGTGTTGCAATTAATGTTTCCATCTATTATATATACATATATAGACTTTAATGATAGGACGGTGTTATTTTGTTCTCTACATTACCTTGTTTTGATATATTTTTTTTAAATATATCTTCTAAATAAAAAAGAACTTCAAAAATGTCAAATGAAAATCATAGTAAGTATTTGGTAAGAAAACAATATAGTAATTATTAGTTGTACATACGTTTATCAAGCTCATTATCGAACATGGCACACTAAAATGTATTGTTCGTCACAAAATAATGGAACCTCTATAATCGTTGTACTCTGTAAAATGCAGTCTGTCGGCTCATTCTCCCGTGCTTCTCGAAACCTGGACGCCGTCCACTCACACTCACATGTACAGGTAATATACCAACACATTCACACCATTCGTATACATATCAAAAGTAGGTATACAGAGTAAGTATGTAAAGAGAGTACTTGGTCTGCAGTAACTACCTACGGCTTTTTAATAACTATTGTATTTTGAAACGATCGAAATGAGTATGTTTCGTTTGGAAAATGTCTGGAAACTAGTTTTTTTGGGAGTACGTAGGTTTTGATGAGGGCTTGCAGCAAGTATTATTACATTGCAGTTGTTTTTATTTAGTAGACAGTATGGAATTAATGATCCATCAAAGCTTTGTGGTACAGGTTGATTTTAAGTTAAATTAAAGTACATAGCTTCATACATAGATATCTAATAAAGAGTTTAAAAAAGTATAATAAATTTAATGGACAAACAGTTTTGAGACAAACAAGATACGCCTGTGTTTCTATAGTATTTCACGTCTAAACAATAAAACAAAAGAACACCCTGTAGATTTTAAGTATATCAAGTATTTTTATTGCCGCATCTCTCTGTTTATCGGAATTATTTAAAGCACTACACCCGAAATAACTAAAACCCATTTTAACGTCAGTTAATTTTGGAGGATAATAATGTTTAGTAACTACATATTATCTAAATACATACATATAGGCAAATAAATATGTATATAATAACAATTGTCGGAATTGCATAAAATATAATGACTATTTAAAATCTAACGACAATTTTAGTTAAATAACTGCCGCCTCTGCTTACCGCTTCGAGGATATATGCTCTTTTTGCCAACCAACATTTTATCTCACTTTCGTAATAGGGGGCAAGCCTATTGCCGTCAACCTGGCAATGTATGACTGTATACAGACTGTCTGATAGATAACAGTCCGATCCCTTCGTCGCCCTTTACGACACCCACGAAAGATATGGGGTGGCCTAATTGTACTACATACAACCACACAGCTATTAACCGTCAACCTGGCAATGTATGACTGTATACAGACTGTCTGATAGATAACAGTCCGATCCCTTCGTCGCCCTTTACGACACCCACGAAAGATTTGGGGTGGCCTAATTGTACTACATACAACCACACAGCTATTATATTCAAATATTAACATATGTACCTGAATATTAAGCGATATCGTCGGTTTAGAAGTCACTAAGGAAACTAATCGCATATTTTATATTAAGTGTATAAATAATCCTGGACTTTATTTAATATCGTTTCCTTAATTATATTGTATCGGTAAGACGCAGTAAATTGATAACAGTAATTGTATTTTGCCATTCCTTTATTTGTTTTATGCGCAATAATGACATTACACGAATGTTTTTAGTTTTAAAAACATTCGTGTAATGTCATTACACTTCTGGCTCATTAAATTAAAACTTCTGGCTCTTGCGAAGTATCACTGCTATTCGGCGTTCATATAAATCAGTCACAATAATGTTACGGTAAATTGTATATTTGTAGGTCAATAACATAATATAAGTAATATAATAACACCACATATTTCACACACGGCTGTCGGATTTCAATCTAAGCAGAACTTAAAGTGTGGTAACCGGGTTCCTGATGAACATACTTATATATTTATAAACGTTACACACAACAAAAAATAAGAATCCTAATCACACAATTATTTATCCTGGGCTGGAATCAAACCTATGTGGTGTCAAGCAGTCAGGTTCATTAGCAACTGAACCGACATTCCACACGAAAAAAAAAAAAAACAAAGACCGACATGACAGCCAAATATATATGTGGATTTATCCTTACCCTTTAAACAATATATATGTATGTATCAATGTATAAATAGAATCTGAAGATACCCCAAGTCCAAAGAAAAAGTCAATTTTATTGTAATTCTATAAGTCATGTCCTAATTCTGTGTGTGCGTATCCTTTGCATAAAATTAGTAAATAAAAAAGTAAAAATAAAAACAAATTAGGTCAAGTGTCAGCTATATAGGTCCCATATTTGATTGTAATAGAATTTTCTCCTTATTAATATTGGGGTTCTTGCCGTGCTATCGGATAACGGTATGTGTCGCCCGCATCGTGGGGCACCGTAAGCTATGAAAATAAAGATCACCATCGACTCTCTGGCCTACATACTTGAATGTTTTGCTAATCGAATACATGACGGTGTTTCTTTAATATGTAGGTACCTTTTGATAATATGTATTTTGTACAGCAGACATATGCTGTCAAGTTATAGTTACTATAAGTCCAAATACATGGAAACGTTTAACGTATTTAAGAAATTGTACTAGTTGTTGGTCTAGTGGTTAGCGAGCCTGATTGCTGTCTATGTTGGATTCGATTCCCACATCGGGCAAAAAATTGTGCGATACAACCTAAAATAGTTGTACCAAGTCGAGCTGTTCTTTGTGTCCGTTTTTTTAGATTTCTAAACATCGCCCGTTGCCTTTATCAGCAAGATATTTTAACTATTTTACTTTTATGTTTCTTTAGAATCAATTTCTAATAAAGCTATCCTTGTCATATAAAAACATATTATATGACTACCTGTTATTATTTATTTGTGTATATAATGAATAATAACAGAAAGTGTTTAGATGTTTTCCATCACCTATTCAATTCGTACAAAAAAAAAACATACGTTCCACATTATAATTTCTAAAATATTTCAAACTTTATTTTTTTAGTTAAATCAAGAAAACTAATGAATGATCATTGAAACACCTATTGAACAAACTATATAATCTTAAAACGAATATTTTTAAACATCCACGAAGCAATACACGAAAAGTGACGACTTAAAGGTTACAAAGAAATCACACATTTGCTGTAAGTAACAATAAAAAGGGATGAAAAGAATCTAGAAAAAATAACAATAGGGTGACCCCCGACTCACGTCTTGGTCTTGGACACAGCCTTTGAAAGTGTAAGACGCGGCAAAAAAGCGGCCTTTTGAGTAATACTCGGTCAAAAATATATTAGATTTATGAATTAAAATTGACAATCTCGGTTAGCAAAGTACATACCTTTTATTACTTGTAAATAACGCTCACAAACTAAAACTAAACAAAAATCCCAAAACGTAAGTGTGTGATTCACAAAAGTTCACATGATTGTTACTTACGAGAAATAGAGAATAATTAAATTTCATTAGCTGAATTATTTTAAAACACACACACACACTGGAGTCACTTCAAAACTCTCTTTTAATACATACAACGTCCAACACGACCCCTGAGCTAAAACGTATCTTAATTTCATTAGAATTTTATTATCATTAGATTACAGAGAAGATTCAGAGAAATTTCATCAATCTATTCCTGCATACAACTACTTTGTTTTTTTGAATGAATAGTTCCATAACGTGCCCTTTCTAATACAATTCGTAGTCTATGGTACGGTCGTTTGAATGGGTTTCTCACGGGAATCAAATCATTTTCTTGAGGGGTTCTACAAGAATTAATCCAAAACATCGACAACATACACCACTGTAAACTTGACTTAATGTCTGGTTACCTTACGGAAAATAACCGATTAATAATTTCCTTAAAACCTTATGTAGGTATACACACTTTCCTAATTAAAATACATCGCTGAAGTATTTAAATGAAATCATTATGTGAAGTCGTTTTACTGTATAAGGATTGTTATAAGAATTTCTCAGTAATAAGAACATGACTAATATCTACAAATATGAACGTTTATGGTCAATATACATTTTAGTTTCCAATTATTGATAATCTATACAATAAGTACATTTAATATTATAAATGCGAAAGTAACAACGCATACTTTTCTGTTCGTGCCTTTTTTTGCTACATGGCCGATTTTGTATTATTATGGTATGTGAATACTTTTAAACCTGGGGAATATAGGTTACTTTTTAAAGACATACGGTGCAGGCGAAGATTCGGATGGGATCTAGTGTGCCTATATTACCAATAAACATTTATTTCAAAATCTGTAAATACCAATTTCTATACATAGTCGCGATCATTTCGACGAGCGTGTTGTTGGCATTTCGAATAATTTAAATCGAACTTGAAAAAAAATCAAAGACGTTGGGGTCCAGGTAAACGCAAGATGCGAAATCTTAAGAAAATAACAATAACGGCAACAATAATGTAACATAAGCTATATCACCAAGAGTTAAAGTTGAAATTGTATAACAATAATTTATTACCTGTTTTTAGCTTCTACTATTGTTATAGGAATCAAGATGTGGAGTTTTATACTCTAAGTTACAGGAAATAAAATCGATATCCGCTTGAACAATATTTTGCCAAATCTTATAAGGGTAAACTGTGTGAGTAATAAAACAGCTGATTCCCACACTAACGGTTTTATTTAAAATACTAGTTTTGTAAACCGCTTCTACTTTCATTGTCAAACGGAGACTATTAACTTCTTATAAAATCTTACCAATATATTGTTTTTATTTTAACACTTTATGCACTAAAATGTGCATAAAGTGTTAAAATAAAAATAATGAAATATCATAAAAAAAAATAATGAAAAAAAAAATGGTAGTAGGTGCACTAAATAAGAAATACAATCGAATGAATACGTGAATGCATAAATATACCTAGAACTATCTATATGCCGGTATGTTGGTAATTCTTTCATGGTAGTTTCTAACTATATTTTTAGCTAAAGGCATGCTTTTTCTTTTTGCAATAGCTAGCCCGCATTGTGATTACCATACTCGAAGTGTCAGTACGTTAACCGCTTACAAATACGTCACATTTTACGTCGATTGCTATCTCCTACATCGATAAACTAAAACACATAGCAATTGAACCAAATAAGACTTTTCACATAGACATAGATAGCTACAACCCTATAAAATATTAAGAAATTATAGGAAGTTGAAAATCTAAATTATAGCAAGTTCAATCAACGAAACCGAATACATAACCTCAATTTGAGAACCACAGGCAACTTTCCCTTTTAATAAGAAAAGTATTATGATACTTTTGTCATTCTATTTCATACTTAGGTAGTTAAGTACAAATATAATGAATGTAAAGAACAACACTTCAATAATATCTAAATAAAGACTGTAATTAATAAAACCACTTTAAAACACTCATGTGTTAACAGACCACATGCCTTTAATGGCCAAGATAAAAAAATGTGTGTCCCATTGACAAATAATCAATAGCTAAATATCATATGACAAATATCATGAATAACAGTTATGACTAAAGGCTTACTCACATAGTCATATGCTTCACTTTCTTTAAATTGTCAAACTAAAGCAAAAAAGACTAAAACCCACACGGACTGGAAAACCCAGAAGTATAGCATTTACTTTAAATCATAGGATTTACCAATAGCTTTATAATAAGAAACTCTTGAAAATGACTATATAACTGCTAATTACATTAAAAGTGTTACAAATTTATACAAGTGCACAGTGTGTAACAGCACCTCGCGCTTCAGATAAAAAGACATCTAATTATTTAGACACTTCATTTACTTATTCAATTAGTAAGGCTGCGATATCGCGCAGAGTGCCAATTAAAAAATAATAGAAGGCTGCGGTATGGGAGGGCTGTCATAAGAGGTTTAGAGATGGTGTATACGAGTATCTTCAAATATGAGTATCTTCGTTTCGTATGCATTACTTTTGGACTATGACTCGTTTTTATTTAGAATTTTAAAACAAATGTCCAACAGATGTCTATTTTAATATCTGTTGCATGACTACAAAAGTATTTTTTAGATAATTGTTTTTTTTTTTAATTTCTTGTAATTAGTTCCACCTTGTAAGAAACATAACCCTAACCATAAAAGACTGATATTACATTATCCCTGCAACTGGCTCGTCACTTGCAGGAACGTGAAAAACCGAATTAACTTGTCTGAATGCGAACTCGTAAGTAATTAGCCTCGCGAGACTCTCGATTCGCTCAACTCGCTCTTGTAAGCGAACCGGAGCGAAGATAGCGAAGTGATGCGACGAGAGAGCAAAAATGGCTAATCAAATCCATTCCCGCTCTCAACGGTATTCGAGGGCTTTTTATTTTCATTGTGCCGTGAAGTGTCACCGTATAGGACACCTACATGTTAAGTTATAGGAACACCACTCACACTGACTAAGTCTGTCAAGATTTTATTTAGGGTAATTTTAGAGAATGTCATGTAGGGAAAACATGTCAAATATAAAGCAATAATTTTGTAACGTCAAATAATTATTTAAAAAATACATTTAAGATATCAAAATAATGAATAGTAATTTATTCATTTTCTTTGGTTACAGAGAATTCTACTACATTCAAATGGAAAAGTACGCTCGACAGGCGATCAGCGAAGGTTTGAAAGCGGCAGAAGACCTTCACGTAGCTGGTGACTCAGAGCTGTACAGAGTGCTCAATCTTCATTACAACAGAAATAATCACATTGAGGTGAGCATTCGATTTTACAAATGAAATTGTAATCTCAAAATCAAAAGAAACTAATGAGACGATGTTATCTTAGAACTGTTTTTAAATATTGTCTTCGTTTGTATTCCAGGTTCCTCCAAACTTCAGATATGTAGTTGAGCAAACTTTAAGAGAGTTTTACCGCGCTATCCAAGGGGGTAAAGACGCGGAACAGAGCTGGAAGAAATCCATCTACAAGGTGATCTCGCGGCTCGATGATCCCGTGCCCGAGTACTTTAAGTCGCCGAACTTCCTCGAGCAACTGGAGTGAGCGCGACAGCGACGCGACGCACATGCTTTCGGCATAAAATTAAATTATAAAAAATTAAACAAATCATTGGACGATTGTTTCGCACACCAAAATTTTACGACACTCGCATTTAGGCCTTCAGATTCAAAATTATTGATAAAAAAGTTAAATTAAATTATTAAAAGAAATTCGTACGTTGGACGTCGAGCGGCGTGGCGCGTGCCCCGCCGCAGCCCGCGCTCTACTAGGAAATTCATTAGGTTATACGAGTAAGAGAAAATTTAAGTCACCTAGAATTTTATTTCTGCACATAATATATTTCGCTATATATAATTATTATATTATTATTAAGTATTATCTTAAAATGGTTTTTATAGTTGTGTATATCTTAAAATCATTTATTGATTTATTCTTTAAGGAAAAAACGATTAATATATTAACTGCTTAAGTTTTGAATTTTTGTTGTTTTTATTTTTGTTTATCCTTTGTTTCCTTGTCCTTTGGATCATGCTTAAGTTGTTTAATCCCTAGTAGTATTTATGTTGTAGGCACGCCACGTGCGGCCGAAAATTGTCAACCTTTACCTCGTCATACTTATTTTAGGAGTAATTAATTAAAGTTAACCATAGACATTAGTACAATAGAGCAGGGTTCTTTTTCGATCCACAAACAAAGAATTTAAAGATTATTTTTATACTGATAGCCGGGTTTATGTTCATGCAGAGAATTTATCAATAGCATAACAATAATGCAGACACAAAATTCGAAAATGTTAAACATCTTTTGTCAAGTTTACTGTAAACATCCTAAGTTGTATTTACAAATATTCGGCACAGTTCGGATCGCAAGTTCAGTTAGTCCGGAATGTTGCGATGTTCCACACGACTCCGGATTAGGGTTAAGTTTATTTCTTAGATAAAATACTATTTTCTGAAATTTTGCGCGGGTTTACATATTCAAATGAGTACAAGGCGTCATATTTTTATTTAAAGTATTTCACGATATCATTTTCCGATATTAACCATATACACAATAAACACCATATATCCGATAATGATAAGGCATTCTACTGTAAACACTTATTAAATATTTAATTTATGATAAAATTATTTTGTTAGCGACTCAGTCGTTTCCACAGTGACGTCTGTACTCGGCAGTTGGGCGCTGTGCGGCGGCTATCAACCATATAGACATTTGAACCACACCCAAACAGCAGCAGTAGTTGAAGGTAGTACACAACAATAGATCTGGTACCTCAAAATTATGCAGTCTAAAAAATACAGCTATACATATATGTATATTTCATATACCGACAGTCACTCGCACTGGGCCACCTCGTCCGAACAGAAGTGCCTTCAAAAATGTTGTTTTTTTTTTACAATTAAAAAAGAAGGTTAAATACAAAAAAGGCCCTCAATAGACTAGCCGCCAAACCGAAGCCGCCGTGCGGCGTCTGCACACCGCCCACCCGCGCAACGCTCAGTTCGCCCATATCGAACATTCAGTATACATACACACTTACTATTATAATATAGAAGAATAATTAGTTTGATTCGTAGATATATGTAGCGCGGAAAGCTCGATACAGTTTCCCAACCGTCGGTGGTGATCACGATTACTTAAAAGCGATAAACTGGCGACTAAAAACCTGTGCCGGTTGGGGAGCAAATCCGAGCGCTTCGCAGATCTCGATGTATTTGTTATATGTAGTTGCCGATCGCCAGCCTACTATGTGGTAACACTTTTATTTCACATCCTTAGTTACACGGAACAGACAAATAAATTATTTCGCTTTTCCAATAGATATACAACGGTAAGATAGATAGTTGTACAGTAACGTATAGCAGCTTGTACATATACGATAGTTTTAATACAGATGAGATGATTATCGATAACTATCTTAGCGGTAATGATATTTTAATTAAGAAAACAATAGACAAAACTGGAATATCTATTGTTTTGCTCAATTGTACAAAGTGTTTAAGCCATCCTAATTTGTGTGTATGTAACCGCGCAGGCTAGCGACCGGCCATAGCTAAGCAAGTAAGCATTTTTCATTTGATACCTATTACATGTTTGTTATCGTTTCATTTGTAACCATTTTGAACTATTACGATAATATAAGAGTACCTCAGTTTAGGATGGACCAGGCGTCGACTGGTGTGCTTAGTAGCTCAGGTTAGGTAAGAGTAAGAGATACTGAAGTTTTTAAGACATCGACACATACATAGATTAACATGCAGCCTCCCCCTTGTTCGTATAGCCGGTTTTTAGTTCCAAATTTACTTCCATGACAGTACTGAACTGCATCTAGTGTGGATTCACGCCTGTACTAGATGATGTGAAGGCTGTCTCCCTACCAGCCACCCTCGTAAGCAATAGCCCGGATTAATTTTCCACGATTCGCGCCGTACGTCGGGTACGCAGTCGTCGCTGGGCTTATTCCAGATCGAGCAAAGTTCCATGTTACGTTTACAATTGAATTTTGTTACAAGTTGTTTGTTTCATCCGTAACATAGGCACTGGCATTTTAGAGCTAAAAAGTGCACAGTATCTGAATTGATCACGAACGGAATTGATCGCACGTTATTCCTAGACGCAATAGGTATGTTTGAACTACAAGGTTTACCAAAACTACTTAGGTATTATAGACAGCCTCTTATTAGCTCTAAACTGGCAAATACCGATTAATTCCTTGTATAGTAAGTAATGAATTCGTTATTCCAATCTCTTCATAGATTTCTTCATATCTAATAGATGTGTTACGCGGGCTACACAACACATATTACAATAGAAATGTATTGGTTTCCCATCAACAGTTATCAAACCGACATGCCGTAATTTGCAGATACTTGGAGACGTTAAATGTTTAAGGATATAGTTTCATAATCAAGACTCTGAATTTGTATACAGTTTTAATTAAAATACAATTTTTGTCCGGATTTTATACTTGAGTGACTCACTGTGCAATATAACAAGACCACAATGGATACAAGCGATCGAGCCGATTTATTAAATTAATTCGATGTTCGATTTTTAAATTATAAGTTATCGGTTGACAATTTTTCTAAATTTAATAAAAAAAAATTAAGAGTCAAGTTTGAAACATCGAAATATTTAGTCCACAATGATCTTGGGGCTATCCCACAGAAAGAGTACAAAATTCGGTGTTGACTTTAAATCTCATGTTTGTATCTAATATGTATGTAGATTTATTGAAATTACCCGTTTCGGCGTCATTTCTCATCGTTTTCATATTCTTTATCTAGATAATAGTTTATTTATGTTTCACTAAAATGTACTTTATCTATAGACTTTACTTTACACTTTTAGTATTTTGAGATCTGTCTACGAAAACGTTTGGATTATCAATGTAAAATGAAATAAATATTGTAATTATTTTCAAAATTAATTATAAAAAAAATCAATATATGTAGAAAGTATTTGGTTTCACGTTTGGGTATTATGGTTCCTAAATTTTCGAAATTGTAATAGACTCTATTGTATGTAGCATTTCATTTTTTGGAGGTTAGAACATTTAGATGTACCAAATAGCTGTATCAACTTTTCTATACGTGAAAAATTCAATAAGGAAAAATGCTGAAAATTAGGTAGTTATGGAAATAAGTATCATTTTTAATATATATATATTATTATAATCTCATAAAAAATACAAAAAATGAGCACGGATATACTATTAGGATGTCTTGAAACAAAAAACTGCCGACGCTTATCAATAATGTTAGTGAGATAAGCTCAAACGCCCATAATGATGCATCTGATCCTATGTCGACATACAGTACTGGCCCCTGCGAAGGGCCTCAAAGCGTTCATAATTTTATATTCGATATTAACTGTAGTGACTTAATATTTTAAATATCCTTGTGGTCTTCATTGGTAACAGCGATACACGTTCTGTTCAGTATTGTGTGTTCGTATGTATTGAGTTTGTTTATTTACTTCGGCGAGCCACAGTCCATAATTGTGGTCATTTTTATAATATATTTGTAAACTATAGCGAGCGGACGCGGACGCCAGTGATAAAATTAGAGACAAAATTTAAAAATACGAAATTATTTTTGATAGTGTCGCGGTATTTTTTGTTCAGATCACGACCAATATCGACACAGTGGGCTCGTGTTCCGGACAAACGGTGACGTGCCATTAATAAAATTGAAATTTTGACTAGTGTTTAGGCGTCATTTCGGTATCCTCGCATTTCGGCTAAGTGATAAGTGCCCGCGTCCGCTTGTTTTGATATATTTAGTACAAATTTCATGATGTTAAGGTTACGAGGCTCAAAGCTTTTCTTTTGAGGCGCCCGCACACCCGCCCCCAGCACGCGCCTACGATATAAAGGAGTCGTGTATAAAATTTTATTCAAAAAGAGTATTTTTGTATTGAATATTTCTAAAGTTGGTGTAATGGTCAAAATTCATAAATTATAGCGGTGACAAAATGGGACATTAGGTAAATTTAGAATGTCATGCGTTTTTTGTATTTAATTTTAAGAATAGTGTCGGATATAAAACGTTTAGGAGCATTAACCATTTGTAAATAAAAAGTTGATCGGCTTTGCTGAGAGGCAGGGGCGCGGCGGCCTGTTATATAGGTAAAAAAATATATAAATAACTCAAAGATGTTTATATGGTTCTGGATGTAAAAATATAAATTTAAAAGCAATTTTAAGGTAAAAAAGTACCTAAGTGGGGAAAATTGTAAACGATTCTTCGGTATTTGTGTTAGAATGGCTGCTAACGGGTCACTATTGTAATCTGTGGGCCTCAGACAAGTCATACCTTATGTCACGAAAACTAACCTAACCTAACTATGCATTAATCATTACGGTTCTTAATACTACAACAATACTTATACATTAATATAATATCACATTGTCATAATGCTTATAATTTACGAGCGTGTGTCTTTGTCCGTCAATGTTTAGGGACTATCCACTGTTTGATGTATTAGACATAAAGTGGATTATTGTGGCAGAAAAATTCAAACTAAATTGAGTTTGTCGGTTGAAATGCCAACGGCTCGTTGCAAATTGCATTCGTCTATTCGTATTAAAATTGGCGGTTCTAAAATCTGTTGATCAAAATTATCAAAATTATTGGATTGAATATTGGAAATAAGGTGAAACATAAACTGTATCTGTACAAGCAATGTCAGCATCGAGACTTGTTGATAACAGTGAGGGATGTTTCTTCGTGAATATAACGAGTAATAAAGCTAAGCTTTTATTTGAATACTGACTTTTATTTTAAACTCCTACCTTTCTTTCTATATCATTCAACATTTAGTTACCATATTTTTTATTTAAATGCCCAAAATAGAAACATGTACTTCTGTTTGGGCATTTAAATACACATGACTTAAAAACACAGGAATCATGGGTGAAGAAAGTTCAATTTTTGGTGTCTTCATATCACCTCAGAACCATTTTACCCAATAACCTTATCTAACCCTAACACCCTTAAAACCTAAATGGCGCATGACCCTGGCCCCAGATCTCTTCTATTATTGGTGAATTATGTGGGTCTTCACCCAGGTTAACATAGTGAAATTTACCCTACTAAGGGGGCCGTAATTAGATTTGGCAGATTTAACTTACTTTTTAATAGCACCTGGTTGTAATAAATATTGATTAAAGGAGGGTATTAAAAATGAAAATAATTAATTAAAAAAATTTGCTTCTTCATTCTCCATCGTACCACAGAGATCACCTTCCTACCACAATTATTACATTGTCGGTTGGGCTAGTTAGCTAAGTATAACTAGTAAAGACAATTGCAAGATTTGATCTTACACAAACGAAGCAACTAAAATAAAACGTAAAAAATAATATACCGATAGAAAAAAACAAAAAAAAAAACTTAACTTGCCTGATATTAATATTACTAATGATATCGGTTACTAATAGCTATAGATACTGCAAAAACCAGTTTCCAAATAAATGCCCCATGCTCTGAGTGTCGAACTTACCATCATTCGCGGTTTGCCGAGGTCTTTAGAAAGGCAGAAATGCTGCTGAAGTAGGGTGCTCGAATCTGAGGTGTAATCGGGAATAAGTAGGTATGCTACTAACACACTGCTACAACACAACACTCCTGACTTAAGGACCCCTTAGCCATTAGGAAAGTCTGATGAAAGATTTTCTTGAATAGTAGGTAGGAACACTCGCGATCAAGCACCTAACAAACAACAACAATTCAAAATCCGTCAATCCGTTTAGAAGATATGATGCACACACAATTGGAATCTTAAACTTAAAAAAATATGTAACCCTCATACTTTATTAGCCGGTTGCAAAAAAAAATATAAATAATTTAAGATGGTTGAAAAGCGTAATCTCTACCGCCAAATTGAAATCAAAACAACCTTAAGTTGTTTGAAATTCTACAACAAAGAATCGGTACCGTATTGTGTAAGTGATTACAAAAGGCACTCCTAGATGGCATTGTTAAAGTTCATAAAATAGTTCGAAAGTAAACTGACAGATGTCACTTATGTAAAATTACTTTATTTAACAGTCGAATGAGAACCTTCTCCTTTTTTGCAGTCGGTTGAAAAAGAGGAAATTAATAATGCAGTTGGTTAGTTTTTCAACAATTTAACTTACATTGACTGTTTCTTTCCAATCATCGTAACAACATCCAACTTAATGGCCGTTGCAAATAACAGCCCACTACCCTTAATATAAACTTACAGATTTCGTTAATAAAATCAAATCGAAAATCATACCAGGTAGGTGTAAAATAAATAAGATTTAACAGAAAATCTAAAACATAAAACAATTAACACTTCCTTTTTGTAAAATATAAATGCAATGCGATAACCTAACAGTTATGAAAGAGAACACTCACAAGGTAGTAAACCCATTATATAGAGTTTATATTAAATTTAATTGGATCTTTGATAGTTTTGTTGCGGGATGAGTGATGGCCAGATGAGCAGAAACAAGAGACTGACTCGTATATTATTATATATGTATGTATGTTGCCGCTTATAATAATATAAAAATATATATATATAATAATATAAAATAGTTTAAAATATTTATTAAGCTGTGTATATTTAATATGCAAAAGAACTCGGTTTTAGTTTGTTTGATTCCGACATACCACTTCACCGTCCGCTCCGGTGAGGTGATGAAACATGGGGGTTTCCACGAGATTACTTTTTGGAAACTCAAAAATGATAGAATTTATATGATCCAAAAAAAAAACGTAATTCCAAAACATTAAGACCGGCCTTAAAATAGTTTGATTTACACCATCTCTTGAAGTGGATATAAAATACAAAAAATCTAATCTTATTATCAGACTACCATGATGATTATGACGACAAAAGGATCCTTGTTTTGCAATGAAAAAGTGGCTAAGTTGATTGACTTTTTATATTTTTTTACTTATTAAGGTTAAACAACTGCTTATAATAAATGCATATGCAAATAAATAGCAGTTATAATAAAAATAAAGGAATGTATCAGTTAATTACAGATTAAAACCGCAAGCTCATAAAATAGTTTTCAATGAAAATAATGAATAACTAGCACACCTGTTGACAACCCCGCAACATCCCTTGTGGGTGGAATTTCGTAAAATCCGTTCTTAGCTGACCTCTACTCGGCAAAAGGAATATTACTAAGAAATTTAAAGTTTCTACGCCTTATCATAGATATCGCGATGAGTCAATTACCCAGAGATATCGTGATGAGTCAATATATCGGTGGAAATCTCTTATATATATATATGAATGAATATATAAGATAGATAATGGAGACTATTCAACTAAACTTAACATACGTATTTCACTGCCCTAAAAAGAAAAAGAAAGTCAAACATTTGTGTTTGACTTTCTATAACGAAAACAACTGATTTTAATCAAAATTATTTTGATCTTACAGTTAATAAAGTAATAATAACAGTACTGAAAAATTATTGTATATTTTTTGTCAACATCATAATATTCATTTCTTTTAATATTATTAAATTGTATATAATGGGAGAGGACTATCTCCAACCATGGATTACAATGGGGTTTCGAAATAATCTATTTAACAGACAGTCTAAGCGAATAATACCTTCACCTGACTAATATTTGAATAGAAAAAATATTATTAATTTCACAGAATAAATTCTTCTACGAAACCGTTCTGTGAAAGTCAAAACAATTCTTAGTTCGCAACCAGTTACGTTCAAACATCATTTTTTTCTCGTTGGTAAAAAGCCAACGGTTTCGTAGGCGGCTGAAGGGGATGTACTTATCACTACTATATGTATAAGTTTATATTTTACAATACCTGTCTTAGCCACTCCAGGAATCCTATGTCACGGCTATGTAACCGTTTGTTCTTTTTCAGTTTTTAAAGCTGAAATTACACATATTTTCGTTATTTCCTCATAGCTACGTACATAACAGGCGTAGGACTGGCGTGACTGGTCTTTAAAAAACGTTCATTTATATTACCAATACGTTTCAATGCCTATTCTTCATGGCACTTTAATTAATTCAGGTAGTTTCCAACCAAATGAATAATATCAGCCCCTGCATCTACAGACTATCAAATATTCAAATTAACCCTAATTCCCCGCTAATCGCTTAGGGCAGCGAGTTTTGAGCTGATTACCGTAAGATCTTAATTATTGAGTCTCGAGGAGTCACTCGAGTTTAAATTGACTATTAAGTGCCTGGGTTAAAAGGAATACATTATAACTTAGGGTAGTTCTTATAGGGGGGATGCTTCTCTTGTGTCTTTTAATTGAAGTAACTTTTGATAGGGCACTATCTGATTATTGTTTTTTCTGAGAATTTATCTAAAAAACAAGGTCGTCGTATCTCTGGTCAAAAAGTGTTTTCGTCAGCGGGGCTGTTTGCAATTATAGGGTTAGGAGACAGAGGTGCATTGTAGAAGTCATGCAGTATGTTTGGAATGGAAAAGTAAACAGGACAATACACAGTATGGGGGTAGGTATGGATTTTTATTTCTCTTCAATCTTCGTATGTACCTTCGAGGACTTTTTTTTTTTAATTTAAAATAATATTAGCAACGTGGGTTACACATTAGTAGTATTCTTGTTAGCTCGGGGGGCAGCTTATGTAAATGCTTGTGTAAGAAGGAAGTTCACAGCCTACTGGGTGGGGTTCGAACTCGCACCCACATGATAAGTACAACGCCTTACGCCCAGCCAAATCAAGCTATTACATTCTGAGAGATCTTCAGCGAACGAAAGGGCGAACATCTTGGGAATTAGCTGACAGAAGTGCTCGTTAAGGAATCCAGCCTGAACTTCGATATTTGTAAGATTGAACATTAGATAGATAGATAGGTACGTTCTTTATTGTACATCAAAAAAATAATAATTTGTATCTTTATAAATATGCTTACCAACTAAGGTTTAAGAATAAAAAAATTTAAGTAACTAAATCTGCTTAAAATCTTACCTGCTTTCGGGAACAACAAGTATTGTTGTAATGGTGATAACTGATGACATAAAAATGCAGATTATCTAACTTAGAACTTAGGTTGAGAGCTATTTATACAATACGTTAGCTATAATCAGGTATAATTGACTTTTAAAACAAGTAGTTAGCCGCTTACAATGCGCCTATAGAAAAGTACAACAGTATATGGGGCGCCTATCATGATCAGTCGTAAAACGAGCAATTTATACTCATTCGTGACGTAATTCAAAAATTATCTATTAACTCCTATACGTTCAGTTGTTCCTTGCACCATCAGGTCAGCCACATGAGTCTAGATATCTTAATGGCTTTAGAAAGTATATGAAAAAATAGCGTTCATGTCCATTATATTTATATTCAGAAGCAAAGGTGCCTTTAAGTCGTAGCACGCAAACAGAAACCCAAGACGTGTGAAGCTACGCAGACTGACAATCCAACTATTACTGCTCAAGAAATTGCCAGCAGCACCTATCCAAGTAACGAAGCTTAACGGTCTAGGACTCTTAGCTTGTTGCATTACATGTAATAATACCTACGTGTATAAACCGCAATAATAATTAATAGGACCAATCTATTCAATGAAAAGAGATTTCAATTAATTAATAAACTGTTTATTTTTTTGGTTTTTAGAAATAAAGTACAAAACATTTTTTAACACTTTTATTTCTGATAGTCCCGTCCTAATGTCATCCATATTGACATTATACTAGCATGTTAGATTTTACTAGTAGAAATACTGGGATATGTATTGATTGTGGGGAAAATACTTAAGGTGCAATGTATTGCCTAACCAATTGATTAACATACATAAATGCACGGACTGCATGGATGGCGTAGCGGTTTAAGTGGTCACCTCGCCACTACTCTGCCGCGCCGAGTGTTGTGGGTTCGATCCCCGCACGGGGCAACCCTTTTTGTAATCCTCAAACTGTTGTTCTGAGTCTTGGTGTTCTATGTGTCTGATGCTTGAATGTTTGCAAAGTCCCCGCGACACAGGAATTAATCGTAGTGCAGATGTCTTAAAAAAAATACAAAATGGATCATACATAGAACTTCGAGGGGGCTTAAGGGTACACCCCTTAAGTTAATTTTAATATACATAATTTTAAATTGGAGTTATTGTTTAAAACCCTCCTTGCATCCCTCATTACCCTCAAAGCGACTCTTGAGTTGCAGGTGTCCAGGGATGGAGGTTGTCATTTACCATCAGGTGACCCGTCTGTTTCTCTGTCACCGAGACTGATCATGGTCACTGCTCCCCTCCTAAAAATCAGTGTGTATAATATACTTTATTCATCAATAAATACTCTATCCAATAGGTAGGAAAATAATTATTCAAATCTGACTGACAACTCCACAGATTCATTTAAACAGAGAAAGGAAACAATCTTCAGCTTCATTATATTATTATTAAGTAGATGTATAAAAGTATAAATAATATTAATAATAAAATGTTCTGATTAAATTTACAAACATTTTCTCTTACATTAACCCAACCCTTACAATTATTTGTCTTAGGACAGCTACCATGTATGAAGTTTTTCTTTACTTATGCCAGAATCAAAATACAAATATTTAAGTACAACTTTGTTTATAAAATAAAATATTGACATTTTTTTTATTTTATCTTTGAAGTATCCAGATATAATTTTGCAATTTGTTCATAACTTTATCCAGCATATTTTCTTCACCAAACATGTGACCTTGTTAATAAAGAATATAATTTGTTGTATTAAACAGTATTTATGTTTGTAGTTGTCAAAACTGACAATATCAATATGCTAGCCTTGCCATGTTTGCAATTTGACAACCATGGACTATTCACAAATTATGAAAACTGTTTAAAAGTTAAAATTGCACTAATGTGCAAAGGCCAAATCAATCAAGAAACAATAATTTGAATATTGGGATAAGCCAGCAATTATGTACATTAAAATATTTAAAAAATAATGATGTATGTGCAGTCCTCATCCCCTGCCTGCCCCCTCTTCAAGACATTGGTCCATTATGCAGCGGGGTGCCCTACACTATGTAAATATGTTTATTTTATTTGCAACACAAAGTAATTGTTTAGAGTGTATAGTGTAATATATTGTTTAGAGTGGATTTTGAGTATAAGCAAGGAACACCTGTATTTTGGGTATAAAGACACTCACCTACACATATATACATGGAAGTGTTAATTACATTTGAGCTCTAAATCACTTCCTAGCCAAAGTTTACTTAATGATGAACTTTCAATGTACAACAAATAAAAAGCCCTAAATACAATTTGACTCTTGTATATGCTTGATTGTATAAGCTAATGAATGGGTAAGTTACAGTTATGCAACCCTGAATTGCTTGCTCATATTTCCCCTCCATCTGTACAAACAATATCCTTCACCATTCCTTCCTTTTCTGTCATTATACCCTAAATTTCGCTAGATAATCTCAATAAGCTTGATGCCATAATTCTTATGTAAATGTGATTCAATTATAATTGGCAAATGTGGGGAAACGGTTGTAAGGGTGTTTGCCAGTGAAGACTTGATGTAAAAAAAATAATTCATCAACTTACTTATTAGTATCATTGGTCTGTTCCACTTTGTTATATTGCATACAAATATTCTTAATTTCCTAACTGACCTTTATCACTTCTTATATTGTACTTTATCTTGCAACTCCCCTATTCCAAATAACATTAATTTTATATGAGCCTTGGTTTCTGCAGACTTTGTGTGCAATTCTTCTGCCTTCTTCTCGAAAGCTTTTATTCTAATATCTAAATATTTGTTCGCTTCATCTATTGTGAATTCCAAGTAATGGTTTAAACCTACATTCATTAATAATGACGATGTGTCCACAACTGCTGCTTCCATAAAGAAGTTACAACCTAAATTCATTTGTGTTTTGAAACCATTCGGGTGGATATCTTTGTCAGTAATAACTTTTAATGTATGTTTCTGTTGAATCAAGTCCGAAATCTCAGCGTTGATATGTTGCAAACGTAACTCTAGCTGACGAAGATCTTCCTTGAGAACATCGTTGATAAAATGTTCATATTTTCGTATAGTCGCTTCTATATTTTGTTTCGGCATTGTGAGTTGAGTATTTTAGGTTAACCTTATTAGAAATTAATTTGTATAACTTTATTGGTTTCAGCAAATCATAATATAATGTGTAGTGAATTTTCACCCCGCAACACACTTGTATTAATCTAAATTACAATTAACAAAACAAAAGAAAAATATGAATACCATGTTTACATTACAACTGGTCAGGATTGAAAACGGTTTGATTTAAGGTAATGATTGTTTTTGGATCCTGCTACAGTCTAGTAATAAAACTGAAACTTTAATCTGTTTAAATATACACATTAAAATATGTATCGAAATAATTCACTTTACATTTTAAACTTTGATTTTAGCTCACAAAATGAATGTCTCATAATAATTTGTGTATTTTCTGAATTAGCTTTCTTGACAAATGCTTGTAAAAAAACTTTACTTACTAAAGCGCCATCTGTAGTAAATATAGAGAATAATCTGCTTCATTTTGAGGCTAAACTGCCACCTCTAAACTTTACTCTTAAGCTTTATAACATACCACTTCAAATGTTATTTAATCTATAAGTTTATAGCAATACAACATAGGTGGCGCCTTTATTAATACCTACACATTATTTAATTATTGTACTTCATAAATAATAGAACAGCATAAGACTGTTCTGTATTTCTGTGAGTATAAGAAGTATAGCCATATTGCCGGATACACCGCGTCTACTATTTACCCTACTTTGCTGTGCATGCAAGTATTTACTATTCCTTCAATCTATAGGTATTCTTCAGGGCGATAAATATCCAACATCGGCGTATCAAACAAACTGCCCTAATCGATCTATCCTCCAGATATGTCGTAGTCACATCCAGTTCCTCATATATTGCCTGTAAGTAGGAAGTTTTTTTTTAAACTACCACACTAGGATTAAATTCTTTATCGCGGGGAACTCAGATTCAGAACAACCAATTAAGGTTTACACTGAGTGTTGTCCCGGGATGGGGATTCCCCAATATAACGCGAGGATTTCGCACATTATATTTTTGTACTGTGTAATTCATAATGATTTGTACAGTTCATAATTAGTTTCGCACGTGTGTGCACATGTATCAATTGTGTTGTAATAAAATAAAATAAAATTATTTTATTAAATTTTTATATTTTATTTAAAATATTCTTAGTTTAGTCTAATTTTAATAAAACGTACATATTTCGTTCATATTTTTTTTTTCTTAATACATATTCGATTTAAACCCCCTTTAGCGAGAAACGTTAAACGTGAATAATTTATACGTATATCGTAAAAACGCGTTATACGGGAATACTCCTACACCACGTTTTTTAGAAAAGGTAGGTTAAAATTAAACACAATATCAACGATCTCGGAAATCGTTTATTTGACAAGAAATAGTTTAAATATCACTTTTTATAATAGAAAATCAGCAAACTTAGAGAAATATTTTATAAATATTCCATATTACATAATGTAAGATGATAATTACAAGGGGTTATTGTATATGGAGTTCGAAAACGCTTATAAACATGAATAAGTGAATAGATTAATTAAATCAAAAAATATAGTAAAAAAATAATCTTTGTGTGTGTTTTTGTGTCCATAAATCCCGTGATGTTTTCTAGCAACTTTTAACCTCCTCCTTGTGATACTTTGTCATTTTTGCGAAACCCCAACAATCTCCATTTTCGCCTCACATGATTCTGCTGCAAGAAAAGAGCTTGAAAAACTATACCGGGCATGTTTAAAATAAATTCATTTACTTTAAACTTGTTGAAAAAATACGATTTTACTGTTATTCACCGTTTAAAAGAGATAACTTCCCACCATCAGACATTAACCATTCATTTGTGACTGATATCTTTACGAAGAATTAAGGAGGCCATTGATATCGTGGTAACACACTATTTATGACCGTAACAAAATAAACGTGATGCTGTGGACAGCCTTATTATGTAATAAGGGTTTTCGGACTAAATGACAAATATTTTATAAAATTTCGAATTTATAAAATATTTGTCATTTATTTTATTTTATTTTATTATTATAAAATTTCGAATATTCTTTCAACAACTTGTGAAGAAAGTATTTTAGAAATTGAGATATTCCTGGTATGTACAGACTTCAATGTGCATCAAGTCATAGTTTAGTTTTATGTCACTGAATAATACTGTACACAAGTAGTGTAAAGGTGAAATAGGTAAGATTTTATTAATTTAAATAAAAATACGAGACATAGTTATTTCACAAGTATAATGTTTCAATGATGGTTTTTATCATACAGATATTTTTTCTAAATACATTTAAGCATTGTTTTTAATCTTGTCCAGTTGCTTATTGCAAGCCTGCTTTTCAAATTCGTTTATATTAAACATTACAATTTAACAAACATTCAATGACTGAATTTGAAGTCTGTACATGACAAAACCAACAAGCCAGTCTTGAAATGAGTGTTTTAAACGACACACCTTTCTTCCTAAAAAACATGATCATTTTTACAATAATTCAAGCGGCAAACAATTAAAACAAAAATTCAACTAAATGTTTCCTTAATCCTGCAAATAGATGGCGCTACTACATTTAAGAGTTACAACCCAAACCACCTCTCATTCACTTACACCTATCTTATTTATTTAAATCGTTAATTTGTTAGATAAACTACTGTGATGGACTGTCGCTTATAATAATGTGCTGTTACTGACTTCTTATTACTATATAAAAGAGAAAAACTGTATATAATTATTTAGGAAGATTGTGATGTAAGCACCAGATAATAAGGACGACCGGGTAGGTACTATAAATCGTTTATAAAATTTTATTCATCTCATCACCAAAAGCAGCTAGACATTAACAAACTTTGGCTTTTTTAAGTTGCGTTAAGTTAAAAAATCTACTTTAATGTTGTCTACTTAAAATCTTAGTGGACTCACGAATTGGACAAAATTACAAAGAACTTTATTTTATTATATCATTTTTTTTTAATATCACATAACTGTGATGTCTCGACTCGCTGGGCGGAAGTTTAACATTACAAATTACAATCTAAACGTTACAACAATAATCATAAATAAGTAATGACAATTACAACTAACTTAATAATTACAAGATCTTAAAAATTACTAGGATCCATTCACAATTTACAACTACGTACATTAGAATAGACTACAAATTAACTTCAGTTCCTTATTTTTCTAGAACAATAACTTCACACTTGAAATCGTTTAAATGTATCAGAGGATCTATAACGGTTTAGGTAACCGCCCCACTGGAGCTCCTTAATACAACTAAGTAATATGACGACGGCTACAAATATATGTACAAAATATTTACACTATGTGATATAAACGACGTATTTGAATATTCTTATTATTATATTGAATATACTAAAGTTGAAAATGTAAAATACGAAATTACTAGTTGAAGACGGTTCTTATATTTAAGGGGACGTAATAAGGTACGGCTGTATTTAATGATGGACGTACTAAATTTCTAAGTATTAATAGATAGTGTATTTATGAATGATAATGTTAACAATTCTAAACAAAGATCGATTATAAATTGAAAGTAAGTTATATTACATCGTTCTGCTTCGCTGCTTGACTATTTTCTTTGTATAAGTTTATTGGATGACTGGCCACGTAGCATTAAGTTTAGGAGAAACAAATTCAATTATGTTTATTCTGTCTTGACTAGCAATCATTCTATATATAAAAAAAAAAACATTTTAAACAAAAATGTCCTTAGTGCAAATAAAAATAAAATTTCATTTTAAATTTATTTACTTTAAAGTAACATTAGACTTAAAGAAACTGTGACTTGTATTTTTTTACGTATTACGTTACAAGCAATCTGTTAAAATTGTATCAGTTATTTAAACCAAAATTAATACAGATTTTGACAGTGGAATGAATACAAGTTACATACAATTTAAAAATAAATGTTACAATACAATATACAATTTCGTCTTAGAAAAAGGAGAATAACAACTACAAAAAAATAATATCTAAAAATAAAATAATATCGGTTTTCATTTAGATATCATTAATTTATGACACGAATAGGGTAATTTGGTTGTATTTTAGTAATCAATTTAATTTTATTTCATTATTTACCGATAAACAGTTTGTAGTAGTAATACTGATATATGTATATTACTGATAATTTTCAGAATTGTGTTTTTGACCTAAACATTGTTTCACCTACGACGGTGCAACAAAGTACTACAAAAATCGTTGAAAATAAAATTATATTCGTCTTCCACTTTAGAAAAGAGGAAAGAAACTCATTGAATAACATTTATTCCCTCAGCTGGGTTGAATAGCATTAATGTGACTTTAAATTTGAATTTCTTTACGCACATCCGATGGCAAAAAGTCTTGGAAGAGCTAGTGTTTTGTCAAATCAGGCAAGACTAGCTGCCAATGTTACAATTATACAAAAAATCTATTTTGATTATTGTGAATATGAGTCTAAGCGGTCTTCATTAAATATTCTCATGTATTTTTAAACTGCTGGAGTATGGCTTGGTAAAAATTGTAGAACATTCTTCAAACTATTTAGTATTTCGTTGCTAAAATGTTATCTAATAGTGAAACATATAGAATTACATTCTTTACACTCACACTAGTATCCACTTGTCATTTGCCAGTTGCGCTTTATAAGTTTGAATTAGAGTGTCGTCAATTGACTTTAATGAGGACTGCCAAAGGTTAAGAGTATAAAATTACGATGTTGATAGTTAAATATGTAAGTGCATATACTATTAATATTTTACGGATGGAATACAGTGCAAAGGGCGGTGCAAAGCTGGCCCCGCCCGACGCCTGCGTGGAAAATATCACCCCATATAATATTATGCAATAATCTCTTATAGTTAACAGCTGTTACACTAAATTTATGAGACAGAGACTAGGAGCAGTGTTTTGTTGAAGTGATAACTTCTTATGGGAGGGTAAGCCGTTTTGTTACGTAACGCGTTACGGCGCCAGTCTGTCTGGCTTCTCTCACGCATACGGCAGCGTTAGTTTAGTTTAGTATATCACTTCTATCGGACGTCCCAAGACGACGCAAACGTGTTTTAAGTATATATTATCACACCCATATTGCTTCTACCGCGTTTAAAAGAGGAGTGAAAGAACTTATACCGCTCAGACGTCCCAGCACTAGCCTGTTGGAGTTATGGGTATGCGACACTAACATGCATGAGCTATTATTTATTCAGCCCAATCATTCTGTACGGGAGATATCCCTTGCCTTCTCTTTCCCTTTAATAAACCCCCAGTTCTCAAATCTCATACCCAAATTGCCAGAAGAACGGCAATAGGCTACCTATTACGTAAATGGGACTAAGTTGTAATCGGCAAAATGTGGGCCTTAATGACGCTACTGCCTGCCCGTTTGGGGACACATGCGTGAGTATATATACGAAAAAACAAATTTTTGACGTCTATCAGGAAAATCGTCAGAAATTGATATGGAAACGCCCTTTATATAAATGCGACTGACCCAAAAACTACACATTATACTCATACATTCACTGACCGATACCATACGCTCAATGATTACCAGTACCAAATTACTATCAAAATGTATTTTTGAAGCATATTCTGTAGACAAAATTTTATATGAATAGCAGGTATGTTTTATGACAAAAAGCCTATCAAACCCGGACCTATCATTTCCTACAATTTACAAAAAGAAACTAAGTAAACAATAGATTTATTACCCCTTTTTTGGAACATATTCGAAAAAGCAAGGTTAACAGGCGTTGACATTACATTTCGTACAAAACAACACAAATACACCAATAGAACAGTGGTAATTTACCCACGATATCATCAGATAGGGTCTTAATAACAAGGCGTATGTTTAAAAAATAAATGTTCTATATTTTGTGACAGTTTTCCTTTACTGCCCACCGATATGTGAATATAGTCAAAGACAATTTAATAATAGAGTGTAAAAAGAGGAGGTAACATTTACAGTAAAATTATATTTTTTTACAGTCGATAATTAGTTTTTTTTTATGAAGTAATATAATAGACTTATTACAAAAATAGTAATTTTCAATTGTTGGACAAATGACAGCACTTTTGTGATCTCTTCTCAAATAACAATTACCTTGGATATGACTGCCAATTTAGATCATACAATTAAGACAAAATATATTTATAAATGTTATTAATAGAAATTATTGTATTCGATTGTAACATAAGACATAATAACATATGTATATGATCCATAAATTAGGACACTTTATATACGACTATATAACGTGTCAGCAAGAAACTTTGCTTGTCTCTGGTGTCATATATTTTTAAAACGATTGCCTACCTGACAGACGTCTCCTCAACAATGCTTTGTTAAAAAAATAATTAAAATGGCGGTAGGAGTTTTATCAGCTGTTTTCGTGAGATCATTGGAGATATGGTAACCTCAAAATCTCTTCTACTTAGCCGGACATAGCCTACCTACTTTATACACAGTGGCCTTTTATCTCATATTCCAACGATCAAGGAAGTGGTATAAACAGGTAGGGATTTATTAAAGAAAATATTTTCAACTATGATATAAACTTCACATGTCAGTGTGCAACGATAAGCCTTAAAACAACATAACATAAGGTACATAATCGCGTGGGCGTGTTTCACGTACTTTACAGAACTAGCACTATTGTCCGGTACACAGTGTCCCACTGGTTTACGAGCTGTCTGCTGAACCCGCCGAAGACGAGGGTGCTGGACCTGCAGACTCTTGCGCCGTCTGAAATTAGAATGATAGTCAGTTTAGTTTTGACATTTAGATGATGACGACCTGTGACGTCATTGGGCCTGTGGTTAATTTTTATTAAAATGCACTATTTCGAATAACAATTTTGTACTGACGTCTGACCAGCCCAAAAACTCTCGACTAACGACTAGAAGAAAATGAAACAGTTAGAACAAGGGTCTGAATAACATTAACTTTTGTCAAAATAAGTAATTTAAGATTCTGCTCCTTTTCGAGTCGATTGTTTAAAGATTCTACCGGGTTATGCTATTGACTTCGAAGTTTAACATTTGTATAATATCCAAAATCTTAAATTACTCATTTTGACAAAAGTTAATTAACATTAACTTTTGTCAAAATAAGTAATTTAAGATTCTGCTCCTTTTCGAGTCGATTGTTTAAAGATTCTACCGGGTTATGCTATTGACTTCGAAGTTTAACATTTGTATAATATCCAAAATCAACCATATAAAAATGAGTTCGAAAAAATTATCATATAATATATATAACATACAATAGATATAAAACACCGATAATAAACTTCTTATTCCAACAATATAATTACAATATAAACTCGCAAACCCAAGTGCAAAAAGGAAGTTACTTTGCTAATAGTCATTGTTTAATTTGTATTATAATTACTGATAAAAATGGCTTACAACATTTATTGGTAATACACCTGATTGTTAAATCTACCGTTTCATTATACTAAAAAAAAATCTTGAAAGAGTTTAAAGAATAATAAAACTTAGGTACATTTTATGATTTTAAATTTACCCATTCTTGCAACATTTTTCATTGACTAGCATCAATGAAAAATGTTGCAAGAATGGGTAAATTTTTAGCTGCGCGCTGTTAGCCTATAGGCTTCCTCGATAAATGTACTCTCCGACACCTGAATTTCTATACTGAGGTTTTTGCATGGCTAACAACTTCAGCAAACAATAAATATCAATAAAATCAACATGATTCATTCAGGTTTCTTTTGAACATCTGTGAATTTGTATGTACATAAAAGAGGTAATTTCAATAAAGGCCAGATATACAGATTTTTTCCAATCCAGAAATTTAAATTAATAATATCTGTATGACAATTTATTTTTTAATAAATTAAACAATTTTATAGTAAAAAAATACATATGTTTTTATTTATCTACTCATATGTACTGAACATAGTAGTAGATAGTTCTAGTTCCTAAGCGCGGCCGCGAGTTACAGGCAGTCGCCGCGTATGGTAGTATAGATCAGCAGACTGGGATGGAATGCGAACATTCTTTGCATCCTGCCCATGGAGGCAGGTTTGCTTCTCGCCGGATGATCCCAATGTCGTTGCCGACTCTGTCGCGGATGTTGTGCTTCAGGGTATGGAACTTTTCATTCCATTCTCCCTGATTCCCACAGGTGGCAAGTCCCAGCCCTGGTTTGGTCGAACCTGCAAAGCGGCGTCCCGCCGAAAGCAGGAATGTTACCAAGCATGGGCTAATGCAGCGACAGCACAGGATGTAAAGATCAGCACATTAAAGAAGCAATTTAACTTTGCCTCCAGGTCCCTCTAAAGAGTAATTGCTGGGGCGAAGTCGGCTCACATCGGCAGAATTGGCGAGAGACTAGTGAGTCTCCCTTCCGGAACTCGTGCATTCTGGTCTCTTGCCAAAGCTGTCCAGTGGAACTTTTGTAAGCCATCCTTTCCACCTCTGCACATAGGAGATAATTCGTTGGCCCACGACGCTAAAGAAAAAGCCGATCTTCTGGGCAAACTCTTTGCGTCCCTGGACGACGGGGGAAACGCACCGCCGACCATTGGTCGTATCACCTCAATTTGGGAGCACTTCCCTAACTGCATCAGCCAGCATCGGAATCCTTGGCGTCGATATATCAAGCGAAGTCCAGTTTCGCGGTCACTTTGAGAGTAAGGCCATATTAGCCTCAAAGAAGCTTGGTGTGCTAAATAGATCGAGACAGTATTTTACTCCGGCCCACCGCCTGCAACTTTATAAGATGCAGGTTCGGCCGCACATGGAATACTGTTCTCATCTCTATGCAGGTGCACCCCAGTACCAACTTCTCCCTCTTGACCGCATTCAAGGGAGAGCGATTCGCATCATCGACTGCCAAGATATTTCTGATCGACTTGACACCTTGGCGTTGCGTAGAGATGTAGCTTCACTCTGCATCCTCTATCGCTTGTATCATGGGGAGAGGATAGATTACGTAATAATAATAATAATATCTTTTTTTAATTCCATACTGGTTACAGTGATAAGTTCATATACATACTACGTTCTTATAAAAAAAGTGATGATTAATTATTTTGATTAAACATTTACCAATTCCAATTTTATGAGTTAAGTTCACGCTTTTATTTCTAATTTAAATTATTAATTATTTTAATTGTTTATGTATTGTATGGACCCCTCCCCATTACATTAGTGGGACCAAATTCTAAGTGGAAAAATGTCGTTGTATATGTGTAATAAACGTCTCTGCCTACCCCTTAAGGGATACAGTCGTGAACGCGTGGGCATGTATGTACATATACTTATGTACTAAAAAAGCGCCGGGAGCCTGTTCAATGTTTACAGAGTTATCAGGAAACTGAATAGACATTCAGCTCTTGGTTACACAATGGCATGCTCTGAACTGGAATTCATCCAGAATAACGCAGACGTCATATTCCCGACTACGGGACTCTATCTTACAGTGCTTTCAAGTACTTGACCAGATTTAAACGTTATTCATAGTCCTACACACTTAAGGAATGTATTTAAAAAATCGTGTTGCACAGCAAAGTAATAAAAAAGTAATTCTGTTGTGGACAGTTAGTCCAACAGAAGAATGGACCATCTGTTGGATTACTGGCCACCTTCTTTTGGTTTCATCGACAGATATATATGCTCTAAGATGATACATTATTATTATTTACTTATTTTTATTAAAAAGTCTGTTAAAAGGTGCATCCAAGAATTGTTTACATAGTTTAGTATTATATAGTTACAATTGAAACTAATAAAAGCATTTAAAAACAATGCACGAGAAACATGATAGTATCATCATCATGGTGGCCTTTCGGTAATCTAATCTTGGATATAGGCCTCTGCCGTCTTTCTTCACTCTTGGCGGTCTTACGCACAATTCATCCAGTCCCGACCTCCGTGTCGTCGGTCGGTTTAGTAGTAATACGTTATATTCGTTCATATTTTTTTTTTTGTAACAAGTGTGTACAATATAATGTATATGAAAATTTTAAAATGCGTATACCCGAACAACAAGCTCACCTTTCCTTGTTAACACGACGCTTTTAAGTTCCAATAAGGTAAGGCTCCCACTAACACCAGCCCTCTAATTTTTGGCATTGGTCTTGGCATACCGTAATAGGTCAACGCATTTAATGAACACCTAGACCTTTATGTAGCTGTTCTATATATAAAGAAAATCTGTTGTCAAATATAGGAAAAAAATGTTCTTGCGTATTTATATATATTATTTTACCATCTGTAGCCGAATAAATAACAGTCACAAGATAACTTTATCAAAAATCAATTTATCAAAACATTAAAAGGTAAAGACGAAATCCCCATAAACATGAAGTTGAAGGTTAAATCCATATATGTATGTATATTGGATGACAAATTGAATGCAAGTGTGCTCCATCACATTCTTACACAATTTGTTGTATTGGCAACATCACATTCCTTATCTTATCCCATTCATTGTTATGTCATCCCAATTGAAGATAAGTTATGATGTTTTTGGTTTTTATTTTACTTGCAACAGACAAATCTGCATGGTGTTGATGAGTTCAAGCATTTTTTAAAGAGAAGGAGGACTCCCGCTCTACAAACATATAAACCACGGACACAAAGAACACTCAGACACGGGACCCGGTCCCGTATTCGAATCGAACTTACGATCACTCAGCAGTCAAGATCACTGACAACTAGACCAACAGGCTGCCTATTTTATTGGTAGGTCCCATCCAAATACTAAAAAGAACGAACGATTTCGAAAATATGCGGCGATACGTATTCATGTGTAATGACTGTTGCAACTACATTTTCATAATTTAGCTTACTTTCGAAATTGCATTTAATTTGAAATATAGGAGCACTTTAAAAACTGTTCAACTTGTAATGCATTAATTAGAAAGATTGCTTTGAAAAGTACTAAAAAACATTAGAATTAAACAGAAAAATTAAGTAATGGGTTTTTTTTTCTCGTCTGGAAACCCTCACTCGTCATCCCCTCACCGGAGCTGACGGTGAAGTGGTAAGTCATATATCGTGTTAAAAATGATATTAAAAGGGAGTTCGGTGATAAAGAGAAACGAATTACTGTGATAGCATTATACAAAGTAGGCATGAAGCCATATCTAATTTTTGAAACTCTTCATCCGCTTGGTATTAGTCGAATGCTTATGTACCATGCTACTGATACATACAATGAAACCTCCTCTGTTTGCAAGAGAAAAAGATCTGGCCATCCAAGCATTCGTACGAAAAAAGCGATCAAAGCAGTGAACGAAAGAATTCAAACAAATCCTGTTCGAAAGCAAAAGATTTTATCTTGAGATCAAATTTCGTCATCAAAACAACTGTGTGAGATATCTGAAGTTATTATTATTTTTCTATATATCCTGATGTAAACGTTTAGTTTTTACCCCTCTAAGCAAAAAAGAAAAAGAGGTTTTGAAGTGTTTTACAACACTGGGAGGGACACAGGGTACAACAGTCGAAATAGAGTGGCCAAAGAAAGGCGTAGAATTTATTTTTTATTTTTTTTATTTCTGCCTGCATATAATGAAACTTACTGTACAATATTGTCTGGCCCGTTGGTCTAGTGGTTAGTGACTCTCACTGTTGAGACGAAGGTTGTGGGTTCGATTCCCACACGAGAGAAATAATTGTGTCATGAGCTATATATGTATTTTTTCTGTATTTGGATGTAATTTATGTATGGTATGATATATATGAACATATCATATGTACTTAGAAATATATGAGAATGTTTAACAGCGGTTCGATTATTATGATTAAAACTCAAATATATACTAAATAATTAAATTATTTTATCTGGCAACATCTAAAATATAAAGTGTCGCTGATCTATAAATTAAGTGGTGCTATATATTAAGTGATCAATGATAATGTGCCAAGCGCCACTTACGTCTTCATTATTATATGCACTTTCATTAATCTTGCAACCACCGTTCATCGCATCTGCTGCCTGCGTCCTACTTAAAACAGGTTAGTGGAATGTTTGAAGGTTTTCCACAAGGGTAAGTAAATTACACGCTTTTACTCACGTTATATACCTACATTGTTTATTCCTTTTCCTACCTATGAAATATGACAACACTAGTGATGTACTAAGTTTTGCAACCCTACTCCATTTTTTTGTGCAATCACGATCAAAAACGGTCGCCAAAATCCAAATTAAGATATCCGGATCTCTCTTAGCGCCGGTTAAAAAAAAATGAAAGCATTCGGCTAACGTCCCAAGAAGGTGGCTGGCCACTATAGGGCAGCCCTACCGCTGCACTGCCTCATTGTCCAGAACAAAAACCACGATAAACAACCGCAGCTTCCTGTACCGTAGAGATACATATGTACTTGTACATCTTTAATGAAACTTATTCTAACTACTTTATTAGATATTTTATTATTTCTCTCCCTAGAGGAACTTGACGATAGCTCACTGTTCGTGAATGCACTTTCGGTGTTGGAGCACAATGCTGAGCTAACGACCATTTTTGGCTCATGCAGAGGATACTTTTACTTACATTATAATAGAGTGCAAAAATAACAATTTTTTTTTTCAATCTGTTGGCTCCAATGATCATGTGTTCTATAATCAAAAATTTTCTATGTCATATTACCTTAAGATTTAATAGTGTTAGAATGAAAGCGGGTGGTTTCTTTCGCTGCTGTTGCAAGTGACGATTAAGGACGTTTACCGGCTTACGCTTGAATGCCACCTTGTTGCTGTCAGAACAAACACACATACATATTTATATACACACACATACACGCTTCCGTGCACTTTTTATGCCTACCTGATATACAACGTTTACAATGCCGTATCTTCTTACTTAAATACACTCGCTTAAAGTTGGCCTGTTTATATTAATGACTATCTGATCCGACAGACTTTGTAATGTTAAAAGCTATATGGCTTTGGCGGTTCTACTAAAAATCCTAAAACTTTCCTTCATAAGAACTTCCATCGGCCTTTAACGAATATCTGAAAAAATATATCAAAAATGGGTCCAGCCGTTCTCCGTATTACTTTCAATTGAATTTTTCATAAAAAGTTGTGCGACTATTTGCTAGATTATAAAAAGTTGAGGGACTATTTGCTAGAATATTAAAAAAAGTAAATGTTAATTCTCCACATATGTACATTCTTACTTTTTTTTTGTTTCAGAGACAAGCAGACACTAAGTA
Source organism: Tyria jacobaeae (assembly GCA_947561695.1). Lineage (NCBI taxonomy): Eukaryota > Metazoa > Arthropoda > Insecta > Lepidoptera > Erebidae > Tyria > Tyria jacobaeae. The sequence continues at coordinate 13,060,827 of OX387225.1, read as the reverse complement.
TAAGCTAACGTAACTTTATCGTGGTAAAAACAAGACAAGAAATGATTTTTAGAGAAAATAAAGTTTCTTTTTTTTTATGCGATACGAAACGAGCAGACGGGTCACCTAATGGTAAGTGACTAACGCCGCCATAGGCACCCGCAACTCAAGAGTCACAAGTATTATAGTATTTTCGTTGACTTATTCGAGATTCTAGGAATTGCGAGAAAGATTTTTCTTTAATAAAAAATTAAAGTCACTTTTCAGCCGAACCTATATTGTGATTAGGAAACGGATTGTGTATTAGGACGTTTATCACAAATAAAGAATTGAAATCCGTCTTTTTGTGTGAGAGGCACAAGCTAAACTTAGCCTCAGTTAACAGTTGTTTTTTGTCTATGACGTCGGAACAGGTGCCATGGTACCTACTTTTACTCTCTGATGGCCGATGTAGTAAGAAATAACTTAGGCTAATTTTATTTTAGAAAATAATTAGGGTTTCACGCAAAAATATAAATATATAGCCACGCAACGACTCCAACAGCATCTAAATATTTAATAAAAACATATAGTCTTCTTACTTATTGTAAACTGTGTCGACCTGAAGCCAATAAATAAATTGATGTTGCGAGTTGGTCATTAGGCCAACATATATCGTCGCCACCACACCAGACCGGATCGTATAGTTGGCGGGATAAAAAAACAAGTAAAACAATAACATGCTCGGCCGCAACAATGTTGCAAACCAGTCTTCGGCCAGGGATGTACTTGGTACCTCAAAATAAAACATTTAATTGCAACATGTTTAATTAAAAAAATATGGTAAGTCTTTTATAGTGAAGCATGCAGAATATTTTCTAGCTAGGTTTCATAAATCTTACTTTAATTTTTACTTTATATGTATGGTATGGCATGACAGGAATTGAGTTTTAATGCAAGATAATTTAGCAAGAATATATCGTTCATACTAAAAGCGCCGCCACTAGTTTTAATAATACGTATAGTTATGAATAAACAGCTTCAGTTGCTAGTAGTTTAGTTTATACGCTTTATGCATTTTCTTAAAGTGGTATAAGTACAATATATTAAAAAAAGTGCCTATGATATCAAGATACGACAAGGCTTACTTATTTTTTTATATATATTTATAAACGACGAAACGAAAGATAATTTAGCAAGAATATATCGTTCATACTAAAAGCGCCACCACTAGTTTTAATATTACGTATAGTTATGAATAAACAGCTTCAGTTGCTAGTAATTTAGTTTATACGCTTTATGCATTTTTTTAAAGTGGTATAAGTATAATATATTAAAAAAAAGCGCCCATGTTGTCAAGATACGACAAGGCTTACTTAATTTTTTATGTATATTTATAAACTTTAAAAATAATATCATGTATGAATACCAACACAGTTCCTGTAAGTATGTTACGAAAGTTGAAATTGAATGATTAAAATACCCGAGTATAGTTATTAAAATAATCACTAACGGTTCCAATTAACCCAATTTAATGTACAACAACATTTTGAGATACACTATGTATGTAAATAAAGACCGACATTACCCAATTCACTTGCGTTGTGAGTTTATGAGTCATTTGAAGGAATCAATACATGCCATAGTAGAAGTTTATTGTATTGTTAGCAAGAAGTGTCACATAAACTTGGTCGATACCTGCTGTATTCTATAAAACATTCAGGGAATACGGCCGTCTATCACACACCCCGTCCTTCTGAGTCACGATGCCAAATGTAAAATTTCAGTAGCAAATATAAATTGCATTATACGGTGTGACAGAACGAACAATTTCTACGAACAGAAAACATGAAGTGAGTCTCAAACACGTGTACTGTTATTGATTCTGTGGAAGGGTACTGAAAATAAATTTGTATTTTCATTTTATAGCTTACAGAGAAATTGACAAACGCCTTGGAGTACTCTTTTTACATTTTCAACTACATCATGGTCTGATCAGGATATCTCGCTATAAAATATGAGATAATTTAGTTGCGTTGCCATTACAGTATTTACTATTTCCACTTAAGATATGCTGAAATTTGTTTGTGAATACAAAATTTTCAACATAGTTCTTTATATTAAGAGGCTTACGCGAGGCTTCAGAGGCTTACTCCCATAAGCGAGGGCAGTGATAGTGGGCAATGATGGGGCTATCATATCCCACTACGTATATATGATTTGTTTTTTTTTTGTCACTTTCAGTTCAAACTTAAAAATTAAGACCTTTACAAAGTTCTTAGTTAGCAGCAGTTAGCAGTATGCTTATTCTATCAATGTAAAAGTAATTTTATTTCTTGTGACTTGAATGCCTGAAGTTTCCTTGACAAAAGTGCGTTTGACACACAGATTGATATTATTTGAAAGTGAACTTTCTAAATACGTCCCTGGGCGGAGATAGCTGTAATATCTAGGATTATTTATTCTCAGCTAATTGAGCGTTAATTATAATGAGGTATTAGTGCGTTTGATTGTCAATATATTTTACTTTAAACGCCGAAAACATGGGTTTCGAGATTCGGTCTTATGTCGATAGTGTTTATTAGCTTTAATTAATATTATAAATATGCCAAACTGAGGTAGATATACCATTGGGTTTACATAGAGTATACTAATGTATGAATATTCATATTGAAATGGCTATGGGCTGGCCACATTTGCAGCAGTACCGATTGCCGTTGGAACAAACGGGCCCTAGAATATAGAGAAGGTACGAGCCCCCAGCCAGAAGGACTGACGCCCTGAAGAAGGTAGCTGAAATAGACTGGATGCAAAAGGCGGTGGGTGCTATGGCGACTGTACGGATAAGTTTTGACATTTCTAGGTTTTGTATTTATTTAATAGTTTTATAATTATTAATTTATTATAGTTAGTATGTTTAACAACGACGATTATTAAGAAATAATGTGATCACTTATAATTCTAGAAGTACAAGAAAAAGTAAAATGCCACAGTACAATTCGGTTGTAGTAATATACATAAAATGTGATGTTAAAATCCGTCACTGAGATCGAAAGTTGTATTCGAGCGCAACCTACGTCAAAAAGATAGATTTCTGCAGCATGACAACCGATAGTGCATTCTTATGTAACAAAAACATTTATATATAATAATATATTAATTTGATATAACAATATTTGAATATAAAGTTGGAATTTCACGACTGCATCATGTACCTAAATATTAAAAAAGTATATATTTAAGAAAAGTTGTTTGTAAACTAGGTATCAGAAAAAAGGTTTCGATCTCGGACACTCGCATTACAATATACCATTCTGGCATTTACCTGGGGCCCAGGGACGCGGCCCCAGCTAAAAGAGTACCCTGATTAAAAGTCCAAAAAATAATATATGTTAAACTAGATAATAAACAGTGTGCCAAATTAATTCATTCCACATACATGCGTTTTCTAATGTAAGAAAACCAATTAAAGACTTTTTACAGATAAAATTATTATACATATATTTAAACAGAATGCATTTTTCACTAGCTAGATTTTTATTCCGGCGTTCTCTCAGAATTGTATACACGATGTCATTTGCTCTAATAAGACGTTTGAAATGACACCTAACATTCGACATTACATCTATCATGGGGTATAGGATATAGGGCGTGACAAAAAAGTATCATATGTATAACGTATACGTACTTATGTATATACACACGAAAACCATAACCCTTCTTCTTGCACTGTACTCTAAATAAAATATAAAAATCAACATTAATTATTTCCATTAATCCAATTATAGGTATCTTTAAATCGTCATAAGAAGAAGAACGACGTCAGACGTAAGTCGGTTTTTGTATAATATTGGCTGTATATATCATCACTATTCAGAGGCAATAAATCAATTTTGGTTGGAAAGAGAATTAACTTTAATTAGTTAAGTATGAAGACAGTTGTATCTGAAGAAAACTCATTTACGTCTTGTTTGAGCTTTTATTAGTGCCTGTTAGAAGTACGAGTGCAATGCTTTAAATATTTGCACATGAAAACCTCGGGAAGGAGAAGTAACACTGTTATAGTCTTATGATTAAAAAACTGAATATAAGGTGTATTATTAGGGTCGTTCCCAGAGCTCCAAAATTCTATTGTTCTTGAATTCTCACTAGCTCCAAAAATATAAAAAATATACAAAAATTGTGTAAATCTCTACACATTTATTCCCAGCAACTCCAAGATTATTTATTTAAAGGTATTTCTTTTAGTCCATACATCAATTCTCAACAGCTCCAGGAGATTAAATATTTATTATTTTCTGTCCCAACGGCTCCGTATTTTTTTTTTCGTGTGGAAACCCCCGCGGGTCATCACCTCACCGGAGCTGAGGGTGAGGTGGTATGTCGGACTCGAACCGACTAAAACCACACGGTGTTTCGTCCAACTGGGTCTATTGCAGGGAACCCGGGATACCCTGCGAAGGAAGTCTTCGGGAGACCCCTGCAGACCTTGGCCACCTGATTGGTAGGTGAGAACGCTGTGGACTTTTAGGGCCATACCCTCCCTTCATATTAGAGGCGTGTGCGGAACACGTTACGCCACCTCCTCAGGCCTGCATCTGCTAGGGTAGCAATCAGCTCGACCTGCTACCCTCAGGCTCTCCGGCGCCTGGTGCGTCTTCTGCGGGACGGGACAGAACTTGTCCTCTCCCGTTCCCGTTCCGCCGCTTCTTTAGCGTACATCACTACTTCGAAGTACGAGGCGGCGGAAACCCAAGCACTCTCGCTTTGTACCATGGCCCTAACCATGATCTCCAGCGAGAAGGCTACCCACACCCATAGCTGCCACGAGATCAGCACGTTGTTGCATCCACGCAGAGCACTCCACCAAAGTGTGGAGTGCAGTGTCTTCGCGGCAGCCCCCGCAGTGATGGCACTCAGACGTTCGCAGCAGCATCTATCGTCAACCGGTAGGAGAGGGGACCATGTCTTTTGATTTGTTTGATTTGTTGAGAGCCACCTGAAGACCCAGTCGTCGGATTCTTGTAACGACTTGAGCGACACTGGCCGTGGCCTTTATCGACGCTTCGCGATGTGACTTTCCCCGCGCCGTCAGTCCCAATAGCTCCGTGAAATTATTTGCCGTCAGCAGCAAACGTTCAGGCAAAATTAGGTATTAGGTAAAAATTACTGTTGTAAATCAAAATATCTTAAACTAAAATAAAGTAGTAATATAGACTAAGTTGGAAGTATAATTATTTTTAAAAGAATTATGTTTTATTTTATTTAAAATGTAATAAAAAAAATCAACGTAAAAAAATAATAATACGAAACTATGAAATGTTTGTATATGAATATATTGATATAAAAGAATATTTAAATCTTCCTCAAATTTTATTTAGGTTTTTTAATTGATTTAGGGCATCGATGACGTTTGTAGATTTTTGTTCATACCTTTTACCGATTATTTTAATTTTTTAATCTTTATTGATTGGACGTCTACATCGATTATTTTGAAGCATATGACAATTTTTGTGTAACGGCTACTTACTACACATATACATATAATGTAGAGGCGCTGCTTTTCATAATATGTATTCATAGTTATTATAATTTGTAAATAATCTGGTCCTTGTTAGTGACGATACTTTTACTAAAACTCTTGGAGCCGTTGGGAATTAATGTATAAAAATTACAAACATGTATTTATTTATAATATGTATTTTTTGGAGCATGAGCATTTATTTTAATTTCCTGCGGCGCGACGAATTTAAAAAATGTATTCGTCTAATATTGGTAATATTAGACGAATACATTTTTTTCAACAGTCTAATATTACCAATATTAGACGAATACATTTTTTAAATACGTGGAGCCGAAGGGAATTGAAATAAATAATATTTATTAAAAAGCTTGGAGCCATTGGGAATTCATGTAAAAACTTTATTTTTTCGAGAACAACAGAATTTTGGAACGCTGGGAATGACCCTATTATTGTTCTGCGAAACCAAAATAAAAAATATTTATATTTTTGTGAGTCTTTGAACAACGCAAAACTTTAATTCAAAAATCAAGTTTTGCAAGTCAAACGCTGTTTAAGCGCAGTAAATCTTCGCCTTAACTCACTAAAAGGGATCCTAAATGTTCTTCCCAATAATTTAGATAGCGCAAGCAGTGATTTTTAATGTAGAATACTCGTTTTTGAAATATCAACTAATGACGTTGTTTGCCGTTTACGAATTATGCTACGTCACATCACGACCGATAGCGTTTTCAATGTTTCAACTTTAAAACAGAAATTTTAAATTGAATTTATAAAGATTATAAAGATATCTTGAACTTTTGTTCAATTAAATTGATATATTTCGGGTTCTTAGACCAAATACGGTAGGATTTTTTTGCAGAATACTTCATAAAAGTTATGTAGCCTATTCCTGGAGAAAGTCATATGCAAAGTATTGTCGTAGATAGAAAAAAATAAGTTTGCAAAGTAGTTCATGAACAGAGGGGTTGCGCATTGCCTTTATTTTATTTCAATCAGCAAATATGCTTTAAAGGATCATCCGATGTGAAGCAAAACTAACAAATCTCACTTTCACGAAAACAAACTGTATCAAAGGCCACCTGTTCGTCCAGTTCGTAGTCTTACAGTATTTTTGTCATCAAGTCTTAGTTTATAGTTTCTTTTCTTGTTGGAGACTCCTCCACCGTAATCGCACATGTGACTTCCTCAAGGCTCATTAGAGTTAGGATAAAAAAATACGCTTACGTTTTTATTCACTAAAGGTCCTCTATAAGATGAGCTAATTAATTTTTAAATATCCATATATACATTACCAGATATCTTTATTGACATACAATTTGGAAATAGTTTGTAAATATTTTTTTCTTATGTAGTTGCCTCCTGTTACGTTATTGGGATCAAATTATTATTAGAGATACCACTTTGGAGATGCAGACATGTTTTTTTTTTAACTTTAAAGCACATTGCGACACGTTTTTGTGCCAGCATCGTGCTACAATCGGATTGGAAATATTTTATAATGCGCCGACCACACACACAAATAGATGCATATATAAAAATTTATTACTTGGTACAAATGAATGAGCTTGCAATTGTATAGTACGTCCTTTAAGAAATAAACTCAGTTTAAGCAGTTCGTGAAATATGGTATTTCTTTTTTACGTTATTTGTTATTTTGATATAAGATGTCAAAACTTGTTATAATTGAATATGACACTAAACATTTTCATTTTTGTATGAACTAGCTGCTGGCCACGACTTCGTTCGCGTGAAAATCTAAATCCGATCATAATCAGATAATCCCATTCCGTTGAACCATTTTTGTGTGATTGAGTAACACACATTCAAACATTTGCAATTACCCAGTGGTATGATTAGATAATTTTCAGTGTGGCTATTAGATAAGATCATATTTGTAAAATAGTTTTAAAAATAGCTAATAAAATTAGACAGATATGCAACAAGACTAAAAGAGTCTGATTACATTTCAGACTTACGGAGCTCCTTGAGAGTAAGAGATAAAAGGACAGATTAAAATTGCTACCTGTGCCGATCATTTACAAAGTCGACAACAGTTGTGAGACAGTTTAGTATTCGTGCAGGAATTTAGCGGCATTATAACAAAAAACTGGACCTAACGTTCTGCTTCTTATCGATACAAATTCAAAGGCGGGTTTTTACACTCCGTTTGAGCATACATAAATGTTATCCAGAAATGCTAATATAATATTTCACATTTTTTATGGGTGCGTGTATTAAGCATAGGTCACCTCCCACGGAGCTCTGGCAAACTACTCATATCTTACATACATTCATAGGTACATAAGCTGACGTCTTAGTTGCTGAGATTAGTATTCAAACAAACAAACTCTTTATCATCATAATCAAATATATCTTGAGTTGCAGGTGACCGTTTACGGCGGTAGTCTCTTACCATCAGATGACCCGTCTGTTCGTCTATCCCCCTATATTATAAGAAAAAAAGAAGTTGCCCAGCCATTGATAAAAAAAGAATAAAAAAAGCATGAATAAGGTTTTCAATGTGCGAGTCATAGAGTATCCTTGCGTTTTCCTAATTCCTTTGCGCAATATTTAAAAATTCTAAAAATGAGCAATTAAAAGGATGTTCCCTGGTATTCAACGATCAAATCCTAATTTTAACAAAATAAGACCACCGCAGTATATAAAAAGATATATTCGAAAAGCGGCCAAGAATTGCCGTAGAAATCGCTTGATATACCTACATAAAACAATAAATACAGTAGAAAATCCTCCTTTCTTGAAGTCTGTTAAAAATCTGTTTACCAATTATTTCTCTAGTTTTTGTTTTCTAGTTAGCGTGACAACTTCATAGACAGTTTGCTATTAACAATATTGCACTTTGACTTTTATAGAGAGGCTATTGTAGATAAATAAGTAAATAATCATTTAACATGCGCTAATTATAGATTCAATCACTTGTAAGATTCCACCTTTGTGTGATTACTTAGTAATAACTTAAATACGGAATTACCTTACTTTTACTTAGGGGGACAGGATTATCGGGAATTATAACCGACTTCAAAACTATGTTAAATTTCCAATGTTCCACCCATAAAAAATATTTGTTTGATGAGCACGGGTAATTTATTTGTAATATGAACGTATTTCGTAATATATAGGAATATATAGGTATGTTTATCAGCAGTCTAAAAACCATTGTACAAGCTCTGCTTAGTTTGGGATCAGACGGCCCTATGTAGGATATCTGTAGTGTCTGTAAAGGTTCATCCAGTGTAAATTTAAAAACAAAAATTAAGGGAATACAGCTTATTGTTTATCTACACGTTACACTTTTTGTAGATCAGAACCACAATTGGTCTAAAACCAAGGCTAATTACTAATAGTACTTAAGTAATTGTTAATATAATTCAAAGACTCCTTAGAATTAGACTTCAGGGTTAATTATTTCGTAGTTTTTTTTTACCATTTTTAAGAACGAAGACCATACACGTTTATAACTTATAAATAATTATAATGAATCAGTTCTCGCTGTTTCTGTTACAAACTACAAGCTCTATTTAAATTATAAGGAACAAAAACATTTCATTCAAAGTATTGTCCATCACTAGCGACCACTTTTTTCCCATTTCTCGAAAAACGAAATGTCTTTTGAGGCTATCCAAGAATCGATGCATTTTTTAGCCTCTTCATAAGAATGAAAGCGCTGGTCAGCTAGGCCATGTGCCATGGAACGGAATAGGTGAAAATCAGAAGGGGCAGTGTCAGTTTAACACGGCGGGTGGGTTAGACTTCCCATTGAAGCGTTTCCAGGTAGGTTTTCACTCGTTTTGCAACATAAGGCTGAGCGTTGTCATGTAGCAAAATCACTTTGTCGTGTCTCTGCTCGTATAGCGGCCGTTTTTCTTTTAAGGCTCGACTTAAACGCATCAATTGAAGTCGATGATGATCCCCCATGATAGTCTCATTCGGTTTGAGCAGCTCATAATAAATTACACCCTGCTGATTCCATTAAATACAGAGAAGAAGCTTCGAACCATCGATATTTTGCGACGAGACGATGTTGCTGCATGGCCGGGCTTACCCCACGATTTTCTACTCTATGGATTATCGTAGTGTATCCACTTTTTATCGCCAGTCACGTTGCGGCTAAAAACCTTTTCTCTTCTGCCGTTGAAGCAGTAGTTCACACGTGAGAAAACGTCGTTTGACGTCTCTCGGTTTCTATTCAACTTAAAAAAAAAACTTAAAAAACAAAAATGAAATAGTTGACTTATCTACTAGTAACGTTTTTCCAAGTTCTGCAAGCGTCTGACATCGGTCTTGATCGAGTAATTCCTCCAACATTTCATCTTAAATTTTTTTCGGTGCTCCAGAACGTTCTTTATGTTCAAGTTCAAAATCATTATTTTTGAAGAGTCGAAACCAGTCTCTGCATGTTGTATCCGACAAAGCATTGTCACCATAAGTCTCAACAAGAATTCTATGTGCTACAGCTGCAGATTTCTTTTGAATAAAGTAGTGCAATAAAATTCCCCGCAATAACACTTTACTTTTTTTTTTTTTATGCGATAGGGGGCAAACGAGCAGACGGGTCACCTGATGGTAAATGACTATCTCCGCCCATGGACACCCGAAACTCAATAGTCACAAGTGCGTTGCCGGCCTTTTAGGTAGGAGTACGCTCTTTTCTTGAAGGTTTGAAGGTCGTATCGGTTCGGAAATACGGCAGACGACAATTTGTTCCATAAGCTGGTTGTGCGAGGCAAAAAGCTTCTGGAGAAGCGTACAGTGGTGGAGTGCCAATCGTCCAGGTGATGGGGATGGATATTTTGTCGCGTAGAACGATGGCGGAAACCAGTAGCCGGTATAAGTCCGAACAATTCCTCTGAACACTCCCCATGTTACAAGCGATAGAGGATGCAGAGTGAAGCTACATCTCTACGCAACGCCAAGGTGTCAAGTCGATCAGAAATATCTTGGCAGTCGATGATGCGAGTCGCTCTCCGTTGAATGCGGTCAAGAGTGAGAAGTTGGCACTGGGGTGCACCTGCATAGAGATGAGAACAGTACTCCATGTGCGGCCGAACCTGCGTCTTATAAAGTTGTAGGCGGTGGGCCGGAGTAAAATACTGTCTCGATCTGTTTAGCACACCAAGCTTCTTCGAGGCTAATATGGCCTTACTCTCTTAGTGACCGCGAAACTGGACTTCACTTGATATATCGAAGCCAAGGATTCCGATACTGGCTGATGCAGTTATGGAAGTGCTCTCAAATTGTGGTGATACTACCAATGGCATCTTTTTACTGTGTCTTCGTCTTCGCACAAAAGTAGACATTTTCAGGACTAAGAAAAAAATACTTTGTTTACAATAAAGTGAACTACCATACACTGAAATTTAGCGTTAGATACACTACTGCCTTGCTTATGTGTTACCATTCGAAATTCCACGAACGGGGTACTGCTGCTGCCATCTTTGAAGAAACTGCGATAACTTATTCATATTCCTATATATACATAAATAATTTATAACTCATATATATATATATAATTAGATGTTACCTATCAGAAAGTATATGTACAGTCATAAAGTGCATAGTACACTTGCCGCTACTACGTAAGTTTGACTAAATTATGATTGGTGTGTAAAAGTGGGTGTTTGAGACGCCTCTGCTTACCCCTTATAGTATAGACTTAATACAATGGTACGTAGCCATGTCACTCTTCGGCTTTCAAACTTTGTATATACATATCGGACTTTAATCTGTCTAAATATTATGTCCCTAAATAAATTCTTATTGTAATTCGAAGTATCAAGAAACACGTTTGTAATGTTTACTGGGCCTATTAACGAAATGTAGAAAGATTAAATGAGATCCACTATTATGGACCCATGTCTTGTCGCTCCCTGGAGGTCGGAGTAGAACAAATGTGTTAGCGTCTCCCTGGATATAGCCAAGGCATTTGATAAAGTATCTCGGCCTATATAAGTATATGCCTATATTTTTGTTATATAGTGGGACAGACTAATAGACGGTTCATCTGATGGAGTTTTGGAGTCTATAAGAGCTACTTCAAAAAACTTACATTTTTGCGTACGACAGGGCAGTATATTGAGACCTTTTCTCTTTCTGGTTTAAATAAACCATCTTCGGACCCTTAAATTAGCCAATGCTAATATTTTTCGCGGATGAAACTGCCATTATCTCCTTTGCTAAAACATGGAAAGAGGTCGCTTATATAGCCCAGAAGGGGCTCGTCGACGTTAGTTCATGACTACGCCACAATTTACTAGCCGTGAATACAGCCAAGATAAAATATACAGCAAAGTGAGGAAAAGCACGCTATATAAAAGGCACAAAGATATATCCCACATTTTCAAAAAAATAAGTGTGCTGATGATATTGCTGTTAGTTTAATAAGATTAATATATATGAGTATATGACAATACATTTTGTGATACTATGACGTGGGAAGAAACGCATAATATTAATTTGATAGAATATACATATAGAGCTTTATTTATAGATAATTGAAGAGATAAGCATATGGACAAGCCATTGCGCTATCGTACATATTCTCTCGATTCCCACAAATTTGAACAACTATATACGTAACAATTTTTAAATATCACAAAAATACAAAGCAACTAGTCACCCGCAGAACATTAAAATGGGACCGGCCAAGATAAGAGATCGTTTGTTCTCCGCACAAAGATCATTTAAATTTATGTGACCTTATCCTTACTTAAATATATTTTACTGCAACCATAAAATACTGAACATGAATTGATTTACTTATAAAATTAAGTATTTTAATTGGTTACATAATAAGGAGTATAATGACACCGAAAACATAATACAAATTGCTTTGTAGTATTTTTGAATCATATACATATAATACATACATATGATTACGCGGACACCACTCGTGTTCACGTACATTCACACAACACAAACACATACTTACACTTCTCTCTCACACACAAAAACTATTTTTATTTTCATCATGTTCTCGATATTTTTACTGCGTTAAATTGTGTCACAAAATTCTGAAGGAGACTGATCGTCATGACACAAGAGATCCAAGTAAGATCCAGGCCAGCACTAAATGAAATAAATTAAAATTATAACTGTTGCAAGTCAGACGAATAAAGTTTCAAACTTTAGAATTCTATAAATAACTATAAATTAAAAATTTGACACAACCCCAACTTAAAAACTCCTCCAAAAACTAGAAAAGAGCTGATGATCATCAAAGCCTGAACAGTTCTTCATGAATTACAGTTAAAACCATATTGATCACATTCGTTTTCAAACACGAAAAACTGCAAGAGAATCAGTCCGTTGTTTAGGAGCGACGATGCCACAAACAGATACACATACTGAGGGTTAATAAAGTAGCCGCAGCTAACAAAAGCACCGATGACCTTGAAACTGCTAAACTACTGAATTATTTTGATAAAACATATTTAAGAACCATTTCTAGAAAACCTGCTTTCAAATTGATTCACCCGTTTAAGAGCTGTGATAAACGTCCCGTAATACACCTTACTGGTACCATATCGCAGCCACAACCTATTTATTGGGCATAATTGTAAATTGAAACCATCCTAGGCCCTACGCAAACACACACTTACAAAAACTCGATCAAATCGGTACAGGGATTTACAAGTTCAGTGACATATACACGTACTGAAGAAGTATATCTGTACTACTATTGTAAGGAGGCAGTTTGTTAGTTTATTTGCTTGAACGCGCTTATCCACATAAACTAGTAATCCGATTTTAAAACTATTTTTGCATTAGATAGACCGTTTATTGAGGAAGGCTCAAGGCCATAAAACATCACGCTGAGACTCGTAGAAGCGGAGTAGTGAGCATAAATGCAGGGAATGCCTAGTGCAATTTAATATACGCTTATCTCAACATTCAAATATAAGACAAAACCTATTTATGTACAGTCTCAATAGACGGGAGAGTAAAAATCTAAACTACATCAGCATATCTATCCATATAGCCCTATATATCTACGATTTTAATAAATAAGGTTTTCTTAAATGTTTAAAACATTTTAAAAAACACCATAAAAGCACCCTTCATACGTTTCATTTTTTTTATTCGTAAGCCTACCATAATGACTCCACTTTGCCTGATGGTAAGCAATAAATGGAGTCCAAGAGTGGTGGTCACCATCCTCATTGCATGTCTAATCAATGCAGCATGGTGACCCACACTATGGCGGCCTGGTGAGATGCTTTTTCACGCTCCGCTTAAAAGTCCCGGGATCAAATTGGGAAGGAAACACGTGCGCTGGTAGGGAATTCCAGGCTTTCACTGATCGGCACAGGAAAGAAGAGCCAAACCGTTTCGTTTGGGATCGCATATCTTCGACTCGCAAACGGTGACTCCTCAGGCCAGCACGTGTAGTCCTGTAGAGGAAGGGAGAAGGTGGGACCAATTGGAAGAGCTCGTCAGAACAATCCCCGTGATGTAGGCGATAGAGAACTGCCATAGAGGCGACATCTCTTCGCAACTGCAGGGGCTCAAGAGACTGGGTGACCTCAGGACTGTCTATAATACGGACTGCGCGTCGCTGCAACCGATCGAGAGCGTCAAGCAGATACTGCGTATAGCTATCCCAAAGATGAGAGCAGTACTCCACGCAGGAGCGAACCTGGGTCTTATATAAAAGACACAGATGCTCGGGCGAGAAGAACCGTCTCACCTTGTTCAATACACCGAGCTTCCGCGAGGCCGCCTTAGTGACGCTCTCGATGTAATCACGCGGATTGAGATCCCGACAGATGTCCATACCCAGTATACTAAGCCTATCCTGTAGTGGCAGTTGAGTGTTCTGAAGATTAGGAAGGGGAAGGAATGGAGACTTTTTGTTTGAAAACGCGCACGCCTGTGTTTTCTTGGCGCTAAACTCGACCAGATTCTCACAACCCCATTCAGAGATGCGGCTCAGGACCCGGTCGAGCTCAGCAACAAGCTCCTGTCGAAAAGGTGACTAACGGACAGATAGAATTACTTCAAATTTATATTATTAGAAGTGGTAGTGATATTGTTATGTAATAGTGAATTGTATGTGGGAACAAAATGTCTATTTAGGTATGTAAAGTATAAGATTATATGACCGATTTGTGTAACATAATATTATGAAAACTGGTCTGATATTACTAACATCAGAAAAAAATATCAAACAACATTACTTTTTAATAGATATTTGGAAATTGGTTTTGCTACAAAGGCTTTGCTACATATGTAGCACCTATACATATGTAGTACCTATGGACAATAACATGATAGATATTTAATATACTTTTGAATATTTTATTTATTTATATATCTTATGTATAGTTAGCATGGAACTCAGTATATATATATATATTATATTATATTTATACTGAGTTACATGCAGGTGTCCATGGGCAGTGATAGTCACTTATTATCAGGTGACCCGTCTCGTTTGTCCCTATAACATTAAAAAACCTAGAACCTTATTTACATTACGAAATTAATGTCAATGAATAATAAAATCAATTTCATATAGATACAGACACTCACGCCTTTACCCCCGAAGGGGACCTTCTGCAAACAATGATTTAATCTGGGCACTGTATGACTGCACATCTACTGTCTGATAGATCAGTTAGTCGCCTCTTACAACACCCACGGTATGAACAGTATCGCTCAGATTACGGCTCGCGACACAAGTTTCTGTCGCGATTACATCGACAAATTAGTTGCATGACACTAGTTTTAACCAAGCATTGCGCATGACATAAAACTATTTCAGTGTCATGAAGTTGATGCGTGCATTGTAAAACTTGATGTATACACGTGAAATGGTTTGTGAAGTTAATATTATGACTTATTGCCACTAGCTCTGTAAAGTAAATATGACTTTAAGTGTGTTGAAATATATATTCTTTACTGAAACATATTAATAACAAAAAGAAAGTACGTGTCCCTTTAAAACCTATGCGTATTAATAAAGACGTATGAAAACGAAGACGTTTGTTTAAACGCGTTGATCACTTGAACTATCAATCGGATTGGAATGATTCTTTTTGTATTGGATATAAAATGTTACGAGAGTACTGCTACTATTATTAAAATGAGCGTGAATCACCGACACTTCCAGTTTCAAAATTTATGAAGTTCAATATTATAACAATAGAGGGTAGTTACAAAAATGCATCGTAACCCTGGTTTAGTCTCAATTTACGACTATTTCTATAGAACAGACTTTGATCGTTGAAGTTTTAATGTCCCAAGTCTTTACGAGCGCGACGCTATCATTGGTTATTGAATAGTTGACTTTGGAATTAATTTATAATAGAATTTTATTGACAGCTGAATGTTAACACGATATCTCATTCTTTGCTGTAATGTTATAGTACACGAAACATGATAATTAAGTTGAGATTTGTTACAAAAGCAATTAAGTAATTCTAATTTAATGGATCAGCTGTGTGGTTCTCAGAGGAGCAGAATAGAGCCCACCTAGCCGATTGCAGAGGGTAAAAAATATCTCAAACACGTGCAATTCGAATTAGCTTATTCCTGGAAGTCCGACACCGCTAGCCAACCTATACGGTACAGAGGCAAATTAGTATTTAGTTTTAGATAATTAAATACTACCATCAACATTTATAATATAAGTTAATACATTCATACATACCCCTGAAGGGGAGACAGAGAGATTCAAATTTGGTCCGACGAGCGTGACTACAGCGCGACTACACTTTCGGAATTGCCACTTTAGAAATTAAAAGCGGGACTGTGTGACAGTGGCTGGACTGGGTTGTGTAAGCTAAGGCACAAGGACGTTGATTTTGGGAGACTTCCTTCTTAGGGTATTCCTGGATCCCTTGCAATAGACCCATTTGTAATGGAACACCGTGTGGTTTAGGTCGGTTCAATTCCGACTTACCCGGAATATAAAATAATACCGAAAGGAACGGACTTGGGGTTAATAAAAAGAAATTGCCTTTACTTTAAAGACAATAAACATTTTTACGAGACCAATGGAGCCAGAAAACCAGAGAAAGTGACGATCGGTATACGAGGCGTGCCTTTTAAGTTCTGTCGTTTCCATATTTCCCGGCAATTTTGAATTTGGAACTGTTCTATATTCGAATGTGTTTAGTTTTGAATCTCAAACCAGTTGAAAGTATTAGGATAAATGCTATTGTTTAGTCACAGCGTCGATTGGAATCTGTCAGGTTACGTACGAAAATTAATCTTTCTAAGGAAAATGTTCGTGCAATAATTTTCTACAACTTCAGAAGAGGCCTGACACGGCTTCAGTATTTTGAAGAGCTAACATCTGTGTTCAGTGATGAAGCCCCATGTCTGCGGACTGTCGAACGCTGCTATTTAGAATTCCAGCGTGGACATTCCAGCGTGGACGCCCAAAATCCGCCTTCACTGAAGATAACATCATTGCTGTGAGACCACTAATTCTCGAAGGTCATCATGTGACGTAAGCTCCGGTGAGGTGATGACCCCACTTGGGGATTGCTATACGAAAAAAATAGTAGCATACCTGTAACTTGAACTGTCTGACTGTTGCTGAGAGAGCCCTTTTTACACACATAGCTTTCCCACAAGGCTGGCAGTATTGCAACGTTGAATGGCAATTAAAACATTCTCGGTGCAAGAAAAATGTCAGCCTTTTGGTAACGAGATGTATCGATCGGTCGGTTAGTCGTTTTTTATGTTAATATAGTTCAAATAAATCGTCTAATTCCCAAGTTTAAATTACGTAACCGTTAACCTGAACCATAGTTCACAAGATACCATTGTTTTACAATGTTCATAATATTCTTGCAATAACAAGATCGTGTGTTTCCACAGTTTTATCCAATTGTCCTACAAATATTATAGATGATGTTTCAAATAACGGTGATCACGATGTTTAATAATATTAGTGGTTCTACCTCAACCATTTACATTAAACCCAGTTAATGTTTGATTGATCAGGTAAACATTCTTGAGAATATAGCCAAATGTTTATACCTCGTGTGATCTTCTGAGCCGCTACAAACTCACGTTTAGCGTAAAGTATTTACTTACATAATAATACTTTATAGTTCTACCAAACGTGTATGTGGATTACGGATAATAATACTTTGATTTCACACTTTCAAACGTTATATAATACGGGTTTTTAAATCTCATCGAGTTTTGAAAACCTTCATTATAATACCCTTGAAGGGGTTAAACAAAAATGGTAGTTGTCTGTAATCCACCAACGTGTCTATTTATTAAAGTTGTCGATCATTTAGCCTTAAGCAGTATGGACTCCCAAGGAATTAATGATGTTGACGAATTTGCTGGACATACGGATCTCTAGACGTATGGACGTCATTGCTCCACCACCTCGCTCCCTTCCGCATCGAGTCAATTTCAGCTACATACCTTTCTCGGGTCTATTTAGAATTGCAATTTACATTTATACTCTAACATCGTAAGTACTATTTACAATAGTATTGTTAACAGTCCGCTTAATGTATTCTGATTCATATTTTTATTTTGTAGCTCAATGTTATAGCCAACAGAAGTTTCCCGCAATTTCACCTGCATTTAATATCAGTGGACTTCTAGGACTCGTTGTGTTGCGTATATTAAAATAATTAAAAAATTAAAACTTCATTACATTCTTTGATACTGCTACAAGCGTGGACATTACATTTATTGATATCGTGACTAGGTTTTTTATGTGTTTATAGCAGCAAAGGCTCTGGGGTCACGGCATACTAATAATTTTATGTACACTTGTTTAAATATTATATTGGGCTGCCGGTCTTATAAATATATATTGTTTCCAATCTCTATCTTTATTTCATAAAATTTTGCAATAATTAATTTAAATCTTCCTGTTTTTGTTAAAAATAATTAAGAATTATAATTGTTATTATAATAATTGTTCTTATTGTTAATTATTTTTAATAATAGATCAACAACACACAAACCGCAACAATATCTGTCAAACTGTGAAAGTATTACAAAAGTGCGTTGTTGAGATCCATAACCAATATAAATATACATATATACTATGCCAACAAGCCTACATCAACGGCCCATTGCTGTCCACGAGTGACTAATTGGTAGTTTGTTGAAGTAACTAACATACTTGTCTATACAACTATCTGTCAAACAGGTCTCCTAGTACAGATACCGATATCCCACACAGAATTTCTAAAAAAAAATGGAATTTTATTTTGTTTTGATTCACTATTTTTTTTTACTGTATACTGTGTGAGAGAACAAATAAATACAATATATAAATAAAGCTTGTCAGAACTAAACTGGTTACAGGTTTCTACCCCTGTTTTCAGACAGATTACATACAGATAGAGAGAGATAGGGTTACAGATACTAAATCATACAAATTTAGCTAAAAATTGCGTAATTAAAACTATTAAATTAAAACTATAACGTAACGTTCTCGGAAACTTTTTACACTAAATGTAATTTCGCATCATAAATTTTATGAGTCCAAATGATCCAAATTATAATTTTGAAGGGTTTTACGGCTTTAAAGGCGACTTGAATACCTTCAGTATATATTTAGTTATACTCATTTGGAAGTTAATGAAATTTCTTAGTAAAGAGTCTGGTACCATTAATTTGTTCAAGGAAAAAAGGAATTAACAGTGACGTTTCAAAACACGAGTAACGATTATAATATAACTCCTACATTAGAACTGATGCTAGTCTGGCGGGGGACCCAATATAATATTGTTATGTGGATAACTGCGTGGCCTACTGAAACGGTCATTAGGGGTGTTACGTACACTTTGCAGGCAGGCCTGGTGGTCGGTTTGTTACTGATCGTGACTGCTAAGCCAGGGATCGTGGATTTAATTTCCAACCGGGACAAAACTTGGTGCTTACATAGTTTTCCTGAGTCGGGATGTTCTTTGTGTCCGTTTTTTCAATGGATAGAAACGCTCCGCGACACAGAAATGATTTGTGAGTTTTCGTTTTTAAACAAAAATAAAATGAACATAATATGTTAGATTCGTTTGAAATTTAGTAAGATTATACTGGGCATAGTTTAATCATGGCGGTGGATGTCACACTTTTACGAACGTGCATAAAACGGGCACAAACGCCGCATCCACTTACGTTTATTGCCTTCTACCAAGTTACTAGTGTTGTCTGGAATAAGTTTCCAGAAATGATTTTAGGAAAACTGGAATTTGTTCTAAGTTAGTTTATATTAGGATTAGGGTCTGTTTGATTGCAAAATTTGTAACGGGACAGATAGCGGAACATCAAGACATAAAATAATTTTAGTTCGATTAGAGTGCTCTGAATTCTCATCATCCAGTTCGAGTTACATGTTACAACTTGTTTAAGCTAGCTCGGGTGTGAGAAAGCTTAAACAGGTTGTAACATGTAACTCGATCTGGATGATGAGAACTCAGAGCACTCTAATATATCATAAGCAATATCTCTTTTCCTTCGCTTCATGTTCCCCCTTTAATTTATATATTTATCTGAAGTACCTACAAATAACAGGCACTTTGGATAAATAAATTGGATAAATTACAGTTTGCAAAAAGTGAGTGTCTTGTAGGCTCTGCTCTGCTTCCCTTTCGGTGATAAATGCGTGATATCAGTTAGAATAAACTTAATTATCATTACTATTGTATGTATCAAAAATAGAAATATAATAAAAGGCAAATTGCTTGTTATGAACAATTACGTTTTAGTACAATTTATAATTACAATGCAGTCCGGTTATAAGTAGAGCAGAATAGGGTCACCCCACATCTTCCCGTGGGTTTCGTAAAAGTCGACTGAGGGATTGGACTGTTATCTATCAAACCGTATATATACAGTCATAAAGTGCCCAGTAGACGGCAATAGGCTTGTCCCCCGTTACGTTAGTTGGACCATATTCTAATTGACTAAATGTGGGTGTTTAATTCAACTCTGCCTACCCCTTAAGAGATACAGGCCTGAGCATATGTATGTATGTATTTATTTTTTATATCTGCATCTCATTATGTACGTATTACTTACATTATATGAATAATCTGGATATTGTTAGCTTACTTAGGTAATATATATAATATATATATATATATATATATACCACCTCAATACAAGTCTCGGAAATATTATTGAAAATTATATGTATGACTTTTACGACTCTTCGACTTAGCGAATTCCCAACAATTAATCATTCGTTTTCGAAGCAAGCAATATTAATCTAATATTTCTCCGCAGGCAACCCTGGTTCGTCGAAATTCACGCCATTTCGGCCCATGGCGGGTATTATAACGTTTATAACTTAATATGCAGAAACTTTAATGGGTTTAGTTATAGCCGGAGAGATTTGAAATATGCTCCGACTATGCTATGAACTGTTTTCTGTAGATCTCGTGAGCTTTGTTAGTAAATAAAATGTTAGTAACGATATGAATAGATATTGTTACTAACATTTTATTACATTTGGGTAGTTTTTTATAGTTTGAACAAAATTATTTAGCAGTCCCTACGAAGTATGTAAAGCTTAAAAAAGAAATTGATAGGTAGGGGGCAAGCGCGTAGACTGCTCATCAGATGGTAAGTGACAACCGCTGCCTATGGATACCTACAACTCAAGAGTAGTAAGTGCGCTGCCCGCCTTTAACGGTGATGGAGGGGTTGAGATTGAGGGAAGGGAAAGAGGAGAGGGGGACGAAGGATGAGGGGAAAATAAAAAGGAAATGGGAGGTTGGGTCTCATTCGGCAATAGAAGGCAAGCATTTTTATTTCATATTTTTGGTGAAACTTATATTTTTTATCCGACTGCTAGTTCCGAGATTCAATACATTTGTGAAAACTGTATTCAATTCCATGCAGTAGGTAGTAGTGATGTGAAAACTACAAATATACAAACAGGCAGACAAAATTCTAAAAGCTGTTGTTATTAGTTTTTCTTAAATATTTATAATGTAAAGACATCGGCCTGTTACAACTTTATTATGTGTACCTAATACATATGTAAAATCACGTGGTTGGGGAGACCAAGCCAAATAACTACTCTAACATTAGCTCTACTGGTTCAATTTGAGTATAAATGAATAAATTATACCTATAATTTCAGTCGTTACTCGAATAAAATAAATCACAATTTTATGTTGTTCGCTGCAATGCTATGAATACGAAATTAACTTACATTAAATGACCACTTTGAATTTTACTATCTAATAGTGTAGCTACTACTCTTATTAGTGTAGTTGTACACTGCACCAATAAGATTATATACAATATATACATATAATTTTGTTTTCAGAAAAGATAACTTCCGCACTAGAATTAATTGTCGAGGGGACCTCACAAACAATTAAACATCCCCGTGCGGGGATCGAACCCACAACACTAGGCGCGGCAACATGGTGGCGAGGTGACCACTTAAACCGCTACGCCATTCGTGCAGTTTGTAGAACAAGGTGGTAATATTACCACGTTACAACTTCTGGGACACGCTGTATAATAGCAATGCAATGCATGTGTAAGCGTTGTGGGTCTCAGTGGAGTACAATAGGGCCCCCCATCTCTTTCCGTGACTAACGTTAAAGGGAACTAATGGTTTGGACTGTTATCTATCAGACAGTATATAGACAGTCATACAGTTCCCGAATGTATTTTTACGTAAGTGGGATTAAACTATGGTTGGCAAAAAGGCATTTGAAACTTCTCTGCCTACCCTACCTCTTTGAAGACAGAGACTTGATTATATTGCGTGTATCTTATAATGAAATTATGTCATAGTTAGAGGGCTTCCACTTCCCGGCCAATGCTTATACTCCCCCATACATCTGTATAAGCAACAGACCCCAGAAAAGGAAGGCTTTATGTACTGTCTATGATCTCAGCACCTGTGGCCGAACTTACAAAACATCTCTGGACGATGTGTTACTTGTAGTAGGAAGAGTCTACGATGCAATATTTTTAACGTGCAATGATGATCTGGCAATACGAAAGCATGGTGTAGCGCTTTTATATTTTATACAAAAATATACCACACCTACCGTTTTTAAGGTTTAGTAAAAATATGCTTATTTGACTCGTCAGCCACCTAGCCTATTAGTTTTATCGTTTTAAAGGCAGCGACGAAACCAGTACCTGTAGTTTTTAGTAAAATTAATTGATTGTTAAGTTACAACAAAAGCACAAGATTGCTAGTAAATTAACTATCAATTAGTGGTAATGAAATAAAAACTATAAATGCATTAAGTAAAAAAGATGCAGTTTAGATGTTTGAATCGTTAGTTATTCGCGATAATCTATTTTTCAACCGATTTCAAAAAAGGAGGAGGTTCTCAATTCGACTGTATTTTTTTTATGTTTGTTACCTCAGAACTTTCGACTGGGTGAACCGATTACATAATAAATTATATTAAATAAATTAAACTGCGTAATATCAATTGATGTTTTTGAAGGCGAAGGGGTAATACGATACACAGCAGCCTTACTAAATAAGTTTCTTTAAACAGATATTAGATAGATAACTCTCATTAGTTAGACATTATGTTGTTTCTTAAAAGAAAATTAAGCAAGGCGTTGTCATAGGCACGTGGATATTTGTTTAAACAAATTTTATCCCACCGTTGAAACTGAAAGGTTAGAAGAAACAAATCACAGAATTGTGGACTGCTATTTTTTAATAATACATACAACTCTAAAGTCGTAAGCATGGCTCTACCCGATAGATTCGTTATATAAGATAATTATGATGAAAAAGTAAAGGAATTTGTGACAAGACATTTTATTATTGTCCACACCCATAATTGTTTTGTCTATCTCTACAGTTGATTACAGTAGCTACGTGAGTATTTAGTTAATTAGTCTTTAAGTCCATATATCCGTCAGCAACCGTGGTCACCCTTAAGTATATATCGTTAACCTAATTTTATTTTATGCTTTTCTGTCACTGCAGTGCCAAGCATTCGCTGGTTTATAAATATAGACAATGTAATCCAACGATTGAGTACAGTGGACAACTTGTTTTATTGCGTCTGATAAAAACACGCAATACTCGCCCTTATGTCCTCATTGCTAAGTAGAGTGTTAAGCTGACATAATTTGTTGTTATTAGTAAGTTGTTAATTCTGTACTTGATATGGTGCTGTCATAATTATGACAACAGTTGAATGTTACATTTTACTGTACAGTGAATATAAAATATCGCAGAACAGATATTCGACTTAGAGCTACCCGAGTTGGACCAGATGATTACATTTTATCATTAGCAATACAAATACATACCTACACTCACGCCTGTAATAACGAAGGGGTAGGCAGAGGCGTAAATACCGCCCACATTACATAACATTTTATTATTGTCCAAAATATTCACAGTGGTAGAGCCATGTCACAGTGGTAGAGCCATGTCACAGTGGTAGAGCCATGTCACAGTGGTAGAGCCATGCTTAGGCACGAATGGGCCGGCTCGACCGGTGCGATACCACGGCCTCACAGAAAACCGGTTGTGAAGTAACGCTTGCGTTGCATTTCCCCGAAATGAGTGAGGTTTCCGGAGGCCCAACTCCCCCTCTCCACTTTCCTCTCCCCCCGTCGCCACTCTCCTCTTTCCTAACTCCTCCTCTCTTTCTCTTCCAATCCCCGCATCCTCCATCCCTTATCACCCTCAAAGGCGGGCAGCGCACTTACGACTCTTGAGTTGCAGGTGTCTATGGACGGCGGTTGTCACTTACCATCAGGTGACCCGTCTGTTCGTCTGTCCCCCTATAGTATAAAAAAAAAAAAAAAAACAACGCCGATTACAATTTAATCCCGTTTAAAAAACAGGGGTCAATCCCGTTTATTATTATAACCAGTATTTTTGGGAATTTGGAGTATATGACAGGAAAGGGAGGATAGAAAGGGAAGGAAAGGGATATTGCTAATACAGATGGGTTTTAAGCAGTAGCTCAAGCAAGTCAGGGTCGCATACCTGTAACTCTAACTGCTTGGTGCCGGGAAGTCAGAGCCCTCTAACTAGCTATCATTAGCAACTTTTTGATAAAATAGAAGATACACTTTATAAGAATAGTACACATATGTATCTAGATGTTTTTGTCCTAGTAGCCTCTGAAGTCACAGAAAGTATGGGAGATACTGCAGTCTCATTGTCTCCTCATCGGAGCCTTACAAGTATCCCTTTCCTCCGGTGCCAGTCCCTTCCTACTTCAACAATTACCCATTTCTTCTTTCTTTTCTGTCTCATAACAACCGCAAACGCAACTAGTGTTAGCCTCAGTCAGCCAGGCTGCCAACCATAAAATAAAGTACCCAATACCTCTTGCAATGTAAACATTACACCCGAAAGAAATTCGGTTCAAGGGTAGGGACACGCTGATTATGAATATACGACGACTGTCACTTCGTAAGTTATTCCAATGAAGTCAAAGAAAATCATGAATAATTGTACTTGAAGAATCATATAATTAAGGTTATATGAGAAAGATACAAACACGTTATCTATAGAACTATGATTTCCAAGCCTCGATCAACATTTAAAAAGCTTGAGCAAGAATGCTCAGATATCAACTATTAAGATGATCAATAGAAGACCATCGGTCGGTTTAATTATGTTTGCTCAATGACGTACATTGATCATATATATGTAGATACATATTAAGAAAAAAAAATCAAGTAGTAGTTCGTGTAATATAAAAATAACATATACTTATATACTTACAAAAAGTATAATACTTTGATATTTTTGCTACGTTTAAAATTAGAAATCAGATAGTGGCAATACCCTCCTTCTGAGCAAAAAGACTAAAGGAACTAGCATCTTAAAATAAATATTACAGCAAATAAGGAGCGAAATAGCGCTCAACAGTTCAAATTAAAAGGTAAAAATACAAAATGCACGGTCAAGAAGTAAA
Source organism: Tyria jacobaeae (assembly GCA_947561695.1). Classification (NCBI taxonomy): domain Eukaryota; kingdom Metazoa; phylum Arthropoda; class Insecta; order Lepidoptera; family Erebidae; genus Tyria; species Tyria jacobaeae. The sequence continues at coordinate 13,035,453 of OX387225.1, read as the reverse complement.
ACTACACCAATTACAATACAGTGCAAATTAACCTTTGTGTAGTAAGATTTTTAAAACGTCTTTATGCTGCGTGAAAAGAAGAATAAAGGAATAATACGTGAATGAGGATAAGTTTCAACATTTCAACGAGAATAAGAAAAAAAATTACACTTAACTTGATTGTACTTCAAATGAAACAACTTGAAGTAACTGCTCAAAATTGTTGGTAAAATCAATTTCCAACAAAGAAATTCTGCCAAATTGACTGAATTATTACAAAACAGTATAACAATGAATACATAAATACAATGAGGTAACAAAACACGAAATCTGAATACCTTATTTTCCTTCTCCCATTTTTTATTCAATATACGTTACTTTCACTCTTAAGATCATTTAAATGATACCTCACATGTCGAAATCCATCAAGCCACCTAGGCTATACGGCGTGATAAGGAAATAGTTCTTAATTGGGTAACTGACTGTTTAAATCAACTTATTTCACTAAGTCGGGCAATTAGATTTGTTGAAAATTGTCGTTCTGTTTTACTTTAAAGTTTTATAGTATTTTTTATTCATCAAATTACCATTAAAAGATAATGAATTAATTACATCAAAAATGTACCAATCGACGGATTAAAAGGATGCTGATTTGACTTGACAGTCATCTAGACTATTTAGATTGAAAATATTTTCAATCTCAATTACAAGGCTCTTCTTTTTCCTAGCCTTATTATTCAAATGTCTATTGGAGTTGGCTTCTAGTCCAACTAGTTATTACCTGAACATCAGGTTTTCTGATGATGAGAGACTGGCATCTGACTGCTACAACCCTGAGGGCTAACTGACTTGAGGGCTCTGAATTCCCAATATCCAGCGAATAATTACTGACGGGCTAATGTGCTCTCCGAGGCACGGGGGAGTAACACCCCAAAACCTAAGAATTTCCTATTAGAAAAACCCATTAGCACTTTTTGGCCCGATCCAGGAATCGAACCCGAGGTCTCTTGATCGGCAGTGGCATGTGCTAACCGCTTACCAACCGAGGCAGTTAATCTCAATTACAAGCGACCGTTTAAATTATAGTTTGTCTAAATGTTGAATTGGTCAAACAAACTATACGTTTGTTTGTTATCTCTGAAAACCATTAAAGTCTAAAGCGTGATTAAAGGATATGAATGGGTGAGTGATTGAGTTATCCTTATTGTATCTAGGAGTAAAGTGTTACTAATGATCTAGAAGACGTTTGTTGTCATTATGAGTGTCAAAGAGGTCAGTCATGTATGTTTATTTGCAGAAGCGAAACTAAAACGCCCGCTACATTTAGCTTAGAACTTCTCTTTCAATTAATTACCAATATCGTATCATTAAGTGCTAGAGATTAAGTGAACTGAATTATAACATGACTATTATGAGAACAGAGGTCCTTTGAGGCGAAAGCTATTTTGCAATAAAATAATGTATTTGGGTATTACACAAAATTCTTGAGATCATTTTGGTTTTTGCTGTGAGTTTGTTTATCCGGCGTTTGTATGTGTAGCTACCGTCGTGTTAGCAAATCACCTACTAAAGGCAAGTAAAGTAATAAAATAATGTTTAAAAAAACAATAATAATAAATCAATTGTAATGATAAAAAGCTTCACGTTGCTTCCAACGACATTTGGATAAATATGATGAAATCTTTAACTCAACCAACACCCACTTCAAGACGTCGCAATCAACTGAAATTATGGGTAAAGTGTCGGACACGAGAATAACACGTGTCGGTTCTTATGCGACATAATCATGTCACCGTGCCTTCGCTGATAATAAAATTGGATGAAGTCTGAATGCTTACTATACTTTTCTGCAAAAATCATATCAAAGCACAGAAGAAAGTAGGTAGAAGGTAAAACTATACAATGCTGAAATAAATGACTTAAAGTGTATATGTAGTTAGTAAACATTTAGAATAACAAAAATTCTAATAAACTAACGAAATTGGGGGACAGGAAAGATTGCAATAGTCGTTTGAACAACAGTGACGTAATGCGAGTTTTTGAAACCATTTACAATAATTTCACTGTTAATACAATCATGGCGGCATTCAATATCTGTTTACGCTTCGATTTGCCTGTCTAGGAAAACAAGATAATTAAAAAAGTGATTATCTAATGAAGTTTACTAATTTTAAATACAGGCTTATTATTATTCATGGAATTTTGTACACATCAATTGGCAACACCGATCTGTAGTCGTTATTTGATACTTTGATAGTTTTGTCGTTGTAGTTTTAGAGCCAATAATTTGTAATGACCAGGAGCCGTGCTAAGGTTAGTGTCCACTTCTCGTATATTTACAAACTATGTACTAACTTGCTTTTATAGGCCATTGCTTGTTTATTGAACTATTGAGAGAAACTGTTTGACTCTTCGGCTTCTTGTTAATGCCGCCATTTTTGTTAGTAAACGTTATGTTGTATGTTATATATAAAGTATAGCAATTGTCTCCCTAAGGCAAAGATTAATGAGGAAAGTTTGAGAATTTAACTGTTTCTATTTACTCTTGAGAGTTATTTTTTACTTTAATTGCGACCCTCCCCGTCTTCGCACGGATGCAATGTAGATACTACGAGTAATATGGAAGTGAAGTGATTAGCAATATTATGATAGGGAATAGACATATGCCATCGCGGAGTTTTTTTTGAAGATCGTTTTAAGATATACAATCCGTAGTACATTATTTTGATCTATGTCTTAAGATTATATTTTTTTTTTAAAACTCGGCTTCTTGCTACTAAAATATGCATGTATCTTACAGAGAATTAGAATAAAAACTTTTGCGAGTTACATTCATATTTATTTAAATGTACGGTTTTACTCACATGTGTATTTCGGGGATGCCCGACTAGTTTCGGTCCCGACAAGAGACCTTTCTCAAGGAGTAAGTCGTCCTGCCACGACGGCACCGGACGTCACTCGTCATGTCGAAACCGAAACTATGCGGCCATCCCCCAAATACACACGTGAGTAAAACCGTATATGTACATATTTATTTTTTATTTTATTTTTTTTGTTAGAAACCCAAAAAACGCAACACCTTTTGTTACTTTTGTTATACATTAATATTATATAGTAGAATAGAGCCACCCTCTCTTCAAATGGGTGTCGTAAAAGCGACTAAAGGGTCGGACTGTTTTTTATCAGACAGTATGTATACAGTCGTTTTGTGCCCGTAGACGGCAATGGGGCTTGCCCCATTTACGTTAGTGGGACCAAATTTTAAAAAGCAGAATGTGGGTTTTTTAATACAACTCAGCCTACAGGCGTAAAGCGTTTGTCATGTGTGTATGTGTATGAATAATATTGTTTTTTTTTTAACTGTTCCTTTTAGATGTGTAACTCGGGACTTAATGATTAAGCAGATACCAACCGTTGTCAAGGGTGAACTTAACAGATCCTTCCACTAGCAATATAAATATTTATACTAGGTGCAACAAGTAGGTCACTCTCTGTGTACAAGGATATATTGGATAGTAATAAAAAGCTTTCAGCAAGGCGTTAACAATTAAATACAATACAATTTGAAATACAATTAGTAGCATGGGCATATATTATTTAAGAATCATGCCTCACTAGTACATCGTGGGTGATATTTCAGACCTAGTGTTTGCTAGAGGCGATGATGGACAAGAACGAGACGGACGCCCGAGAAAAAGAGAGGACTAGTCCTCTTTTAGCTCAAAATAATGTTGATGAGCATAGCCAAAATACCTTTTGGCAATCGGCCAAGATGTCCATAGGTTTCTTTGAGTTTCCTTCCTAGCTTGTTCCATTATAATACTGGCATTTCACATAGTAATTCGGCACCATCCCAAGTCTTACTTTAAGTTTTATAATTTAGTTAGTAGTAATTTTATAACTGTATTGGGAGAGATCAAAGATGTCCATTTGTTTATAAATATACACATAAATACACTCATGACCTTCTACCGGAAAGGGGTGGGCAGAAGCGTATTCAACGACTTCACTTTGACAACCAGAATTTAGCACCATTTACGTATTCGGGGGCAAGTCTATTCTACACCACCGAGACCACACGATTTCATTTGTTTATATAGCTCAATTTCTTGGAAGTATCTAGAAGAGCGACTATTGAAAGTGAAGAGTATAAAGGGTCTCCTTATATCAGGTTATACTTGTACTACTTCACTTCACAATTATGGCAGGCCAAAGGATGGCAACATTTCACTAGGCGCAAAAAAAAATATCCGTTTTGGCATTCTGTTTTTAACCTGTTTGGGTTTGTTTAAATATAAATAATAAAATACAGTATTTTTTTTAGATATTATTGTCGAGATCCTTGGTATATGTCTTAATGGGAAATGGTTAGCAAGAGTCTATTACTTTATATTTGATCTTAATACATAGACATGTGCAAACACAGAACATCGGCTAACCTTATATGTTAAATAAAAAATAAGTAAATTGTTGTAGATGTTTGTAAATGTTATCCATTAATCATTTGATATAAATTACAAAGTACCTACACTTAACTTCCTTGCGATCAAAATACAATCACTAAACATCTGTTCCTCAACGCATAATCTTGCACCGATGTATGACAAATAGCAAGGCATGTTGCTAAGGCAGGCGTACACGATCAGACGCGCGGGAGCGCGGGGACAATGTTTACGTTAAAATCACGCGCGCGTGACCGGACCACGGCGTTTATTTCCAAAACAATCACTACAGCAAGCGGGACTCAACTTTCGTGGCACTGTTATGCCGGACCACAATATTCAAATTGACAAATCGATTTCACCTTTCATGCATTTTATGCGACAGAAATACTTTGTGTTTCTGTGGCAAAAGTTTTGAAATAAAAGCATAAGTTGAGCTATGGAAAAGAGTGTGATGTGACGATATGAAAGGATTGTTAATATGTTTTTGTTTTTCGTTTATTTTAAAAGACAGCTCCCTCACTAGGACGTTTTCCTGTTTCGCCAGGGGACTTTACAAACAACGAACACAAAGAACACTCAGACTAAGAACAACTGTTTGAGGATCACACAAATGTTTGTCCCTAGGGAATCAAACCCACGACCTCCGGGTTAGCAGTCAGGGTTACTTACCACTAGACCAACAGGCCAGTCGCATATGTTATTGTGAGGCTATAAAATTATCTGATGCACAAAAATTCATAAAATGTGAATAGATTAGAAAGACTAAATCAAAAACAAATTGAAGCTTTTTATGTAATAGGTGGCAAACGAAAAGCCAGTTCACCTGATGGTAAGTGACTACCGCGCCCCCCCCCAAAGGACACCTGCTACTCAGGAGTCGAAAGTTGTTTTAGGGTATCCTTTTACAACTTCACCCATATTGGATTCCATTATTGGAAGCAAAAATTATAAATTTAGGCTGTACATTTTGAATTTAGGCCCATTGATTACAATATTTTAGGAAGATATAAAGATATAATAAAATAAATAATTATTTGCATACGTATTCGTAGGTGAATACTCATTTACGTCATAAGTACAAAACAAAGTACGACTAGATTAACTCCATAGATTCAGCTTCACTTTCGTGATTGAATACAATAAAAGAATTACGTAAACACATGTGCACCCGCCTTTACCCGAGTCCTAAGTCGTTTTCCGTTGATTTAAGTGGTGTTTGTTAGATAACATCCGGTGAGCGCATGCGATCTGAAACTTACGATGTTTTGCAATGTAACAGGGACTTTATAAATATATTTGTTAACAATTCATTCATAACTATATTAAAGGGAACACGTCTTGAAAACTATAGTACAGAAGTAACCTAGCGATTGTCGTAATAATATGGAAACCAAAGACAAAACAGTTGAGCAACGAATTATTTTTAAACCACGACGATTAAGAAGGGTGTTATAAATTTGTGGTGTGCATCTGTGTCTGTCTATGGCATCATGGCTCCTGAACGGATCAACCGATTTTGATTAAGTTTTTTTCGTCGGAAAGGTGTTTTAATCAAGAGTGTTCCTAGCTATGTTTCTAGAATTCTGTTGAGCATTTAGTTTTTTTTTTTTTTTGTTTTTTTTTTTAATTTTTATTTCTTATTCAATATGTACAGAAACTGGCTGCAATGGAGAATTACAAAGTTGTATGCTACACAATAAACACGTTATAAATCAGCAGTCCCATTACAACTGTATACAACGTTCAAAGAATTACAGATTGCTTCATTGGGTAGATATGCAGATCAAATCATATTCATTTTTAAGTAATAAATTTACAAGTTTTTGGTTAAACAAATACATTAGAGTTTTACTGACATACAAAAATTTTGAAGACATTAAACCTTTTTAAAAAATGTCAGTTAGCATATACTGTTATATTCTCTGCACATTTCTAAGATAGGATTGTTTTGAGAAACACTAATGTTACAGGCAGGTGAAGTAAAAAGTTAAGCTGCTGAGCTGTTATCTAATTTGTATAGAGTGCACAGGTCGCTTATCCCCCTCCTCTTTTGCAAAAATTAAAAATAATTTGAAACAATCGAAGCCTGTCATCGTAATTCGATACCTTACGTCTCATGCCCAACTTAAAGCGTAGAGCTCTGACAAACAATCTTTGCACAGCTTCAACTCGATCTATATGAGTCCTTGTGCATATAGGGGCTCATACAGATGAATAGTTCTACTAAGTCAGCAGAGAGCCTTACTCCAAATGTAATCATAGTGAGGCCTGAAGGACGTGGCACCACTCTGATTCTATCAATAGGGAACGCGCTGAATGTGCTGTCTAGTAGATCAACGGATTTTTGTAGTTAGTGCACGTGATAACTTGAGACTTTTTTGTGTTGAGAGACATAGAATTTTCATTACAGCATTTAACTATTGTGTTTACATCAGATTGGAACATTTCACAGTCACTGTTCAGTGTTATTGGAATAGGCGTTTGTCTTCCAACGCACATTTCAAAGATGGTGCACGCCTATCCCAGAAAACATTACTCACTATACTCTTTTAAAAATGTTAGATGGTTTATTAGTCTATTTTAAATGTATATACCAAAGGACTTTACTGTTTGCTACCTATTAAAGAGCGTTATTGGCATTCATATTTTAATTGATAACACTTTTTATTTACCTTCAAAACCTTTTCGGGGAAAGACACAAACAACTGAACTGACTGAATAAACTAGTTGAATACACATATTTTTTTTTAGTTATATACATAGATGTGATGTAAAGAAACTTTAGACAAATAAAACTACATTTTAAATTCCTGCGGTTAAGAAACAATTTTATTAGGTCATCGTATTCAAAACTCAACTTAAATTCTATCTTTACAGAGGTTATTTTCAAATATAACACGATATGCGCAACCCAGACCGCAGAGATGAGTCCTAAGTCACGACAGTGAATAAAGTTATTTAGCTAACTTTATCTTTCTTACTTATAGGTGTCGCTTTATTTCTCTGGTTATCACCTTGCGACTCGCAAGACTATACATAAAATAAAATAACTTTATTTCAAACATTGAACACATAGATGAGCAGTCAATGAGTTGTTTAGTGAAGGACTATAGAATTAAGAATAGCGTTGTATTAGTTTTGCTTGTGGATGTATTGATGCTACTGGCAAGGCTTATTGGCTTTTGGTTGTGGGTTTGATTTACACAAGAGACTATTGATGTTTTGTCTGGGTGTTCTTCTGTCCGTTATTACATATAACATTTGTTCAGGAACCCTGCGATATAAGAATTAACCTTTAGAATTAATTGTTGTATCGCAGTTGTCTTTTTGAAAACGAATTCGCTCTTAGTTAGTAGTATAAGAACGTTATCGCTTCAGACATAATAAGTTCATTGTTGTAAAGGGCATTTACAATGATTTAAAATTATTACAGAAATCGACGAATGATTCCACATTTAATCATTTCAGCTCGGGTTCTTTCCTCAAATGGTAAATGAAGAAGAGTAAAATAAAATTTGTTTTAAGTTCAACTCAGACCGGCTAAAACACAGTTTTTGTTTTTTTATTTTTTAGCCAGTAATATACATAGATTTATGTATGTAATTAGTGGTTTGTAGTTAGTACCTATTGTTTAAAAACATGAGAAAATATTCCTGGAAAACCTCGCGTTTTAATCTCTACTTCTAGTTACAACACTCAGAAATAAAAATAAAAAAAGCATACGTAGTATTTTGTTCAAACCCCGTCCATAACACAATTATAACTTTTTCACCTTTTATTAGCACGACGCAGCCACAAAGGGGTAAAGCAGACGGCAATAAAAATTACGGCCATTTGGTTTTACGAGCTCACTACCAAAGGTACCCTCTGAAGACTTAAATAGAAAATAATTTACTAAGCAAAATTACTTGTTTACATTACATTATGAAGGGAGAGTGGACTTGAGTTTGTTTTCTTTGTCTGTTGTGTGAATAATGCAGAAAAAGGGACCAATTATGCAATGTTCGAGATTTGAATGAAATTAAAATACGTGAGAGAAATATATCTGATTTTTAAATAAAAGTAATAAAATGATTCTAACTATACGGTGGAGAAGCAATGAATAAAAAAAAGCGAATTAACTATTAGAAGTATGACTAATCAGAGAAATGTAATATAACAGACCGATTTAACAGATTTTAGCAACTGTTCCTGTATTACGGCCTCTCCAGTCACAAGCAGTACATGATATCTGGCGGTATATAACCCTAGGTTCTGCGAGCAGCCTCAGTCTCGTTTCCCCATCTGAGACATGCAAGAATGGCTTACTCCAGGTTACACTACTCGCCCTACCTACGAGCGACCAGCCATAATAAACTAGCCAAAACACTCTGCATATAAGTTTATCATTATCATAAGAAGATGACAATGACTTCAAAGATTTGGATCTCGAAAAAAGTTACTCCTATCAATACTAGATGTTGTGTAAAATCTGATATATTCGAAATAAACTACATATTCTTCATTATTATAGATATGTTAGAGGTTTATTAAGTGAACATCGTAAATTTTACGCAAATCTTTCGACTTCATTAGTGTGAAGGGGTTTCTTATTTAAATCTTAGTAAAATGGTTTCGTAATGGCTTGGTTAGCATTTACAACCGCTTCCAGAACCTATAACTGGACTTGTAAAAGCAAGGATATGTTTTTTCTTATCTGACGCTCTTTTAATGAAAATTAATGAAATAACTGTGTGTTAGTTAGTTCGTAGGTAAGGTAAATTTTAGCAAAGGTGATATTTTTTTGTCATATTGTAAGTACTAAACGCTTAAGTAATAACACTATTATCATCAGAGCTTTCATGTTACTAAAGTAATAATAATAACTTCAGACATCTCACACACGGTCTGATCTCTAACTGAACAGAGCTTGTAGCAGCTTATAAACATATTTATATATTTCTAAATACATACATGCATACTAAATAATACAAGTATTATTAATAAGGAATACCTATTTTCAGCAAAAATATGGTTTCAAATACAACAAACAAATTCAACGAGAACATAAATATGTTACTTAAGGAATGAGAATTTTCATGTGAAGAATAGCGTGTAATTTAACAATGAAATACAAGTGACCCAATTAGTTTCATTTTACACAAAAAATTAAGGTAATGTCACCAATCTTTATTGCTTATATTATTAATATACAAATTTTAATTACAACCAGAATGTTTTATTGAATATTATCTTTTACAGTTTTTCTTTTACAGTATTTCTAAAAAACTAACTTTATTTAATATAAGCAATTATGTCGAGCGCTCGACATATCGCTTCTTCGATTAAATTTATATCGACTTATTTAATTAAAGAAGCGATATTTAGTTATTAAGTTATTAAGTTTTGACAATAAGCTTAACAAAAAATCAAACAAAAAAGATAGCTTCTGTTTCTTGTCATTAATGTCAGCGGTACAGTCAGCGTCTAATAATTTGTAACAACTTTATTTATCCACATTATTTAACATACCTTTTAGGTAGTGTAGCATATCAATCTCATCACACCAGTTGTAACGGAATCTAAACTTAGTCGAATATAATTTGAATTATAATTATATTTAAAAATAGTAAAATACAGAATATCTGGAAGAGGATTTGACAGCCGTCAGTAAAGAAGATAAGTTTACGAAGATTGATAACAATATTTGATTATTGTACTTGCGATATCTTGAGTGTGGGAGGTTCAATACTAAATATTCTAACTACATTAAAAATGATGATACTAAAAATAACTAAGTTAGTCTTTTTTAATTGAAAATGATCTCATTATTTACTAAGTAATGTTATCCAGACTTGACTGTACTTCACAAAGAAATGAATTCGAAAATTTAGTTGTTAAGATGGACGGCACGCTACTAACAGACTCAAAATTTGTTAGAGCAATTTCGTCCAAAAAAATGTTTGTCATAAAATGTGCCATTAACTCATTAACTGATGACATCATGTCGCTGATATATGTACATATACCTAGCGGTGGCGGTGGTGGTACGTGATGATAAATTTTATTTCTTAACCGCCTTATGTAAAGACTGGAATTGTTAAAAAAGTTTTAATGTATGTTTCATATTCTCCTAAACGCTAATGTAAAGTTTGGTGTCTCTTTCTCCTGAGCAGGCAAAGCTGATACTCGCATTACCAGTAAAGTGATAGCCAGAAAACTATTGGGAGGAGCATTCCATTTTGTGTTGGAATGTCACACAAATACAATGTTAAAAATAAATTAGCTTCTTAATTTATATAAAATAAAATATTAAATAGCTAAAAAGAATCAGGTTTTAGTAGTATAAATTATATCAGCAATACTTTTACGTCTTTTACGAGGTAGTCCAGTCAATGATGTTGTCCCCTTCGTTATAAATCTTGAGTGAGTATTTTCATCAAAAGGAGCCGCTCTATTGAACAGAGCCGAATAAACATGTTTAGAAGTGGATGGTGAAGTGTTTAATACATAAAAAAAACAGTTAGAGAGCTCGGAGTTTCCGGCACCAGCCAGTTTGAGTTATAGGTATGCGACCCTAACTTGCTTGAGATATGGCTTATACTCCCCAATCCATCTGTATCAACAATATACCTTTCCTTTTCCTTCTATCTACCCTTACGTTTTAATAAACGCCAAATTTTCACATATTTTTTTTAGACTATAGAAGACTATATTTTTTTGAACACGACAGACGGGTAACTGGATGGTAAGTGACCCGCCATCCATGGACACCTGCAACTCAAGAGTCGTAAGTGCGCTGCCCGCCTTTGAATTTGATTAGGGATGGGGGATGCTGGGAGGGGAAAACAGAGAGGGGGGCGTGAGGATAGAGGAAAGGAAATAGGGGGAGTTGGGCCTCCAGAAATCACACTAATTTCGGAAAAATGCAACGTTACTTTACAACCGGTTTTCTGTAAGGCCGTGCTATCGCACCGGTTGAGCCGGCCTAAGCAAGGTTCTACCACTGTCATTACAATTCCATAAGTGCCCAGATGACGGCAATAGGTTTGCTTCCTATTACGTAATGGGACTAATTTATGACAGGTACAAAAGTTGGTGGTAATTAGCCTCTGCCTATCCCTCCGGAGATACAGGCGTGATTGTAGGTATGTATGTGTGTATGTAAAAAACAAATAAAAGTAGCGTTAATACTGTTAATATTAGAATAGGGAAGCTGTCTTTTCATAAACGGTGTATTAGTTTATTGATCATGTTTATAATATATTGCACATAAACATTTGAATAACATTATTATTATTTAAAAATATTTGTAGTATGAAAGTGAACTACGAAACAGGTCCTGTGTCGCGGGGGAATAACAAACAACCGACACCAAAAACATACGGGAAATCTATATTGGCAATTTGATTTTAGTTTAAAAATATATATATTACATAGATGTAAGACGATAATTTTGAAGTGTTATACGTGTGTCATCATTATTGCAGATAATTAAGTGGCTATCGCCATTAACTCCGACATAGTTACAAGTCATAATGATCAAAGCTCTCACAGAACGCATTCTGAACATTTATTAGTGAACTATAACATCGGGAGCATTCTCGCCTCACCGTATTATCGACGCTCATAAAAGTTCGTAAGCAAAACGGTCATCAAAGAGAACATTGTAATTTTTAATATAATTATAACATCCATGTCGATAGAAAACCTCGTACCGCTTTTAAAATATACGAACAAATAATAAAAAAAAAGTTTAAGTGTTAAAAGATTTGGCGTTAAGTTGTAAAAAGTGACTTTGTGCCTGTCAATGACAGGACAGCTGAGACGAACGAGATATTGTAAGACTTTTCATAATAATGTTTTCAATATACATAGTTTTAATATTATTATGGTCCACTTTTAGCCAATATCGCAAAGGATTTAAAAAATTTAAGGGTAAAGGTTTTATATTAAAATTTTAAAATGTTAATATAAAACCGTTATTTTATTCAAAATACTATTGTGCTGAATAACTAGAGAACATGTTGAACATGTTAGTCAACAATCACGTGAGAAGAATACAGTGCCTCTTCAATTAGTTTTAGGCACAAAGGATTAATTTTAGATCACATAACTTTTTGTCCTGTGTTGGAATCGGACCTACGCCATTGAGTTCCGCACTTAGAATCACTCAACATTGGACCAATAGCCAGTCATTTCAATTTAAGTGTGTATATGTAAGTACCGATCCTAAATAAGAAACCGCTCTGTCTTAATCCAGTCATAGTTGTCGTTAGTCATCACCATTCAGCATATTATACCCCACTGCTGGCAATATGAAGGCTCTCCCAACTTGCCGGTCCATTGTAGTTGTATAGTTATTTGTTAATATGACAGTGATTTCTTTCATTTTTATTTACACTTCTCAATATCATTCATTCTAAAGACATATCACACAATGGCGCGATGTATTACATCATAAAACTATATAGTATTTTAATAGGTCTATGTTAGCCCTTTAGTTGACGAACACTAATAAAGGAAATGAAATCAAACTAAACATTTAAGTGCCAAAGAATCAGGCGTAAAGTAATAAAACTAAACTTTGTCCCTGTCAATGACAGGGCAGCTGTGACGAACAGGAAACTCGTAACGTAGATCGTTAACACGTGGGAATTGTTCTCTTATTATGTTGAAGGTGGTCTTTGGCTTTTTTATTAAGAGGGAGACTACTCTGTTCATTTGTATGTTACTAATCCTCGGCCCGTGGCTGCGCTCGAGCACAAACCACCTGTCCTTTTTCATATGGCTTCCTCTGAGAAGCAAATATCAGTTCCACATAAGTTAAGTTAAATACTAAAATTCATCTCCGGACAAAAAGTTGTCTTGTTGTTGGCAAACCATTAGTTTATAAGCTATATTTATATAGGAATATAATAAGAAGTTAGGCCATATTTTACTATGATGGCACAGTGCGGACTACACAAGGTTTTGTTTTTCGATACTGTTTATCTTTAAACAACATCTGTAATGCGCTCGGATCTGTGATCCGATAATTAAAAAAAAATGTTGAATTATTGGGAACGCTTTAAACTTTAATGACGGCAAACCATCATTACAATTGTACATATTTTATTAGCCCTAATTATAAATATTACCTTAATTGTTATGACTTTTACTTATCCTTGATCTATAGAATGACCGCCTCATATTTAAACACTTAACCGTATTGTTCTCGAATGAATTGAATATCCCACAACATCTCACCATTTTTCTATCGGACTTTTCTTCGCTGAAATTACTCCAAATTGTTTTGTGTTATTGTCGATAATATGAAAAAATATATAATTATATTTCGAATTTGGTGTAGACAAACAGCAGGTAAAAGTTTTTATCTACATATGTACACGTGTCATATCAGCATATTGGATTCACTTTACCCTTTACCTAAAAAACATACATACGATCACGTCTGTATCTAATAAGGGCTAAGCAGAGGTGTAGTGAACATCCACATTTATCCAATTTGAATTTTGTACATTAAGTCTGATAGATAACAGTCCGATCCCTTAGTCGCCTTTACGACACCACCGGGAAGAGATGTGGGTGGAGGCCCTATTCTTCTCCACCGTTAACAACTCAGCAAGGTTGCCTTAAAACGGCGACTTTTCAAAGTACCAATTAATTTAATTAAAATTTATTGCTTTTTGAATTAAAAAAAAAACATGCAATGCACAATTATTTTATTTTTATATTTAACTTTTATATTCGTCATATAAAACATATCTGAGGCTATACTCGTATATCTATCTCTATCGCTCCGGGGGCTCTGAATTTAAAATCCTTAAAAAGCTTCATACAAGCTTTTATTTAACTTGCAATGTGTTTGTTCAGTTGTTCTAGCAATGTACGTAAATTTATCCAGCAGTAAATTAATTCAGATTGTGCTGAAATTTTGCATACATCTTTAAATCCGATGACCTATAATTAAAATGTGACCTGACCCTCGTGCTAAAATAATGTTTTAAAACATGAATATTTTAATTTAAAAAATAGGTATTATTTTTAATTATTACTTAAATTTATATTATTTTATTTAAATTAATTTCACTTATTCAGCGTTTTATAATAAGAGCTCATGAATGGTATTCGGTATTCGCACTATTCTATGAAATTTTATTTTTTATACATAACTATTTTTCCTTATTATTTTGTTATTAAATGTATTTCACGTAAACCTTATTGAACGCCTTTTTATTGCTGACTTTCGACATCACTTATTTAAAATCTGAAAATATACGTTATATATAAATATAGATATGCTAGGTTTCTTAAAAGAGTTATAAGCTCTTTATGAATAAATTAGCTGCAGCTCGCGACTTTGTTATTGTGGCAATATTAGCCTTTTTTGTGTGGAAATACCCACGGATCGTCACCTTGCCGGGGCTAGTAAGCTGGTATGTCGGAATCGAACCGAGGTAAACCCTGTTCCTTGTGTGATCCAAGCTTTGATTTAAAAATCACTTCACACCACCATCTCAGGCGTGCTTCTGCTAGGGCGACGAATAGCCCCGTTCATAGCTCTCAGGCTAGCGCTCATAGATTGTTTTATTCTCGCCGGCGCCTGGTGTGTCTTCTTCGGGACGGAACCCACACACACTCGTTTTAGACCATAGATATAATCACTGGACTGATGCCGGGAAGTCGTAGCCCTCTAACTAAGGAGTAATGATGTATATTATATATTTTATGTTAATACAGTTATCATTTACACCTGAACTGTCTATTTCCATACAAGACACAATAGTTTTGTCGCGAACAGAGTAAGGTCTACAATTAGTATGATTATATTGTCATACATTTACGTATAAATGCAGACTTATCAGCACTGTATTCGTGAGAAAATTATGAGATGCCGCATGCGATTCGCATGCATGTATAAAATGATAAACGAAAACTTAGGTTTAGAATCCTATACAGTAGTGGACGCTGAAAGACTGGTGATGATTATTCCTCACACGGAGCAACACTTTGTATATTGTTTGTGAAAGTCCCCCATGATACAGAAGTTTTATCCTAATGCTAGAGTTACTTACCCAAAAACATAAATAAAATACATATACATTATAATTAAAGTTGTTCAAGCCATCGACAAACTTTGCATTTATTTCTCAAAAGGGTTTTTGATGTTTCCAATCTTCAACGGGTCATTGGCTTCTTAGCATTCGATGAATCAAACGAGTAAGGCGGTTAGCAACGGGCACCTGTAGATAATGACGTGACATTCAGCGTTCAACGCCCGATTACATCAAGTGATAAAAGCCGGCGACTAATTGTTAAGGAAATTAATTAGTGAACACTACCTGAATTGTTATTAATTAAATATTGTATTACACTATACGCAATGGACATTTGTACGTAAATGTATAGTGTTATGAGTATTTATGGCTAAGCATTCGAAAATAAAAGGAGAATTACATATACAAATTGCTTGCAAAAGTTTTTCAAAGGAAATAAAGTGGAATAGTAATTCTTTACTCACACGTTCTCTACTCACAATAAACACCAATAGCACACCTAAGGAACTGATAACTGTCACCGCGCTAAGTCAGTTTAAATTTTGTATCAGTCAACCTATTAGCAAGCAAACCTTAAAAATTGCAATTGCTTATCGCTGACCGCTTTCAACTTAATGTTGTTTACTTGCAACTTTGTTGCATACGAGCTCAGACAGCCAAATACGGCGAAGAATGTCACTGGACACGATTGTACTTAATCGATTTTGCTATTTATACAGGGTGCATAACGGACCTACTCGACGCAGTAAATATAACCACGTGCGTGGATGAACTTACTGCAATTGTCGTCTAGTATTTTTTTGTGTAATTAAAGAATGAAGATTGAATATATGTATAAAGGTCTCTTTATGCAAGTTTATTAGTCAAGTAATATTAAGACAACACTAACAAATTTAATTTAATTGTTTTTAAAGCTAAATCATCATTAAATAGAGACCTAAAATCTTGTATCTCTTTTAGTAAGTTGTGAAACTGTTATATTGCAAATAAATGAATCTCTTTCTTAATTAAATGGAACTGCTTTGAATTGCATTTCCCCTGTGACTCATCTATATGAGAGGCCAATTGCAATACAATTTTCTTAATAAGGCAATTAGAAGTCTAAGTATGTATATATATATGTTATCTGATAAACCATATAAATAATCGAGGGTGCGTTCAAAACTTGCAATGAAAACCTTTTCAGATTCAAGCGGTTACATATTTTTTTGTACTATGGATTTTTTTTTAATATCAAAAAATATAATACATTTAAGTCCTCGTATACATATATCGTATAATTCATTAATTCAATAATTAAAACAATACAAAGACTTTTTGCAATACTCATCAAAACTCCCCACGCTGTATATGACGTACTTGACGATATATATGAAACTGACCTTGGCGACGTAACTGGATTTGAAATCAGATAAATACGAAGTTGTATCAGTGTAGACACAGATTAATATACAAATGTCCGAAAAAAATAAAGTATTAAACTAAATATTTATTTAGTTTAGATTCTCGATTAGGTTTTTTTGATGTTGATCGATTGAGATATATTGATTATATTCCCATTTGGGTTCTGATTAAAGATTTTCAAGTTTTGGTTATCCCTCCTCCCGTCCCCCTCATGGTCTGTCAATGCTAATTTAATTAACCTGAAGTCCAATTATCGAGAAAAAGATTTCTCTCTCTCGAGTCGCATCGTATACGTCATACAGTGCCTGCCACGGCAATCGAGCCTTGCCCCGTATTACGTTAGGGACGCCACTGCCTACCCTTTAGCGAATATGTACATATATATACGCATTAAATATCAATATTGTTTTGTTTTAAAAAAATATTCATTATGTTTGGAAAACATAATTTTTATATAATTATACATATATACTTCCCTCACATGAATGCATATAAATAAATAATTCACTGTGGTGCTATGGAAGCTTAAAAAGTAGCAATCTGTAGATAGGCTTTCGAGATCGCTTTTAACACAATTGTAGGTGTCATTCCAGTAGAAAGTTGTTTCTTTTTGTATATAATAAAACTTTTTTTTAACCCACTTTTTTCCGGTTATTGTAACTAGGTACAAGAAAGGAACTACTTACTACTACTACGGGTTATCACCCTTTTTTTTTTTTTTTTTAACGTGTGGAAATCCCCTCGGACCGTCACCCCGCCGGGGTTTGCGGCGGGGCGGTGTGTCGGAATCGAACCGACTAAAACCACACGGTGTGCCACTCTGCGCCTGAGACGGAAGGGATCCGGGAACTGCTGATATTAAGACATCCGGACCCCTCCCAGCGCTTGCCCGCACTGAAGCGGGCACCGTCTGCTGTTAAACTCTCTTATTAGGCGACGCACGGCACACGCGTACGTCACCCCCTCGCGGGTGGCTACTAGAGCGGATGGAGGGGAAAACCCGTCCCGACCATCCGCGGCCACACTCAGGGCGGCATGAGGCGCTGATAGGCGCGCCTACGCCGCCCAGTTCGCCGGCGGCGGATTGGGTCCGAGTGGATATCGTCCTCCCGGGCCTTCTCCGCCGCCTCCTTCTGCGAGATGACATCTTCACAGAAGGTTGCGACCGCGGTAAAACTGCTATCGCTACCGGCCATGGAGCGTATGACGGCCGGTAGCGAGAGATCTTCTCCGATGACTGCAGTGAGGGCCCGGCGCTGCGACTCCCAAGCGGGGCAGATCGCCAGCGTGTGCTGGGCCGAGTCTTCACTGTAGTCGCAGTGGTGGCAGGCGGGACTCAGTTCCCTCCTGGCGACCGAGTGCAGGTACTTCCCGAAGCAGCCATGCCCGGAAAGCACCTGCGTCAGTCGGAAGGAAAGGGTCCCGTGCTGCCGCCCTGCCCACTCGAGGATGACCGGCTGGAGAGCCTCCACGGCGGCAAAGCCAGCGCGCGGAGTCTCCAGCCGGAACGACCAACTAGCCATCGTGGCTCGACGGGCGGCTTCACGCCACTCGCGTACCTCTTCGGGCGGAGGGCGAAAGCCATACTCCGCCCGATATTCAGCCACCCGTCGATAAACTTCGGCGAGCACCTCCGCCTCCAAATCCCACGGGGGTGTTCCAGCCAAGGCGCACGCCGCCTCGGTGGACACCGTGCGGTATCCGCGTATGGCTCTGACCGCCAATACCCTTTGAGGCCGCCAGAGGCGCGCCTTATTCTGGGCGGTCAGAGCTGCCACCCACACCGGTGCCCCATACAGCGCCATCGACCGGACCACCCCCGTGTAGAGGTGTCGCGTTGCGACGCTGGCTCCACCCAAGTTGGGCAAAAGTCGCCCAAGGGCAGAGGCAGCGTCGACCAGCTTCGGACCAAGCTGTCGGAAGTGCTCGTCGAAGAGCCACCTACCGTCGAGTATCAGGCCCAGATACCTCATCTGGGCCCGAACCGGGACGAGGACCGAGTTGACCTCGATGGAGGCACCGGCGGGTGGACCACGACGGGGCCCATGGAACAAAAGGGCCTCCGTCTTGTCCAGGGCCACCCGTAAGCCCAGTGCCTCGATGCGCCCGACCACCAAAGAAACACCCCTGGTGGCCAGGCGCGCCGCCTCTTGGAAGTTCACCCCCCGGGCTGTGACCAATGTGTCATCAGCGTAGCAAATTACGCCCAGCCCGGGGGGGAGGCGACCTCGTAGAACCCAGTCGTACCCCACGTTCCACAGGAGTGGTCCAAGGACAGACCCCTGCGGAACGCCGCACGACATGGGTCGCCGTCTCAAGACGCCCTCTCGGTCCTCGTACACGACGGTACGCTCCTCTAAATAGTCTGCCACCAGCCGCCTCAGGTACTCTGGCACCCCGTGGTATTGGAGTGCTTCCCTGATGCAGCTGAATGGCAGACTATTAAATGCGTTGGCGATGTCCAGAGACACCGCCAACAGCACGCCGCCACAGCTCACTGCCTCTCCGGTCACGGCCCTAAGGCGCATCACGGCATCGACCGTCGAACGCCCCTCCCGGAACCCGAATTGGGCGTCCGACAGGTCGGGGCCCACCTCGCTGAGGTGCCGGACGATGCGGGCAGAGAGTATCCTCTCAAAAAGTTTACCCGCCTCGTCCAGCAACACGATGGGCCTATAGGCCGCGGCCGAATCGGCAGACCGTCCCGGCTTCCTCAACAGGACCAGCTTCCCGCATTTCCAGCACTCTGGGAAGCGTCCGGACGCCAGGCTAGCGTCTAATACTTCCCTGAGGCGGTCCGACATATGGTCGAGGGCTCGGGCCATCACTCGGGCTGGTACCCCGTCCGGCCCGGGGGCGGTGTTCTTGGAACGGATCCGTAGAACAGCCGCCCCAACCTCCGATTCCCTAACGGGCGGCACATCGTCCTCTCTACCCCCGTCGTCTCCGACCGCGTAGGCCATCGACGGGGGTGTGTGCTCCGCCCGCTGCGGGAAAAGGCCCTCGACCACTTCCTGCAGGAAGCTGGGCTGGAGAGTCTCGGTAAGGGGGGGGCCCGACGTGCGGAGCTTCTGACGCACCGCACGGTATGGGCGACCCCAGGGGTCACGGTCGAGACTCTCCAGCATCTCCTTTCTCTTTGCGTCCTTGGCGCGGCAAATGGCCAGCTTCAGAGTTTTCCGCGCTTCGCGGTACTCCTCGTGAAGCTGGTCCTCCTCACCGTCTCCGCGGTGACGCCGCCGGCTGTGAGTGTAGGACCTCCGGGCACGAGTACAAGCCGCACGGAGGTCCGCCAACTCCTGGGACCACCAGTAGACCTCCTTCCTTGGAGGTCGACGACCCTGGATACGGGGCATGGCCGCATCGCAAATCTGCGTAATCGCATTGCGAAAGCGGCCAGCCCCCTCATCGACCTCCTAGGTCGGGGTCTGCGGAGACAGCCAAGAGTGAATAATGGCCGCCTCCTCTAGTAGGTCCCTGTCCAGCTTGGCAACAGCCCACCGCGGAAAACGGGAATTACGCCGCGCCGCGTGACCCCTACTGGGGCCCTGGGACCGGGAGAGCTCAAATCGGATATACAGGTGATCCGAGAGCGTCTCAACCTCTTCCAGGACACGCCAGTTCCTTACTCGTGCGGCAACAGCAGGGGTAGCGAACGAAAGGTCCACTATCGACCCACCCTGCTGTCGCACGCACGTGTTGGTGGAGCCTCTGTTTAGTAAACAGAGGCCCACCGAAGCCGCCCACTCCTCGACGGCCTCGCCCTTGGCGTCCGTCCCGGGGGACCCCCATGCAATGGATTTTGCGTTGAAGTCCCCCAGCACGAGGACGTGCCCAGACGCTAATCGCCGCATCGAGGTCTCCAAGCTGTTAAGGAAGACCTCGAAGTCGCTCAAACTCCGGTTGGGGGAGAAGTATACACCGTAAACGGTGATCCCCCCCCACTCGGCGGCAACATATCCAGAGCCCTTGTCTCTAAGCGACAAGGGCGGGGAATGAGCCGCCGCGGAACCGACGACTGCCACGGAGCCGTCCCAGTCACCCATCCAGTTTGGACGGGGAGGAACGAAGTAGGGCTCCGCGACTACGGCAACACCGATCGACCACTGCGCCATGGTTTGCAGGAAGAGATCCTGCGCCGCGGCGCAGTGGTTTAGGTTCGTCTGGACAAGGAGGTTGGAGACGTGGTCCATTACTGGATCGTCTCTACAACCTCCATGGACGTCGACGTGGACAGACGGACAACGTCGGAGGCAGCCTGGGCCGCTAGGCTAGTCCCCGACGTCTGCCGAGAAGCGCGGGAAGACTTGCAGCCCCCCTGCCCCATCTGGTGATTGGCGGGCTTATTGCCCGCCGCACACATAGGGCAGTGAGGGGCAGCAGAGCACTCTGCCGCCTTGTGCCCCGGTCGACCGCAGCGAAAACATAATCCGCTGCAGTCGAAGCAGCTGCCACATTTGATGCGGGTGTGTCCCGCAACCAGGCATTTGTAACACCTCATCGGTCTCGCCGCCAGAACTGTAACTCTGGCGCTAACGAAACCGATGAGGATCCTGCCGGCGTCGCCCAAAATTTTGGCCGACGCTACGGGACAGCTGATCCACACCGCACCAAGGCCTCCCGGACCGGGGCGGATGGTGCCGACTTTGATGTTTTCCGCGCTGCACTTCGTCCTTTCCTGGACTGCAACGCGGACATCATCAATAGTGATGGAGTCGTCCAGGCCCGAAATGCGCAGCTCCGCGCACTTCGTGGGCCTGGAGATCTTCACACCATCCGTGGCTGCGAAGACTCCCCTCAGCTTCTCGGCGAAGGTATCCGCCGTCTTTGCGCCATCGGCCCCAGGGAACTCGAGGACCCGAGCTCCCGTCTGGGCTAGGCGCAAGCGGACCCCTGCCGTCCCGAAATTGCCGGCGAGACAGTCCCGTGCCGTCTTAAAGACGGCCGCGTAGGACAGCCCGCCGGTAGACGCCTCTGGCGACACGGTGACTACAACAGCCGCGGTTTTAGGCGGCTGTAGCTTCCGCGGCTTTTTTCTGGCCACCGCCACCGACGACGACTGCGGGCCAGAGGCCGCCTTTTCGGCAGCCTTCTTGGCCCGCTGTCGGGACTTTTTCGACTTTGGCCCCCCTACTAACTGCCAACCCTCATTGGAGGGGGCAGATGTGGAGGGGCCAGGCAGAGGTGTCGGAGTGGGGGGCGGAGGCAGCTCCGCTCCAGCCGTAGCCACCGTCTTGGATCCCATCTTCGGCGCAGCGGTCCCGGTTGGAGCTTTCGCCCCCCGCCGCGTCTTGCGAGCGGCGGCAGAACCCGGGACCGACGTCGCCGCCGCGTAGGACACTCGACCCTCCACCACGGGAAATGTGGTCGGTGCCGACGCGGCCTGCGGCCTCGGCGCCGCAAGCGGCGGCCGAACAACAGGGGCCGGAGGCAGCCTCGCCTCCAGACCCGCAATCCGCCCGTCCACCAGATTTCCCATTGCCTGCAGCATGTACTGCAGCATCTGCTGCAGGACGTCTTCGGAAACTCCGGTGACAATAGGGGCCGGCTGAGACGTAAACGGGGCCGGCTGGGACGCAGACGGGGACGGGTTATCACCCTACCGGGACCAGTAGGGTGCTATGTCGGACTCGAACCGCCTAAAACCATACGGTGTTCCGTCACATAGTCTTATTGCCGGGGTCTCAGGTGTACCCTTGTAAGGAAATCCCTGTGCAGGCCTAAGGATTCGTCCTTGTGGCATGACAAATCTGTAGAGTATTTATTCCACATCTCTGAATATATTATACTAATTAAGTTACAGATATTTAACCATACACTGTTTTACTGTTTTTTATACCGTGAAGTCTAATATTTTGTCCTGTTCAATTATTTATCCTGTTTAATTATTAAACTTGATAAATAATAATTAAACAGGAGATATATCCGGTAGTGCAGTTATATCAAATGGCTGTTAGTGTGAAAAACAAAAAACAGTTTCATTACTGCGTTGTATAAATAAAATACTGATAAATCTTATTTCGTTGAAAATTTTTCGTTCTCATGATATGCTTTTACTGTTTTTTTTAAGACCGTGGTATGTGCTATTTGAATAAATATAATTAACAAATAATTGTAAATTGAATCGGTTTTAGCGCAATACCTAAGAACTCTCACTATCTCTATCTCATCAGTAAATCTGATTACAAGTTATGATGCCACACACGGATCTTAAGAGAGAGAGAGAGTTAAGTGTAGGTAAATATATTTAAGAACGGACTGCACGGGAGGGAAACACATGCGCTGGTAGTGAATTCCACGATTTAACCGATCGGCATAGAAAGGAAGAGCCAAACCGTTTAGTTCGAGATCGAAAATTTTCCACTCTCAAACGGTGACTCCTCAGGCCAGCACGTGTTGTCGTGTAGCGAAAGGGATGGGAAGAAGATGGGACCAATTGAATGAGCTCGACAGAATACTCTCCGTGACGTAGACGGATTGCAATTGCAAATTATGGTCTCATACCTATAACTCGAACTGGATGGGGCCAAAATAACCTAAGTAATATTTTTAAAGATGGAAGTAACATAGTGTTAGTAAAAAAATTTAAGAGACAGGAAACATAGGATACAAAATATATTTACAATTCAGACAGATTTTAAAGTAACGTTTTTAATTAATTTTGTATTGATACTAGTTCGCAAGTTCTTACTAACAATATTAGGTACGTCTCCAGGTTTGTAATAAGAACAAAGACAAAACAGACAGTGCGTGAATTAATAATAAATCTTATTTGTAAACGAAACTAGTTCATATAAGCTGATTTGTATCAAAAACATACGCTTCACTCCTCGTTCTGACCAATGTTGCCTGTATCTATAAATTATGATATAAATTATAAAACTGTGACAGCACAACGACTCTCACCCATAACATGCAAGATATGACAGTTACGACTTATGTCATTACAATTGGCAATAATGAAAACGTTGCTATATATTTACACTTAACATACAAACAATTATACTTAACATTCTAAATTTAAAATGTAATATGTGCATCTTGTGTAATGGACCATTTGTGTCCATTACACAAGATGCACATATTACATTTTATTTGCATTAGTATGTTCAAGGTACTAAACACATATTTTTTAAACAATTTTTTTCAACACACTTTATTTCGACCAGAGCAGACAGATACAGACCGAATGCTTCTTCTATCAATACTACAACAGTTCAAAAAAAAACAACACCGTCAGTATAATAAAACAAACACAGCTAGAGAAAAATAGTTTCAAAGACAAAAACTTATTCTTTTTTTTTAATTTTCTTTTCAATTTCTTTGTTATCTGTACATATATCTAATAATAGAACGTGTGCTCTTCTTTAATTAATCAGCTGTTATTGTAGTTTTACCAAAACCGTTAATGGTATATGTACTATATATGGTTAAATATTGGTTTAGTGTCGAGAAGGCTCATAGCCTACTAGACGATCCAATTTAACTGTCAGTAACATAGATAAATTTAAATACTGAGACAATATTTTATGGCTTATTTTAGGTACGGTTTACGACGAGAGACGGGACCGGGATGAATATCTAGATTTTATGATAGCTACAGCATACAGGAATGTTCAGAGTTCACAGTTTGCTGAAATATTTGACGACTATTTTATTATATTCCTGTGTAGTGCCAACTCGTTACGTTTGACAAAATGACCCATGTGTAGTCATAAGACTCATGTAGGCTTTCTTTTTGTTTAATTTACTATAGTTGTTAATTTATTATCATAAATTTTTTGAATATAGCATTTCGAAAGGCGTTATATTATTTGTAGAAAAGTTTCTGTGACCAGTAATATGCGCTATTTTTGTTTTTAATAATATAAATCTCATGTTTTTAGATTCAAATCCTTCTACGTGTTCTTTTAATATAAACAAAACAGCCCAATTTGTACCCACTTCAAAAACATTTTTAAACATCGAACAGTGGAAGGTCAGCGACCCGAACCAAGAAACACGCATATTAAAATTTTAGGTACAGTAAACCCGTAAGCTGTAAATCAATATTGTTACTAGACGGCTATGGCACAAAGGAGCGCTGCGCAGCGCTGCATCTGCTAGCCAATGTCAACGGTGACG
The DNA here is from genome assembly GCA_947561695.1 of Tyria jacobaeae. NCBI lineage: Eukaryota > Metazoa > Arthropoda > Insecta > Lepidoptera > Erebidae > Tyria > Tyria jacobaeae. Next base: position 13,010,462 of record OX387225.1, on the reverse strand, counting down.
TTTACGCGCGAAAAGTTTTACGATCCGCAGACGACGACGCGTCAAATGAAAAGTGATGCAATTTGCTACTGTGTCAATATGTCGATGTTTTTGTTAAGTTCATTGCCTTATGTATGTAACTATATAAGATACGAAAAGAAAACTAGTTTAGTAGAAAGATAAGAGCATGAGGAAAAACAGGGAGGATTATAAAAAAACCTTATAACTTTGTCAATCACCAACTGACTTAAAACTTATTATAATTAAATATTGTTTATCTATGCTGTTGGCGGAATTTTAAAGCATGCTTTGAATGCGAAAAAGCAGGGTTTTTTTTATTTAAACGGGGTTAATTTTGAATTTAAGGATGTCAAACCCACATACACACACATATTTATATTAAAAATAAAATCAAGCCAATAGTGATCAACTGATCATAGCAATATAATTAATGTTCAAGACTATGGGTTTATTTCAAGAGCTATGTGTCGACAAAGTAAATTCTGAACGTGGTACGTCACTAAGATGTTCTTTTTACGATCGTCTCGTTCCCGTGTTCCATTTTTAAATGGGTCTGCTTGTGGTAGGTCATTGGATAAATAATAATTGTTACGAGTCAATATAGTGGCCATATTTTTAGTAAGTAGATAATCTTAAGTAGGTACCTGTGTATGTGTATTTTTTACTTTATTTGTTTATTTCCTAATCCAAACCCTTACTTTAAAATCGATTCTTTTTAAATTTCCTCGACCCGACGTTAAGACTGCGTAATTTACGAGTGGCCGGTAATAAAAGTTTTTGTTGCGAAAAGCGACGGAGTGCTATAAAAGTTTGCTGTCCCTTTCCACTGTGAGTTTACGAGCGTGAAAACGCGAGATAGGTATATCGTACCGGTAGTTTTATTACCGGGTATGCGATGTGAGCTTATATAGAAGAGTAGCTAGGAAGCTTGGTTGCAAACAATATGTTGAGAGTTCTGTTTCTAAAATGTTTATTTTATCACCGACCTCACAAATAAAATTCCTATTTAAATCTTGTATGGCAGGTAAGGAAATTAATATGCTGACATTTAAATGTAGTTTGTACATTGATATAAAATTAAATAAAAGAATAATATAAGTGATTAGGCATAGTTCTAATTTCAAAACCAAAATGTAATTTTGAATGAATTATATCCTTTTCCGTTATCACTCATAGGGTTGTTCTTCTCAAATTTCGAATGTTCTGTAAATTAAAACCTTAAAATTCAGTATTCTTCTTTCAATTTTAATACTTCATTCTATCATTGCAAAGGTAGAATTTGACGACTGGTGACTGTAATTTCGTTATCCTTCTTCCCTGCAGATATTTGTCTCATTCTTCTCTAGAAATTGAGTTGATCTGAATTTTATTAAACTAAATAAATTATGTGCCTGCTGTAACCATTCAACGGGTCAATACTGCAAATAAAGTTTCAACTGCCTAGTTGTATATTCTAAGAGAATGGCACCAAAGGGTGTAAAATCTTTGCTTACTTTTCAAATTCGACATACTACCCTGCCGAAGCCCCTGGCGGAAGCTAGTGATATGTTAAATGCGGAACTGTGTTTGTTTGTGTGTTACGTCTCAACTGCAGAAGGCATAATCTTTATCATTTAATTTTATAATCAATAATATTTACGAGGGTAACTCAAACTTTATTCCTTCTTTGCTGTCCGAAGTGCACGATTGACGTCAACAAGCTTGACCCCTATTACGTTACCAAAATTTTTATTGACAAAATAAGGATGTTTAATACACCTCTGCCTACTTCGTCAGGGTACAGGCGTGAGACAATCGGTTCTTAATCGGAGAAGATATCGCGTTATATTCGTATACACGCAAAAAAAAACACATTCCAATTTAGAATCTCTTTTTAAGGCTCTTTAAGAAAGAGAGGCAACATATTTTTCCAGCGCGAGTAGCTTTCGTTTCGGACGACAAAGACAATGAATTTCTATCAAAGACAGTGGGTTACAAATCTTACTTGTCACTAAGCTCTCGCAATGTTTGACTGCACGGATGGCGTAGCGGTTTAAGTGGTCACATCGCCACTATACTGCCGCGCCGAGTGTTGTGGGTTCGATCCCCGCACCGGACAACACTTTGTGTAATCCTCAAATTGTTGTTCTGAGTCTGGGTGTTCTTTGTGTCCGTTGTTTGAATGTTTGTAAAGTCCCCCGCGACACAGGAATTAATCCTAGTGCGGGAGTTGTCTTTTTTAATAAGCATAAAAAAAAAAAGCAAAATGTATATATACAAGTAATACCTACGAAGATCATGGAATAACTATTTTTTTAAAGAAGAAATAATTCCTGTGTCAAGGGGGATTTACAAACATTCAAACAATGGACACGAAGAACACCCATACTCGGGACTACTATTTGTGGATCACACAAATTTTTGTCCCGTATGGGAATCGAACCCACGAGCTCCGGTTCAGCAGTCAGGATCACGAACCACTAGAGTAACAGGCGAACACGCTTACTAAATACTTTGGCAAAAGCATCTTATAGCTACTGGCACGATACGATATCACGAGTATTGTCATTGACTTCGTATAGACATTGTAACGACATTGGTACAAATTTGATTAGTTTGTAAGTACGTACATATTCGTCAGTTGGCATTACCGATTTATTGGCATTAATTCGCTGTGAAAAAATTATATGTATTGTGTTATCACTTAACACCCTCAATTGTGAAAGTCCAAAAGAAAGTGTAATAATCTCGTCAGTTGGAATTTCAGCCTCCTAAACACCAATTGAAACAGTTTAAAATGTCTATATATTTGCATCACAGTAAATAGCCTATGTAGCAAACTAAGTAGGGTTAAACATGAGCAGTCTACTTTAAAGAAACTAGCTAGGGACGTATCGGTATAAGCAAGGAACATCCAAGAATTAACTCTGTACACAAAAACTGTGAATACCAAAACCTCCACTATATGCGAAAAGTCGGCGAATCTTGCATTCACATTTCGTTCTTAAAATAGGTATAATTGAGTAGTAAAATTGCTTCTATTAAAGATCGATACGTATTTAGTTACATTGTTAAGCTTTTGTTTTTATAGCATAGCGAGATAGACAAATAGACGGGGCACCTGACGGTAAGCGACAGCCGCCGTCCATGGACATCTGCAACTCGCTTTTGAGGGTGACAAGGGGTAGGGAGATGCGGGGAGGGGAAAGATGAGATTTGGAGTGGTTTTCTTTAAGGTCTTGGTAAAATATTTTTTTTAAATACTACACCTGCTTAGGATTCATTACTCTGTCGCGGGGGAGGCTCAGGACAAGTATTTGCGAATCACAAAATTTTTCTCCCGTGTGGTACAACAAATAACAACAACAAGAACAAAGCAAAGACATCTTGATCAGCACTCAGGGTCACTACCAGCCACTAGACCGACAGGCCCGTCTGGCCGTTATTATTACTCAGTCTCTCAGGATCATCATTAACATTTATCTATCGCATTTCACTCCTGGACATAGGCCTCTCCCAACATGCGCCATATAAACCAGGATGACAATTTCTTAAATATCTTAAACGTAACTTCTCTCAAAACAGCGTTTTAAGTTAATAAGACATTTTCTAACATCATATTTATTTCGGTCATAGACATAACAGCTTTTAGTGCCCACTGTAGGCCATTGTTTGCCTACTTTATAGCTAATAACGGTTGGACAGTGGACAACACACGTTTATTTTACATTTGACAGCGCAGTTTACGGCCTATTCACGGGCGGCGTTTGCAGCTGATGGCCACTTAAGCTTAGTCTACAAGAATATGTCTAGCTAGTTAACACGTTTTAAAGGGAAGTTTGAGGAAGGTGAGCGATATTAAATGTTGTGTAAACGGTAACGAGCTTGTGTCCTTAACGAGGGCACAAACATGGCATAACTTTAGAATTTGCGTAAATCTTTGTTTAATAATACTTGCGACTGGATATCTATGAAGGAGGAACTTAAAGCATATAATTTTTTTTAGTTGCAAGATTTTAATATAAATTTATATCATTAAAATAAGAATACTTACAATTAATAAAGAATATATATATATAGCTATGTGCGGACTACACATATGCAAGCTATGGAAACAAAAAACATTAGGACTAGGTAGAACTAATGGTGAATCACACAAATTGTTGTGTGTGGGAATCGAACCCACGACCTCTCACTCAGTAGTCAGGGTTGCTAATACTAGAATTGTCAAGCAAGTCAGGCAGTGAGTTTTATACCGCTACTGTGGCAAACTAGAATAAGCTTCGAGAAGACCTTTGCAATATCATTCGAGAGGGAGAAAGGCTATATCACAATAATGTTATTAACTAGTGATGTAAGATATACATATATGTTATTTTAAATAGACATTAAATGAAACTAGTGTTTAATTGAATAACTTGGACGAATTTTAGTACTGAGACCATAGTGAAAATTTGTCTGTATGAACCAAACTAAATAAATTGTGATACTTTAGAATTATGTTAAACTTTAATTTTTTTAAAATTAATTATACTTTAACCGATATTATATCTTCACACTAGATTTCTAAGAGGCCAAAGTATCTAAGCATATTCATATTTAAAATATTCATTATAAAGAACAAACGAGCCTTACTCTTGTGTGTATTTCGGGGATGCCCCCTTAGCAGTGAGCAACAAGCAGTGAACAAATCCAGACGAAACTGCGTGTAGCGGATTGTTCCTTTACAAAGAGGAATACTACTCTCAAAAGTTTTTATTTTAATATAAATCATTGTCTTATAAATTTGAGTACCTACAGTAATGGACGATCTCATCCATAAAATGTATTGTTCTGGCTTTTCAGATATTTCCTTTAACTTTATTGTGTTGCGACAATCCATTTTATATATCACTAGAACGTGACGTGCCGTAAACCGATAATTGAAGCTTGGCCACACTTAACTGTAAGTGTTACGGCTCTAGTACATATGGTATCGATAAATACATGAGTAACGGCTTTTGAGATTCTCGTTGAAAGTTAATATATTTAGTCAAGAGTAATTGCATATTGTAAATCATATCGAAACCGTTTATATTGTTTCATTTTGAAAAAGATTAACTTTTGCATACGTTTACATAATAAATGCTTTAAGTTTTTGGTTGTTTTTTTTTTAAAGACAATTCCTGGACTACAACAAACGTTCAAACAACGGACACGAAGAACACCCAGACTCAGAACAACAATTTGAGGATTACCCAAAGCGTTGTCCTGGGCGGGTATCGAACCCACAACACTCAGCGCGGTAGTGTAGTGGCGAGGTGGTCACTTAAACCGCTACGCCATCTATGTAATCAAGTGTAAGTAGTAGATATGCTCTTATTATGTGATATACTTCAGGAAGCAATTTTAGAATAAACCGTTAGACATTGTCCGCACTGCGATATTTCACCACGCGATTTTTATTCGCGGAAATACATATATCACTACCGTATTACTCTCAATTTGCATCAAATCATAATTTGAACCACCAGTGCAGTTACTCCTGTAAGATTCAATGTGTTACGGTATTTTTACTTACAATAAGTCAAAGTAAATATTTTCCAAATAATAAATCTGCATGAAATTGCAATAAAATCAGACTATTTTTACTAAACATAACTAAAAACTTATAAATTTATCTAATATTTCTGAAACAGAAGAATGAATGTTTTGGGGGTTTTCGCTCACCTAGGATAACCACAAAAAATCATTGTAACATTCAATGTAAAATATGCACACACGGGACAATGTAACAGAATTTGTTACTCTCGTTTCGGAGACCACAATTAGTAATAATATGATACATACTCACACACGGCCGTCTGATCCCAAACTAAACAGTGCCTGCACTATCGTAACAAGACTGCTGATAAATATACTTAAATACTTCTAAACACATATATATAACTAGCGGACCCAACAGACGCTGTCCTAAAGTTGGGCTAATTAGTGAATCAAAACCATCCAGGGCACCACCCAAACGCATACAAAAAAAAACATCCAAATCGGTCCAGCCGTTTAGAATGAGTTCAGTGACATACACACGTACAGTAAAACTATATATATAAAGATATGTAGATAAATCACACCCAACACAGAAGGAATGATCGTGATCATCACACAATTATTTGTCCTGGTGACATGAAAAACAATAAAAGTAATGTACCTGGGACGGCGCAAGATCGCATCGCTACAAGTGCGCGGGCGGCGGAGACGCGCGGGTCGTGAGTGGCAGCGGGAGCAGATGAGGAGCGTACTCTGACGCCAGCATGTAGCGCGGAGAGCAGCACATCGAGTACGACGAACCTTTACGCGCCTGAAGCTCCAGCAGGGAACACAGCGACCGCTCGTACAACCGCCATTGGTGGACCACCCAATGGGCTGTGATTGGAATTAAAATCGGTTAGTTTTCTAGTCAGCTTTTAGACAATTCTAGTCGCCATGCAATAAAAATAACAAACCAATTTAGCTGAATTTCGCGTGCGATAGCGTTCCATAATTAAACAGAACAAGTTAAATGATTAAAAACACAGAACTTTTTTATTTCCGCTAGCGTTGTATTCAAATGTCATTCTGGCCGTTAGGACGTACTCGTATCAAATGAAAACTCACATGTCGAATCAATCAAGCCACCTAGGCTCTTTAAAGGAACATACATACATACACTTGCACTCAAAAAGCGCTCAGTCGGGTAAATATGACTTTAAATTTGAAATGTCATTCAAGTGAAATGAAAATCTAAATTTAAAAAAAGAACGAGATCACATTCTTTAATTGTAATTATTATAATTTTGAACTATTTCCGAATGACGCGAGGTACACTACCACGATGCTGTCCACATTTTACGAGAGAACGATTGTATAATGCAATGATTTGACGCTCCATTTCACGCAATCACTTGTAAAAGATTAACAATTTGTCGAAACTGCTTAATTACATCAATTAAACGCCGTTATTATGCGAAATATATGATTTACAATTTGTTTGAACAAGTATTTATTGTTAGAATCAGTGACTGGTTATTTTTTTACGGTATAGGAGGGCAAAAGAGCAGACGGTTCACCTGATAGTAAGTGGCTATCGCCGCACATAAACACCAGCAACTCAGAATCGCAAGTTCACGTCCACCTTTGAGGGAAGGGGGAAACAGAAGAGTGGGTTTGGGTCTCCGGTAACCTTACTCACTCGGTAGTATCGATTATTAACCGATGTAAAGACATTTTTATTTAAAATATACTCAACCTGTGCATACAATCGAAGTATTTTTGTATGTGTATTTTTTTTTTGACATGGGAGAGCCATGCTGAGGCACGCATGGGCAAGGATCGACCGGAATAATACAGAAAACCGGTCGACAAATAATGCTGTTGAATTGCTGAGCGAGTGAGGGTACCGGAGTCCCAACTCCCCCCTTCCATCTCTCCTTCTACATCGCCCCCTTTCATCACGATCATAGTTCGACTGTTGAGCAAGTTTTCATAGGCGGCATATCTCTCACCATAAGTTGAGCCGTCTGTTCGTCTGTCACCATCATAAAAAAAACCTAAATTTCCATTTCAATGTACTCATGTATTTCTCATTTCGCAAAATGCCCAATTGATAGTACATTTTAATCGACAAAATGTGGACGTTTCATAAGACACTTACAACCTCTTCGTGGATGCAGGTGAGTGTATGTATTTAAGAGTGTTTAATATTTCATAGATTAGCCTGAGTACCACAAATCCCAAATCTTCAAAGCCCCTAAATCATTTTATATTGTAATTAGTTGAGACTTTCTTTCTTTCTACCTAATGGTAGAAAGTAAAGGTATGAAGAAGTATTTTGAAGTTGAAGTATTTTCTACAAATATAACACTGACTACAACCGAAAAAAAAAAAACATAACCATAACTGTACGGTCGGATACAATGGAACATATAGTAGAATTGAGAACCTCCTACTCTTTGAAGTCAAATAACAAATATGGTTAAGAGGATTCGTTATATATACCTAGATAGATATATTATGTCAACTTTACACCCTTTATTTTGACATTCATAAAGTAACAAGACATCCATAACAGGTAATTGTTTTTACACACAGCTTTGTTATTCTGAACTTTATTCAAAAGTTGGTCGTATTGAACGATAATAGTGACAGATACTGAGCACTGCACTGTGTAAATGGCTTTTTTTGGCGAACTATATGTAGGCTATCACTAAGGTGACAAACAAGCATACGCCAATTGACGTCACGCACGTCACAAATGTCACACCCGCATTGTTTGTGTACAAAAGTTTCCACACAATTTTAGGATAATCTATATTTTTTCCTGCTTAAATAAGTAATTGCGCAACAACATGATCATATTTTTATTAAGTTTATCAAGATTTAATAGTTGTCTACGTCCCTCTACTGTGGTTTCCTAGTTAAGCGAAATCAAGTATAGAACAGGTTGATTTTAAAAGTCAATTATTTAATAATTCAAAACTTTCACTGTTCTATGCTCAGATTTAAGATGTAGAAAACGCATTTAAATAGATTTCAGTATATTTTGCAAATTTCTGTTGGTTATAAAGCGAAATGGGTGATTTATCGACAAAACACTTTATTAACTGAGTTTATAATACCATAGCAGGAGAATATAATACAAATTATTACGTTACGTAGATACATACATATGACAATTTGAGTTCTTATCATCACATTCATCACTCACTCGCTTACCGCCCAATAATATTAGATTTCTTATAGCACCATAAATATTTGGATGTAACGCTACCCTAAGAATCCTTACATCGTACCTCTTACGATTCGTACGTATATAATATATTTTATAATAACAGGAAATATATTATATAATATATTTGTTCCTAATAATTATCAATTTGGCTCCTGTATTGCGAGTAATTTGGTTTTTGGTATTGCAGTTGTGTTTTAATAAGTAAAGTGTATAAAGTAATTTATAGGTATTAAAAAAAGTTACTCTAACATCGAGGTGTTCATATCTTATGAATATAAGAGTAATAGTGTTCAGTCCATGGTACAAAGCGAGAGTGCGTGGGAATCTGCCGTTTCCTTCTGCGAAGACGTGATGCTGATAAAGGAGGTGGCGGAACGGGAACGGGAGAGGATTAGCACTCTCTCGTCCCGCAGAGGACGCACGAGGGGCCGGAGGGCGCAGAATGACCTCCGACCTCTATGAGCGCTGGCCTGGGGGTAGCGGATCAGGCTGCCCGCTACCCTAGCAGAAGCAGGCCTGAGACGGTAGCGCGTCGTGTTCTGAGCGCGCCTCTCTGAGGTGGAGGGGGCTAGGCCCCCTGCTTTCCACGGTGTGGTCGCCTGATGCTCAGGCGACCAAGGTCTGCATGGGTTCTCAGAAGCTTCCTTCTTAGGGTATACCTGGGTATTCTGCTTTCGTCATGAGTCTATTACTCATGACGGAACATCGTGTGGTTTTTGTCGGTTCGAGTCCAACATCCCACTTCACTGTTGGCTCCAGTGAGGTGATGACCCGTGGGGGTTTCCACACGATAAAAAAAAACATGTCTACGTATACAAATCGCGAAAGTTTTATACAACTATCAACATACTGGTTCTTTAATAGTCCTCGAACTGCTAGTAATATAATGTACTTTATTTCGAAATAGGCCTTTCTTTGCTCCAATATAGTCCCTCAATTCAGGTTTCCCTCAAATAACGACAGTATAAAAGGTACACCTACATCTTTTTCTGTATTCTAAAATTATATGCTACGCATACGCAAAACTAAAATGCTGAATATGAATAAACTAGTGGTAATTCGTAAATTCGCTTCGAGAGTAAATGGATTTCAGCATATTATTGATACACGGTTATCGATATGTACTTACTCATATTTTTTTTCTATGAAAAACTTATTACTTTACGTTAGAAAAGTTTAAATTTCAATGGGAAGGGCACCACAGTACGCAGAACATCTGTTTCTCGTGCCATTTTGCCAACTGTATACCAAAAGGGCATAAGTACCTTCAAAGGTAATTACTGCCCCTAAGGTAGTGCGCATCTGCCTACCACCTATGTGTAAAGGCTAGAAAGTAGGTGAAATTTTAACTAGTCTTATTTCATTTGGCTTGCGTTGTATTTATCGAGTGGGTGCGGTTACCGGAGGAGTTACCCCTCCTTTCCCCCTTTATCTCAAGTCGCTTGCCTGAGGAATACAGTCGTTTTAAGACGAGAAACAAGAGGAAAGAGACAGAAGCCAGGGTCGTGTATCCGTATGTGTATGTCCGTATATCCTTTCCAGCGACTGGAGAGGCCACATGAATAGAAATACCTGGTAGATATTAATTATAATAAACAGGAATATTTTCAACAGGGATTGATTTACAAACATTGAGAGCAATACTATTAAATTAATGACATTAATCCACGTGTAAGATATTTATAGGAGGTATGAATGTGTGCGTACCGGTCAAGGTGAGCGTTCAACAAGTTCACAGTTTAACTCGTTAACTGTTGGACTCGTGTTACGCGTGTAGAAGCCAATGTGTGCATTCTGCTAGAAAGTTTATTGTAAGGATATTTTGAAACAAGCCTGCTGCCTACTTTTGCTTAGAGATAAGGTAGAATCTAGACTTTGTAAAAATTAGTGTTCGAAAAAAAAAATGATTTGGTGGTGGACTATAGTCACCAGATTTTTTTTTTTTATGATGTGAAGGGCGAAGGGACAAACGAACAGATGGGTCACCTGATAGTAGAAATATATGACAACCGCTGATCACGAGTTACGACTCTTCGCAGTGCACTCGTAAGTCGAGCAGTGGACTTACGACTTCGACTTTGAAGATGATGTGGGTGGGGATGAGGGGAGGGGAAAGTGAATAGGGGGAGGGAAGCATGTACCCTTACTCACACAACAATACAATGCAAGCACTGTTTGTCTGCGGCTTTTCTTTAAGGCCGTGGTGAGCATTTCTCCGTTCGAACCGGCTAGGTCGTGCCTAAGCATGTCTTTTATACGTTTATATTATAACAAAAATGTGAATGTTTAATGTAAACTACAACTTACTTTTAAAAAAACTCCACAATTAGGAATAACTCCTTTATCACAAGGGACTAAACATATTCAAATAACGGACACAAAGAACATCCAAACTCAGAACAACAATTTATGGATGACACAAAGTGTTGTCCCGTGTGGGGATTGAGCCCACAACACTCTGCGCGGCAGCGTAGTGCGGAGTGACCGCTTAAACCTCTGCGCCATCCGTGCAGTCTATCACATTTTTTTTGTTCGTTCGCTTTCATTCCTTCAATAAGTACTCAAACAATCAGCATGAAATGTATATCCTCCTCAGACTGAAGAAAAACATTGGGCATTTTTTATTTAAGTAAAAATACTGCTCCAGAAGGGTATGACAATAACTTTAAAATGAACAAAGCCTGTCAAAAGCTAGCTAAATACGAATAACACTACGAAAGCTTAAATTTCAACATAATTAAATTATAAATAATTCTCTAATATTTGGACAACAAGTCACGAGACTTAGTATTATTAGTAGAGTAGAGTATAGAGCTATCAGCCTGGTGGAAGACCAGCCAGTTTAATACTAGGAACGAGAGACAGGTGTTATAACGTGTAAATAAATGACAATACACGTGTAGAGATAGTTCTGTAATATGTTGCGATAAGGCGAGACGTTTGCCAACATAATTGCGTAAAATAAACACTACTAAAGAAATTGTTGTATTTGTTATGTTAAAATAAAAATAATAACTGCCTCAGTAGGCTCGGAGTTCCCGGCACCAGCCAGTTCCAGTTATAGGTATGCCTTCCTGACTTGCTTGTGCTATTGCTTATAAGCACGTTCCTTTCCTAAACTTTCTCATTTCAATATAGTCCTAATGTTCCCATCTAAATCCTAAAGTACGCGGGTTAAAAAACCTTTATTATAAAAAAAAAAAAAAACTATTACAATCTCTGACAATCTTTTCGGGGATTTTGGCGTGATGCCGCTGTATGTACAAAAACTGTTCGAGTAAGTTAGTTCTTGTACCTTATGGTTTCAGTATGGATAGATTCGCATAGATAGAGAGATTATTTCGCAGACCATAAAAACATAAAATAACAAATAAATAGTGACGAAATATGTGATTGGACAAAATACAAAACAAACATCGAAGTAATTTCCTATCAGATGAAAGTTATTAACAACCAGATGTAAACTATTCCTGAACTGTAAATAACTAACAAACGTTATTATCAAAATAAGGAAGCCTCAGATCGTAAACCGAGACAACTAAGTCTAATGCTCAACAAATCAGCAACAATGTCGTGCCAACGCATATTTAAATCTCCTACGTAACATGAAGCTGTATCTGTTTTTATCACACAACACACACATACACAAAATCGAAAAATAAAAACAATAAAACATAAACTCTAGTACATAGATACTAGAATGCAATTTTGATTAAAAAGAACGACGATCTTACATCATTTTATAACAGGGTTAGTGGATGCATGTGTTGGTGTCAATGCTACAACTGCCAAGGAGTTCGATATACATACTTACCACGTGCCAAACTATCTATACTTATAAATGCACTATGCAGTAAATACCAGTATAATCAGAACCGTCATACTTCTAATCAAATCTCCTTTGTAGAACAAAAAAGTATTGAAAGCGGGATGGGAAGTAGGTCTAATAAACTAGTTATGTTTGTACATGAGGATGTTGCAGTCCGATACGGTTTTATTGTTCAAAGATTAATTACATTGAGATATTTAACGCTTCTCTGTGTGAAATAAGGTTATTAAATAGTAGAAGGTTATTATATAGTAGTTGAGTTATAAGACAGTCATATAACAAATGTTTCCTGATGCTATTCAATCGTACCGAAGGCGGGCTTTCCTTAAGAAAAAACTAACATTTCCATGTAAAGAGCAAATGCAGAATTGCTATTGAATATTTAATTACTAAAAGGACCGCTCATGACTGTTTTAAACTGTATAGATATGTAAGTTCATACTATTACGTAAATTTCTTGAGTTTTTTTACTAAGCGGGATTTGAACTAGTAACTTCTTGATGACAAATAGCACTGTAATCATTGTGCTACCATACTTTACTTGATACTAATCAGCGATTTAAGTAGTTTATGGTTGAATCATTTTCAATTTTATAAACTAGACACGTACACTCACGACGGTACCCCTCAAGGGCAAGTTATAAACGATAGATTAAGCAATTTCAGGGCAAAACCAAACTGGTTGATGTCGGGAAGTTTGAGCCCTTTAACCTTTGTCTATTTACCTACACTTTATGTGAAATTAATAACAATTTTTTGGGGTCGGTGCAATGTGTTCTCATCTTCCATCCTACTCTATCATTCGTCATTTTGCTGCTTATTCCCTTTCTAACCATATCCTCTTTCACGCAGTCCATCCATCTGTATCCGTCAACTACAACATATTTTCAGCTGCCCTGGATCTCACGCCGATCCTCACCGACCTACACAATCCTGTGCAAAGAGTATGCACTAAGTTGCCTCCTCCTGTATGACCGCTGTCAGGGCATTCATTATAACAAGAAAGAGATACAGACAACCTGATATAAGTTCTGGACTTGCTGTACATAGCACGAATCAATGCCACATACTAAACAGGCACTCTCTTGCAAAGCCCACCACAAAACCTCTCAGGGTACCCTATATGTCTTTTTAAGTCAAATAATATCATATACAAGTTTTTCGTTTTTGTTGATTGTAATAATTAATCATTCGTCATCATATTTGCTTAATAAATGTTTAGAATATATTTTCTTATATAAATAAAGCAACAATCCACACTTAGAAAATATGGCAAACTATAAATAATTATACAAACAAATGCCTAAAATATAAGTTTTAAAATATAATTACTTTCTACATACACACAAAGTAGTACCCTTATATAATCTGTATAATATTAGTATAGGCTTCAATTTATTTATATATACTTATCACACATAGTAATTAAAAAACAAATATATCAGTTACAAACCTTAAAGTTTTCGACCGATTGCGTAACTCTCATAATTAAATGTCTGAAGTTGACCGTTGCTTAGTGCAAACGTCTATTATAGATCATTGCAACGAGTTTATTTTTAAATACAGCGCACCTTGTAGGTTAAATTGTTTGCAAATTGAATACGTGCAACATTTCTGTATCGATAAGTCCCACTTGTGCTGTAGAGCAAAAACCAAAAACCAGGCCAAAACATAAATACAATAGATTTTAAGCCAACGCGCTATTTAGGCGTTAAATAAGTAAAATTATAAAAAAAATATATTAAACTGTATGAATTAGGTTGTACCTAGTAGTCCATATGTCATCTAGGCTCTTAAAATTAGTGAGATTTCCGGCTTCCCAACTCCCCCTTTCCTCCCTGTTCCCTAAATTTTTGTAGTTGTAGGTGTCCGTGGACGGCAGTTGTCACTTGCCATAGGGTGACCAGTCAGTTCGTCTTTCCCCCTATATTATATAAAAAAAAAAAAATTGAAATAACTAGAATACTTTTGTCCAGAAAAAAATAAGCCATAATAATGCCAGTAAATCGATGAACGTCTTACTTTTTATAGCTAATTTTAGAAAGAAAAAGAAATAAAATATTTTTATTTCATATAATAGACACACTACCAATAATTAGAAAAAAAAATAGTGTCAAGATGTGTATGTGACTTTGTTGTGTTACAAGAATAATAGCCGTAGCGAAGACCTAAGTAGCGCTCGTAATAAGTTAATAGAATTAAATAGCGAATCGGATATATGTTTCTAGACAGTTTACAGTAACATAATTATGGAATATTATGACTACGTTGCTAAAGTTACATCTTCACTAGTTCTAATAGAACTGCTACTTTCAATATTTGATAGTGTCAATCCCCATTCATAAATAGTACCGTCAATTTTGCTGTAGTCAATGCATTATCGACTCTAAACTACTACAAATAAACTTTATTCTATATAATCACATGTTGACTGGTTTGAAGACTTCATTGCCGAAATGAATATGTCTGGTATTGGCGTTATTGCACAACTATAACGCCCAAACTTTAAATTTGATAATAAGAAAGCAAATTAATTTTTTATACGCGACGTGGACTCTTTAACAAATTATATTTACAAGGATATTAATTTACATGGATTATAATTGAAAGTAGTATAGGATTTTTTGAATATCTCTGCTGTAAAGTTAAAAATTTAAAAAATAAAACTGGTGGTTCCATCTTGCTTCTCCTCCGCGGTACGTTGGTCATTTGAACTACGTAATAGTACTTAACCACCCTATAATTGGCAGTGTTTAAGATAATCTGCTACATGGTCAGGTTTCTGCCTTTGTGCTGTACAATAAAAGCTAAAGGAATAACAGCACAAAACCGTGAGACACCAGTTAGGTTATGATTTTCATAAGTAACTAACACCAAACCGTTTATTTAAAATAAACCAAGAAATGAAATAAAGGAAAAAAAAACATTCATTCAAAAAAATACTTATACCTAACGTTTACTGGTTAGCTCTTAGACTATAGACGTTAAATACAACTCTCATAAGCATTTTTATTTAATAATCATTATTCCAGTAGGTGCTCCAGTAGATTCCAGATGTCACCTAATTCATAAAAGATTTTATGGAGATTTATATTTTTCGCAAAATTGTTTACCTGTATTCAAAAGGTCATAGACCTTTTGGCTTATTATATGATACGGTTTAAATTTACAAGTTCAAGAATAAATTCTATATTACGTGAAATTTACAAAATCCCATGGTTGTAAACAAAAAAAAAATATATATTTAAAATATTGATAAGGATATAATTCCTTATCAATATTAAATTTACTTAAATTTACGGACTAAGAAAATCAAATCCATTGCAGGAGCGTTTTTTGAATTTGGAATATTACAATGTTGTATGAAACGGCGTTCTACGGTTATTAAATGAATGGATCTCTTTTATCATTCTTGGCATACCAAAGTAAGTCTTTTTGCTTAGTTCAAACAACTCTTTGCTTAGTACAAAGGTAAACGCCTTTATGGCTGTATAGCCATAAAAGCGTTTACCTTTTGGCACAGATGATAAATAAAAAAATGGCGGCAAAGCTGAAAATTCGTCTTGATTTGTTATTTACAAACTTAATAAATAAAAATGTAATAATTAAAATGAGTTCCAAGGGTTCAGAAAGTGAAATGGAGATTGATTGTACTGCACCAGATTTACGATCAGAGCCAAAGTGGCAATGAACCTGCTTCCAGCGAAGTCAATAGAAAAATACATGAAAGTATATGAAAATTTGATGAGTATGAAAAACGAGAAAAAAGTGACTTTCTCCGGAACAGTATTTTTGGCGTATTTTAACGCTAAAAATACTGTTCCGAAAGAAATATAACTACTTTTCTTAAACGACAGTCGACCGGATTCAAAACCAAAAAATCTATTTTTTTTTACTGGCGAAAACATAAAGCAGTTATTAATTAAAGCACCAGAGATATATGTATATTTAGCCACAAAGGTAAAAATAATTATTCATTATTTATTTCAGACACTTAAGCCAAAATGACTGGATGGATTTGGATTAATTTTGATACACAGGATTTCTTAGAGTCTTATTAAAATACTGTCCGTGACTGTAGCTCAATATTTAGTTTTGTGTGTTACAGGTTGCTATGAAATTAGGCGTTAACTGAGCATTTACAACATCAGATAGGTTTATTCTTAACTTTCAGAAAGGGAAGTGCACGAAGCAGGTCATTGGAAGACACAAAATAGCTTAAATACCTAAAGAAATAGCAACTTATTTAAACTTTACAAATCCTGAGTGTTACATTGGGCATTGTTTCCGTAGGTTCCACTCTTCTGGCTAATTCTGGAGCGAATTTGACGAGTCTGAAAGACACGGAGGCTACATTGAGGACTCAATTGAAAACAAAACTGATATAAGTAATAAAATAAATCAAAACATCACATTGCAACCTAATTCGGAAACAGAATACCCGCTGGCCACTTGCCAACATCTAAGTCCATTACTATATCCAAGTGCCTACCTGCAAACCTCATCAGAAGTTCAACAAACAAACATAAATGTGCGGGGGAAATCAATAACATTGTCTTTTAGTAATTGCCCCAATATGACTAATGGAACTTTAAATATTAATGTATAATATAAAAAGTATTTCCATTCATTCTTTTGAGAAAAGCACTTGGCAATTGTACTATTGTATAATATTGTGACAATATATGGTTTCGTTAATTATAACATTAATATAAAGTAATATGTAACTTTGCTTTTACACGAAATAACTTACTGAAAACCAATATCTCTTGAAATAAGGTCTCACATAAGTTTTTGACCTTTCCGACTTTTTTTTAGACTTAGGAGGCACACAAGCAGACGGTTCGTCACCTGATGGTAAGCGACTACAGCCGACCATGGATACGTATAATGCAAGAATCGCAAGACCGCCTTTTAAGTGTAAGTACGCTCTTTTCTGAACGGTTTGAACTTAGTGTATAAATAAAGACTAAAGAGCGTTTAAATCGAAATCAAAAGCCTATGGCGTGAGTCTATGGCGAGAGAGTGAAAGTCTATGGCGTGTAAGGTGTAAATACGTACTTTGGGTTTAACTCGTGTGTTTTATAATGGCATTCAAGAAATTAAACTATATACTTAAAGAATTCATTTTTAATTAGTTATTTTGAACTGGCTTGTGTTACTTAACCCTGTGGTATTCTCAGTAGTTTTGTTTATAAATACCCAGAACAGTACAGAAGAAAGTATAGATCTTTAAGGGGGAATCGCATTTCTATGTATATTGCAATGTCTTTCTCTTCTTGTCACATCCTATACTATTGAGAGGATGGTCAACTCGCTAGTGAAAACATTTGTACAGAGGATGCTACTTAAATCATAATACCCCCTTATACCCGAAATGTGCTTTATAAAAAAACCTTCACCTTATGGATTTTTGACCGACTTCAAAAAAGGAGGAGGTTCTTATTTGACTGTTTTTTTTTATATTTTTTTATGTTTGTTACCTCAGAACTTTCGACTGGGAGAACCGATTTTCATGATTTTATATTTGAAAGTTGGTGCTTCCCATTGGTCAAATTTCAATTGAATGGTTTCAGTGGATGGTCCACTTCTGACAGTGGCATCCGTGAGAAAACCATATAAGTATTAAATTTTATGATAGACGCATTGAAGTCGGTGTCTACTTTTTTAAAGTGAATTATTATCTTTCAATTGTAGACACTTGTTATTTAAATAAAGAACGTTTTATAAGGACATGTTTAATATATCTTTATATTAATAGCCAATACTTTACTGATGATGACTGAATGATGCCTATTACCATCTTTGCATGATATAATAGGATCATTAGAGAATTAGTACTTGATCGTTTATTATTTCTAAGCAGACGTATACACAGTCATATATTAAAAAGGGTATATGACAATGGTAAAATAAATAAACAATATTCAAATATCTAAAACAAAAAATGAAACAAATACATACACGCAAACCTATACTCCCGAATGGGAGGGCAGAGGCGTCTCAAACGCACTTTTTGTCAAGCACAATTTAGTCTAACTAATATAATAGGGAGCAAGCCTATTACCGTCATTCGCGTACTGTGTGACTGTATATATACCGTCGGATAGATAACAGTCCGATCCCTTAGTCGCCTCTTGAACCACCCACGGGAAAATATGGGTAGCCCTATTCTGTTCCACCAAGAACCACCCGGCTTGAAAATATTAATCATTTCTATGTAAATTGCCATTGGAGTAATATCTTGATCACGAATGTCTTATAATTGAAGATTATCATATAAATAAGATCATAACAATCGTTTTCAGGCAACGTGGCCAAGATTTTAAACGGATGGGCGGGATGCTACTAGAATATTTTCTTTATAAGATATCTGTATATTGTAAGAGCATGTGTGATCTAGGCTCAATCTTACTTTTTTTTACCTTATAGGGGGATAGACGAACACAGACGGTAAGTGACATCCGTCGTTCATGGACACCTGCAACTCGAAAGTTGTGAGTGGGCTGCCCTCCTTTGAGGGTGATGAGGGATGAGGGGAGGGGAAAGAAGAGAGGCGGATGAGGAGATAGGAAAAGGGGAGGGGGGACAAGGGTAACGAAAAAGGAGAGGGGGAGTTGGGCCTCCGGAAACCTCACTAATTTCTAGGAAATGCCACGCAAGCGTTGCTTAACAACCGGTTTTCTGTGAGGCCGTGGTATCGCACCGGTCGAGCCGCCCCATTTGTGCCTAAGCATGGCTCTACAGCTGAACATAACTAAAGATACACTTTGCTAATTATTTAAACAGCTCTTTTGTTACATTGAAATTCGGCTTACGTGACGTTTTTGTATAGGGGTCTGACTTCTCGACATCGGCCAGTTCGAGTTATAGGTATGCGACACTGACTTGTTTGAGTTATTGCTTATTCACTCCAATTCCTTTCCTTGCCTATCCCTTTCGGGGAAACAGGCGTTATGGTATGTATGTATTAATGTACATAAAGAGGAAGTGATTAGCCTCTCGAGATTTAAAGATATATATTTTTTAATAATGTAGTTTTTTTATGTTGTGGTTTGTGCTGTTATAGTTTTGGGCTAAAGTATAATATCCTTAGGTGTACATACATATATAGGAAGCATAGTCTGCGTATCATACTTGACGTGTACAGGGATTCATTTCAAAAAGGTATTAATAAGGTTTCTTGATACTGAAGTACGATCTCTCAAATGCTAAACAGTAACAAATTAAAACACGTAAAATACGTATCATCATAGTACATTTTCAATGCATAAACAATTATAATTATAGTAAGCAACGTGTAACTGGGTAGCACGCTCGATGATCTCAAAGTCGTGCGATATACTCCGAGATTATTGTATCGTGAACTTAAGGTTCATAAGTTCAATGGTTGTTCAATTGTATACAGCTATGCCCTAAGACCTTGAGAGTCAATACTAGTCTAATTTTAAACACAACTGATCGAAAAATCTAGTTATTGATGAAATTTAATTATTATTATAATTTAGAATCCATATAACATATATTGATTCTTTCTAGGTATTACATACCTTTAAATTACCTACATATACATTAAATTAATTAACGTAAATTTCCGGTGTCGTCATTTTATATTTCGTGGAATGCGAGAGTTTAAAAGTTAGTTATTACTAAAGTAATATATAATAACCGTTAATAATTTAAGAGAAGTAATAAATACTCGTATTAGAATCATAACTCCCTAATTTAGAATTCAATGGAATATTCTTCTAAAACTTTAATACTTCTTCGTTACTCATTATACGTACCTGATGCTACAGTTAAACTACGCATACATGATCTTTGTCGAGTCAAAACTCTCGTGGACCACGTGTTCGTTCAATGTCAATGTATGATTCGGCACTATTCTAAAAGCTATTTTAATCCAACCTTTCCGATTATAATAACAAAAAATAAAACAAATTACTATGACGTGGTAGACAGAGATAGAATTAATTTCCGTCATCGATCTGACTCAGTCACTGGGTACATATAAATCTGCAGTGGCGTATCGCTTTATTCCATAGAGAACGCAGGTGGTGGTTATTTTAGCATTGCTATTTATATTTATAATAACGAATACGAGTACTCAACCACTATTCAGGCGTGCTATTGACTAAACACGCTGTCTGTGCTTGGGCAAGAATAGGAAAGATGTTTCAGATTTTTTTTTTGGTGTAAATACTTTGGGAAAAACCCCTCCAATACACGAAAAAAAGATTAAATTTGTTTATATCAGAATCAAAACGTCTACAAACATGTCGAACTTTCGGACGGTTGTAGCGTACCATCTCTTGTGAAATGAGGTTGTATTTACACGTCATGCGGTAACTAAGCCACAATGGCGGGGGGTGTTCAAACCACTTTCTAGGAGAAAAGCAAAAAATTCTCTCCTCGAGCTAAAAATTTATGTACTTAAGATTTTATTCCTCAAAGCTGTGATTTACTATGAAGTTACACTAACCTATTCAATAAAATTCATTTTCTTATAATTGGTAAAGGTTGAAGTCACATATAGAGTTTCATTATCTATTCTAGCATCAAGACAGTGACGGACGTGGACAGTCCACGGAGAGTTAGATTGATAATTGATAGATTACTTATTAGTGAATTAAGCTTATTTTAGTGAGTGACTGTACAACAGACTATATTATTTTTGGAGTTTGTGTTGTTACTACAGTCAAACTGTCCGGGAGTGGGTACAGGGCTCCGACGTCCTCGAGTTACTGTTTATACTTCTCCATCCATCCGTACAAGCAATATCCGTTCCTATCCCTTTTCTATCCTCGATTTCCTTTGAATTAAATATATTTTAAATTTACCCATCCTTGAATTAGGATTTAAGGCTGGGTAAATTATTATTTGACATTTAATTGACATTTAATGGGCACTTTAAGAAGTGCCCATTAAATTTACATAGTCTTGCGACGATTATATTAGGGAAACCAAATTCTAATTACCAACATATTAAGGTTTAATACAGTTCTGACTACCCCTTAGGGGATCCGGACGAGAGCGTATGTATGTAATCTGCCCGACTGGTACATCAGTAATTGCTCCTGCAAAAAATTCGTTGGCCAGCGGAAGAGGCTTAGTGCTGTTCTTAGATGTGTTTAAACCTTGAAGTTCTACTAAATTAAAGAACACGCACCGGCGTAATGGGCGTATGCTTTTCGGCATTTTGTTAAATACTTGCATACAACTGCTATTTCTTTTGTTCAGAGTAGTTTACATCATGTTATACTGTACTTTACGGGGTCTCGTATAGAATATTTCTAATTTTTACTTACTTTTTTTAAATATATATAAATATTGAGATAAATGTCAGCAATTTGAGTCTCTTATGAGTAAATAAAGGGCTACATGAGTCTAGTGGGCCAGCGCCTCAAATAGTCCTTTTATGTATATTTCTTTTGTGATATAAAAGTACTACTGACATCCAGTGAGCTGCCACATGGTAATACCCTAGTATTGAACCGACATAACCATGATAAGCTATTAGTGATGTTTTTCACCTGTCAATTTTTTTTTGTGCATGTGCATGAAAGTGTGTTATTTATAGACTTTTACCATGACAAAAACGAATTTAATACAATGTTATTGTAAAAACATGAGAGTTATATATGTTTTCAAAATTATCAATAAAGGTTAAGCACTAAGCAGTGCCATTTGTAGTTTCTTTGTTCCTTGTATTAAACGTCATGATAATGGCGGCTACCTTTTTGGCGCAACTATTTATAGTTTAAATTTTAATTTGTTTTTCTGCATAAAATTATATTATTTTGAGGTTATAAAAAATATCAGTTGAATTTCGAATCTATACGACCATTTTAAAATATATTTATTTTTAATTTATGTACTTTTTTATTTTCAATTTATGTATTTTTATTGTAATTATATGTTTTTTATACCAGCAGTTAGTTATTTTTATCTAGCCATTCAAATTTTTTGTCTAACTGTGTTGATTAAACTTTTAAAAATACTTTTACGTTGTGTGACCTTAGGGATGTCATTTTCTCAAGTAGCCCCATTATGCTGTCTTGGGGGCCTCCAATAATTATCGATCGACACGAGTAATCTGGACAAACTGTCGTCTATTACTTATTATTTAATATTTTAAGATAACCAAAATCAAAGGCACTGGACAAATCAAAAATATAGCAGAAACACGTTATCATTTATCTAAATATTTCCTTCCCTGCCAATTTACTCAAAACGCTCCATTCTAATTAATAAAAGTGCCCGCATGATGGCAATAGGCCTGACCCCCATTACGTGAATTGGACTAAATAATAATAATCGGCGAAATTTGACCGTTAATTACACCTCTGCCTTCCCCTTCGGAGATACAGGCGTGAGTATACACACGTATGTATGTCTGTAGATTCTAGAGTGTCACATGCTGCTATACAATAATCTTTTAATCATCTATAGTCTCTATGTATAGAGCATGCAAATGGATTTAAAATACCTAATGACGAAATCATTCGGAAAAAAATAAATGCAAAGTTATTTTAATACACGGACTTGGATGATAAGGAAAACATATAAATTTTAAGGGGTAACTCTTCTTAGTTATTATCACCATATTATAAGATACCAACTAGCACTATAACAACCAGATAATACTCGTACAGCATCTTTGGAACTGCATGTATTTCTCGTGCTTATAGCTCTGATAAACTAATAAGGAAATTGTTACATTGCAAAACAGTTGGACATAAAACAGCCCACTATTCAATAACGGAATCTAAATTATACTGTGTAAGTAAATTTATAATAGTAATTAATATACCACTTCGTAGTTTATAAGTTTAACTTCTCCTGACAGAAGATTAGGCTTGTGATAGAGTTGTTTTTATAAGGTTAGAGGCTCGGGTCTTCCTGGTCTGGATGCACTTGCCTCCAATTATGTTAGTGGGTAAATTGGCAAAACGTGTCTGTTTTGTAAAACTCTGTCTACCGTTTTAGGGTTTTAGTATATGTATATGTATTTTGTGCCTCTCCGAGGTGTAGTTAGGACGGAACCCTTTCTTTATAGTGAAGGAATACAAACTTTGAAGTTACGGTCGTCGAAAGTAGCCGTCTTGGTAAATGGTTACTGCTAACTATAATACCTGTCACCTCTTTATTTTTTATGCTAATAATCTACATATGGAGTATCATAATATATCCAGTAAAGGTCATGGTCTTTCATTATAAAAACTGCCTGTGAGCAGATGTTTAGTATTGTACAAGTTGATTTATATTAGTCATCCTTACAACTGAAAACATACATGTGTGCATACGTACGCATATCTGGAGTGATCAGAGGTGTATATAACACTCACGTTATGAACCATTACAATTTGGTACCACTAACGTAATAGGGTTGTTGTTCGGCTTTAGGAACTAAAAATAGAAAAATAGAGAGGATATTGAAAGAGAATGAACAAGGGAAGGCAAGCGATAGATCGTAAAATTTAGTGGAACGCAGTGGCAGCTCCAGTCACAAATCTTCAGATGACTGTAGGAATTTTTCATATGTGTTATGAAGGAACTTGAACCGTTTTTTGAAGTAAAAAGAGGCCTTAGGGTTGAATAAAATGTTGTAGAGACAAATGAGGATGTGAGTACTCCAGTAAAAACGAATTGGAAGACACTTGATCTTTTGAAGAAATATAAAATGAAAAATACATTAATAAATTCCAGATTTTGAAAAGAATTAAGTCTTGAAAAAAAATTAGTTACTGTTACAGAGATTTGCTAGAGAAACTAGAGTTGATATGTATGATTTTATCATTGCCGTGACAATTCTAAACTAATGCAAGTTGGGCTTAAGTAATAATATTAATACAATATAACTTATTATTAGCACTCGATAATGTTAGACATTATATTTATAAAAACACACATACATACGAAACACAGAACACATTAATTAAAAAAAAAGTGATCGTAATTAATGAAAATAAAGGCTAATTAATGGAGACGGGACAAGAAGCAAATTAATTCAATTATCCCAATACAGCACATTTGCCTCTTAAAATGAGCGCAATCGCACCCGGTCCTCCGCCGGGACAATCACGGATGTCCCGACCATCTGGCAAGCCTAGTCTCGACCAAGCTTGTTTTTGTTCTCAACATTAGGTACTTAACATCACTATATACATTCTACGATTTTATAACTAAAAATGAAACCAATTGCCAATTGACCATTCTAGTGCGAATCGAACACCACTTACGGTCCATAATTGATAGATACCATAACGAATGTGCTGTATGGTTTGTTATTAAACATAAACACCATAAGCCCCGAATTGCCCTTTTACGAACAAGTCCTTTCTATAGAAAACATATTTCTGTATTCAATATTATTAATTTATTTTATCATTATGTCATCATAAAAATGGGTTATTAAATTACGCCCTTTAATAATTTAATAATGAATACAATAAGCTGATAAAATAATACTAATATTATCACATGCGATAGACCCAGTCGAAATCACACAAACACAAAATATGTATTAACCACACCTTCGTTTGAGGTAAATACCTAAAAGGGTTTTCTCTTAAGCAGGACCGCCATTTTAAGAGCAACACTGTGATAATATCATGACTAATAAATAAATAGTAATCAGAGACAAGTTTAAGTATGACAAATTATATCATCCGACCTTTTTTATCGTTCTGTATTCCGATACGCGGCGGTCGGTCGGTCGGTCACCGTCACAGAACAAGACCTCATTGTAACCTTATCACTTCAGTTTCAATGTAAGCATTTAAAACAATTTATCCCCTGTTTATACATAAATTATATTATAAAGAATACGTTTTAAAATGTAATACAATGTTCAATGATAAGGCTTTGAAAGTTAAAAGCCGCTGTTTCTTAAAACAAATTATATCATTGGAGTAAACTTTGACCTAAACCGTCTACATATAGATCTCATCTATTAATTTATTTACTATTTAACCTCTCACATTACAAAAAATATATTACTTTTTGTTCTTTCTTCTGAACGAATCGATTGTGAGAATTTCTATGTGACAACGGTAAATTCTCAGCTGTCTCACGAAGAAATTGTGTCAAAACTTTTTTTATTGCAAGTGTCTCTGTATTGCATAAAGGCAATACCGAGACATTTATAATAAAAAAAGAACAGTGAGATGTACTTAGGGTTGCCAAGCATGTTACATAACGTCAAAATTGAGTACCAAACATTAAATTTAAATAAAAAGAATGTATAACCTATGAATACATCACAAAGAAGTATAATCTGTGTGGAAATTGAAATAATATCAATACAATGTAAATGTGAAAGAGAATAGATTATTTGGAAATTAATATGTAATAATAAGCTATATTTTGTATTTTTAAGGTATAGAACCTATATTAGATTTGCACTTTAATGCTTAAGACGGAACAATAGCTGACCTTCAGTATATATAATATAGCTATGTATGTAACCAAACAAATATTCCTTCAGGATAAAAGAAACTTCTGAAGCATAACAAAAATACTATATAAAATACATATCAAATAATCAAAGTTGACAACCCTAGCTTTACGACTTTACATTCGTTGTATGTATGGCTGTTACTTATAGTGTTAGAGATCCGAAAGCACTGTTATACAAATAGGTTATTTAATAAATATAAAAATGTTGTTAGTGCGCTGCCCGCCTTTAAGAGTGCTGAGGGATGTGGGATGGGGGGAGGGGAAAGAAGAGAGGGGGGATGAGGAGATGGGAAAAAGGAGAAAGGAGAGAGTTGGGCCACTGGAAACCTCACTCAATTTGGCGGAAATGCGTGGCTAAGCATGGCTCTACCACGATTGAACGCCACTTGCCACGATGCTCACATACAACTTGCATCTCTTGCACAACCATCAGTCCTTTCATGCACCGAAGGTTACGGGTGCTTTTAATAGTGCCGTTCCTTACGATGTTAAAGCCGATCTGGTCAGTACATACATTTGTACTTGTATGGTGAAAATACAATGCGCTATTTTGTAAAACCTATATTTTAAGCCAGAAATTCGGTACATCTTATGGTTCAAGATGAGTCTCAACAATAGTCTTTATACAGAGTGTAAGGCAAATATTGTAATAAAAAATATATAATGAGACATTGTTACATGAATGAAGGATCTGTTTTAAATGTTATCTTGTAATTTGTAAGTCGAATGAAAGAAGGTCATCGATCTACGGAGAAGCAAATGCATTTGTTTTTAACATACTACTAAAAATAATTAATCTTTTTCCTTGATCGCGTTTTCTATGGTTCAATTCCCGGGACGAGTCCAGGACATAAAATATATATATATTAAGACATTAGAGTGCAATAAATAAGTAGATTTATAACAGTTTTAAGAAAGATTATGCTATTAAATTAACTTTCTTACATAAAATTTCAGAAGTCATCATATGTAAGTATCTATGTAAAAGCTTGTTTACAAAACGATTGACAATATACTATTATAGAAACTATTTTTAAATAATTATTCCTATTTTCTCTCAAGCTTTCGATATACAACGATTTTTAAACAGGTTAAATATTTTGGTAACACTGAATGTCTTTTGTTTATTTCTTAAATTTCATTATATTTATTTATTTATAATTTGAATATTTCTTCCCAATATAGGCGAATAAATATCGCTTTTAATATAATGTTTCGATTTATTGGGTTACGTCTGTAACTCTCAATACGATGAAAATAAATTTGTGCTACAACTTAATAAAAAATGCCATGAATTAGTTCTTGAAAACGTTTTAATTAAAATTAAGCTTTATTTATGTTTTTTTTTTTGTTACAGTGACTGACTTGCCATAATAAAGCCTACACAAGTATTATATAAGAAAAATAAGTCAGAAGGATTATCAAAGCTTGAATAAGATACCCATTCTAAACTCTACCATAGATATTAATTCTAATCTTCAGTTTCTTCTAAAGAAGCATGCAGTGTTTAAAATTTAAAGTTTCTTTTATAAAACAAAGAAAGAAAAGACATACTTGCTTGAGTTAGATAGAATGCGAATCTCTTCTTAGAAATGAAAATTAGACCTTTGCTACGATAAAAACTAAATACAACACGTAAATGGTTTCTGCGATTCAAGTTATACATTTTTCATCGTAGTTGGTATCTCAGAATGAGATTATAATGATAATGAGATTACCAGTTCAAGCATATACCGTGTTTTTCTTCCCAATTATCCTATTAAAAGGGGAGCTTTAGTATCCCCTTGGCACTGATGTTTTACAGACAGCTATCCGGTTGTCTGGTGGTCCATTAATTTTTACTATGTTTTTTAAATATATGTATGTATGTAAGTTGTTACTTTGTCACGCCCTAGAGCTTAGACGGCTTGAGAGATCGGCATGAGTGGGAGTGACATTAGGTAAAAGAATTCGAGATAACATTAAGAAAAAGTAAAGACAGGCGACGGGTCACCTGATAAGTGTTTGTGTGATAAGTGGTAAGTGATACCCGCCGTCTATGGACACCTGCAACTTAAGAGTCGTAAGGAGGAGTAGGAAAAGGGGAATTGGGCCACCCAGAAACCACACTTATTTTGGGGAAATACAACGCAAACGTTGCTTCACAACCGGTTTTCTGTGAGACCGTGGTATCGCACCGGTCGAGCGGGCCGATTCGTACCTAAGCATGGCTTTACCGCTATCAAAAATAATCGTAAAGAATGCACTCGGGGTCACCTATAGGTGTAGGTTTAGTGGTGGTACATCTCTTTAGGCGTCATATTAATGAGAGGAGGCAGATCACTTTACTAGAATCCTATAGTGTGGAGTGACCTTTTCTCTGATCCAACACATGACATGGAATAGTGATTGCCTATGAAATTATTTAATGCATATGTATTTTATTGCAAAAATTGACCGGGTAGCGCGTATTCTTTAATCCCCCAACTTCGCTTCTGGCCCCACGGCGACGCCTCATTATACTTACTACACATAATATTTAGGTTATTACATTAATTTACCTTTTCTCGGTATTTAAAGTATGTATACATGTATAACATTTACGTGTTAGTGTTAATCATCTTTTAAATTCAAGAAAACAAGTTCAGGAAAATATTAAAAAATAAAGTTTTAAGAGCAATATACTGCGTATTAAATTACTAAGAGCAAGAAGTTCATTGATAGTTTGATGGCCTGTTGGTCTTGTTAGTGAGCCTGACTGTTGTGCCGGAGTTCGTGGGTTCGATTCCCAGACGAGACAAAAATTTATGTGATCCACAAATAGTTGTTCAGTTGGTTTCGAATAGTTGTTCTGGGTGTTCTATGCTGCCTAGTGCGGAAGTTAGAAAATCAATGGGCCGGCTCGACCGGTGCGGTACCAAGGCCTCATAGAAAGCTGGTTGTTGCATTACAACCGGTGTATCCCCGAAATTAGTGAAGTTTTCGGAGACCCAACTGCCCCTCTACTCTTTCCCCTAACCTTATCCCATCTTCTCAGCCCCCCTATATTATTTCCCCTCCCGCATCTCCCCATCCCTCACCATCCACATAGCAGGGCAGCGCACGTACAACTCTTGAGTTGCCGCTGTCTTTGAGTGGCCGTTGCCACTTATCACCAGGTGACCCGACTGTACGTATACTATAAAAAAAATACTAAGTGTCCCTCGGCAGCACCCACACAAGAAGAGCGACCCTACTTTTGCTAGGGACATGTTCTTAGTCATCAACTTAAAAATAAATACAGGTAGTTATGGTAATGACGCGTGTAAATAAAAAAAAACTTGTGAGGTCTGAACGCATGTCACTTACGGTTGTGTATGAACTTAACGTTAATATTTATGGGTTGAAAAGAACCATTGAAAAAGATACTTGCTAGTTTGACTTTATTTAGAAAGGATTTCTTATATTTAAAATCTTTTGATTAAATTTATTTTCTGATCATAATCAGTTACAGCTTTAGTCAGATACTTAATCTGTAACTGTAAATGACACACGATATCATCGTAGGTCACTGCTATTGATTGCGCAAAGGAGTGTCAGCATGTTCCGTATCCCTTTACAAGCTTTCGTAAAATATTACGTAAGTATCAGTTATTGTATTTAACAGAACAGATAAGTAAGAAAAAGATATTAGAAAGTAGCAACTATATAATTTTTAAAACCATTAAACTAATTACTTCTATTTTTGCACGGTTCGACAAATAGAGTAAGAATATAAATACGGGGTACGTTTGCGTGCACTTAATTGGATTACTGAGTTGGAATAATAAACAACTGACAATATATCTTTATCTGATGGAATAGTGACGAATGTTAAATATCAACAATTATAGGATCTTTTAAAAAGTGTAAAATATAAAGCTCTCTTTAATAGTTTACAAAGTCACTTATCAATGCTTCTACATAGTTGGACAGGCAAAAGATGGCTTATGGTTTGATTAGCAAGAACAGATACTACAGCAGTATCATTTAGTTGTGAATCAGAAGGTGGGAATATTTGGCTTCCCTATGACTTCCACAAAATTAAAATGAACATAATCATAAATTCTGAAACATGGGCCCATATCTGAAATTCAAAACCCGAAATAAAGAATTTGCTTCCTGAATTTTGCTACACAAATGTATAATATTTCAAAAAAAAAAAGCGTCAGCAAGTCTCAATGCGCTTGAGTCGTGCATCGTGTTGTATTACTTCCATTCCACGTTGCAACACTGTTCAGAAGAGCAAAGACCGGCAACATTGTTGCATTTACTCCACCTTGACACGGTAAACTTGAGTCGATTATACATGTTACGTAATTGCCGCATCTGTTTGTGTATTTATAACCAACTTGTTCCTTTTTAACGATTAATTGATCATTCCGTTAGATAGTATTTTCCGAAGCATGAAACATACGTCGGGTAATCGACTGATACATGTACGGTACGAATCATAATTTTCAGAACATGACAACGATGCTTTATCTTTGGCAGAGGCAAGACGATTAAGAGAAAAAAGAATTTAGTTTAATTGTAATTCAAATCGTTGCCACATTAATATAGACAGACGACACACAGATAATAGTAGACAGGAAAACTAAGTAGGTACTTTGACACAATTAAAATTTATTGAAATATAGAGCGTGTAGGAAACAAAATAGAGTGAAAGTCTATCATCAATCGATTAGTACACGCGGGAGTTTATCACCGTAAAAAGAATGGATAGGTCGCCAGAAAGAGTGAAGACCCGCGGGTTTTAAAAAATTTTCATAATACATACGAGCGTATGCTTGTTTTGGTCGAACCTGTCACTCTGTGTTCCGCATACAGGCTTCTTTTGACCTTGGCTTTGTTTAGATTGTTTTGGACCTGGTTCCTAGGTCTTCCTCGACCGAAAACTCCATTTACATCTGCCATATAAATACCAATCAAATCAAATCAATCTTCTTTCATTCGTCCTTTCGATATGACCGAACCATAAACTATTTTTCTATTTTAGTCACTACATCCTCTTTCACACCACACTACTCCCTTATCACACTATTCCTCACTCTGTCACTCAATTTCACATCAGCTGTACTCCTCAATGTTCTCATTTCTACCGCATCAATTCTACTTTCATGCTTCTTCTGCCATACCCAACTTTCGCTACCTTACATAAGTGTTGGCACTAACACACCTCCGTGCACAGCCACGCGAGTGTTCATTGAGACTCTGGGGTTGGTCATAAAAGTATGCAATGCGCCATTGATCTCGTTACCCGCACTCACTCTTTGTTCTATATCACCATCACACTTTCCGTCCCTAGTAAACTTTGATCCCAGATATATGAATTCATCCACTTGTTTCACTTTTTTTTTTAGAAGTTGTTTTTAATTAAGACTGATTATTAACATACTGTAATCCAAATATAAATCAAGTTGCTGGATGGGTACTAAGTAATATAGGATTTATGACATCATCAAGCAATGTTTATACAGAATATGTGCTACCTTTATTTGAAAATAAAGTAATTTGATTTCTACTTAAAATCAATAAACCTAAAATTATATTATACCTAAAAATATATATATATGTACATATATATATTTTAGTCAGGTTCGTTATTGTATTATTTGGTAAGTAGGTACTATTGGATAAGTTACCTACTTACTTACTTTTAGTATGTTTCACAAAAAAACACCTTAAAGATAAAAAAATTGATGGTATGTTAAAGTTGTTTTCTCATCAAAGTTATTTCTGTTTTTCAATTGACGTATTTTATTAACATATTGTTTTGTGTAAAAGGTAATTACAGCCCAAGGAGAAGTGCACTAATTTATCTAGTTTTAGTAGATAAACCGCTCGATTGTATTCAAAGTTGAATAGCGACGTCAAGGGTCATGCACGTGAAGTGCATACTTAGAAGTGCGTCGGGTTTCTGGAACACTATGCGGTAACATTTAATTGTTAATGGAACCTAGCCATTATGAAAAATATAAAGTGTCGCTTGCTTCTCCGTTTCAAGTTAATCTATCCATACAATATATCGGGCCTAGAAGTTAATGTCCTCGCACCATCTCCTGCATTAGAATCTCAATGAACGTGGAATAAAGAAGAACACAAAGCGTGAGATGCGTATTAAACACAATCATATTGTCAATTAGAATTAGGTGATACTGACGTAATAGGCGATTGATTGAGAAATTTGAAATATGATAAAATTAGATTATATTACATAAAATCAAGGAGTAGAACAAGTTATTGAGGATAGCGTGGGACGTCCCAAGGTTGTAGGCCCATTTCTTGAAGTACTAGAATGGGTGCGACTGCTATACAGTTCTCAATTACGCACACATTAATAAACCGCCATGAACACGAAAAAAGACACTGATAAAGAATGTTTGGAGATTCACTTTCTTTCATTTCATGGTCTCATATTGTCTTAAAATAAAGCCTTGTTTTTATGTAAAGTCTGAATTAATTCTGATAAGTTTTTTTACTATTTTTTTGTAGAATAACAGAACCGACAATATGGTTTTATGAGATGTACTCATGATGTAGGGGATAAAATTATATGTAAAGACATTATATTCTGCTTTCAAACACCAGGATTGAAGTCTGAATACTCTGAGAGCACCATTCTAATCAAACTTCTACTGGAACACAGTTTTTGACTAAAACATACTAACAAATCATTTCGTACATGCAATCATCATCAATTTTCTAAGTCTCTGGAAAGGGAGATGACGGTGATGATAAAGAGGGCATAGATAGAGATGTCGAAAGGCTACTTGTTTTATACCAAAGCATCAAGAATGAGGTCTCAGTGCACATATATCACTCTTAAAATAAATCGTTCGAGCGTGAAATCCAATACAGTTTCGCTTCTCAAAATAAACTTGCAACATTTAAATCACTGACTCGTTAAGCCGACAGGGAAGTGACTGCTGTAACGTTCAAGCTCATTCCATCCCCTGACTAGTGTACTAAGTTTTTTTTTATTATCGTTAATTATTAGGTGTAGGAAATAGCATAACATAAATACTGGAGCGTATAAAAAAAACTTTAAAGCCTTCTGCGCTTAAGGTTACTCTTATAAAGTTGAACTTATTATAATAAGTATCGCATTTCAATTCACCCGCAGCAGCGACCAGGACACATCGTCGTAATATCAGTCAATGAGTGGTACATCAACACGTAACATTGTAGTTAGGTATAGTAACCTTGACACTGTACCACACTGAACACTACATTGTACATTGTAACCACGCGACTTAATTTGAGGAATTGCGTTGTAATGAAAACAAACAGGTTCGGACGTTAGTTTACACGCGACGGGACGCGTACGCAACGATTCAAAATTTCTTTACCTCGCGACGCGACGTGTTTTAAATTTAAGTTGATTACATCGTCCATCTACATTCACGATACAGAAATGACGTATTTCTTAATAAATACAAACTGGAAAAAGACAATAAAATGATACCAAACATGTTCTTGTCCACAACAACATGTTCTTGCTTTTTCTTGGGACAGACGAACAGACGGGTCACCTTACAACCGCCGCCAATGGACACCTCCATCTCAAGAGTCTTAAGTACGCTGCTCGCCTTTGAGGGTGATGAGGGAGTGGAAAGAAGAGAGGGGTAAGAGGAAAGGGAGAGTAGGGTCTGCCGTACCCTCACTCACTGGGTAATACATGCAAGCATTGCTCTTCTTCGTTTTTCTTTTGCTGACCATTATTATTTAGTACTAAACATTAAACATAAAGTACTTTTAAATTAAACATTATAGTTTCACAAATGGTGTTTTAATTAGAAATTCATTCCTAATTCAGCGGACATAAAAAATAACGCCCCCACAATATCGTGTAGTGTAAAAAAGTAAAAGACGCAACGTTCTTGCGGGGTCGATGTTCTGCAACATTGTTGCAACACCTTTAAACGTACACCCGATGTGAATACTTGCGCTTTTTCCCTACTATCAACAATACTCACGACAAGTTTTTAGATACATATTTTGTCTTAAATGCCGCGATATTAATACGATAATTGACTTAAAACGAACCTAGTAAATTATAGAAAATTTAAGATCTGTTTTATTTCATTGCAATTCAGTACACGTTTTATTGATAAATTGGTTGAATTTTTTTTTACACCTAATCTGGCAAATAAGTACACGTCCCGTCTATAGGCAGAAGGTTATTGACCTAGCCTGAGCACTTTACAGTACCAGTGTCATTTATCAGAAAGTACATAGTAAGTACGTATTTACGTAGTAGAGCCATGCTTAGGCACGAATGGGTCGGCTCGACCGGTGCGATACCACATCCTCAGAGAAAACCGGTTGTGAAGCAACACTGGCGTTGCATTTCCCCGTAATTGGTGAGGTTTCCTGAGGCCCAACTCCCCTCTCCTTATTCCTCTCCCCTGACCTCCCCCCCCCTTTTCCCATCTCCTCATCCTCGTCTCTTTCCCCTCCCCGCATACAATAGGCTTGACCCCTATTATGTCTTAAGTGGGACTAAAATATAGTTGGCAGTCTTGTTCGGGGATATAAGAGTAGTTAGTAGTTAGATGGTAAACTGTACTCGTAAGTGTATCAGTTATGGATGGAAACAATTCCTTATTTTAAAATTATATTTTTAACATTCAGTAAAATTCTTTATCCAGATTGGATTTGTCGCCGTCACACCTGATAACTCACGCTTCTTAAGTTTTCCAAAATAAGTTTTTTACCTTGACACGTCCATAACAGCCTAAGAACATTTTTAAATGACATAATTGTGATGAATCCAATAGCATCGCATTAAAAACAAAAAGGAATATTTACATTGCTAGAAAGCAAGTGGTTATGGGCCCACGTTCTTACGTACCAGGCCAGTAGCGAGTTTGCCTGATCGGTTTTTTAAACTGACTGTCCTGGTGCTCTAGTGGATGGTTAAACTAACTGCTGAGCCATAAGTCGTGGGTTTGATTTCCAAAAAAAATATTGAGAGCCAGAAATAATGTCCTGAATTCAGGTGTTCTTTGTGTCCGTTGTTCCTATGCTTGTAAGGTCTCCGCGACACATGATAAGGCTTAAAAGTACTACATAAACTGTTTAAGTTCAATATTTTCGTAATTTTGATAAATTTCTTTGCTACAAAATCTAAGAAAATAACAATTCTAATCAATATAGATACAAATATCTTTTAAAGACCTAAATACTTTAAGGCTCAACTAAATGCACATGTGCACAAAGGTTTGGCTATGATTATCATTACTTGACAATTTCTTACTTTATCAGCGGGATACACTCAAGGGTTAAATGATATATCCAATTTTTATTGACACGCACTGCTTAAAGAATCCACAGCATGTACAAGTACATACCTTAAGATTAGATGGTAAACCTATAGTCGTGTATATGTCTGCGGACGTCGTATTATATATGCGTCTATTCAAAAGTATATACGCTGTTCACTTTAACGTGAGTGCTGATCCTACGCTCGAGAGCAATGAATCCGAGTGACATACATAGGTCCGAGCTCGTCCCAAGCATGCTCGATCGAATTGAGGTCCGAGCTGCGTGCTTCATATACATATGTACATACATATATGTTAACCTCTCGAAAGTGGTTTCATTCATTTGGACCAGTATAGGGCCAAGCAGTATCATACATCAACATCATAATTAAAAATGACAAATATGATCATTTAGGATCACACCTATTCGATCGTATTTTTCGTAAATCTTATATTTACGAAAAATACCTTTCCTATTAGCACGACTCTCGGAGAAATTGACACAATTACAGCTCTACCACCACAGGACACTCTTATTTGAATCGTTCCTCATATATTTTTCCGTGTAAGGAATATTTTATTGTTTAATTAATAGCTAGATGTGACCCATATTTATTGCTCTGTGGTGTACTTACTTTTGAAACAGTAATGACGAAGTAAAGACGAAAAAGCTTTCCACACAAACGTATAACTTACACAACAATTGTGTTCGGAAAACGTATGAATGAATGTATGAATGTATAAAAGTGAATAAATCTGGGCAGAATGCTAATCTATCACCGTTAGCGGTAACCACATACATACATATGTGTTATATAAAACATTACCCACAAAATTTATTTATAGAGAAGAAAGATTACCTAACCAGCCTGGGTTCATAGTACAGCGAGTTACCTAATAGTTAAACAGATGATTCACTAGCATTTAAATTAATATCAACTCTAGCGTTAATGCATTCGTTTTATATTTAACTTATAATCGCATGCGCAGCTTAATATCAATATCAGGCATTCATCACTGTGTTCTTGTCCTTGCGTGTGTGCGGCGAACCGCGAATATTGCCGGGGGCAGTAAAGTATTAAATCAGAGGGGAGACCGCTCTCACGCAAGACAGTTTCGACCGAGATTTGTGATATTATTTGTATGGAGTATATATAGCCTTTGCACACCACGATTTATGAACGCGCTGACAACGCGCGTTGAACGCAATTAGGACGTTGAGCAAACGCAAGGCCTCCGGCACGTTATAACCTTTATCACACGATCTTCGCGTTTCTATAGTTACTAATGCGCTAATGCATCGCTACAAATGCTCTGTAACCCACCGCCATTTAGGAATTATGACCACTTTATGACTGCTTCTGATAGCCTTCGTGCTGTTTTTACAATAACGATACGTACACATATGTATCGATATAAAAGGACGTTTACAGAGCGTTTTATTTGGCCACACAATCATTGATTATTTATTTTCCTTTTTGTTTTTTATTTGTCATAATTATCAAAGCGGCTTCCTAGCGACTTCATGTTCCGCCTGTGAACAGTATGATGTGCTAAATTATCATTAATAATACATTTTATTTTAGGATTATGACAATGTAACTGAGTTGTTTCTCTAAAAAAAGGTGTTTTAAATGGTAGGTTTACCATACATATATAAAAAAAAAATATTTATTTATTATTTCTACATTTATGGATTATGGATTTCTAAATTTTTGTTAAAGTAGACAACACCCTGAACTAATGGTCAAGGGCTCAGTTTCCGCATTTAGACTCATGATCGGTCCATTATGCGTACAGGAGGCTGACTAGTTGAGCCAGCCCAGCTCCTTCCAGAAGCGCAGAAGCCTCCTGGGGCGTTCACAGGCTTCTAGGAGCGTCCTCGCGCTTGCGAGGATTTCTGCCCGTTGTGCAGCCACGCCCTCGCATTCCAGGATGACGTGGGAGGCCGTTTCCTCCGCGCTTAGACAACCCCTGCATTGGGGGCTATCGGTCGCGTTAATGACGAATAGGTGTCGGTTCAGAGCCAAATGACTTGTAATGCTACCGACTATTCGGATGTCCGTTCTGTGAAGACTGATGAGTCTACGCGATAAACGTGGTGATAATTCTGTTAATACCAGTTTGGATTGCCTGCAGCCAGGTGTGTTAATCCATCTGCTATTGTGTGCTTCTCGAGCGTTGCCTTACCCAGGAGCGATAAAGGTTGAAGGGTAGTGGCAGGAGTGTGGTAGGGCCTGCCACTGGTGTTTTGGATCCCTTCCTTGCTAGCTCGTCGGCGGCATCGTTACCTAGTGAGTTGCTGTGCCCCCTGATCCATTGTAGAATTACCCCGTTCGCCGAGGCTAAGCGTTCTAGCGATTGGTGGCATTCATAGATGATCCGGAGTTCATGGTGTTGCCCATTAGGGCCCTTAGTACCGCCATACTATCTGACAGTATGCGGATGTTGTATTTCTTGATGCCTCTTGACATAGCTGCGTGGGCTGCGTAAATTAGCGCAACACATTCGCATTGAAAAATCGAACTGTGTTCGCCCAGTGCCAGCGATATTTTTATGTTTAGGTCTAGTGAGTACACCCCGGCTCCAGTACCTGACCCCATCTTGGAGCCGTCCGTGTATATCCGGACTTCCTTTATGCCAGAATGATCACTATCGTTTTCCTGTAGTTCTATACAGTACCTTCTTTCGAAGATGTGTTGTTTAGGAATCCTGTCACATGGGGCAGCTATCAGAGGTTGGTAGTCAACTAGTTGATTCCAGATATTGGAATGTGGACCCTCTTGGTTATTCCACACACTCAGATGTTTAAGTCTGATCGTTGCCACAGCTGCCTCCTGTTGTATGTACAGGTCTAGTGGTGCTAGATCGAGAGCCACCTCAAGGGCGGCAGTAGGGGTTGTTCGCATGCATCCAGTGCAAACGAGTCTCTGGAATTGCTGCAACCTGTTTCTAACCGTGCTAAGCTCAGTTCTCTGCCACCAAGCAATAGCACCGTACGTGATTATTAGCCTTATTACCGCTTTATAGAGCCATAAGGTGATTTTTGGTGAGAGACCCCAGGCTTTGCCGAGGAGCCGCTTGCATTGGTAGAAGATAATGCAGGCTTTATTAAGTTTTACATCTAGGTGTCTATTCCACAGGAGTTTGCTGTCAAGTATGACTCCTAGATACTTGACCTCTGTGGTAAGAACCAGACTGGTACCAAATAGTTTAGGCAGCCTTAGGTCACCTAAACTACGTTTGTTTGTGAACATTATCAACTCCGTTTTTGTTGGGTTCACTGATAGATTGTGTTTTACGCACCACTGTTCGACGACCTTTAAAGCAGACCTCATTTGGTCGCAAATTGTGCTTTCAAATGGGCCGCTAATAAGAATGGTCAGGTCGTCTGCATAGCCACTGTGAAGAACTTGCGGTCGTTGAGTTGAGTTATCAGCTCATCCACCACGATGTTCCAGAGGAGAGGTGAGAGAACTCCGCCCTGTGGGCATCCTCCTGCCACTATTCCTCTTGTTGTGTTATTAACAGTGAATTGTATAGCTCTGCCTCTAAGCATGCTGTCGATCCACCCCGTAATAGTGGAGTCAACTCCGTGTCAAGACAGAGCCTGACTTATGCTGTTGAAGTTTGTTTTATCGAAGGCACCTTCGATGTCGATGAAGGTCCCTAGGGTTGATTTTTTGTATTTGAGGTTGCCCTGTATGTGTGAGACTACACGATGCAGAGCGGATTCTGTTGATTTACCCATAGAGTAGGCGTGTTGGTGTGGGTTCAGGGGGTGCTTGTATAGCGCCGTGCTCCTGATTTCTCTGTCTATTAGCCTCTCTAGAACCTTAAGCATGAAGGATGTGTCTGAATCTGAATGAAGTCTGAATGATTTGGGTTGTGTATAGTCTCCTTTGCCGGGTTTGGGAAGGAACACTACTTTGACTTCTCTCCAATTCGTAGGTACGTAACGGTGTGCCACGCAGCTTCTGTAGATGGACTGTAGATGATCCATCAGTGCATCGTCACACCATTTTAGCAGACCTGGGAAAATACCATCCAGTCCTGCAGTTTTGCATGGAAGGAAACTGTTGATAGCCCACTTTAGTTTATCGTGGTTCACGATTCTGTGAGCGGTAGTCCAATCCGCATCGTCTGGTAGATATATCTCACCTTCCTCCCAAGTGTCATTATCATTTAGTATGCGACACCCCGGGAAGTGAGTTGTCATTAACAGTTCCGAAGTCTCCGAATCTGTTTTGGTGAAGGTACCATCGGGTTTTTTTAGGAAGCCAAGGTCATGCTTCCGCTCAGAGCACAGGATATTTTTAACTCTGTTAGTGAACAGCCTGAACTATTATACTTGTGTCAGAGAGGACTTTACAAACATGCAAACAACAAACAGAGAGACAGGAGGCTCACAGAATTTATTGTTTTTCTTGCTTGATTTAAATAGAACTCACTAATATACCAAATAACTAATCTCTGGCTCAGAAGTCAGGGTTACTGACCACTAGGCATGTGTAAGTTAGACTAGCCTGTTGGTCTAATTCTTTAATTAGGAGGGAAGGAAGGAAGGTACACATATCGTTAGTGTATAAAACCGACTCAAAACTAGTGTTAAAGTGTGTATGTTGAGATGAATTATAAAGCCTTAAGGTATAGTAGGAGTAACCAGCGTTAGTTTTGATCTATAATAAATTATAGTTCCTTGTACTCTTGTCAAGCGGTGTCAAAGATTGGAATGTGATGTTCAAAGGTGAAGACATCCTTAATTGAATATACCGTGATAGAAAACATTACACTTCTATACCAATTACAATCGCAACCTTACTGAATATCTGTAGCCTGCCAGTTTGGGCATACATACTTGTAGGTTTGATTATTTTTTTGATCAGCGATCAATAAATCGAAATCAAAATCATTTATTTCAACTGAACAATATTCAGTACAAATTTCAATAAAATAAATAATAAAAAAATAAAAAATATTTATGTTAGAAATAATAATTGAAAACATCAACAAACAAGTCGCAAGACTATAAGCGATATCGGCGAGGCTGGACGACTTACTCCTTGAAAAGGCCTCCTGTCGAGACCGAAACTAGTCGAGCATCCCCGAAATACACACGTGAGTAAAACCGTATACTTAAATAAATATGAATATAATTCACGAAAGTTTTTATTCTAGGTCCATCTTTAGATAAGATTTGATTATTCTTTATTTATTACGTGGTACAATATATACCCTATTAATATACATATATAAAATTACGTTGATCTTTTAGTCAATGTAGATATATGTAGATGCTTCAAAATTGAAGAGTTTTATTTGTTTGTTTGTTTAAACGGGAGCTTCAAGACGAAAATAAAATATTTTGTATTGGTTAGAGATTTTATTAAACAATAATATAGGAAATAAAACATCCTACGACAGAGCAGTGACCATAAACGCAGGTGAAACTTCGGAGATCGGCAAGTAAGAGTGTAATTAGCCTGACTCTGCGTGTTACGGATAATTTATGCCAGGTATATACGAGCACAGAATTGTACCCTCTTACATAGTCCTTTAACAAGAGTAATTACTTCAAAATCCTTTTACATATCATTAGTGAAGCATTGCAAATTTGACAGCTGTGCAGCTGGCGTTTTGTTCAATGCGCTCGATTTGAAAATTTCTTAATTCTGTTTAAA
The DNA here is from genome assembly GCA_947561695.1 of Tyria jacobaeae. NCBI lineage: Eukaryota > Metazoa > Arthropoda > Insecta > Lepidoptera > Erebidae > Tyria > Tyria jacobaeae. Next base: position 12,969,500 of record OX387225.1, on the reverse strand, counting down.
TTTTACCTTCTACACTGGTTAATAGATATTTCTAAAGTTGTATTTTGATACCTTTTACTACAGCACTAGAGCCGTGAATAGTCAAAATTAAAAACTAAAAACCGACTGGCCTGTTGGTTTAGCGCTTAGCGATCCTGACTGCTTAGCCGAGGTCGTGGGTTCGATTCCCACCCAGGACAAATATTTGTGTGATGAGCACGATCGTTTGTTATGTGTCTGGGTGAAATTCATATATAATATGTATGTATTTTCTAAATAAGTATGTTTTCCAGCAGTCTGGTTACCTTAGTACAAGCTCTGCTTAGTTTGGGATCAGACGGCCGTGTGTGAAATGTGTGAAGTATATTGTGTGCACTTATATTGTGATTGAATAATTATTTTTTCTGTCTTTCTTTTACTGACTTATCTCGAAACGTTATAACCGAACTTCCCTTATTAAGAAGATTTCAATAACACTAAACAAACTAAGAGTGTTAACAGGCAACAATAACACTTCACCAATGGAAAGCATGCATGTTTGATAACTCAGTGAAATGTCATGACCGATTTGTATGCTACTACTACCAATAAATAAATAATTATTCTAATTAAGTATTATACAATTACCAACTACACGTCAGTTGTCGAGTATGTTGTCGGTGGCGCTCTTTAGCGAATGCTAAATTAATTAAATTAACTATCATTAGCCTGGAGTCTCTTACAAATGTAGTTTCTGCTCTATGAAAGAAGTTAAACGGCTAGAGGGCAAGAATTCCAGGCATAAGCTAGTTGAGATACACGGTATCTGGACCTGCTTACACTCCACTCTCCATGCATATAAGCAATAGCTACTTCCTTCTTCATTCTAGCCTTCTTTAAAAAATCTTATTCAGAATTAATCAAATGTGTTTAGTACGATTCTGGGATAAGGATGTTATATTTATGAAATCTTATACTCGTATATAAGAAGACGACGTCTTTGAAAAGACAATAAATAAAATACGTATAGTAACTGCAGTATTCAAAAATATTGCTATCCACTTGCTAAGAGGAACGCTCGAATACGCTCGTTAACTGTTTGTAAATATAAGTCAAAATAACCCTGAAAATGCAACTGATTTAATACATAATGCATAGGAGCGTGAGCACAATTGTACCTATTTGCGTTACAATTGGTCAAGGCTAAGGCATAGGTCACACTGTTGTGTACACCCTGCATAATTCATAATGGGCTTTACAAAGCATACTCATTATACACACTGTAATATAAATGAAAGATAGATATTTAAAATCTTTGGAATTTAGATATATAATTTAGTGGTCTCTCATCATATCTTATCTCATTTCCAATTTATTAATACATATCGAATTCACCATTACGTTTAGCTTTATGGCCAATGTTTTTGTTCCTATTAAGATAATTTTAAAGACAAAATGGAGATAAATGGATAACATAAATATCATCTCATATCAATAATAACATTTGTAATCAAAGTATAGAAACATCATCATCTTAAGAGCATCTACTTATCGATATGACAAGAAATGTTTCAACCTAACTGGAACAACATAGAAAATCACCAACCACACTAAATGAAATGGTCCACTGATTTAAATGAAGCAGTATATCTGTAGCTATTTTTTTAATCAACAAAGATCCCAGAACATTGCGAATGAGAATTATAAATAATAACAATATGGAGTCTAAAACAAAAAAAAATATAAATATTCGCACACAGACACAGGGTACACAGAACATTTCTCGAAACCGATAGGACAGAAAAAAGTAAAAAAAAAAAACAGTATAATTTTTTCACGGAATAATAATGCAATAGTTTTTTTTTTTAGAGTGGTATGAAACAGATACTAACAGATTATAAAAGGAATGAAAGTTACTCTTAAGTAACTAGTTCTAGTGAGTGTATAGTTTGTTTTAATATACATATGTAGTTTCAACCATTTTCTACCTATCTTTGTGAATAATTGGAAACCAAGATTTTTATAATTAAATTTTATCTTCTGCTACTTTTTTTATCTGTTATTATATTTAATAGTGACAGTAACCTACCTGGTCTATAAAAATCAGGACATCACAAACACAATCAAGTTTTTAATACGCAAAACGACGAACATCATTCCTCGGGCACATAGCGTCGGTCCATTTTTAACGTCATTCGCAGTAAAGTCGTAAAATCGAGATGACCTAGGTTTAAAAAACTCATATAATTATATTTATAACTGTTACAATGTTGCAAAGGCTTTGAAGGAGCAAATTGAACATTTTATAGCACTATATAAATAGGTTATTTTCTTGTTATGTGCAAGCTAAGGTTTGTAGATGACTGTTTCTATGGGTTCATGTAGACTATCAAATTACGCGTTTCTGTCTGGCTTGAGGGTAAACACTTTTATTAACTTGATTTCCTTTCTTTTTGCATGTCTGTTTGGTATAAATATACCCATAAAATAATCATAACACATAACATGATGACAGGGACAGGAATGGAAGAAAAACAACATCGCAATAGTAATAATAAACAGATCGGTGGTGTTATAAAGAGTTAGTATAGTTTTTACTTAAACGTGACACAATGTCTTAGGTGTTATGGTCGGTATCAAGATATGTATTTGTATAAAGTTTTAGTATCAGGGCTACTCGTCGTCCTAGCAGAAGCAGGTCCGAGATGGTGGCGCAATTAACTCATTGTGGTACTATTTAATTTCATTACAGATGCAAATTTTAATTTAAGATGACTATTTGTTAATTTATTCGGGTAAAGTTACCGTAGTTCCCTACACAAATGTATGATAGAAGTGATAATGATTGATGAGTATGCTGAGTTTGGAGTGTCTAAATGAAACTGCTCTGTATGACTGATAAATGAACACTAAATTTATTGACTAAAGTAAGTATGCATATATTAAGTAAACCGGCGCGGCGGAGCGTCAGCCGTTTTAAAATGACTAAATGTGTGGTTCACCGTACAATTCGTTTATTTAATTTAACATTTAAACATACACTCGTACCTATCTTCTCAAAGGGGTAACCTTACTCGTCTCAAACGCCCGCCTTTTGCCAATCATAACACATCTGTTCATATACATTACAATTTTTCTACACCACCCCACTGGTAGAGTGCCCTGGGCATTAAGTCCGTCTTTTTACATAACGTGCATAAAATGTGTAATAGAAAAATAAAAAAAATGTATAGCACAACTTATGCAATAGGCCGCAATCCTATTACCGTCAACCGGGTACTGTACATACACTGATTGATAAATAAACAGGCCAATCCCTTAGTCGCGAACCCCACGAGAAGAAAACGGGTTGCCCTGTTCGACTCTACCAAGGGATTTTTTACATATATACATAAATAATTATTATTAGAAATGGAACGCAACCATAATGTAGTTAACCCCTTTCGCCGCTATGCTATAATTTCCTTTATTAAATAAACTACACAATTGATATGTAATACTTGCTTTATTGCCATTATTCCTACAATTATATATTTATACCACTCAAATTAGTGATCATCATGACTGAGTGAGTGATGTGAAGGACAGATCAAAGTACCCGAAACCGACGGGCTTGTATGAAAAGATTGATGGCTGTAGAGGAAGCTCGAGGTGTATGTAATGATAGAACCAAGTGGCGGGCTGTTTTCTCTCCCTATCCACTGATGAGACATTATCTGAGAAGCTAACAGTGATGACAGAATTGAGGCAGGCCAATCTAATGTGACAAAACAAGCGTTCAAAATAGCCTCTGAATGTGCTCAGTGAATGTGAATAATACGAGAACGTAGAAAACGATACAATTATATCTCTAGAATTGTTAGGTAGTGATTTAGCCGATGATTATTTTTTCAAGGGTATTATTTCAATATGGTGGACTAGAGGATCGCATTAGCCATTAACGTACCTACCACTGTCTCCATTGAAACGGAGCGGACTGCATTGATTGGTGAAGTATTTTCTACGTTTCGATTGTAACGTGTAAATTGAATGCCTTACCTTATTTGTCTACTGTTTAAAAGTTGATAAAATGTTTAATTTTATTTGCATATGTCATGGCCGTGTGGTTATCTGTTGACTAGAATAGAAACTCCCCTTCATCGATAAGAGTATGTATGTATGTATGCATTTGTCATTTTGTCTCAAGAGTTTCTTGTTCATAAACTGTGAAGCAATTTCATCATAAAAAACACACATATATGGTTTATACATAGTTTCTTATTATATTCAACATTGATTATTTCTTCTTTTAAACTTTTTTTTTGAAGTTGACTCCCGCACTAGGAGTTATTCCTGTGTCGTGGGGGACTTACAAATATTCATACAACGGACACAAAGAACACTCAGGCTCAGAACTACAATTTGAGGATTACACAAAGTGTTGTCCCGTGCGGGGATCGAACCCACAACACTAGGCGCGGCACCGTAGTGGCGACGTGAACACTTAAACCGCTACGCCATCCGCGCAGTGCAAACATAAGTATACATATTGGATATCTCGATACATAGTATGAATTTATTAGCGACTCGAGATGATAAGTTTAACTCGATGGAATGGATTGCTCAAATAGCTAGATGATTTACGATTATTGTTTAATGGACACAACTCTTGGAGTAACAAAAATAACACACCTCTAATATAGAAATTGAAAAAATCTACAACAGTTGTAAACAAAAACTACATCAGTTTAAAAATAAATTAACTATAAATAGAAAAGGACTTAAAACATATTAAAAATATATTAAGTTTAACATCGGTTACTGTTCGAAATTTAAGCCCTGGTTTGAACTAGCAACTTATTAGGAATCAATTATTCTTATTTTATATCTAAAGCTATTGTAATATATTATATATCTGACTGTTTATCTCACGATTATCGAAGATAACATCAGTTCATAAACTCGCCCTTGGCAACACAGCGGGTGTTTAAGCAAGTGAAAATGGGAAGTGTGTGGTTTATATTATACAAAAAATATATTTTCACGAGAGGTTTAACAGGTTGTCAAGAAACGGCCAACGGTAATGATTTTCGTGTCGTTCATCTCTTAAAATTAATTAATGAAAGTATGAAACTAATGATAAAAATATGTGCAATAGAAAAAATACAGTAGGAAATAATATCAGTGTGTAAAATATAAAAAGGACATCTATAAAAAAACATGAAATAGACAATTTATCAAGCATTTTAAGATTTTTTTTTGTAATACCTACCAGGCTAATCGTATGCTTTCTTTTATTTTCTTTTGACTCATATCTTTAAGAACTTGCTTTCAATGTAATTGCATGAAATATATAAATAAAGAAAAGATGACCATCAAACAACTTATATTTGACTGTATTACATCAAAAGTTACCTTAACAATAAAGTATTAATCCCATTGTTAGAGTAAAATAAATTTGCCTTTTTATTTTTATAATTTCAATCAATTTCATCATCAAATCATATTTAACGTGCCATCCAACAATCAAGTTTGCCAGTTTTTTAATTGTACTATTTATTATGAATAATACTGTTACAAGCGCAATGTCTAGTGTGTAAGGACATTTACGGTAAAGGAAACATAATTAGTGTGTTTCTACAATGTAGTTAATGATAGTGTAATCATTATTAAGCATAGCTCATTATATAGCTACTGCTCCCGATCACTGACCAACCCACACAGCAGGTAGCTGCTTATTATGGTAAAATCTGAACTGATACTATACAATCCACGGGTGATGCTGTTTTAATCAATTGCCAGGGGCTCGTCCTCTGCGTAGCTAGTGGTTAGATTCGCAGTCGTGTGAGCATTCGATTCAAAAAATGCGTTAGGAAAAAATGGAATTTGCCTTATTAAAACACATATGTAGTTTAAATAATCAATCGAGCACTTCGGGCATTGAATGGGAAAATTGGTAGTATAATTTTAACTGTATCTGGCTGATGACAGGCAGTCCGAGTACGATATGCACATGTATTAGTACTAAAAAGTTAGTCAATAGTGCGACTTTGGTAGCAAAATATTTATTTTACCTAAAGGGTCTTAATTGTCATTTAAGTCAAAAGCCTGATAAACATTTTGGCAGCTGTATTTTAGTTTAGTTTATATTTACAAAAAAATAAAAAAAGTAATAGACTGTAAAGTCAAATAAGTATACAATATCTTTATATCGTCATAGTCTCCTGGTCTATTACAATAATCTCTTAGTCTGCAATCCAGTATACTTTGAAGCTCAGCTGTTTTAAAAAGCTTTTGTGTATTACGTTACAAACAAATATTTCCTTTCGAGGCGCAGCACAGCAACAATTTAATTTAAATAATAATAATTCAAATAAAAACAGTACATATTCTATGTTTTATGTGATATCTAATGCGTGTTAATTATGTAATAATTTTATTCAAAATGTTCAACACTGTCTTGGCTGTAATGTAATACTAGTAATTTGTTAATATAATTTAAGAACTTGTAACTGAAAATACTTACATAATAAATGAAGGCATGTATTATTTCCTTTGAGTGTTACTATGCGAATTCTTTTCAATTTACCTAGTTATATTGTAAGAAGGTACGGAAGGTAGGCAGGGTACATAGAATATAGCCTGCCATGATGATGTCTTATGTATAAAAACCGAAGAGATTGTGGGTGAGGGGAAAGAATAGAGGAGAGGGGGGATAAGGAGCGAGGAAAGAGGAGCGGGGGAGCTGAGTCTCAGGAATATTACTAATTTAGGGGAAATGTAACGCACTTCACAACCGGTTTTCTGTGAAGCCGTGGTATAGTACCGGTCGAGCCGGCACATTCGTGCTTAAGCATGGCTCTACCTCTGTATTTCAAGAGAAAAACAGTTATAAAAATCATTTCAGTGATGCAAAAGTATGGCTGGATCATATAATTGTAAATGAATCAATAAAAAATCCTATTTCATTAATGGATCGGTCACATCACCGAACGGTTTGCCCAGTATGATGAATGAATATGGAAAGTTCGACGATATGAACAGACTCACATTTTAGAAACAATGTGTCACATCAAATATACAGGAACTGACCCACGATCACCAATCGCAACAAAATATAAGTTATTAAAAAAAAAATTACTCACTTTTGGATATCAGGATGGACAACGGAACTGCATCATTAAAAATATGGATCTACTTCGATTGTACATACAATGTTGTACTTTTCCCTAACGTGTAGGTACTTTAGAGCTTTGCCACTTTAAATATTAAAGATCTCTGTCTACGGGTATCTCGGATATGTCTGGGTGGTATGGCAAACAAAAAAAAATCAGGAGTTGTCTCTTACTTGGAGGACAGACAACTCGGCCTATGATCCCGGGTCTTTTAAGCGGGGCGTGAAAAAGCATCTCACCAGGCCGCCATAGTGGGGGTCACCATGCTGCATTGATTACACTCGTAATGAGGATGGTGATCACCACTCTTAGACTCCACTTGTTGCACATAAGGCAACGTGGAGTTATTATGCTAGGCTTATATACCAAAAGATAAAAAAAGATCTCACGACACGAATGGGCTGAAATTCAATATTACCTCCGTAACCATCACCAGGTTCTCTGGGGGATTTTTTGTCTTACAACCCTAACGTGCTGCTTTTTTTATACTTCAGTTCAGTTCAGTTGTTAAAGTTTGGTCTGGTGAAAGTCCTAGTGACACCGTTTTCTAGACTATAAGCCAAACTAATTCAGAAACAGACATTCAGTTCACCTATTAAGGTAATTAATTAATTGGATTTATTCTCCATAGCCGCGAAATCCTGGCCGAACAGAGGGATGGTACTAACCATTTCTATGCTCTAAACCCTTGCTATTTCTATACTATATATCCCCTGTTAAAATCAAAGGAATCACGTGATATTGTGCTACTACTACCGCATTATTAACCAGAAGCACATGAAGTTGATGCTTCTTTTTAATACTTAAAGAGTATAATATAACTGTAAATCCGTTGATGCTTTCGTTAGGCAAGTTACAACACCAAATCACCCAAGTTTTTATTATACAGTAGTATTGTCGACGATATCCTTAACCCAAGAGAGTGTGACACACGTATATATGTATATAATTAGATTAGATTAGAATATCCTTTCTTGTAAACTGTACGAATTAGAATAAATCTTAATTAAATACTTAAATACTACAATCATGAATCTAAAAAACCTGTTCAAGTTAGAAGTATTTAAAAACTCTTTTTTCTTATTATCTCTTAAATCTTCTTTCGAAGAGTTCTGGCCAATTTTTGTAAATACAGGAATTATCTTAGGACCTTCATACGTTTGTGTAGAATTTGTGCAACAATGTTAAACAGCTGTACCTAGGGAACTACTAACGGGATCCAAATATCAGTTATTAAAATGTACAATTACATTTATTGCCGTACACCTTGATGAACAGCGGAAATGTACCCTTTCATTTATGTGTAGCTTAATTGACCTATTACCAATCGGTTCATACACTGTTTATATAAAAAGTTAGGTGAATATGAAAAGCACCTTTATTATGAACAAATATTTCATAGTATTTTTTCACCCTTTTATGTTTAAAACCAATGAAAACAAAGAATACATAATCCTTTTATGATGTTATTTGATGACAACTCACACACGCATTAGAAAGGATCCCTGCGTCAGGGGGACTTTACAAACATTGAAACCACGGGCACTAGGAAAACTTAAGACTAGTGATAACTATTTTGCGGGTTACATATTTTTTTGTCCTGAGTGGAAATTAAACACAAGACCTCTGGCTTGGCTGGAGATCATTAAACACTAGACACACAGACAGCTTTAAGCGTGTGATAGATAAAAAAAGTTTAATGAAGGGGGAGGCAATTACAGCTAGCACCCTGGTTGTCACACTTGGGCATATAAGTAATATGTATATCGCACGTCATTCAATCTACTAGGAATATATAATATAAACATTATATAGTGAACATATTACGTTCACCTCAAATTTGGAAGACATAAAGTTAAAGTAAAGAAAGTAGAAAAAAACATATCCTAATAATTGTATATATTAACAACATTTTTTTCTATGAATAAGTAATACATTAATAAGGAATCATGATAAAAAAGGTTCTTTAAAAAAATCAAAAACCTTGGTGATCTATAAGTATCTGTTTGGACCATGGTGTAATGACACTGAGTGCTAAGTAAAAGATCATTTTGATCGATCGGGTTTGATGTCGCAAATAGTTGTCTCAATCTGGGTGTTTCTTGCGTCCGTTGTGTGTATGCGACACAGGTATCATTCCTAAAGCGGATTGTCTTAAAAATTTATATCTAAAACATAACTTTATGCACTTCTACGAATAAAATAGCGTATTAAATTTCACGTTCCTTCGTATCCAATTTTCTTTTAAAAATACGTACAAGGAATTCTTCTCTTCATGTAAGAATATATAGATTCCGCTAAGCTGTCAGTTACACTAGCGGCAAGTCCGCATAACTTCACGTGTAAATTAAATCGGTATCGAAAATTACGAAGTCTTTTCAAAACTAAATTACACCAATTCTTGTGCCAAAATGTTTGTTAGTCATTAGTGAAAAGCCAAGTGCATTTTGTGTCCCACCCTTAGGGGACCTGTGGCACATTTTAACACGAATGAACATGACAAAATTATTTTGGAGTCAAAAGTTCTCAGATTATTACAATATATAGGAACATTTTGTATTTTGAAAATGGCTTTCTTTATTTATTACTAATATTATATTAACAGTTAAGTAAGACGTCTTTTTACCGACACAAGATTAAAATTCGTTACCGTAAGAGCAGTATTTTCTGTAGATTCATTACAATACGTAGGTACATAGATACGAGTACACTTCGAGATAAACTTTACAGTACATTAACAACTAAATTTAATTAAAGTAACGTTTTAATGTCACATAAGCAAAACATTCATTTAAAAAACCTGGCAATAAACCTCGTATACATTTTTCAATTGTCATTAATTAAAAAGTAATTATAAAGTGTATCACATGTAAAGAATAGTATTTGATAATATTAACTTTTTTGTTAAAATATAATAGAATCCATATAATAGATAATACATGATAACAAAGGCTAAATAGTGGGTGCAAAAGTATGATCTATATGTAATACAATTATGAATAATAAGTTAAATCATTATATTAATGTTGTGCAACACAAGGAATGAAACCTCATGATTATGACGTGTGGATCATTTATACAACTGCTTGATTGTCATGGTTGCCGATTTTTTCTTACATGCAAATGTTACAAAATCGTAATATTCCTTTTCTCGTACTCGTATAATATCACACTGAATATTTCAACATTAAATCCAACATAATTATAGCGGCTAATAAATTAAATATTCAGCGTGTTGATAAATCGTTCGTGTGACTGTCAGCAAGATGTGTGATGGACTTAAGACATAAATTGCCTTCCGCCTTGCAGATTCTTAATATTGTATAATTTGACATAATTTATTGATCCTTTATCAATAAGTTGCGTGTTTCAATTTCCAGGTAGAAGTTTAGTGAATGAAAAGGCAAAGCGGTTTAAGCGTGAGCTCTACCAACTTTTATGACTGTTTGTTTGTGTTTATGGAGTTCGTTAAGTATAAACTTCATTGCCATCTCCCCGGGACGTTAACAGTTGAACCCACAATCAGCTACTGCATTTGTATATACCTGTCTTGTTTCTTGAAATAAACTGTATTTAAAAAGTACATACATGTACTTACACAAACTCATTGTTTATTGTGATGATACGAGTAGTATCCAACCTATATACTGTTTTAAACAATTATTGAAAAACAATTTTTAAAACCATTTTTTTTATCATTAGATGCCAGTGCTCAACGACAATGAGGAAATTGAAAATTGTATGTCTAGTAGTGAATTGCACTAGACCAATTAATTGATTGTAATAAAAAACATTGTAACGATAATTGACAAACCTGGCTGCTTTTCCACGTATACTGTTACTTTCAAGTAAACATACAAAAATAAATATCTGAGGGCATTTTTGAAGTCAATCAAGAAATCAAATCAAAATAATCATAATAACAAGTAAAATCGTTAAAAAGGTCATTATAGTAGGGGAGGGGATGCATAGGCACGTATGGGCGGGCTCCACCGGTGCGATACCACGGCCTCACAGAAAACCGGTTGTGTATTTCGACGATATTAGTGCGGTTGCCGGAGGACCAACTCCCTTTTCTACTCTTTTCCCTCCCCTAATCCTCCCTTTCCTTATCCCCTTCCCTGTAATCCTTTACCCCTATCACCATTAAAAAACTTTACGACTCTCGAGTTGCAGATATCTATGGACGGCTATTACTTACCATAAGGTGATCGCTCTGTTCGTCCTATCTTCCTGTCCCCCTTTTTTATTTTTGATCGTGTGGAGACCTATTTGGGTCATCACCCCATCGTAGTTGACGATGAAGTGGTATGTCGGACTGTTGCAATGGACCTGGGTACCCTAGGAGATTTGCTTCCCATTCCTTTCAATTTAAGAGGCGGGAGTGGAATAGACTGCTTCTGCTAGGTCAGCAGACAGCCCCAGGAGTCGCCCCTAGAATAGCTATTATTTTACGCTCTCCGGTGCCTGGTGCGTCTTCTGTCCTCAGAAGACGCACCAGGCACCGGAGAGCATGTGGAGTACTCTCCAGTCCCTACTGGAGAGTACTTGTCCTCTGCCGTGTCCTCCCCACCGCCTCTTTGGTCACCATGACCTCCTCAAAATGAGTAGACGGAATACCACGCACTCTTGTACCCTATGCCACTACCACTATTACGGCGTTTAAAAATACACCTCAAATGTCGAAATCCATCAAGCCGTCTAGATTATAAGGCCTCTCAAAAAAATATACAGATATAAACTCGACAGTTGGGTAAAAAGCACTTTCCGTTTTGTCCTGAACCAATCTTTCCCGCCATCTTATTCGATTAAATATTACAACTATGTATTATAAAATGTGTGTTAAATTGTTTTAATTTGGTAATTATGCATACTATGTCTTGCTAACAGTTTGTCATGTTCTGTTAAATGGGTCGTACTTTAAAAAGGCGGAATAAAATGTTAAATGAGTCCAACTACTACACGGCAGGCAATAGAGTAACTGATCCCGATTACCTTATAAGTGCCACAGCATAAAGGGTTATGCACTCGATCTAAACCTAAACTAAAATTATATTTAATATATGAACTTAAAAGTTGGTTAATGGTTTATCATGACACTTAAATAAAAATATGAATTTACTTAAATACGAAATATATATATATAAATAATATATATAACCAAATCTGTAAAATACTTTACTAAAAATTTATCTTTTTCTTACAAATTAAATATTTAAGGCTGTATAATAATAACATTAACTTAACACATGTCCAACACGGCCGTGTGATAAACAGATTGCTGATAAACATACTTATATATTTCTAAATACATACATATTATAGATAAATTACACATTATTTCTAATTAGTGTTCATCGAATGATGTTAAAATGAATTAATCTACCAAAAGTATAAAAGTATAATTCAAGATAAGCTTTAATGTAACATTCTAAATTTAGCTTAATAAAACCGACAATTTTTTTATTTAAAACATATTTAAAAGAACACTACAATTTCAAAATAACAGGCATGTATAATACTACTTTAGCAAAACCAATAAAATCAGCCATTTAACTAAGATGGCGGGCTCAAGAGTTTACGAGGTAAGTAGCAACTTTGTACGATAAAAAATACTACGTACAGTATCGACTGCGCAACGAGTTTATGGCAATATTTTGGTGACTGATTAAAAAAAATGATATTACAACCTGAAGCTATTAAATTAGTAACATTCATAATAGAAACAGTTGAGAACACCGGTCCGGTACCAGCCGGTTGATTTACTCTATATGATCTTGCAAATAAAGAATACAATACTTATCTATTAATTATTTTGTGGTCTGCCTCATTATAATAACGAACAATCTACGTGACAAGTATCTTTTGTGATTACTTTAAGAAATTGGTACGGTACGTTACATATTCGGGCAGATTGCGGATAATGTTTCTTAAAATTAGTCTCAAAATTTTAGTCTTGTGCAAATTTGGTGAGTTCGTTCCTATCGATTTGTAACCATTTCGTAGGTTTATGGCGCTCGAGTGCGATGCAGACGAGCGACGGCTGCCTGAATTTCGTCGTGCCCAAAAAAATAAAATAATGTGCAATTGTGAAAGTACTTCTGGATATCTTAATTTAAATAGTCATCATAATCATCAATATCTCAGTCATAGGACGTCCACTGCTGGACGTAGGCCTCCTCTATGAATACCAAAAAAACCGGTTGTAAGCGGCCTTCATCCTTTTTCGCTTTGCGATCTTTACGAGATCCACCTTTATGATAGACGTCTTAAGCTACGCTTTTCGGTCCGCGGTATAAATTATTGATGTCGATGTTACTATATACCTAAACGAATAGAAGAGTAAAAGGGTAATAGGGTTGGTTGGTTGATATTTACGACACGGTAGCTGTGTACTGCACTTATATGTCTAATAATAACTTTAGATACCCCAAATACAGCTGCCTAGTCCCAAAGCAGCAGCAGCCAATCAGAGCTTGCACCATGGTAACCAGACTGCTGACAAACATACTTACATTTTGATAAATACCTATGCGTATTACACCTAGACACTATATATGTATATATAATCATCAATATATATCATAGTGGTAGAGCCATGCTTAAGCACGAATGGGCCGGCTCGACCGGTGCGATACCACGGCCTCACAGAAAACCGGTTGTGAAGTAACGCTTACGTTGCATTTCCCCGAAATGAGTGAGGTCTCCGGAGGCCCAAAATCCCCCACCCCCCTAATGATAGCAGTGTTAACGAAAAGGATACCCCAGGGGGGTACCAGCGCTAGCGTTGGAGAATCCCCCCCTGGACGTCCACCCTCAGTACGGATTATGCCTGAGCGTGGACGCCCAGGCTACCCCTCGTACTCTGGGGGGGGCTCAACTGCGCTCTCAAAATCTGCTGGGGGCAAGAGAAGGCATACCATGGCACCCCCTGTAACGTTTACCGTGGATTTTTGTAACATCAGGGGCTTACATTCGAACCTCGACACTGTCCACCACCACCTTGAGACAGCAAAGCCGGCCTTGCTCTTTTTAACAGAGACGCAGATATCATCTACAGCGGACACATCCTACCTCTGCTACCCTGGGTACGGACTGGAACACTCCTTTGTTCCTAAGGCTGGTGTATGCGTGTACGTTAGAGATGATATCACTTCTCGCCGCCTCGGCAATCTTGAAGGTAGGGTAGGTACCTCTCCATCTTATGGTCCCATAGCGGTGATGCCGAAACGGACCGACTCATCGACCACGTCCAAATGGCTACAGACTCAGTGCTCCACCAGGTCCCATCCGCAGAGATCGTGATTCTTGGCGACTTTAACGCCCATCACGCCGAATGGCTTTTCGCGCAAAATCGATCATGCGGAAAGATCTGTTCACGATTTGCCTTCACTGTTGGATCTTCTGCTGACCTCACATCCTGACGGCTACAAAGTATCCGTTGAGGCCCCTCTTGGCTCTTCGGACCATTGCCTGATTAGGAGTATGGTGCCACTCGTTCACTCGCTGCGGCCGCGAGTTACAGGCAGTCGCCGCGTATGGCACTATAGGTCAGCAGACTGGGATGGAATGAGAACATTCTTTGCATCCTACCCATGGAGGCAGGTTTGCTTCTCGCCGGATGATCCCAATGTCGTTGCTGACTCTGTCGCGGATGTTGTGCTTCAGGGTATGGAACTTTTCATTCCATTCTCCCTGATTCCCACAGGTGGCAGGTCCCAGCCTTGGTTTGGTCGAACCTGCAAAGCGGCGTGCCGCCGAAAGCAGGAATGTTACCAAGCATGGGCTAATGCAGCGACAGCACGGGATGTAAAGACCAGCACATTAAAGAAGCAATTTAACTTTGCCTCCAGGTCCCTCAAAAGAGTAATTGCTGGGGCGAAGTCGGCTCACATTGACAGAATTGGCGAGAGACTAGTTAGTCTCCCCTCCGGAACTCGTGCATTATGGTCTCTTGCCAAAGCTGTCCAGGGGAACTTTTGTAAGCCATCCCTTCCACCTCTGCGCATAGGAGATAATTCGTTGGCCCACGACGCTAAAGAAAAAGCCGATCTTCTGGGCAAACTCTTTGCGTCCAACTCGACCCTGGACGAGGGGGGAAACGCACCGCCGACCATACCGCAGTGCGAGACCCGCATGCCGGAAGTCCGGTTTACACAAAGGGCAGTGCGTAAAGCGCTTCTTTCCCTCGACGTTCATAAGTCGAGTGGGCCCGATAGAATCTCTCCTATCGTGCTGAAGACGTGTGCTCCAGAGTTAGCACCGGTTTTAACGCGCCTTTATCGGCTTTCCTACTCTCTTGGCGTAGTCCCGAACTCATGGAAGACAGCTCTAGTGCACCCAATCCCTAAAAAAGGAGATCGCTCGGATCCGTCCAACTACAGACCCATAGCCATCACCTCCTTGTTCTCCAAGATAATGGAATCCATTGTTAACTGCCAGCTCCTCCGGTACTTAGAAGACCAGCAGCTCCTCAATGATCGACAATACGGCTTCCGTCAGGGTCGTTCAGCTAGTGATCTTCTCGTATACTTGACTCACCGGTGGACACAGGCGATCGAGACCAAGGGGGAAGCGTTGGCCGTTAGTTTGGACGTGGCGAAGGCCTTCGATCGGGTCTGGCACAAAGCGCTCCTTGCGAAGCTTCCTTCCTATGGGCTTCCCGAGAAACTGTGCAATTGGCTCACCAGTTTTCTTACAGACAGAAGCATCAAGGTCGTTGTTGACGGTGCATGCTCCGACTCCAAGTCTGTTAATTCTGGTGTCCCACGAGGCTGTGTGCTATCACCCACGCTGTTTCTTCTGCATATCAACGACATGCTGCAGATTAACAGCATCCATTGCTATGCAGACGATAGCACGAGTGATGCCCTTTTCACCGGCCGCGCTAACATTTCTCGGGTAAACGTCATCGAAAGCCGATCCAAACTTGTGTCTGAAATCGAAACTTCTTTATCAAAAGTTTCAGATTGGGGTCGACTTAACCTAGTCCAATTTAACCCCACGAAGACACAGGTTTGCGCGTTCACCGCTAAAAAGATGCCATTGGTCGTATCACCTCAATTTGAGAGCACTTCCCTAACTGCATCAGCCAGTATCGGAATCCTTGGCGTCGATATATCAAGCGAAGTCCAGTTTCGCGGTCACTTAGAGAGTAAGGCCATATTAGCCTCGAAGAAGCTTGGTGTGCTAAACAAATCGAGACAGTATTTTACTCCGGCCCACCGCCTGCAACTTTATAAGGCGCAGGTTCGGCCGCACATGGAATACTGTTCTCATCTCTATGCAGGTGCACCCCAGTACCAACTTCTGCCTCTTGACCGCATTCAACGGAGAGCGACTCGCATAATCGACTGCCAAGATATTTCTGATCGACTTGACACCTTGGCGTTGCGTAGAGATGTAGCTTCACTCTGCATCCTCTATCGCTTGTATCATGGGGAGTGTTCAGAGGAATTGTTCGGACTTATACCGGCTGCTGGTTTCCGCCATCGTCCTACGCGACAAAATATCCATCCCCATCACCTGGACGATTGGCACTCCACCACTGTGCGCTTCTCCAGAAGCTTTTTGCCTCGCACAACCAGCTTATGGAACAAATTGTCGCCTGCCGTATTTCCGAACCGATACGACCTTCAAACCTTTAAGAAGAGAGCGTACCTCTACCTAAAAGGCCGGCAACGCACTTGTGACTCTTGAGTTGCGGGTGTCCATGGGCGGCGGTAGTCACTTACCATCAGGTGACCCGTCTGCTCGTTTGCCCCCTATCGCATAAAAAAACAAAAAAAAAAAACAAATGATAATGCTCACCCATTTTGGGATTTTGGGAATCAAACCCAACGACCTCTAGCTTAGCAGTCAGGATCACTAACCACTAAACCCAAAGGCCAGTCTATAGATACTAACTACAAATAAGTATATGTAGAAAATACCAACACTTTTTTTTTGTATTTTTTTTAACTTTTAAAAAGACAACTACCGCATTAGGAATAATAGCTGTGTCGCGGGGGATTTACAAACATTCAATCAACGGATACAAAGAACACCCAGACTCAGAACAACTATTTGTGGATCACACTATTTTTGGTCCCGTATGGGAATCGAACCGACGACCTCCGGTTCAGCTAAACTAGACCAACAGGCCCGTTAAGAAAACACTAAACAGTGGGAGAGCCATGCTTAGGCACGAATGGGCCGTCTCGATCGGTGCCGGTGTGAAGTAACGCTTGCGTTGGATTTCCCCGCAAAAGAGTGAGGTTTCCGGAGGCCCAACTCCCCCTCTCCTCTTTCCTCTCCCCTGATCCTCCCACTCCTCTTTCATATCCGCTCATCCCCCCTCTCTTTTTTCCCCTTCCCGCATCCCCCATCTCTCATCACCCTTAAAGGCGGGCAGCGCACTTAGGATAAGAGCTGCAAGTGTCCATGTACGGCGGTTGTCACCTACCATCAGGTGACCCATCTGTTCGTCTCTCCCCCCATTATAATAAAAAAAAAAATTGTAACAGTATACATAAACTATACAGATATGAGTCGAATAGGGCCACCCCCTCTCTTACCAAGGGTGTAATAAAAGGCGACTAATAGATAGGACTGTTTTCACTATGTATACAGTTATACAGTGCCCAGTTGTCGGCAACAGGCTTGTCCCCTATTACGTTAGTGGGACCAAATTCTCATTGGAAAAAAGTATTACTTTAATACACCCCTGCCTACCCCTTAAGGTATACTGGATACTGGCGTGAGCCTTTGAACTACTTTGTATCATGTAACTATTATATTCATCACTATTTTATTCACTTTAAGGTAACCATATGTATGCAAACGATATAAGGTATTCATTAGAAATGATTGAAAACACATACATAGCACGTGGTACTTCAACACAAACACTCCTAACACCTCTGAATGCTTAATGAGAGTTTTTACTTGTTCGTGTTGATTCAAATCAACTACGGCTAGTATGAAGAAAGGAAAAGTTATCTAGTGTCAAAAGAACGAATTATTTATATAGAAGTGACAACACCGAAGTTGTCAACATAACAGAAACCGGGCGGGTCTTTATTTACGTTAATGCATTTTACATTTTGACTACTTACATATATGGCATACATTATAATTATCAACTATTCATAGAGAATTCATTTATTCCTAAAAATATATACAAGTCCAGAAGAGTTTACTACCTAAGTGACTTAAAAATAAGCCTGTTTAAATTGAGTTAACACAAAAATAATAATAAATGAAATCAACGTTTACAAACAATGAGTTTACAACAAAACAAATAAAAATAAAGTCATTTTACTTTCATTATAATAAATGTACCTATAAAAAAGTTAAAATCGAATCCCAAGAATCAAGTCAATTTTCTACAGTTAAAGCTCACTAAGCTTAAGTACCACAAACCTAATCACGAACGAAAACAAACTCAGCTCGTTTCTTCTAACACATAAATACTGCAGCTACTACGAGTACCGAGAACAACATTTTCGCGAACCAATCAAACCACGTTATTACCTAAAAAGTCACGCGTACATCGTAAAGTGCGAACATTCGAATTTGTTACTGAAAGACGCTACGTTTTTAAGCCGACGCTACGGTGGATAAGGAGAATGACTTAAGCGCCACAGCGGCTATTGTTCGGGATTTATGTAGTGCTCGGCGTGAACATACTGTTTCACTATCACTTTTCACGGTTGTGGTAGAAAGTCATTGGGTAATTAACTTGAGATTAACACTTTTTTATTATTCTAGGGGGGCAGACGAACAGACGGGTCACCTGATGGTAAGTAGGTATAGGTATGCGGGGAGGGGAAAGAGACGGAGATGAGGAAATTGGAAAAGGGGCGGGAGGTTAGTGGAGAGGAATAAGGAAAGGGGAGTTAGGACTCCGGAAACCTCACTAATTTCGGGTAAATGCAACGCAAGTGTTACTTTACAACCGGTTTTCTGTGAGGCCGTATCGCACCGGTCGAGCCGGCCCATTCGTGCCTAAGTATGGCTCTACCACGTTCTAAAAACTTCAAGCGACAGTTAATATTAAATAAAATATGATGAATTTATACTAAGATTCTGTGAAGATCTTGAAGTGAAAGTTTGTGACTTTGAATCCTGCAATTTTGTTTATATTATAGGGGAACAGCCGAACAGACGGGTCACCTGATGGGAAGTGACAACCGCCGACCATGGACACTTGCAACTCAATAGTTGTAAGTGCTTTGAGGGTGACGAGGTGGTGTGTGGAGAGGGGAAAGAAGAGAGGGGGATGAGGAGATGGGAAAGGGGTGGTGAGAAGAGAGGAAATAGGTGAATTTTAACGTTTCTAGTCACTTAGGCTTCTTTTTTATCAAAGTTTACTAATTTGACTGCACGGATGGCGAAGAGCTTTAAGTAGTCACCATGTCACTGCGCTACCACGCCGAGCCGTCTAGCAGCACTTAAAGGTTAAACAGATTAGGTTATAATGATTTATTAGGAATTGAAATATATTCTTTTTTGGTTAAAATAGCGCTTAATACATTTTGCTTTATCACCGTAAAAACGATTTGAAGAGAAAACTTCTTTAATAGCTTGGAGCGTTGGTTTTATGAGGAATGGCGTGGTAATTAATAAGTTTTAATTGGTTCCCCAGTCGGGCTAGTTTGTTATAGTTCGATTTAGTGCCAGCTTTCTTTAATGGTCTCCTGGAGAAGGCTAAATGTGTATTGATTACTGAGTATAAAGTGAGATGAGCTGATGGTATTGACTCCTATAAAACCATGTTTGGTTTCATTTATTAGAATGTATTGTATATTTATATTTAAAGTTATCTATAGACTGAGTAAAGAATATCACGTCTCAATCATTTAGAGAGCTCGGACTTTCTGGCATGAACCAGTTCCGAGTATTATAGTCATTCAGTATTCTTGGGAGTTATAGGTGTCCGACCCTAACTTGCTTAAGCTATTGCTTATACTCCCCAATCCATCTGTATAAGCAATATCCCTTTTCTACTCTTTCTATACTCTCTTTTCTGTCAACATACTAAAAGTGCCCGGTTCACGCTAAAAGGCCTGACCCCATTACGTAAATGGGATTTAATTATAATCGGAAAAATATTGACATTCATTACGCTTCTGCCTACCCCTTCGCTAATAAAGGCGTCAGTGTATGTATGTATATATGTAAGCATCTAAAAAAAAGTTAAGAAATATAAGTCTTAAAAACGGAACGAAGGCACCAACTTCAACGATATAGCTGACATTACATTTTTTTATACCATTAGCCTGGAAACTTTTTTTTTTTATTAAACTGACTATAAAGAATTGCTTATGGTGTTTATCTTCACCGCTGTTACCCTCATAGAGTTTTGACTATGATCACCAGAACTTTCATAGATTCAACATCTCACACACAGCCCTCTGATCCCAAACTAAGTAGAGCTTGTATTATGGTAACCAGACTGTTGATAAACATACTTATATATTTTTTTAAAACATACATATAACAAACAAATTACACCCAGACACAGAACAAATGGTAATGTTCATCACACAAATATTTGTCCTGGATGGGAATCGAATCCGCGACCTCGGCTTAGCAGTCAGGATCGCTAGCCACTAGACAACAAGCCAGTTAGAATATCGATTAACAGCTGTTATAATACCGATTGTTTTAATTAGATGTAGTCAAATTTTAGGAGTGTTAACTTTGCCGAAAAAGTGGTCTTTGAAAGTTTTTGAAGAAAAGAAACCTTGGGATAAAGATTTTTATGTGTGTGTCCTATAGTTATTTCGTAGGTGTCAAACGTAACGTAGTACATACTGACTCACCTCACCACTACACTACCGCGACGAGGTTTGTGGGTTCGATCCCCGCACGGGACAACACTTTGTGTATTCCTCAAATTGTTGTTTTGAGTCTGGGTGTTCTTTGTATCCGTTATTTGAATGTTTGTTAAGTCCCCCACGACACAGTACTTAATACCAGTGCGGGTGTCATCTTTAAAAAAAAAATACTAGATACTACGGTAACAACGATTAATAATATTCAAATAATATAACCATACAAAGAAACAAGCCTAATTAAAAATATGAAACCCGTCTGTATTACATTAAATTATACACCCTATGTCACTATTGAAACCATTCAAATGATACTTCACATTTCGAAATCCGTTATATAGTTTAGGCTCTAGCTTGTGATAAAGAAACATCATACATACATACACTTAAATATAACCCTATCTGCACATTTTTGAAAAATCAGTGATCCATTTCTATATTTGGACAATCATTCATACCTATAATGTATCAAATACATTGTCAGTAAACATCGAAATACCAATAACATATAATTTAAAAAGTATGCAGTATTTTATTTGTAATTAATTGAAACGTCCTGCTGATGACTGTAGTTATTGGACCCGCAATGATAATACCGCTTCTGATTCGTAATTGAGATAAACCCTAACAAATAAAGAAATGGTAACTTGCAGGTGGTGAAAATAAATTAAAGGTTTCAATAAAATCATATCATCAATATCAATCATAATAACTTAATCTGTATGTATTTAAATGTACGTTTCTACTCGTGTGTATTTCGGGGATGCAGGACTAATTTCGGTCCCGACAGGAGACCTGATGTCACACTGACGACGGAGCGACGTCCGATACCATCGCGGCTGGACGACTTACTCCTTGATAAAGGTCTCCTGTGTGATCCACACGTCAGTGAAACCGTATATTTAAATAAATATGAATGTAACTCACGAAAGTTTTTATTCTAAGCTGATCTGTAATTGTAATTCATGGGAATGGGAGTTCTTAGGTAGTCAGAAATCTGTTTAACAATTGAAAGAGAGATCTAGAGATCGCCTAGTCGTCGAATTTCAACCCTATAATTTGAACTGTCAATGTATGACTTTCCGTACCATGACAGGTGTGGCATATAGTCTGGAATGGTTGTAGGTACATGTAGCAGTTTTCTTGTAATGTTAAAATGTATTATTACTATCACTTATTGAATAAAAAAATGCTTTTTGAACTTCTTCTAAACACCAAGTTTCATGCTCCTCCGTTACGGATGTTTTTTCTTAAAAATGCGTAAAAGAAGTTATGTTCACGTATAAATTTCTAGATTACCGATTAGCTTCTGCACGCGGCATGTCGACAAAAAGTAGCCTACGTCCTTCACTATTACCATCACAAATTTCATCATTATTGGTTCAGACCTTTAGTCATGTAACAGAGAAGCTGTTAGGATTACTTTTAGGTACACGAATTACCACTTGTCACAAATGAGAGTAGTCCCCTCAACTGGTCAACTCTAAAAAAAAAAAAGTCTGTGGTTGTCATTGTATCATAACTTTTGTATAAGATGCATCAAGATTAACTTCTTGGCGCTGATGATTCCAACTAATTTATCACATTTGATTAGATATCAGATTCTTACATTCTTTTGTTTGCACTTTGCATCTATTGGTTTCCCTCTTTAAATATAATATAGTCTTAGAAGTTTTTTTTTATGCTGTAAGCGTTGAAGGCAAAGTATTTCTTACTTTAACTGGGAAATCCCACAGCATCGCTTTTTATATATGATTATACTATATTAACATTTTTAACAGTCATGCTTAATAAAGAACTAGCAAACATGTAAATTAATCAGATAGATTAGTGGAACCAAAATCGTACCGTAACAGTGCTCCACAAATGCTATAACCACAAATTAACATTTTCTTTATCACAAAACGAACGTATATTTCGAACGTTTAATTGTTTTCGTATGTATAAGTTACGTTGCGATGCAGTAATAACTTCAGTTTCAGGTTGATTGTTCCCAGGGCTCAGCGTTTAATGTGCCAAGTCACCACTAAAGGCGAATTTTATTAGACACTATCTGAGACACTCATAAAATTGTATTTATGACTTATTCACTCCAATGTGTGCTTTGTTATTTGCAACACTAATTGTTGACACAGTGCTAAGGGCCAGTACAAAAATATTTAAGAACAAAGTGATAACGTCGTAAAATTTTATCAGTTCATAGCATTGATGTTTGCCTTATTTTACTCAATAGCCGCAAGTTCATGCTCTTATTGCAACATGCCTCGTCAGTATTAAAGTGAAGCAGTACAATATGAAACTAAACTCACAAACACTTTTCGAGTCAAAACATTGTACTTAAACTTCATAAACTTATAACTTACAAGTCTCCGTTTTAAGTAAACAACAAAATAAAATCATAAAAGCACTCGAGAATTATATTTTATACCCGAGTGTACTAACTTGGGTCATTCTTGGGTGTGAGAGAATATTTAAAGTTAGAGAAACGATTGTTGTGGGACTACTGCAGAAACAAACGGTCAAGATTTCAATAGGCGCATCTGTCAAGACAAGATAAATAGCGCATTTCGTACATAAGAGCTAACGCTGCCGCAGACATAACTACACATTTACCATAAACTAGTGGCTCGTAAAATTGCACATATGTTTACCGGAGCGAGGTGCAGTACCTTAAAAGCATTGGTAATATAACAAAACGTCTGAACCGAAATTGCCCATAAAAGTCCGACGGCGTTTTCTAACTAAAGCTATGAAACTGAAACGCTGGTGGAATTTACAATAGCTGCCTTCGTCTACATTTAACGTTCGTGACGTACACCTTAGTTTAATTAAAGTGCCTTAACTCGAAATACAGACATTTGCAAGCTCGATATTTTGACTAAAAGCTCCAAGTTTAGATACACATTTGACAAAGCTTCAATTTTATTGAACTGAAATTGACATCGTAACCTGAAACGATCCGTATCGATTCCTGTATTCGAAACTTTAATAAGAAAAGCCAGCACAGGAAAGTAGTAAAATTGCCGCTAAAAATGTTTCTGCTGGGATTTAGATATATTATTTATTTGTTTGGTCCAAGAAATATACCCTGGCGAACCCAATACGCAAAAATGTATTTTTTATTTATTCAGCAATTAACATTAACAATTCTACTTTAACACACACACACATCACACTTATACATTACATTTAAAGTGTACACATCATTTCATTTCAACAAGATCAAAGTAAATTCATTTAATATAATTGTAATACATATGTTGAACAGCTTCAGTATTTTATAAGCTAATCAGATTTCATAACAACCACAGTAATGAAACATAAAATTTAATGGATATTATTAAACACGAAAACTTTCCATACTTCTAAAGTTTAATTTGACTAAAAATACATAAGAAGGAACGTAATAGGGTTGCGTAAAGTTACGGCGTTCGGTGTAAAAACCTTATAACCGAATACCACTTTTATAGCCCTGAATAAATTTATGAGAATTCGCTTTCAGGAATTGCACGTAAATTTTTCTACTGCAGTATTTTTCATTACCTTTTACCCATACATACGTTATGACTTTTATATTTTCATATATTGTTTTATTAAAAGTTTAAACTATATTGAAGAACAACAATAGCTTACCATTTAAAAATATATCTTTATTATGGTTGTCATACGGGGTGGTAAACTTTATATCATGAAACTGACTACTGTTAATTGTCGGCTTAGAGTTGCCGTATTTCTGGACCGATACGATTTTCAAACATTCAAGAAAAGAACGTACTCCAACCTAAAAGACCGGCAACACACTTGTGACTCCTGAGTTACGTGACTTACGATCTAGTGGCCAGTTTGTTTGAAACCCTAATAAAAAAACAATATTAAGTCTTTTATAACATTTTTTACTATTATCATTTTTTTTAATATCTACATTAAAGATTATATATGAATACTAAATAATCCCTTATCACACCATGCCATTATTACTATCATAGTATCACTAAAGTTTTATGCCCATCTTATTCATTTCCTACAGTCAGTCCACTGACTGACCCCATTGCCCCTCATTAGGATAAATTGCACATACTATAGTACATACTGCTACTGCAATATAAGTGATGTGCACGCAGCACGAATTGCCAAAGGCAAATGAATCATATCTTCATGTGTATATAGCAAAAAATATTTTTCATATATTTAGACACATACATAAATATTATTCATTTCTGATCTCAGTAAATCGTCGAATAATAGTAAAATATATTACGGTATATATAAAATATATCTAGTGGTTAAGTGGTGCAACACTTTTTATAATCCAAAATTTGTTGTACTGCGTCTAGTTCTTCTTTGTCTCCGTTTTTTAAATGTTGGTAAAGTAACCCCAAGATACAAGAATTAAACCTAGTGCGGGACATACCAGTATACTTAAGAATAAACTTAAATCAGATTAGAACTTCAGGACCTATTTTCAATATTAGATAGAACTCTTATGACATGTTGGTGAAAACACTTACTTCGACTTAAAAGTCTCACACAATACTCACATCATAAGATTAGATATGTAGATTACAATTTGTTTAAAAGAAGAACTATAACACATCCAAAACGTTTTGGTTTCAGAACAACATAAAGATAACCGGTCTACTCACATAACAAACCACATAAAACTTCACTGCCCAAAATCTTGAATTGACATCGATAATCGACATCTTGAAACTGCAACGTAGATGAAAAGCCAAAACTCGAGTAGATAAATCCAACTAATTTCGAAGTCCCCACTAATCTATATAACCTAAAACCTAGATATCTAGTATTATCCGGTAGAAGCTTTTCAATCCACGAGACGCAATAAAAATATGCGATGCACAACTAACATAAAACTACGACAATGAATTCTTGAAAAAGATAATACTAGCGTTGTCTCTTTATAACGAAGTAGACAGAGTAGGATGGGAGATTTCGACAATAAAACTTTTGATAGGATCCTGGAATCCGGCATATCGGACTTACGTCGGTTTACTGCCGGGCTCGGGCCCTGTATCGTCTTAGCTTTATGAGATTTAAAATTTTAAAATTTTATGACATACCTTTTAGGGTAGGTCAGGAATATTGCTACTAAATGCAAATTGAGCTTGTTATTTCCTTATCGTTGATGTTGATGAGGCTTGCGGTAGCAAGAAGAGGTCACAAAGAATGAGACATAAGAACCGAGAGAAGTGAAACAATACTGAATTTCTTTAAAATGATATGTACCGCTGATAAAATGTAAATTTTCTGACGGAACCTATAAAAGTCCTCATAATTAATTGTAAAAAGAACAGGTAGCAGTAGAATGTCTTAGTTGAATTTTTATAGAGATCAATTACGTTTAAACTGCTGCCCATTGGGCCTAGTGCATTGCAGATTGGCAATCAATACAAACCCCTATAAAGAATCTTTGTTTAACAGTTAAACAAAGATTCTTTTTTTTTTCTTTTAAGTTAAAGTAAATATGTACTAATCCATTGCACTTGTACATTGCAAAGGTGATCTGGAAGAAATCGAGACTTACGATAAGACTACTTATTATACCACCAATCTTTTTATAATTTATGTACTGTCTGATAGATTAGTCCGACCCCTTAAACATGTTGGTAAAATTATATACAGAAAAAAATTGTTGTAAATTTTATAGACTGAGGCTTAGATGCTTTCGATACCTTTAGCGGCTGCCTAATCTTGTGTATAAAAACATTTGACCACATTATTATTCCAGGTTTCAATAGAGTAATGTCTGACCAATGGTCAATTACGTAACCAGTACTTACATACCATAGAAGCAGACAGTCAGTGCAAAAGTTAAACAATATCAAAAATGTGTGGAAATTATGTTTAAAACCTGTTTTTTTAGTTAACATTTTACTATAAGGTGGGTTATATTATGTTCAATATTTTGATGTCATTTTCGCAGTTGGTGTAAACAAAAATGCTTTCAAAATAACAATTTCAGTATAAGCGAGCTTCACTCAGTAAAATATAAATTAATCAACGACAGAAACTCCAACTGTCCTACGACCGCACACACAAAACAAACGACAAGCAAATTAATTTGTCCATTGATTGTGTTCCAAACATTGGTGAATCTGTGGTCCGACACTTTACAAACTTTCAACCACAGACTACACATAATTTATAAGTGAACTATACGAAATTCAACCTTATACAACTTTACAAGAAAGTTGATAATTAAGAGCAACAAGCAATTGTCGAGTTTACCCGAGTGTGGGCGAACAAAACCACATGTCGAACTTGTTTAAACGATTGCCAACAACTGTTGCTCCTAGTTGTTCAATATTTAAACTTTAGCTAAACATTTAGTTTTGTATATTGTACCCAGTTTCCAATTGAAGGGAAGAGTTTACGCAGGTTCCAAATGTCTTACAAAATGTTCATTTTTGTGTAAACGTACATTTTAATATTATTTATTGCATGACTATACAAGACTATGTCATTTGTGAGTGGTTCAATATGTATCACTAATGTTATAAATAAATAATTAAGCGTATTCATAATTAAACAAATTTGTTAAGCGTGACTAGTAAAGGTCTGCCTAGTTAGAGGTTTATAATTTTTTGAAAAGGGGACTTCACATTTAGTATTCAATAGTATTCCTTTATTACAACTTTATTTTATAGAGAAAATTATGTAAATTTGGTTATTTTACTGCACGGATAGCGTAGCGGTTTAATTGGCCACCTCGCCAATACACTGCAGCACCGAGTGTTGTGGGTTCGATCCCCGCACGGGACAACACTTAGTCTGAAATTTCTTTGTGTGACACAGGAATTAATCCTAGTGCGGGAGTTATCATTTAAAAAAAGAAAACTTTACTAAAACTAGTAGCCATCCGTAAACGGCAACAAAACCTTTTTTTAACGGAACCATAGCTATAGAATGAATGGGGTAGATATGCCTACATGAAGGGTAACGAATTTTAGGATCCCTGTTTTTTTTTATTTAATACTTTAAGCACGAAATGTACATAGGTGGACTTAATGCCAAAGGAATTTTCTGCCAGTCTACCTTAGGGATGTGTAATAAGTCTCTATAAAACAACGGCTTCACTAGTGACTTATATAACAACCAACAATACCTCAGCTACGAGGCAATGGGATTTTTGAAAGATTTGTAGACAGATATCTCTCTAAAAAGTTAGTTTATTATCATATTATTAATTAATGTTTTTTTTAATGTGGCTCTATTTGTTAGAAAAATACTATAAAATATGTCAGTATAGAAATTATTTTTCTAGATCATAGAATTTCTTTATCACACGATGTTAGTGATGAGTCATCAAAATATTATATATGAACCTACTCCTTATATGGGCAGGGGTACTACTAAACGAATGCTCGATACGGGTTCGAACCAGCTATTGCAAAAACGCAAGTCGACCGACACTCTAGCGAATACGCTACCAGTTCTTCAATACACATTCAAGAGTTACTTTCAACCGCTTCTAGAAAGACGACATCTACGCACGATATGCATTGGACATTCAATCAACGAGTCATTGCCAGTCCGAGGGGTCTACAAATGAGATGGTTGAAATTAATTAAATACATTTTAAATATTTAATCACAGCAAATAGTATTTTCAACTAGCTTTTTGTTATTGCTAATTAGATATCAAGTGGTTGAAATTCAATAATTAATGAACTGTAAAACTTATTTTTAATTTCAATGGTTTAACCATACACTTAAGGGGTAACTCGTCTCCCTTAAGGGGTAGGCAGAGTTGTATTATACATCCAAATTTTGCTAGTTTATGAAACAGGGTGCAAGCTTATTGCCGTCAACCGGGCACTGTATGACATACACATATACTGTCGGTTAGATAAAAGTCCGATTCCTTAGGTCTCTTTCTACAACAGCCAGGGGAAGAGATGAGGTGCCCCTATTCTGCTCTACAGTGAACCACACTGTGTTACAGTCAACGCGATAGTAGTGCTGTTTCCCCTATTGCATTTTTCTTTTCAATACAAGGTTAACCCATTACTTCCGAAGCATCGAAAACTTTGGATTTTTTTTATCAAATCTTGAAACTTAGTTCATAATACGCTAAGAAAAAATAATACGAACAAAAAAAAAATAGTACTTTTAAGGCTGAGTCAGCCTATCCTATAAATATGACAGTGGGGACATGTGATCAGAAATAATAAAAGTAAACAATTATAAGAATATTAGCTGGATTTGAAAATTTGACCATTAACAGTTTTAAACATAAAGTTTGATCAACTTATTTTGTATGGTAAGGTATAAATCAATCACTGCAGAGTGTTTTTCACAATTAGCTAAAAATGTAAGAGGTTGTTTTTACAACCTTGTCCCTGGCAACGCTTCTGTTTGTCCCTCTTCGTCATATAGTGACCAATATTGTCAAACCTGACAGGTTGTAAAAGGCGTTCTGATTTACCTGGTGTAAGTTTGCTTGCCTTGCCTTCCGATTTTTTCATCCAAGAATAACAACCAAGAATAATATTTTGGAAGATTACCACAAGTTTTTAAATTATGTTTTGTTTATGTTTTCATTTTTTATATATTTGGTAAAGGTCTAAGAATCAGTTTTATGAAAATTGGAGTTGGCAAGTTTTTTACGTTATGGTAAATAAAATCAGAACATGATGCTTCTTTTTGAGGCAACAAAAATGATTTTTTGAAAACATTACATTAAAAGAAAAGAAGAAAAAAATAATTTATCAGAAAATCAGTGCAAGAATACGAATTTTGTCAGAAACAATAAAAATAAACCACCTAACAAGTAAAAAAAAAAAAGTTGAATATGGTGTGCTAAAAATAGGACAGTGGGGAGGAATGGGTTAAGTAATAGCTACAAGCATGAGAAAGGAAAGTGTTGTTGATTAAATCAAAATAAGTTACCACACGGACGACATTGCGGTCGAAATGTAAACATATTAAAAATTAAAGTTTTGGCATAAATAAAATTCGTTTTTGAATAAAATCATTGTAGTAGATAAAGATAATTGTCAGAGGCATACAAAGAGAAGAGAAAATTACAAAAAAACGAAACAAGAAGTTGCGCATAACTTCTTTAATTACGGACCAATTTAATGATTATTTTTCAAGCTCAAGCTCGAGTTCAATAAACCTTGATTTCAACTTCATGGGAATTTGGATTAAGCGTTATCCAGGTATTCCTCAATGAGATTGGTGCAGAGGTTTTAACAAAATTACTAGTAATTTAAAGGGTTGCACAGTTGATGATTCTGGGAACCGATGCAGTCAGTTCTTCAGCAAACTATATATGTTAGTTTAAATAACTTTAGATACTAAAACTATAAACGGTGTAGCCAACAGCTATAAGCATGAAATGAAAGTCAAATAAACACCTATTACTTTAGTAAATTAATGTATATACTATATAATTGTTAAATATACACTTTTTTTTATACTATAGGGGGACAGACAAACAGACGGGTCACCTGATGGTAAGTGACAACCGCCGTCCATGGACACCCGCATCTCAAGAGTCGCAAGTGCGCTGCCCGCCTTTGAGGGTGATGAGGGATGGGGGATGCAGGGAGCGGAAAGAAGAGAGTGGGGATGAGGAGAAAGGAGGTGAGGGGAGAGGGGGAGTTGGGCCTCCGGAAACCTCACTCATTTCGGGGAAATGCAACGCAAGCGTTACTTCACAACCGGTTTTCTGTGAGGCTGTGGTATCGCACCGGTCGAGCCGGGCCCATTCGTGCCTATGTATGGCTCTACCACTGTTAAATTACACTACTAACACTTACAAATAAAGTATTTTAGTTTTTATTAAGATGCCTTAGATAATCCTATTTACATAATATAACAACATAAAAGCCGTAAAACAATTGCGTGTATATTCTAGAATTTCTCAGAATCCGGCTGTTCGCGAGAAATTAGTCACACAACAAAATAAGCAATGAAAATTGTTTAAGCCCTTGAAGCTCTACGAGATCTAGTCGTAAAATTTCGTCTTCGTCACTCTCGCACTGGTGGCATAATTACTGTGTGCGAGTGAGAAGCAAAGATACATGCAACATTGTAAGAAAATGTCGATACCGGAATAAGAGATGGCAATGTGCAATTTATACGAATTATATTCCCTTAGGCTTGCAACCGACCCGAATATTAATTTCAAGACATTTTGTAACTGATGGTTCAGCCCGCCAATTCATTATTGACGTTAAACGTGTGATCATAATTATGTTGACGTTAAACGTATGATCATAATTAAAGTTGTTTTTTTTTTATACGCGTTCCTTTTAGCTGCTATAAGACAAATTTGAAACACTGTTTTTTTATTACGAAGTCTTTTTCTGAACAATAAGATCAGAGGGAGGTAGTTTTAACCATATAAAGCATGAGATTGTGCCCTCATTTTAAGCGAATAGGCACAGGCAAAATGCACAAAAATCTATAACTTTAAAAACAATTAAAGCTTTGGGCTCTAAGATACATGAGGCTGGTATAAATATTATTTTAAGTTCAAAATATTGTTGTACATTCCTTAGAGAAAATGAGATGAAATAATTTCTTTATTTGAATACTTTGAACGCACCGCTGTCAGGGTCAGGGCATAATGGTTGGATAAAAATGAATATATAGAATATAGAGAAAAGTCTAAAAACATCACGCCACGATAGCATTACTTGCGTGCACTAGAAATTAAGTGAGCAAGAAAAGAAAATTGATAAATAAATCGATTTTAGGTTTAGTAAGGCTCTGATGTAAAAACGTACCTAACCATCTTGCGCTTAGGGTGTATCCATTGATTACGTGAGTCCAATAGAATCACATCAAGTCTCTTATTTGTTAAATTTAGAAACTGAAGTCAGTTTTGAACAATAGAAAAACAGATTGTATTATTTTTCTGGAGTCACAACAATGACGTACACTGTGTTGGGGAAAGCTATGTTTGATAGCTGGAGGAATGGAGGAATACCGACAACACAGAAAACCGTTAAACAACAATGTTTGCATTGTATAGCCGAGGAAGTGAGGGTACAGGAAGCCCAACTCCCACTATCCTCTCTCCCTTCATCGTCCTCAAAGAATGGCAGCGGTTGTCACTTACTATCAGGTGACCAGTCAGTTCGTCTATCTTTCTATATCACAAAAAAAAACACAGATTCTACAAAGGGTAAATAAAAAAACCGTATTAAAATAAAACGGAACAACGTAATTACTGAACGCTCCCTTACAATAACCAGACAAGCGACTCATCGTCTATTGCTGAAGTGAAATGTTGTTTTGCACACTACTAAGATAATAAAATAACGGCTAAGAATCACAGTTTACAGTCAACGGAGATTATATTTTAAACAAAAATATTCACGTGACCAACATCCACGTGTCCACGTGTAAAAAACCAGTCCAAGAACTTGCGTTCCTGTCGGTACCTCACCATCGTCGACGATATTTAAAGCATATTACAATATTAATCCGAGAGAAAGATATCTGTGTCAAGATAAATATAAACGGTTTGCATTAAAATAACGTTATGCGAGCCATTCACGACAACCATATCTTTATAACCTGATGACAGTTTCTTTATTAAGTGTAATAAACTAATATTGCTTTTTAATTGACATGTGGTTTTGGAGTAAGTAGCGAAGGGCCACCAGCTCCTTTCTCGTGGATGTCGTAAAAGGTGACTAAAGAATAACAGTATATATGCAGTCATACAGGGCCGGCCTGGCCAATAGGCTTGTCCCTTATCACTTAAGTGGGACTAAATTATGGTACGCAAAGGGTAAGCGTTTGAGACGCCTGTAAGCGTAAGTGAATATACGTACATATCTATAATTTAAAAATATAATAGTGCAGTAATAGTTTGCAGCCTAAATATAATAGTTACATGACATAGGGTAGTTCATAGGCTCACGCCTTTAGCCCTTGGAGGGAAGGCAATGGTGTATTAAACACCTACATTTTGCCTATTTTGTCCCACCAACGTATCAGTGGCACGCCTAATGCCGTCCACTGGGCAAAGTATTACTATATATATACTGTCTGGCCTGTTGGTCTAGTGGTTAGTGACCCTGACTGCTAAGCCAGAGGTCGTGGGTTCGATTCCCAAACAGGACAAATATTTGTGTGATGGGCATGATCATTTGTTTTGCGTCTGGGTGTAATATATCTATATTTTTTATGTATTTAGAAGTTCATATATAAGTATGTTGATCAGCTGTCTGGTTACCAGAGTACAAGCTCTGCTTAATTTGGTATCAGACGGCCGTGTATGAGATGTGTCAAGTTTATTATATTATATTATTATTTTATTATTTTATACATATACAGTCTGATAGATAACAGTCCGATCTCTTAGTCGCCTTCAGGACGCCCACAGTAAGAGATGGGGTGGCCTTACTCTACTCCACCGTGAACCACATTGCTAACACTTACTAATTTACTACTACGACTTATTTCACTACTACTAATAACATAAACGTATACTAAATAGCATAAAATAAAAGCGTATATTAAATAGCATAAAATAAAAAGGTATACTTCAGAGAAGTATTACTTTCACCTTCAGAACAATACTTGGCAATAAATCAAAGATAAACAATGAAAGTTACAGCCACACGCCGTTGCACGCTACGTTCTATGGTCACGCTAATAGTTTCAATATCCATCACAAGAATCTAGGAGAGCGATAAAAACAAAATAATTAAAATACATACATACACTCACGCATATATCACAGAAGGGGTGAGAAGAGGCGTCTCAAATGCCACGACGACGACTGTATACATACTGTCTGACTGATAGATAACAGTCCGATCCCTTAGTCGCCTTTTACGAGACCACCGGGAAGAGATAGGATGACACTATCCGACTCCACAGAACTGTTTTGGGTTCCAGTTTGCTATATGCAAGAATATGTATGTAAGGCTATCAGTAGCTTCAGTGACAAGAGATCACTCTCTTACTACACAGCTATTGAAACTTAGTAGCAGTATATCAGAAAATTATTTTAAATACTCTTTTATCAAAGAAATAACTTAAGAACTTTAAAAGATTTATAGTTGTCCAACATTATCTGCTTTTAAAATAACAATTGTCTGGTTTAAATCAGACTGATTTTGTAATATTACCATGTATGTATATTATATATTATACATGTACAGTCGTATTATACAGTCTAGATAATTTGCAACGCTTGACATGGAGACATGACCTACCAACACGTGTACAATTATATCTCCGCTTATCAGTGCAGTATATAACATATTAACAATGTGACGTTTTATTGACCGACCTCAGATAAACTCTTACACTTAGTAATCTGCTATTACTGTGTATGCCTTGAAAATTACTTACTGCGATTCGTTTTAACAATTAGAGTATATTAAAACACAGAGTAAAATTAATGCTGTGGACATGCGTTCACTACGAAGTATTTTCAATGTTAAATTGATTGACAGAGTGAGGCATGATGTGGTTAAAAAAAGGCGTAGATTGAAAAGAGACGTAGTGACAAGAATAGAGAAAGGAATGCTGAGTTGGTTTGGAAACTTTAAAAGGAAGGAGTGAAGAGCGAATGTAAAGAAATTTGTAAGGCTCAAGTGATTAGGCGAGTCGATGAGGGCAGACCCCAAAAACCGTATACTGACCAGATCGACAGAGAACTTAAAATTAAAAATAAAAAGGTTCAACCTTGATTCTACCGCGTCTGCCTACCTTGCACGGGAATAAGGCGTAAGCATATGTATGTATATACATATGTATGAAAGCTTATAACTCCAAGCTAGGTAACTGATTTTAAAATGTCTTTCATCTATAGAATGTCACTTTGTTTAAAAGTAATATAATTCAAATTAAATTTCAAATTATGTAAGGTATCAAACTTTAGGTTTTGTAAACGCGGGTAAAATGAATATGGCCTGAAATGGTGGCCGGGATCCTACGCAATCTTTCAGCTCTGGAGGTTTTTAAGTCCACCGCACGCACTCTGCGGCCTGCAGATATTCTCTCAGAAACCTTTTCGAAATATACCAGGGTCCATAAACATTAAGCCACTTCAAACGTGACACCGTGTAGGTCGGTCATCCGATACCGACATACTTTGTCAACGCTAGCTAGGGTGAGCCGATGAGTAACAAGAGCATGTAAAAATGGGGTAGAAAGTTGTTACAGTACAATTTTGTAAGCGACCTACCGCAGTCAGAAAACAGTGCAGGTACAAAAACTTGATTATTTACGTATATTATCTATTTTCTGTAGACATTTCTAACATAGGGGATACGGGCAATCTGTTTTGCGGTTATAAAAAAAACAGCGAACAGGAATTATAATTTACTTCATTGTTGCTACGAGGTGTTCTATTGGGAGATACACCATTTAACGTAGTTTTACGACGCCTAACGTAATTGAAATAGCTTCAAAGGTTTTATTACTAAGGCTTGCTGTTCAACCCACTGTGTGTTTACCTTAACAGTGGTTTAAAGGTGTGGCTTAGAGTAATAAAGTTGTATTCTGTCGCGTATATGGCTAAAATTTCAGTACGTATCTCAGTACACGTAAACGCAGTATTTGATGACTTTAATAGTTCTAATGAAAGTTTAAAGATATGTACAATGCAAATATCGATACCATTCGGTAGGATTTATGTGTATATTCACATAACTCAACATCACAGTGAGAAATTGTTTAACAATATCTGCTCCTGTCATTTTATAGCAAAAATATTATAAAATGAAAACAATTTCACAAAATACTGAAAGATGCTAGAGCCTCGCAATCGCGTCGAGGTTGAGCAACAACTCTTTACACAACATACCTAGTCTAAATAAAACAATTAAACCTGGAATACAGCCACAGACATTTTATAGACACCAACAAACGTTAACAAGTGCCTGCCAACCCACCATCTATAACATAATTGCAAATTTTTTATTGTCCTTTCTCGGAATACAGACATAAATATAAAATTTGCCTACACGCCACTCATTACCGCTGGCCCCTTTACAACGCACGCCATTAAAGATTTCCATTTAACGTTTTAACAATCCCTAATTGTAGATTATAAAACAGTAACTGTTAGGGACTGGAGGCCTTTGCTTCCACGGATAAGCGTGAATACTGCCCACTCACATATGTACATACATATATCCAAACAGTTTTGTGTTATGTGAAATTGTATCGCTTCTGAGCAATTCAATTACATTAAAGTGACAGAAATGTTTATTTAATTGGGCAACAAATACGTGATTTTTTTAAAACTAATAATCATTCAATGAACGAAAGTCAACAATCTTTTGTAACTTTTGATGACAATATTATTTTATTTTAAATACTTGTCAATATCTACATAAGAAAACATATAAATTAGAAAATTATTGTTAATAGTTTCGTATTTGCTCAATTTATGTGTAGATAACATTAAGAGTACACTTTTTAGTTCAATGATTATGTAATTATTAATCACATAAACGTTGATAGTTTTTAGTGGGTACTGTTTTCAACCCCTCGGTAAAGACCCAAAACCTATCTTTTTACTTAATATTGTATCGTTTGCTATTTTTTGAAATAATAATATTTTAAACATTTCCATTAGAAAGAGAACGATATTTTATTTTTTTTCTTACAAATTAAAAACACATTTGTGAATTAGTTCACCTTTTGCGTTAAATTGGGCAATACTCTATCAAAGTATAATTATTCGATAACCACTAGCCTTTTGGAAGTTATTTATTATGTGACTAACGGTCCAAATAAAAAATGAACACAACGACAGGTGATGTTCTTTTGTCGATAAAATTACATCGATGGTTCGAATAATCTAATACATATAATATAATCGATGATATATCATCTTTGAACAAGACGAGAAGATAAATCATTTTTGTGTTCATCTTTGTAGACATGTGACACGTAAATCATTACTGCATTTTTCATTTATTTAGAAAAAAAAAGATGTTTAATATCGTCAAATCATATAGCAGACAAAACGACAAAGATTTATATTTGACTTTTTATGAGACTAGACCACAATCATAACTAGCGCGATACTAGAACTGAAGTTACAATATAAACCTACAAGTTGCAATGGTTGTAAACTTACATACAATACAGTGTAATAAAGCGAATGAATGTAATCCTCCTCCATTCTCGACCATGTTTACGTAATAAAAGTTACCGTCGCATGGCAAATTGTCTAATTTAAGTAGTATTTAATTTATGCATAAACATAAAAATAATACTACTTATGAATATGAGAACTTAACTAGTTGGTTTGTTCAGATTGGAACACGAAAGCTTTAGACTTCAAAACATTATTTTGTTTTGTGGGAAATATCTTGAAGTTAAAAAGTTGCACTAAAAAAATATATAGACACTATCTTTTGAATCGTTTATTTTAGGACGCATTCACTAATTTTGTCAATTTTACTTTTATAGCTAATATTATTAGTTGATTATTGTGTTACTAATAAGCTGCTCTATGTAAGATATTATCGCAAAATCGCCAAGGCGTAGGTCAATCATACCAAAAAAAAATTGTAACCTATATTTTATTAAGTCATTGAGTTTTAAATAATTAACTTAATGTGAATGTGTCATTAAGTGAACAACCGAAAGATTCAATTGGAAAATTAGAATAATATAAAACAACTCACCCATACACCGAAGATAGAAGGTATGATGTCCAATCGCCTTTGCAACACAGCATCGCACAGCATGCGTCCACACAAAACACGGCACTTGTAAAACAAAGTATCATTCGCAAAATAACTTCATCGACGATGATAGTACACCACTTATATTAGTATTATTAATTTCCAGCATTTTCCTACAAAAAGAAAAATAAAATAATATCGACACTGGCACAACACTATGATGGGGAAATTCGAATGTCACTTGTTAAATTTCGAATTTGGCCACCCTCGTCCGGTCACTGCAAAGTTGAAATCACGACTGGTTAATAGCTCCATACATTTGATAGTGATGACTTGCCCACTTATCGGTGCAACAAATTTGTTGTGTGACATGTGTGCGTAAGTGTAGACGAAACTGAATTTGCAATGTAATACAATGTTTTATTCTTGTAATATATTAATAATAATGTCAGTACATACATAACATTACAATGAATACGTACCAACATACGAACAATGTATATAAATTTGTTATGAAAATGATACCAACTGGTTAATTGATTTCTTAAAATAACATTTGCATAACTTTTGTATTATTGTTTTGTTCCAAACGACAGATCTCGTCTTACATGGGTAAGAAAAATCAGATTTCGGTTAAGTAATAAAGCAAATCGACACCACGCTTACTTTGTAGACCATGTGAATTTTAAATATAAATCTAAACCAGGACTTAAAACAGTTTTTAATGTTAACTATGCCACTACCCTCGAAAGCCTATTTTAATAACTGCGACATGGAGGTCGAAATTTTCATTCCCTTTGAACATAACTTTAAAAGGAAGGTGTATTTTTTAAAACCAAGCAACTTTTATTTTGTGTTAACTTTGAAATTAGAAATAAATGAAATTTAATACATAACTATGTCCGATATTATATTAGAAAATCTATCGATTAAAGAGACGACGGCTAGGTCTCCTCACTAAATTACGCGACCGCCACAATTAGCAATCTGTCTGATGCCATTTGTTCGTATTGGCAACAAATATAATAAATTCACAAACTGTTATTATACTAGTTATTCGATTATACCACAAATATTGTTGGTATCGGCAATTACTTCTGAAATACCGCCCAAATGACGTTTCAATGGCAAACGCTTTCGGACAAGGACGGGGCTATGAAAACGACTACAGGTTTTTCCCATTATAACATGATAAAGAAAAAATAAACGGAATTTTTAGTAAAGCAGAAATAGTTCTGTGAGACCAGACTTTGTTTTTTCACGAGTTTGAATCCTAACAATTATTATCTTTGCCTAGTTTAAACATTCATATTAAAATAAATGTGTCTTAGATAATAAAAATAATAAGAAGTCTGTAATATGAATAACTCGATTTAATATCAGGAAAAACATTGCCCGTTGAAATATTGGGACTGAATCAGTACATCTGTAAAAACGCAGTTACGAGATATCTGTATTTTACCTTCTTTTTTATTTTTATTTTTGTTCAACTTATGTGAATAACCAGCTAATAAAATTGCTAATAGTTTAACAAATCAAGTAGTTAGTAAAATTAACTCATCATACGTCCACGGCAAGTTTATACTGTCGACGTTACAACATAATAAGTTATGAATTAGGACGTATTTACAATAAATTTTACATTTTAAATTTGTTTGTCCTCAAAACGAAAAGGTACTGTGAAATAAATCTCAGTGCGTAGGAGTTTATTTGCGTGCAAAATTAAGTATTTCAACATTATTTTCATACTTTTTTTTTGAAATTCGGAGTGTTTTAATTTTTGTATAAATTATTATTATGTATATTATTTACAGTACGTATATCGCTCTTTCTGTGGCCATGACTTTTTTGTTCTAGATCAATGTTTCGTAACTTAATTGGTATGTTATTATCTTATTACATAGAAAACAATGCTCAAATTGAATTACTCAATTCCCTTTGAATATACAGTTTTTTAAATGATATGGTCATTGACTATCATGACTTGTTTCTTATAACTTTACTTCAAAACTGTTGGGTTTAATAGAAACTTGTATGAAATAACGGTATATGACGTCATATTTTGTGTACACATAGTGTGTTAGCCCGAGGGTCGCAAGTGAACAAAATTCATTGAATATTACACTAATGTTAGTCACTGAACTCTTTTATCTTTGTCTATTTACGTACAGATTTAACACTTTATAAGACTATTGATTTTATTATTTTGTATTTAACTATGTAAGACCAGATCATTCTGTCCGTGCCAATTTAAAATTAGTTTCCACTGAACGCTGGGTGTTTAAATAACGTAATTAATTGCTATCAACAGACAGAGTAATGTACAGACCATACGACAAACTAGTACATATACATATACCATCTGTAATAGAGTTGCTTTGTTTTGTGTTTGTTTTTGAAGGAGAATAGTAATGAAGATTTGACAATATCGATGTGACTTACCAAGTGAGTATAATATCTGGTTCGATTGATTGCCCTGATCTTCTTAACAAAATAAATTTAAATGTGCCGACTAAAAGTGTAAGACATTATATGCCTATTCACCTTCCATTTGCATCCTCAAATTATCGTCAAAACGCGTTTCTTTGGCGAGCGGGAAAAGCATTAAATGAACAAAACAAAATACATAACTTTGACGTATTCAATTCTAAACCCGATTCCTTAAGGCGGATGCTCAGCCTTGATTTTTTCAAAGACACAACCAGCAATAACCAACAACTTCTCAATTTTTATTCACTGATGCCTTCTTCCACACTTACTACACAGCTAGACACTGAAACTCGCTGTGTTCACGCATCGTCTTCCATACAGTAGCTAAGCGTGGGGACCTTTAATTGGCTATCTGTTACACATTATACATCGCTAGCATGTTATTATCTGCTGTTGGTCTTCCTAAGATTAATTAAATAAATTAAATAAATAAATAAATATATATGACATTAAATGTGTCATAAAATGTAGAAATAAATAAAATGAGTAAAAAACAAATTCAGTTTCGTTTTGTATTCAGTTTCTAGATCGTGTTGAGTGTGCCTAACGAAATATGTATATATGTATGTTTTGTTTAGTGTCAAGGAAGATATTTGTTTTTTCGTATCTCTAATATACATTTTTTTTCTTTTTATAAGTTGAAATAGCACCTTGTTTTTCATTATTACTTTTAAACGGGAAAAAATCCAGAGGCAGTAAGGTTCATTTATATACAATCATTTATTATCTAAAGAACCTTACTACTTTGTTGTTTTTTACTGTCGATCAAAATGTATATTCATTATTTATTCAAATAATTGTGGCTATTTATATATTCAAAAGGTCATAAGATCAATCTTATTTTTATTTACCCTCACGCATTACACATTTTTTTTAATAAAGTTGGTAATAAGCTTAGTCCACAAACCGAAACCTTTTTCTAAATTATTCCCAAAACCTTTCTTTTTCATATCACTCTTTGAATTTGGAATGAATTCAAATGTAATTTCCAAACAATTAATTTAAAATACATTATTGTTCTAGAACATGGCGATTATATTTTTAGAGACTTCTTTTCCCTCGAAATACTTGACATTGGCGGAATCCATAAACAACCAATAATTAATTCAAAATATCCGTGTATTCAATTTTGACATGTCTGTCTAGCAATTGTCGCTTGACTGTTGACTTTTTGTCTGTCAAAGAGATAATAAAATAATCAATGACTTAGTTTTGTTTATACCATTCTTGACACGACCAACATGATTTTGTTAAAACGCAAACGATTTATAATTGCGTACATAAGAATTTTATTTGTTTTATTCCCACGTGTTTGTTAGTCAACGCGACTTAGTTTATGTGTATACATGCGTATCATGCGAATGCGAATTCATAGTATTCACTTATTAAAAATTTTGTCGCGTGCGTACTTTTAAACTAAACAAATTAATTTACGGCTTCTTATGTGCCTGTGTGTACGTGTGTGTGACGTGTTTACACAGTAATCTAGACTGAATTGATTTCTCCGCTGTTTACCTATGTGTGTCCGATAAGCTTTTCTATTATTGTAAATGAATTCTATGGTTCAATGGCCTATTCTAATATATGCAATCTTATAGGCTGTGGCTGTCAATTAATGTTATGAATGTTTTTGTGTAAAGTGATAAGTATTCCCTTCTACACTGCAAGTGACAAATTTAATTCTAAGGGAAAAGTAATAAACAATAATAGAAAAAGAACGCAATAAAATTAAAGTAATATAAAAGTAAAATACGTTGCTAGCTACGTAGGAGTTAAGTAAAATATTTCTGTTGTTCTTACACAACCTTGTAGTGAAGCCGACTAAGTTAGTACGAGCATGTTTTAACATGCATAACATTTGTAGTTTAATTTGAAAAAAACAACGTTTATTAAGGCCTTTATAGAATATTGTAAAGGCCATCCATTAGAAACGAACTAGTAGTGATTTTAATAAAACATTATTTGTAATCAACAGCGAAGGAGGTACAATTTTAAAATAAAAATAACAAGAAATAAATTTGTCACTATCAGTTTGTATACTAATTTCGTGTGTCTTTTGGGTAAAAACTATGTATTACTATTAAAGTCCGTACTGGCGTGTCGAGTTCCTGAGTTCGTGACCGTCGAATATGTTCAGATTGTGCTTCCTCGCGTACTCGTTGACGATCATCTTTCCTGTGAACAATGGTGTCGCGTTGTGTGGACTGTCGCCAGCAATTTACAGTTAAATATCAGAAAATAGCATTAGAAAAAATGAAGTTGTCAATTTTGGTCGTTAGTCAATACATAAGGTATCTGTAATCCTTATGATTACAAAAGTGACGATACTACTGAATAAATACTTACATATATTGCAGCTTGTCATATCTGTAGTCACGATAGGATTAATTAGTCATAAATGTTTGCGATACACTAGGAGGGGTTCTTAACAAAACAATACAAAAACTTGAAACAAGCAAGAACTGCCAAACGATACTTTATAATATAAGCATTGAAAGCTGTTTTTGTAGTCAAAAACAATATTAATAGACGATTCTTCTGTTTTGAATGGTATTATATATTTTTTTTATATTCATAATATTTATTATTCATTTCATCACCAGCCTATCGCCGTCCACTCATAAGCGAAGGCCTCCCACAGGGACCTCAAACTATCCCGGTCTTGGGTCCGCATCCAAGCGCTACCAGCCACTTTCCTTAAGTCGTCGGGTATATATAGCTGCAGAGTGCCTTACACTACGTTTGCCTGATCTCGGGCTTCACTCTAAAACATATCGGGTCCAGCGACCATCAATCCGCCTGGAGGCATGACCGAACCACTTCCACTTTAGCGTACCGATTACTCTGCTATATAACTTCCTTTCGAATTTTATCGATTATAGGAACACCTAGCATCGCACGCTCCATTGCACGCTGAGCGATTTTAAGCGAGCGATTTTATTAATTTATTTGTAGACCAGTCTAACGGCAAGTGGCCACATCTCGGCTCCTTATTTCATTGTGGGTGGGACGCACTGGTTACTGCCTTGGTTTTTAGCGATTGCGGGATCGGTGGCTTGAAGATCTCTCGAGATACCGATAGGATGACTTTGTAGTCTGAAAATCGCAAGTGCGAGATGTATTGGCCATTGATATTAATTGTCGGTCCGTTCCAATTTTGAAAACGTTTTGAAAACGTCTTGCTTTGCTTGCTTGTCTTGCGTCTGCATTGGTAAAAATCTAATCTCGACCAGATCGAGATCAGGAAGCTCATCTTAGAAGTGGCGTAGCACGCGGCACCGGTGTTCATTTTGAGCAACCTGGTCCTCAATCGCTCGAGTATTCAACTATCGAATATCTTGTCTTACTAGCCTCATAAATTCAGGATGTATCTGACGAGTCGGCGATGACTTACGGTGTTAAACACCCTATCTTCGGACTTCGGACAGCCCAAAACATGTCAGTTTATGTGGCTCACCTTCGCTTCCACTTCTGAGGGGGATTTCTCAAATGGACATTCAAGAATTGCAAACATACTCAGCAGTACTTAAAGGTTACTTTAAGATTCATATATATTTATGTATAAATTAACAATTAGGAACTTAAAATATTTGAAATTGTATTATTTAAATATTCAAGTCAAATTTTCCAATGCATTTTTCTGAAATAGAGATTTGAAACTATTTTGCTGCATTGTAATAGAAAACAAGTATCTTTTAATATATTTACAAAGTTAAGTGTCATTATTTTCAGATGCACAACTAAAAAAATCTCGTTTTGTAAACAGCAAAATATTTTCTACCCATCATAAAGATCGTTATTGCCACAATACACATGTTTTTAACTTATCACGTTATCGTGCATTCATAGAATTTTTACAACCTATAGATGTACATATATATGTATATACTCGTATATGTAAATATATATATATATATATACAGATGTCACGAAACTCAACGTCAGGCGGGGTACGGGTTAACAGCCTAGGTTACACCAGTTCTGTCAAAAATATAAAAGTTCCATGTGACTTGGTTAAGCGATAATAAGAATGTTTATGAAAATGTTGAAAATTAACAAGCTCGATCACATATTCAGGTACTGTGATCACAATCACTTTTTATGTAATCCTACATAACTACACAATGATTACAATACAAATCCAATAATTAATGTTGTGAGTTTAGTACATCAAAATAAAGTGTTATTTAGTCATGATTAAGAACATTTTATAGAGTAACTTTGACAATGTATTTTTTTAAATGAATGTTCTATACTATCCGATGCAAGATATTTAATAAAAAGTGGCCCATTTAATTAAGATTTGAAATTGTACAACAATTGCTACTTATCTTTTCATAAACAATATTATCAAGATTTTTCACCATTTAGAGCATTAAAAACTTGAACTATAAATAATAAAGCCCTGTAGTGTTATGACAAACGTTAATTAATAAACTTTTTTTGGCAGATCTGGTACAACATAGCCTATCGCCGCCCTATACCCGCTTGACGTTGAGTTTCAGGACATTTTTTTACACATATGTATATATAGGATATGTTTTAAAAAAAATATATTATGTTTTAAAAAAATTAATGTGTGA
Source organism: Tyria jacobaeae (assembly GCA_947561695.1). Classification (NCBI taxonomy): domain Eukaryota; kingdom Metazoa; phylum Arthropoda; class Insecta; order Lepidoptera; family Erebidae; genus Tyria; species Tyria jacobaeae. The sequence goes on along the minus strand of OX387225.1, from coordinate 12,924,853 downwards.
TAATGATATTTTCAAATAAACTTCTTAAGTACATAAAAACGTGATAAGAAACAGTTGTATAGTTATAACAAAGTGCTGCTTTTTATACTCGGATAAAGTTATATCTATATTTTACGCTATTGCTTATTGCATATGCTATTAGTTTGATTTTGATTAACCAATTGATAAAATTACAAATAATACATAATTCGAATAATATGTTAACAAAGTAATACAAATAACTAAATGTAAATATTTATAAACTTAGTCGTATCTAGAATATCAATTGAAAAGATAAACCGCACATCTATTAATTTTTTAAATCAACCTGTGAATGTACTTGTATCCTTATTTCATTTCATTGCATTTATGTATATATTTTAACTGTTTCAAATAAATATGACCTTGTTATTTTTCTTTAAGATTTTTTTTTAATAAGATAATACTGAAATTTATCGCAAAAAGTAATAAAATATCTGTTATATACTTGGTATCCAAATTTACTTTAGAAAATGTTACTGGGTAAAATATTTTTCATAAATAGTAATTATATTGGTTAAATAGTAATATAAAAAAAAAAACAAAAAAACTTCAATATATTATATTATACAACTTATTGAAGTTGTTTTAGTTTCACTAATTAACTTTATCTTTTTTAATTGAATTTACTTATTACTTTATCTAATTTCTTCACAAATATTATTATTCGTAATGTTATCATTCATTAATCCAATTAAACATATACTTATATTTAATATTCGCAATGCATGTGCAATACAATCGCTGCAGCATTTGACTTTTAAACACCTACCTTCGTCAATTTTCCGCGAGGCCTCGTCCACGTCGCCTGCGTAGTTGAGGATTACCAGCACCAGCGGCATCATTTCCCAGGAATAATGGAATTTGTCCAAAAGTTTGTGACAATTCTCCACTAACGTTTCCAGGGGAACCGCTGCAGACAAAGAAAATGAGATATAAGTTAAATATCAACAAGTTAATTATTAAAATAAATATAAAGCCGACGACATTAGACTTCCTTTTTATTTATATTTTTGCTGACGTTTTTTCTAATTCCATAGGGGGACAAACGAGTAGAAAGGTCACCCCTTTTTTATACTATACTCAATACTGTGCTCCAGAGACGAACAGACGGGTCCCCTGATGATAAGTGACAACCGCCGTCAATGGACACCTGCCACCTCGAGAGTCATAAGTGCGCTGCCCGCCGTTGATGGTGATAAGGGATAAAGTTATGCGGAGAGGTAAAAAGGGGGAGGATAAGAAGATGGGAAAAGGGGCGGGGGTCAGGGGAGAGGAAAAACGAGAAGGGGGCAGTAGGGCCTCCAGAAACCTCACTAATTTCGGGGAAATGCAACGCAAGTGTTGCTTCACAACCGGTTTTATGTGAGGCCTTGGTATCGTACCGGTCGAGACGACCCATTCGTGCCTAATCATGGCTCTACCACGTAAACAATCTCGACATCAATAATGTATCTGAACAAAATGAAAATTATGCATTTCAGACAAAGACTGCCTGTTAGGCCGCTTAAGGTTTCTTATGAAAACACAAGCATTGCGGAGTTTGATATGACAAAGTTCCTAGGTTTACATAGATTGTAAAGTTAATTGTTAATCGCATATTGAACAGGCATGTAAGATGCTTAATCAATTTTCGTATTCTCTTTACAAATTTAGATACATGGCTATGTTGCTGCCAGCTTGGGATATGGAATAATATTCCGGGTTTAAAGTGTTTCTGGCGAAAGCGACGTATCCGAAGTATTTGCAATATGCAACACATGGATTCATGTAGATCACATTTCATTAAATTAAGTATACTGACAATATCCTCTTTATTTATTTATGAAACGGCAGTATTTGTAAAATTTAACGAGGAACTGTTCGAATATCGCACTAGAGTAGGCCATAAAAATAAACTTCGATTGGCTATAAGCAACACGAAACTGTTACATGAAAGCATAATTTTTATCTTCAATCACAAACCGGCATCATTTAGGAAAGTCGAGCAAATACATATGTATATTTAAGAATAAGCTACACAAAACTTGTTGCTAGTATAAAAATGTTATTACACGATTGAGACATAACATATTTCGAGAGGGCAAGACGCTTAAATAAGAACTGACCAAAATGTTAACACTGTTTTATATTTTGTAAATAATATTATTGGCTATTTTTTTTTTATTTATTTTTTTAAAGTATATTTAATAATTCAAAGTGCATTTTGCATCAATTCTTTTCAAATTTTAATAATCAATGTAATAATATATAAATATTGAATATTATGACTTGACTATAAATGAATTGATGTAAGCACCTACATATGTAATAGATAAAATAGAATATAACTAATTTGTAAGAAAATAAATCGTAAGATATTGCATCAACTTTTTGTAAACACCATAAATATATTGTAACCGTGTTTTGCCATAAAGAATTTGAATTGAATTGAAATGAATTGAAATTAACTAGTAAAATAGAGTACCAACCCATCCCTTCCCGTGGGTGACATAAGAGGCACAAGGGGACTGTATCAGACAGTATGTATACAGTCATTGTACATATACATATATGGTAAACGTGTATGTGGTGGTTTCCATGTTCTGAAGACTGGAAATATCTTTGGTCAGTATTAGTTCCTCTAGTAAAGTACATCTTTAGATTTGAGTATCGGCTATCGTCATAGTACAATTGCACATTATAATTTTTGCTAATGCTTATACAAAAATGCATCTAACCGTATTGGTAAATATATATTTCAAGTAAGTGATAATCATCATTAGTAACGTAAGTGATAAATAAGTAGCTAGCTTGTCTGCCGCTCCAGACGGATCTAGTATATCACTTGAAACCAGTTTTGTTTTCCTGCACGTGTATGTTTAATTTTCTCACAAATTCATAATTTTCTTTATAACTCACCTTCACATTTATAATTTATACTAATATAATCAAGCTGAAGGTTTTCGTGTTTGTAACAAGCTAATATCTGAAATGAGATTAGATAGATATACCTAGTATTTATTGGCTATAAAACAACACTACGCTACGCCCATTAGGAAGCAGGCAGTTACTATAACAGCAGGGAATGACTAGTATTATAGATGTATAATATGTTAGAACCAACCAATATATTGAGAGATTTGCTGTTAATTCTTTATTTCGTTTATCTTTTATCGGGAGACTTAAACGAATCCTAACAATATTAGAACAACTCAAACCATGGGAAAATAAATATGAATCTTTTTAAAGTTGTTTTCATCTTTTTTTTAATTGAGCAATGCCTGTCTTTTGTTGCGCCTAGGAAACACGGTAGACTTAACAAATTACTATTAAGTTTCTTAAAAAGAATTTGAATCGACCATCGACAAAAGTTATAAATTGTCATTAATTGTGGGTAGTTGAGCCGTAATAGTGGTCTAGAACTATTCGATAATAAGTACTTAACTATTTGTATCATGCGAGTGAACATTAAGCTGTCAGCATTCATCAACCAATCGTTGTATGATTACTGGTTGCAGACAGTCATTAAAAACTGTGTTAGCAATTATCACTTTGTAGACGTTTAATATAGTATCGAATTTGACCAATGAGTGTTGTTTTGTTCACATCCGGTATTTGAACGTCTGTCATTAATCTGCAATGAAGCATTACAGTCAAATCTTCGGTTTTAGAAAATTGTCGTGTGTATAAACATTTACTTCAAGTTTTTTTTTAATATAAACTTATATTATAAATTATAACTATGACTACAAAAACCAATTTAGCAAAAAAAAGAGAGAGATTATCTCCGGGGTACTAGCTCCGCATCGTCGCCTATTGGTAGCGTTCGCAAAAGGCTGACAATTTTCATTCAACGTGGCCACGTGGATTGAGGTGCAAGAAAAACGCCAGCTTCTGGTCACGTGAAATGTCGATCAGTCGCTTAGCTTAGCTAGTTCCTAGTAAATGTCAAACTCAAAGCGTTTACTACAACGAAGTGTACACTTTGGGTGGTGTTAAACTTAAAGTAGGATACTTAAAACTTAATGTCTTTATTAAGGATTGCAATACTGAGGGTTTAACAATATTTCACAATACAGTTATATAGGAATTGGAAATGTTATTAATGGAACGAGCCCGGACGCCAAGGTTATCGTCGACTTCTCTACCCCAAATGGCTCCAAAACATAATTACTTATTAAATCATTGAATTTACGCCGTTTAAGAAGATGTGATTCCGTAAGGGTGGACTCAAATGGCGTCCATCTTGTGGTTTCGTATATAAAAGTTACCAACTTTAAAATTTAACGCCTCTAGTACTTCACTATTAGTGGTAGAGCCATGCTTACGAACGACTGGGCCGGCTCCAAAATTAGTGAGGTTTCCAGAGACCCAATTCCCCTCTCTTCTTTCCCCGCATCTCGCCATCCCTCATCAGTTTCAAAGGCGGGCAACGCAATTACGACTCTTGAGTTGCAGGTGTCCATGGATAGCGGTTGTCACTTATCATCAGGTAACCCGTCTATTCTGTCCCCTAATATTATATTTATTAAAATCTATTTGGTTACATCAATGCTATATAATATAATTTAATGAGAATGGGTACTATGAGAAGATATTGCATTGTCTTGCATGTTTATTGAAAACAACTTTTACTGGCAGGGATTATGGTTCTCCTGTATTTTTAAGTCGACGACTCTACGACTTTAAATATCTATTTTAAATGTATACTTAATACTATTATTATTTCTTTTATTTTTTTTTTGTTTACGGGGTGGAAGATCCTTATGGATGTCCTTTATCCATTAGGTAGGGCGTCAGCGTCTCAAGGGGTCTTTCGGACTCTAACCGACTAAAAACTACCCCGGTGTTCCTAGGTCGCAGTCCTTAAAGAACCACGCACGCAGTCCTCAAAGAAGCACGCACGGAACACTGCACACTGCCTCTTAGGCCTGTAACTTAGGACGACGAATTCCCCAAAATCGTCGCCCGCAGGCCACTTCCTAATGTGGCCTGAGATCAACAAATGCCCTCCGGCGCCCGGTGCCCTTTCTGCGGGCAGAGAGACCTGTGCGTGCCATTCGTTCTCTCTCCCGTTCCGCCGCTTCCTTTAAGGATATCACCTTCTCGCAGAAGGAAGCGACGGCGCTCCATGCGCTCTCGCTCCGGACCATGGACAAAACCAAAGTCGGAAGCGAGAGAGGAAAAAGATGCCATTGGTCGTATCACCTCAATTTAAGAGCACTTCCCTAACTGCATCAGCCAGTATCGGAATCCTTGGCTTCAATATATCAAGCAAAGTCCAGTTTCGCGGTCACTTAGAGAGTAAAGCAATATTAGCCTCGAAGAAGCTTGGTGTGCTAAACAGATCGAGACAGTATTTTACTCCGGCCCACTGCCTGCAACTTTATAAGGCGCAGGTTCGAACGCACATGGAATACTGTTCTCATCTCTTTGCAGGTGCACCCCAGTACCAGCTTCTCCCTCTTAACCGCATTCAACGGAGAGCGACTCGCATCATCGACTGCCAAGATATTTCTGATCAACTTGACACCTTGGCGTTGCGTAGAGATGTAGCTTCACTCTGCATCCTCTATCGCTTGTATCATAGGGAGTGTTCAGAGGAATTGTTCGGATTTATACCGGCTGCAGGTTTCCGCCATCGTCCTACGCGTCAAAATATCCATCCTCATCACCTGGACGATTGGCACTCCACCACTGTCCACTTCTCCAGAAGCTTTTTGCCTAGCACAACCAGCTTATGGAACAAATTGTCACCTGCCGTATTTCCGAACCGATACGACCTTCAAACCTTCAAGAAAAGAGCGTACTCCTACCTAAAAGGCCGGCAACGCACTTGTGACTCTTGAGTTGCGGGTGTCCATGGGCGGCGGTAGTCACTTACCATCAGGTGACCCGTCTGCTCGTTTGCCCCCGCATCGCATAAAAAAAAAATAACAAATCCGCAGGACCGACTGCCACGGCAAGATCACGATGCTGGCTGGTCCAAGCATGGCATTCCGCCAGCGTGTGAAGTGCCCTGTCGTCAGGGCAATCATCACAATGATGGCACCGTCACGTCAGCTCCCGACCGAGCCACCAAGATCTGGCGGAGCTCAGCTCGGTGAGCCTCTACTTCTCGAGGCACTGGCAGCTCATGCCGATCCAAAGCATCCCTGCGACACCGATACTGTATCGCAAGGAGTACTGCATCTAGATCGCAGGGCGTGGATCCGGCAAATAAGGTGGCTGCTATATAACCATTAGGGTTACTATATTAGTATAAAGTTAAAAATAGTCATTTTTTATTTATAGTCAGCTCTCAGTAGACAAAAAAAAAGAAGCAAAATTGTGAATGAAGCCCACAAAATAAACACATTCTAAAGGAAACGAACACCACTATTGTAGCGTCAGGCGTCTGCTGCTAATTGTTTAGAAGTAGAACCACGCTGAAACCTATTCAAAACATTTCTATGACATTACTAGTCGTGAGACCAAGGTTCTCTTCTCAGTACAAATATTTAAACAAAAGCGGTACTTCAGTGTAATGACACTAAGTCTTTAACAGTGAATTTCTTTGTTATTGTTATGTAACATAAATAAGCTGTTGATAACATGTTTGAAAGTTTCAAGTACCGAACAATTCACAGAAGTGTTTGTTTAAATTATGTTTACTTTGATTTTTTTACTGTCACTGTTTTGACAATAGTTCATTGGAAGTAATTAAGGTTACGATATATGCAATAGATGCTGTGCCAACATTCCTGAACCTATCTGTAATAAGTAGTGTTTAATTTAATTTAATATACTGCAGAAAAATTACGTTGTATCTGAATTTCTTACAACTAACACAAATAGCCAAATTGGTACTTCCTACTATTTACTTCTTTTTTTATTATAGGCGGACAGGCGAACAGACGGGTCACCTGATGGTAAGTGACAACCTCCGTCCATGGACAATAGTACATGTTTCTCATAATACAATATATTATATATTTGAAGCAGATTTAAGTACAATAAATGATGTCACAGGAATAAAAATAAAACTATGTCGAAAAAATACCATGTCAATCCAAAAATATTTTAAATTGTACCTTTGGATTAATAACGTTTTCAATGGCAGAGAAGAAGGAATCCATAATAAGTTAAATGCGTGGTGCCATGGTGGTAAAAATTATTTATTAATTGACGTTTTACATTATGTAAGTAGTAATTTACAGTAATTTTTTTTCCTTTTATGTACAAAAAATCTTAGTTTGGTCTGTTGGTCTAGTGGTTTGTGACCCTAATTGCGGATCCAGTCGTGGGTTGGATCCCACGTGGGACAAAAATTTGTGTGATTCACAATTAGTTCTCCCGGGTCTGGGTGTTATTTGTGTCCGTTGAATGTTTGTAAAGTCCCCCGCAATATAGGAATTATTCCTAATGCAGGAGTTGTCTATTTTTTTAAATACCTATGTACCATTATACTAGTATGTACTATTATTATTAATATTCTGTCTGTCTATCCATTTCCTCATAGATGGAGATGGTCGCTTGTCGAATTATATAATATGGTTAAATATTTATCAGAACCTGCAGTAAAATGGTTTTTTTTGTTATATAGTTGTAGTTTGTGTTTCGAACGTTGTTATTTAAAGTTTCTGTTGATGTAGATAACCGGTGGAAAATATAATTCAAATAACTGATAAATTTCTATATAAAAAACTTCTGTAGATAAACATAAAAAGATTATAAATAAAACTAAAAAATATAACAGATTTCTGCACCTACAACTTAATCTATTCTTAACTAACTTAACAATGCAACAAAGACACAACAAAGTCAATCCAGCCACCAAACGCTAACCGTATCGAATCGAAAACCGAAACAATACAAACTAAATAGATAGACATCAATGAGGGACAATCGACCAACCATAAACGGGGATTAAGAATCATAATCGATGTGGCACAACACTAGTACCATAAAGTATAAGCCAGGAGGTCGTGCATCATGCGGACACTTTGCTTTTACGACTTTTACGTCTTTTATGGCTTCCCTTTGTGCTGACAGCTCCGTCGACGATAAAAATCCTATTCAGAGGTGGTACCTACACTTGGTCAGGGTTCGTCATGGTTTTAAACTGAGAGATAGTGTTGTAATATCCCCTTATATGTTGAATAGGTACGGCTACTTACGAAGTATTGTTTAAATATTGCTGTTGTAATGTTTTAAATGCTTTTGTACATGATGTCATGCTTGAAAATGTTGTTTGTGGTGGACATAAACAAAAGATAGAGAAGTTGATACCGCAATTGTTTGATGACACTACTTGAAACCTACATATGTGCTGTGACGGTGATGTTTCGAAAATGACTAAACATAGCACATTTACTACCTAATATGATTTCTACTACGACTTAAGAGTGAAGATGTCATCCTAGTACAACGAAGGACGTGTCAAAATCTCTGCAAGTATAACATTTTTTTTTTCTTTGTATATCTGCGACTTGGCGATCTGTGTTGACACACTAAGCCAATTAGTTGGTATTAAATTGCGACTATGTCAATAGGAGCACAAAGAACTCATCATTTGTGTTCTTTAATCGAATCTAGCAACCAGCGTAGGGACATCTTGCCGCTTTAATCGCTTGTGTGAGACACTTCCTGAACCCTGTAATTTAGAGGCAGGTTCATTGACGTTGGTGGATATTCGAGCTTGATACTTTTCCCTACGTTTAGCAATCTCCTGTTTGACTGTATTGATGTTTAGATCCTCATGTATGTATTTGTTGCTCACATAGTATAGTATGTTTAACATGGCTCTCAATGTCTTGCTCTGAAATTTTTCGAGTATCTCAATATTGCTGGCACTAGCAGTCCCCCACAGTTGAATACCATATGTCCATATTGGCTTTAATATTAACTAATAAGGAAGTGATTTTAATTCCTCAGAAAAATATTTATAAAAAGGTTTCATAACGTTAATTATCTCCTTTTGTGTATAGATTTCAAAATTTCAAAGGGGTAATAAAAATTATTCGAATTTAATAGTGTCCTTTAAGAAAAGGGCATTGTTATAAGATCGTACAATAAAAGCCTGACCATGAACAAGTATAGTATCTATGTACATAGGTATGATACATCACTAACAAAGATTTAAACTGCTATAAAAATTATGTTGATTCTAAAATCGCTTGCATTCAATAATGTTTTAATTACTTTTACAGGCTTAATGCAATGGAAGGCAGAAGAGTACCTATCGCAGCACTTTGCAGCAGTTTTTTTAGTTGAAGTCTGTCATGTGGCATGGACTTCCGTTGAAGTTTATAAGCCGGTTGTGGTTATTTACAAAAAAAAAAGATATGAATCACTACAAAGTTTTGTAAAAGCTCTAACAATCTTTTTAGGAACCATGTTTACTATTTTTATTATATATGTTTATATTTAACTTCAACAAGAAAAGTTGCAGGATTTGGACTTCCCGACACCATTCAAATCGAGTTATAGTTATTATTTTATTATATTTTCCCAATCTATCTATATGAGCAACATCTTTTTTCCTTCCTTGCTATGCTCCACTTTCTGTCAATATACTCAAAATTTTGAACTAATTCACAAAAGTGTCAAGACGTGTGAAGTGGGAAGACGGCAATAGGGTACCCCCTATTACGTAAATGTGACTAAATTTTAATCAGCAAAAGGCGTTAATTGCGCCGATGCCTTTTTTTTCTTACCTACTTTCAGGATACAGGATATATGTATGGACACCTCCAACTCGAGAGCCCGCAAGTGCGTGCATTTGAGGGTGATGAGGGATGATGGAATACGGAGAGGGAAAGGGAGAGGGATGAGCAGATGGGAGAAGGGGCGGGGTGTCAGGAGAGAGAATAAAGTAGAGGGGGAGTTGGGCCTCCGGTAACCTCACTAATTTTGGGGAAACGCAACGCAAATGTTGCTTCACAACCGGTTTTCTGTGAGGCCGTGGTCGAGCCGGCCCATGGCTCTACCATGTTTAAAAGGTATGTTGTATGTATCAATATAACAAACTTTTATTATTTTGTCAACAACGTTCCCAACTGCTGCCTATTTTCTTCCTGTTTACCTTCTGGACACAAAATTAAATGTATAACAATAAAGTGTATCGCCGGAATACACGGTGCATGAGGTCACGCCAGACCGGGAGCCGCAGTGCGGACGAACGAGGTTTTATGTCAAAGTTTACGACTCTGAATTTACTGAACCAATGCCGACCGAGCTGGATTACTGGGTTTGTACGTTTCTGGGTGATAAAGAATTGTATGGGAATGCTACTAGCTATATATAAGATGTCGGGGTAGATATACCGCAGTCTGACCTTTGACTGGTGAATCTTGGAGATTTTTGTTTTGGAGTTCATTTGTATGGATATAATTGTTACAACAGTGAGTAGTAAAAAAAATCTAGTCAAGATTTTTTTTACTATGGAGCAATATTTTAACGAGTTTATGTCCGAAGTTTATGCTATGCTCCCTGAAGTTTATGCCCCAAAGCTCTAAAGAAGCTCCCTAATTAGTCGACAGAATTCAACATGGGAATTATCCTACTTCAGTGATGGTTTAGTAGGGTGTTAAAAAATCAAAGAGTGGCTGAGCCATATTTTTGTGAATAAGGTATCAAAACGTCAACGCAGATGTATCAAAATAGGATTCTTGGGAAACTGGTTTAGCCTCTTAACAACACCATATTTCATAACCAAGAATAATTCTTTCAGCAAGTCTCAGCACATAAAGCTCGAATAACCCAAGCGTGGTTGAGTGGAGAGCTGAAGTCTAGTCCTGATCTTAATCTGTTGTATTATGATTTGTGGTCAGTTTAAAAGAGCATGGCATACTCTAAACGCCATTATAATTTGAAATCCCTTAAACAATCCATAAAATTGGCAGTGAAGATTTTGCCTATGTAGAGAATGCGTTTCTCTATTTATAACTGGTCTCAACGTTTAAAGAACTGTATGAAATGCTATTTATTATATTAATGTATAAACTAACACACTTTAGAGTTATAAATGTTTTATGCAATAGAAAAAAAATCTTATAACAATATTTCAGGCGAGACTAGGTATATTCAATTTACAGACACAGTTTTTAACAATTATATAATATCATAAGATCTGCGAAGACGTTGCCATAACATAATAACATTTTTTTTTTCTAAATACAACTCTCGCACTAGGACTGATTCTTGTATCGCAAGGACTTGACAAACATAGGTCCAAACAAGGGACACCTAAACTCACAACAGCTGTTTGTAAATCACACAATTTTTTAACCCTTACGGGAATCGAGCCCACGAACTCAGGCTCAGTAGTCACGGTCGACCAACAGGCCAGTTACACGTAAATGTTTTCAATACGGCTGTCGAAATACAAAAGCACCATTAATTAATCATTTGAATACTTCGTAGGCCAAGTATTCGCACATGACCATTTATACACAAGTTAAAGCTTCAATATTTAACGCTTAGAGAAACAGGAAAGTATTTAAGTCCAACTCAATAGGGGGTCGCACTTATCCCCAATCTTCAATAATATAGTAAAATAAACATTAAATAAGCAATAAAAATATCGTAAGACCTTAGATAGCCTTCAATGGCTTGTCAAATAAACGGTGGATAGGTGAGGCTATCCGTCGTTTTATGGCTAATGTCAAACCCATGATAATTTTAAGTATTACACTTTACGATATGTTTTAACAACGATTTATTAATGTAATGGCGGTAGGTTGGGAAAACTTATTGGCTTTGTTCTTACCGTGCGGTGAAAGACAGAAATAACATAAGAATTATTAGACGTCTATGATAACTATAGATTACCTGTTTACAAACACAGGTCTACAATTTACTACAGAGTATTTATTAAAATTGTTGAATAGCCGGGTGGTACTCTGTGGAGTAGAATAGGGCCACCCTGTCTCTTGTCGTAGAACGCTAATGACGGATCGGATTATCGTCTATCAGACAGTAGTGTATATGTAGTCATACAGTTCCAGGTTGACCGCAATAGGCTTGACGGCAGTAGGCCTAAATTATGGTTATCAAAAATTAGGCTTTTGAAACGCCTTCTCCTTTTCTATAAACGACTACACGTGCTGGCCTGAGGAGTCCGTTCGAGAGTCGAAAATATACGATTCCGAACTAAACGGTTCGGCTCCTCTTTCCTGTGCCGATTGGTGAAAGCCTGGAATTACACTACTAGCGCATGTGTTTCCTTCCCACTTTGATCCCGGGTCCTTTAACTGGGGCGTGAAAAAGCATCGCACCAGGCTGCTATAGTTTGAGACACACTTCAATGAGAATGGTGACAACCACTCTTAAACTCCAGTGGAGTCATTATGGTAGGCATATATATATATATATATATATATATATATATATATATATATATATATATATATATATATATTTAAAAGGAAAAACAAAACTTCATTAAAGTGTTAATTCATCGCCTAACACCTGAGACCCTCTAGACTCCGACTGCGACTGAAGGAAGTTTTTTTCGAGTAGATATGTATGACATTTCACTGTCACAGCCTAAATACGTCTTCATGGATTTCAACATGTAAGGTATCATTTCAAATGCTGAAATAACGGCATTAGGTATTACATTTTCTAATTCATTTACTTGTTAAAGTTTGTTTATTTATTCATATTATCTAGGTAGATAAACCTGTACTTTAAAATATTATTTTTTGTTGCAAATATTTCAAATAATTTTAATATATACATACATACATACACGAACGCCTGTATCCCACGAAGGGGTAGGCAGAGGCGTAATTAAGGGCCAAAATGTTGCCCATTATAATTTATTTACATTTACATAATAGGGGGCAAGTCTCATACTTCATTCAATGTCGTGAAGCGATATATGAAAAATTAATATAAAACATAAAATGATTTATTATTAGCAATAAATGTACGACATGAAGGGTAATCTCACCTTAATGGCGTTAGATAAATATTACTTAGCCGTGTTTTATTACTTATACTTATTATGCAATTTACAGCTTCTAAATAAAGTTTGTTTAATCAACACGTAAAAGTTAGATTTATGATACCTAGAAGTTTGTGTGGGCTCGAGTCACTTCGCACAGTCGTTAAAACTAATCTCGAAAGAAATTACACAAGTTATTAATTTCACACATTTATAATAAATTTGAAGTTATTAATAAGCTGTCGTATTTGATTATTTTCTTTTAGACCCTGTGTTTAATTTTTTTATTGTGTAGGTACGTGAACCAGGATGCAATGCAGACAAGGATTATCATCAAGTAAAAGTTCCTTGCCCGTTCTTCTAGATCCTATTGATCTGGTATATGAACAGGCAACTGCCTTCACGATTGACTTATTCTGCCCGACTTCTTCTCTTGACAGTTCAAAAATACTTATGATTGGTTTGATTGTAATAAATGGTTTTAATTTAATTTGATTTGATAGTGACCCATGAAAACTTCCAGCAAAAAAGAGGCTAGAAAGACAGCAGGCGATAATTAGTTCAAAAAGCTTCATTACTTACTATTACTTCATGATAAATTGTAATATGTCTTGTTGTTTCAAACCTTAATATTATTCATCCATTCAATTGAATATTTTCTTTTAATTTAAATGGAACCAAATTTGAGTATAACTTTAGTTTAACTAAAGATTTGTTGAATTTAATTAAAAATTAAATAAGGCGCAAACTTTTACAAATTCAGAGTGAAGTAAGTACGGAGCGATGAATCTTTAAGTGTTTTCTGAGAAGTCCTAAAAGTCTGATAGTGTTCACTATCACTACATACTATTAATAACACTAAAATAAGTTATTTTATTTTTACTTAAATTAGAACATAATATGTTCCTATATTATAATTATTACTTCAATATTTATTCTACAATTTATATTCAATAATATTATTTTAAAGACTTATTAGGTACAAGAAATAGAAGGCAAAACTTGTTTTAAATATGTGTACCTATGTATTTTATTTATAATTTGTGTTTAAAATTAAATGTAATGGAAGCTATAAAACTTTAGAACAGCGGTCAGAGGTCTTCTAGTTTGTAAACAATTTACCGTTTATTAATGTAAGTAGGTAAAGAGCTATGTAGGTAGGTACCTAAGTATCCTCTTGTTTCTGATCATGGAGCTAGAGAAACAGTGAGCACCGTTATCACGCGTTACTTTTTATGGCAACATTTAAAGATGTAACAAATTTCATTGTCCATTCAATCAACCATCAACCGTCATTTAAAACAAAAAATAGCGATAGTAAATATAAAACTTAGGTGTTAATGTTTAAAAAAGAATTAAAAAAAAAAAGTTATAGGGCTCGGACTTCACGGCGGCAGCCAGTTTGAGTTACAAGTATACAACCCCAATTTCTTTGAATTTAGTAAAACAACTTTTTTCAGAATAATGTTGGTATTTTATTAAGAGCTAGGTGTCAAAAAATGTTGTATCTAAACCATTTTTGTGTGTGGTATGTCTACTATAGAACCTATTAAATATAGTACTGTGGTACATAATCGATTGTCCGAATGTAAAATTCTAAATGTTATATTAATTAACTATTTAGAAAAAATCCTTGAAAGATAATTAGGACACCTTATGTTGATTCCAAAGTATAAAAGCAATCACTAAAGAAACTCTTAAAATGTTCCTTAAGAAATGTTCAATAATACTTATAATTAAAAATATAACGAATAACTAAACACTTTTATTTGTTACAAGAAATGAGATTTGTAGTCAGTAAAAACTCAACCGATTGCTTAATTTAATTTGCGAGTGACCACCAAACCTGAATTTTAAATTCAAATTTATAAGAAAACGTAATTCCTACTCCTGCCACTGTCACCTGCATGTAACGTTAGGAGACCATCAACTAACGTTTAAGCGCGTTCCTAAGCGCTAGGTGCGCCCGCCGCACCTTCGACCAATCGCAACCAGCCGCCCCGCCTACATCGCACGCGATTGGCCGAACCACCAACTTTGAATATAGAACTGCTTTTTTTCTCTAACGCCTACGTAAGCTCTGCAAGTTGTAGATTTCGTTCACGTTGCATTAAATACAATAGTCGATTACTATTCGATTTTGAATGTGTTGTCGATGGTACTATATTGATTTAATCTGTTGTTTGTATAAATGAAGCGTCGCTCACCAGGTATTTAAACGTATTTTACATTTAAATATTTCCAGGTTCATAAACATATACTAACCACATTACTGTTGTATGTTGGAAGATTCTTCAATAGTGGATATATTGAATAACCTCAATAAGTAGGTATCAGATAAGACTAAAACATCTAAGTTTTAGGTTTCAAGTCACTAATCTTGAAGTTTCGTCGGTGACAATAAGCTCACGTTCATAATAGTAAAAGAAATCTAATATATTTTTTTTTTTTGGTAGACCAAATCTTTTGACATTGTATTCAATGCAGGTAGAAGAAACGTTTTCTCAGATTATAGATTTTAGGTACCTAAATTAAAAAAATAACTATAACTTCCGACAGGACGAAGAAAACTAAACCGAGCTTCTATTAATGGTAACCAGATTACTGAAAAATATATCTTACTTACATACATTTCTAAATAAATAGTGACATTTTTTTTTCTATGCGATAGGATATCAAGGGTCACAAGTGCGCTGCCGGCCTTTTAGGTAGGAGTACGCTCTTTTCTTGATGGTTTGAATTACACACTACACCCAAAAACAGAACAATGATAAAATGACTAATGACACAATAATATGATTTTGGAATCGAACCCGCGATCTCATGCTTGTCGGGGTCACTAACCACAACACCAATCTGTATCGCATAGGTCACATATGGATACATTTTTTTTTAAATGCGATCGAAAATGGCTGTCTGAACTCAAGTTTAGAAAAATATGTAAATAAACAGTTGTATGACTTTTTCAAGTTCCATTTTTAATGAATGTCAAACTATAGCTAACTTTTTAAAACGAACGGCATATGTAATAAAAAGTTATCGCGGAGTTGTCTAAAGCTAGATTAAAACATTATAAACCATAGTTTGCTTAACTAAACACAGATAATAAACGGATACACATAGTAAAGTAAAGATAATGATTTTATGGTACCGGTTATATTAATTTACGGTGGGTAGGTATGGTTCTGCGGAAAATATCAACATTCCCATGGCCTTTTCCTAATAGTATTGTGTTTACTCACTAAATTACCAGATCTCGTTATATACTGATTATATTTCACTTTTCTCAATACAAACACGCCCTATCAATTAATTAACATTTGATTAGAATCCATAAACTTGGGCACATGTTTACTTCACTGCACAACAAGGAGAGTTTTTCGAGTATATTACATACATACAAATAAATGAGCGACGAGTTCTGGTGATGAGACCGCGTCTAGGGAATAGCAATTTGGAAGCATTGGGGCCAAATGGAGTGATGAAAACGGACGGGAAAAACTTGACGAGGAGAACTAACAACTGAACTCGATGCAATGGGCGATGATGCTTAGAACCTAGATTGGTTGTCAGACTTCGACATGTGAGGTGTTATTTAAGTCATCCTAATAGGGGTAGCTGGAAAGTAGGGTATAAGATTGCAAGAGTAAACTATTTATCTTATGCCGTCGGGTTTATTTATTTCTTTAATCATTTTACTTGTTATTTCATGATAGACTGATTTCATCAGTTTTTATATAAGAACTATATAAAACAATAAACTAACTAACCATATAAACTTAATTCGTTGACATGACATGACATGGCTGGTATATAAATGTCAATAACAATAAATGGTGAAAATACTAATTTATTGACATATATACATATTCTGCTTATACTCAGAAAATGAAATGATTTAAACTGACGAGAACCGGCACCTTTCTGACACTGTTGTTTTGTCAGTGGTAGAGCCATGCTTAGGCACGAATGGGCCGGCTCGACCGGTGCGATACCACGGCCTCACAGAAAACCGGTTGTGAAGTAACGCTTGCGTTGCATTTCCCGAATTGAGTGAGGTTTCCGGAGGCCCAATTCTCCCTCTCCCCTTTTTTCTCCCCTCATCTCCTTTCTCCTTTTTTCCATCTCCTCATCCCTCCTCTCCTCTTTCCGCACCCTGCATCCCCCATCCCTCATCACCCTCAATGGCGGGCAGCGCACTTGCGACTCTTGAGTTGCTAGTGTCCATGGACGGCGGTGTCACTTACCATCAGGTGACCCGTCTGTTCGTCTGTCCCCCTATAGTATAAAAAAAAAAAAAACACGGATAAAACGACGGTTTCTAAAAATAAACCTAGCTGGATCGATTTATCGCCCTCGAAAACCCCTGCATACTAAACTTCACGAAAATCTTTGGAGCCGTTTCCGAAATACAAATTGTATATATACATATTATACATATATACAAGAATTGCTCGTTTAATAGTATTAGATACACTCACTGTAAATTTTGTTTAAAGGTGTAGAATAAAGTATATTTTAGTTAATTCTATCTATGTATATGTTTCCTCGAGGCTTAAGTCAAGCAGTCTACTACAGTAGGCTAATTACTTAATTAACAGGTTTGAGTCTACGTTCATATATTTTAAAAACAATCAAGAACGATTAAGAAGGAATTGACTAGTTATAATTGATGTCTAATAGATCTGCTAACTGATAACATATCAAATGGGAACGGTTATGAAAAGCCAGTGTCTAAACCACTTGGCTGTAAGACAGTACGTTTTACTACCTATATTAAAATATTTACTTAAGTGTAGGCAGGCACTGATAATCCACGATAAATTGAAACATTATTTTAAATATAATACACACAACGGTAGCAAATCACTACACCTACGGCCTGCTTCATAGTAAAGTTTATAATCAGTGTGAACGTTCGGTCGAGTTACCATCATATCGATAACTAACTCTAGTTACCTTTTCTGTTCTTAAGACAACTCTCGCATTAAGAATAACTCCAGTGTGGAGTGTGCGTGAGTAAGTTGAGTGTCCAGTAAACAACGGACACGCAAAAACACCCAGATACGGGACATCTATTTGTTGATCACACAATTTTTTTTCGTGTGGGTACTAACCCGTCAGTCAGGTGGCTCGAGCCAGCAGCAAGCATACACTATATATTCACTACTATTCTGCCCTAAAAACCAACATCCTAACAACATATTAATATACCCACAGTCGTCATATCGAAACTATGTATATGTATACAATAATTTTATCTTTAAACACACGACCTTGTTCCAGCAATTTCCATTTTATTATATTTTTATGGCGCAAATAATTCAAACATAATTGTTATTACAATGTATCGTTATGCCTGACTTTACGCGGTACTAGAATCTCACCATCGACCAATCAGAACGCAGCAGTCGATTATCACTGATTTGTAATTGGTCAATAAATATTTATAGTAACGCCGGCATCTTACTATTGAGGTAAGTCTCCATTTTGACCATAAAATAGGCGTTTATGTGCTACAATAACTCCCCTTGACGATATCTGCGCTGGAAAATCCTTATGTTCTAAAGTTTAACAGATATTAAGATCTTTCACAAATTACATAATAGATTTTTAAAGAACGACCGAATATATAATCCCTTTTTTTTAATAAAGCGTTCTGACCTGGATTTGTGCCATTGATTTGCGCAATTTAAATATTAATGAGAAAACGATCATCCAATAAAAACACAAACCAAGCAATCTATTTACTAACGAAAAAGGCAAATTATAATTGACTTTAGTAGATAACCGACTTCAATTGCCCCTATCATCATGAGTGATAAAAACGTGTAATTTTAAGACTTATTGGTAATGTTACGTAATTTAAAGAATCACCCCGAACTCCTAACCGTTAAGGAGTTGTACCCTCCACCGTCAGCTCAGCAAAATGAGACTCAAATATATTCCTGGGATTCTATCATCCTGAATTGGTAGACCACTTGCCTATAAGAGTACCTATTTTCCTATAAGTACGTAATCTTTCAAACAAAAAAAAAACTGAAAATCGAATATTGAAATGACTTTAAAAATACATACAATGGAACATAGAAGCTCTTCCGTTCCGTTGAAGAATAATATAATGAAAATAATAATAAATGCATCGTCAGGAGGTTCCTATCTTTGGAGCCCTAACCACCGGTGTCTTGGTCCCTGTACCCGATATCGGTCGTCTACTACTTTTCATATTTATAAATATATTTTGTTTTGAAATATATTATAAATGTATATGGTTTTAAGTTTCCAAAAAGAAGATAATAATAATAACCTCACACATCAGTAATCAGATTGCTGTTAAACATACTTATTTATTTCTAAATACATATAATTATAGATAAATTACACCCAGACAGAATAAATACTCGTGCTCATCACATATATACTTGTCCGGAGTGGGAATCGAACCCACGACCTCTGGCTTAGCAGTCAGGGTCACTAACCAACGGGCAATCATCAATGTTGTTTCCATTGCTCCTAATGTTATTCAAACATGTCGAGTTTCAAGTTTTGTGAAGACCTTATAACGAGAATTATCTTTCTACCGTCTACAATAACAAAAATATTGATAACAAAGCCATAATTTAAATTTTAAAACATAACAATTACAAGAGTTTCAAAATGACCAACTTGAATTACTGGAGCAGTTTATGACCCTTTAAATTTTACGAAGCAATAAGAATAAATCAACATTGCGTTACCGAACAAAGCAATATGCAGTGAATCAGTTGCTCATCTTATTAAACTAACTCTAAGGTGCATATATTTTTGTCATATAAATAAATAAAATAAGGCTGTATTTCCATATTCGTCTTGGTAAAGTAAATCAATGTCTTTAGTAGTTTGTGGCGGGAGATAATTTTAAGAAAGCGAGTTGGTGACTTGAATCACCACAATTTTTTGGCAATCTTGTGCAGTCTATGTATGCGTGTGTATGTCTATGAGTGTACACTATGACGTCATTTTGTTGTTTCTGAGATATAGCGTGATCATACCTACAACATATATATTATACGCTCTCTATATATACGTAGGGGTTTTTAAGTAAGGTTGCCCGTTCTATACACGGCTTAGTATAAACTAAATCATACTTCCAAAATCCGGATTGAAATGTTTACCATCGGAAAGCTATGCTTAGGTACGAATGGGTCAGCTCGATACTTAAACCACGGCCTCACCGTAAAACGGTTGCCAAATTATACATTACATACATACATAAATATATAACATCACGTCTCTTTCCTATAGGGGTAGGCAGAGACCACTTCCTTAAATTTGCTACGATTCTGACATACCTTTCTCGCTTCTTCAACTTTCATTCTGTTCCACTTACAGTCTCGTCGGTTAAAGGTACTTTTGTCGTGGCCTTTGCTAAGATTATCTTGAACTTGGTTCAGGAACGGTCGCCTACGTCTTCCTCCTTCGACAACTCCATTTACATTTGCCATACAAATACCTTTCGTCAATCTTCTTTCATTCATACTTTCGATATGACCGAACCAGTACAGTATACTTTTTTCTATTTTAGTCACTACATCGTCTTTCACACCACCCTGCTCCCTTATCACACTATTCCTCACTCTGTCACTCAATTGCACATCCGCTATACTCCTCAATGCTCTCATTTCTACCGCATTGATTCTACTTTCCTGCTTCTTCTGACATACCCAACTTTCGCTACCATACGTAAGTGTTGGCACTAACACACCTCTATGCACAGCCACGCGAGCCTTCATTGAGACGCTGAGGCTGGTCATAAAAGTATGCAATGTGCCATTGATCGCATTACCCTCACTCACTCTACTTTCTAAATCACCATTACACTTTCCGTCCCCAGTAAACTTTGATCCCAGATATATGAATGAAATTATCCTTGAGCTGTAAAATACAGAGTGAGTGAGGGGGCCAGAGACCCAAACACTTCCCTCTCTGCACGCAATCACCTTCAACGTCGAGCAATGCTCTTTTAAATCTTGAACATGAGGTGTCCATGAGCGGCGACTGTTATTTACCATCAGGGCACCCGTCTGCTTGTTTGCATCCGTATTCCATAAAAAACAACCGTTAAAGGCTATTAACAATACATATTAAAGTTAAAATAGTATTTCTATTTATCTATGGATGAACTACTACTAACAACGACAGTGTCACACTACTTATACGACACCCCAATTTTTAAAAGTAAGTAGGTATGACAAATATATTCATAGATCCACAGCTAGTTTCCTAAGGGGCTAGATATAAGTTTGAGCACACCTATATTTTAGAAAGTTCTAACAGAAAGACTTTAAAGCTTTTTCACATAATCCAAGTAGAAATATCGAAAGTTCCTATTCGTTACAGGCTATTCCAAACTTCGTCCAGCTGTGGCCCTTTGTTTTCACAATGGCCACATAGTGTAGCTATCGTTATCGACACAGTCCACTTCCTGCCGCGTTCTGCCGGCAGTCACGTAGCCCGTCAATAAGGGACAATGTAAAACGTTTAGCCGTCCTCCACAATGGTCCCTTGTGGCGATATCGCACCGGACGTAACGTCACGTTATCGTTATTGTTTCTTGGTTTATATTTGAGAGAATTATATTGGCGATTATGTTGATTTATATTGGTGGGCTTGACACGTCTTGAGAGCTGTTTCTGAAGTATAATTTTATAAAAAGCCACATGTTGGGTTCAATTGATCAGATGAAACATGATCCATCTCAGATATGACTAACTTGAACTTGCCTATATTGATAGAAACCTTTATTCCATGCGTGCCCTATATCAGTTTCTTATTTCTATATAAAATATCAAAAACCTATGAGATTATAACTATACCAATAGTCGTTTAATAGTACCTATCGATTATAAGTGTCATATCGAATACAATCGAAAGTAATTTGTCGGGAACAGTATAGATGAAAGATCAGAAAAAGGACTTTTATAGATGAAAGCGATCGCCTGCCGCTAGCGTAAAGGTACCTAAGTACCTGGACAGTACGGTTAAGTTGAATTATCAGATATCTCAGTCTGCAACATTTTAAATGGTAACCGCGAGACATGTTGACAGGAAGAGTCCGAATGGTAAAAGCATACTTTTGATATATGATATAATGAATTAAAAAAGTAATGTCAGTCATATATGTACCTAAACCATGACTGCCAATTAACAGATACATACACTGTATGTACTCACGCCTGTATCCCTGATGAGGGTAGGCAGAGGTGTATGAAACACCCACATTTTACCAATTAGAATTTGAACGTAATAGGGGGCAAGCCTGTTGCCGTCAACCAGAAATAGGAGTATAAAGTAATGGAAAGTTAAAAATAAGAGAAGGCGGAGGGAGGAAGTGATATTGCATAAGTTTCGCATACCTGTCTCGACAGGAGACCTTGTGCGACGGTACAGGACGTCACACTGAGTAAGCGTAAGAGACTATGTAGTACGGACCGAGCGGTCGAAGACGGTTGCGTTGCTGTTTCGTTATGTGTTGCGGTGATGTTATAACCAGGCAATTCAATTGACATGTCACACATTTTACTTGTTATGTACCTAATTAATTACATGCCACGACTTCGCAGGTCTTTGCTTTCCTAATTCCTCCATAAAGAATAAAACTATTAATACGAAAGTAGTAGTACACCTGAGTATTAGATTTTTTTTTGTAATGGTTAAATGTGCTATTTATTCTCTGGTTCTACCAGTCGACTCGTCGACCAGTTGCTTCGTGAAGAAGTCACTATAAACGCGAACACCATAACATAAAATACCTATGTTATGTTATGGTGTTCGCGTTTATGGTACTCTGATATTGATTTATCTAATGCAAGTATGTATGTATGTATGTATGTATGTATGTATGTATGTGTGTACGTACACCTAATTAAAAAGAGTATAAGTTTTAAGAGAAATATTACAATATGAAAGAAGCCGAAGCATATTGGACGCAATACGTTTTACTGATTTTTTTTTCTGGCATAGGGGGCGTAAACGAGTAGATGGAAAACCTGCTGGTAAGCGACTACCGCCGCCAATGGACATCTGCATTTTTAGAGACGCAACTGCATTTATAGGCCCTTTAGGTGGGAGTACGCTCTTTTTTTAAAGTTTCGAGGTCGTATCATCTAATCAATCTTTTAAATTCGTCCTACAAAATGAACTATAAATTGGTTATTAAAAAGCATGACGTACATCGTCTGTCCACTTAAGTGGACAAAAAATAGTTTAATCACATGTAAGTATATATTGCCGTACAAAAAACGACTTTATGTCACTCACAAAGTGATTAACTTAATGGTTATTTACAGCGTAACATCAATCACTCTGTCAAAAGTCACTTACAAGTATGGAATAGAGAATAAGAACACACCTCCGTAGGTACTACATTGTAGGGCCATTCAGTAGATGGATTACGGAATGTAACTTTTCATGATAAATAGATATTAAAACGTGAAGTGAATTTGCATATGCATAACTATGTTTTGTGGTGCAATGCGTAAATATAGGCCACGCTTAAGTAGAACATATTATACCGATCTAATAAGCGAAGCGAAAATCTAAAAACAGCTTAGTTCAATATTATGTAGATATACTGCTAGCATATAAATGGGACAACTGACATATTAAGAGTTCAAAAAATAGATACAATTGTCTGTAATTCGAGATTCTAGCATTTGTTTATATTATTAAAGGAATATATCATATTCCGGGAACCTTTTCTTTACTCCACTAAGTACTAGTCGCGTATATGAAGGAATCCTTCACTACAGAAATCTGCTTTCCACTTACAACAATCTTTTATGTCCGCCTCATAGCTCTGAATTTGTGCACTCTTTCTTCGATGTCCAATCAGTTCAACTCTCGAATGCACTCCCACTCGAAATCAGGATGTTCACTAACCGCTTTATTTTCAAGAGAAAAGAAGAAAAGAGAAGAAGTACGAGACCTCCTGTATAATGAATTGGCAGAATTGTCACAGCTCTATGGTATAATACATACTTCTCAGACTCTTATATAGTGTTTATTATATGTATATATATATATATATATATATATATATATATATATATATATATATATATATTGGCGACGTATTCAAATGATATATTGTAGGCTCATATATTACAAAAAAAATAACTAGTACGTCTCTTTACCTTTTCGTTGCACCTACCACTAATTATTTCCTACACACCCCAAGGTTGACTGGGAGAGATTGCCTCAGGCATTAAATCCGCTTTTGTAACTCTTAATAAATGAATAAAAATTAAGGAATTGAGGCACATAATTAAACATTCAATTAAGTCAAATAAACATCTCCGTATATCCGTTAAGGAGATGTTTTATGGCCCACTGTGTCACCCTTATTGTTAGTCGCAATATATGTCCATATACTAACATAAATATATGTAGTAGAAAAGTAATTACAATTTTATGTCCATTCAACATTTTCCTTCATTTTTATGTCTCATAAACTTCTAAGAAACTGTGTGTATTATTAAGTAGTTATTTCAGATGACATTTATTGCTTGTTCGTAAACAACGGAATTATGCAAATTTATATACATATATGTTTACCTGGAACCTCCGGGTCCGGTGGTGAAAACCCTCTGAATGTCATACATTAATGTGTAGTAATAAATTACCAGCTATAAAATCTATACTATATTTTAGAGTTGCAAAAATCGTCTTCATATTGTGCGATTCTGCTATACATATATAGCTGATTCACTGAACTCAGTATGTCTCTAATCAACGGTAGATTAATGCAAAAAACAAACTCAATTCATCTATTTTCGACCTAATATTCTTTCTTTCTTTCTGAATGTTTAGGTTGTGTATAATGTATAATATTAGGTGGAAAATGGAGCCAGGAGCCATCCTCTACGGATACGGAGTGACACAGTGGAGTGACGGGCCGCGCCATACGCCTAGTTGGATGGCCTCCCAATGATTATATGATTATGTTTAGCTCTAAAAATAAGATATTGTAAAATATATTTACGTTTTCAATAATATTCTCTCTTCTCCGTAATAAACAATAAAACAAAATATATCACTATGAGTTAACAATTGCAGATTTATAAAAAATGAATACCTGACTAAACATAACAGTATTTATGTAAATAAAAGAATATTGTAAAACTAAAACATGTAAGTACCTAAGCGCCTCGATAAAATTAATTAAATCGGTTCTTGAACTAGAAGGCGTGACTATCGCGCAAGATGGCAGCGGGTAATTAAAAAATAAAATATGAATATTAATTATCCGTCACGATTTCCGTTTATACTGCTATAAAGACCGTAATGAAATTCCAGGGTAAAATATATTAGCTTTTCGTGCATCTTTATCTAACGTCGTGTGAAATAATATTGAAGAAAAACCATTACAACAGAACATTTTAGATAATTAAATGAAAATATAACCACACATTATCTGCCTGTAAAACATTTAGAAAAATTACAGTTTTAACTTTTTAAGAAAATATTTTTAAATAACATGTAGCATGAAAACTGTTTGGTTAAAATTAGAAAATTTTCAAACAAATTTATGGAGCGTAAATGTACCTCAGTACGTAGTTTTAAATTCTGGAAGGTGTCTCTGTTTATGTTAAAAAACTATGGCTGAACGTGAAGTCCTCTTATCAAATTGAGAATAATTTATGTCATAATTTTACATTTTCCTACAACTGCATGTCATTTTTTATTAAGAGAATATTTAGGACTGTGTAAATGATTTAATGCAAATACATCTTTATCTATTTATGAGTACATAGACAGAGAAATAAAGTTGTTTGTGGATTTAAAATACAATTACAAGCAGCATCATTAAATAAAAAGATTAATTAAAATCGCTTCAGTACGTTTTGTTTTTCCTGTACAAATAGTCAATTTATTTCAATTCAGTAATTTAAAGAATAAACTTTATTATTGCGTAAAGTTTTATAGCAGCTATTAAAACAAAACACAAATAAAATACCTTAATTAATTGTTTTTTCGTAGCCGTCAAATACTAAGATACACGTACATAGGTATTCCTTACAAAAGTTGTTACGTAAGTTTAAATTTGTTAAGCGATCCATAAACCCCATTTGTGGAGATACTTACGGTGTAACCATTAAAGCTTCATTCTATCCTTATCTTTCTAGCTTAGTACATTATGTTAGTACATAATGACTAGAGATGTGCTTGCCAATAAACAAGAATACAAGGCGCGAACAATTGGAGAGTACATGCATTTGCAGATAGAAGTCATTAATACCTGTCAAGCGATTTCGCTCCACCCGTTTGCGCAGTAACATTACCAAGACCACTTACCATCCACAACTAAACACCCGACTGTGAACCTTAACGCGGTTAAGACTAGGCTATATAGTATGATAACGATAACTTTGTTTTCGGTTTTCCTGCATAATCGTTCATGATGCCACGGCCCGCCTCCCAACAGTAAATGAATATGTATTGAAGTTTTTTACCACGTTTATTTTGTACCGTACCTTGTGTGAACTACGCTAGTACGTGACGGCACATGAGGGAGTGAATGTATGAATGACTATACGATGCAAATAGAAAGTGTACTTACAGAATAAAGAGACAATTGACTTTATTTCTTTATAGCTGAGATGAGAAACCCATATGCTATAGCGTTACATCATTACACTAAAATAATGAAAGTTAGAAGGAACAACTCGGTTTCATGTAAATTACTGAATCAAAGATCATCGGAATTTCCGATTCTCATATCTTCACGCTGGTATTTCTCCAAAGGGGTTTGCATAGCTCACCAACATATTTATATATTTATTTGGACCCATGTAACTAAAGTCCTAGTCTATTGCAGTCTACCGGTTACGTTATACAATCTGTACACTGAAAATTTCATTCAAGAAAACACTACAAATAATAATATCTATAATTTGCGTGATTTCGTTGCCAAAACGATAAACCCTTAGACATCAAACTAACTTAAGCGTGTATAAGGTATAGGAATAAGTTTATAGCAGAGTGACAATTCATTAATACATGTAAGTTTGATTAGACACATACAAATTATTTCGTTAAATTACAATAGTTAAGCAATGAAGATAAATATGTAATTATAAATTAATTGTGCTATCTCCAGGTAAAGGTTGATGGATGTTAACGTCATTCTATTTGTATCAAACCCTAAATAAAACAATGAAACAGTGTTGCTGAAGTGGTGCACTACAACTGTGTCCCTAATCGACTAACTTCACAAACTTGACACTGAGGAAAAATAAACTTCGTACGTATTTTCATGACCTTGTTATTAAAATATAATTCCCGCTGAATGGATATCAAACTCGGAGGAAGAACATGTCCAGTTGTGGGATTTTTGGGAACCCGAACTATTACGGTATACGGTGTATATATTTACGGGATCTCTTATCATTAATTACGATGAATATAATCATTAAATAGATAGGATAAGCTATACACTTCTCAGAGGTTTAACTCCTCTCAGAGGAGACTAATTCTTTCAATTAAAATCTTCTTTCAAGAAAAATCTTTTTAGTGCATAAGCCTGATAATTTTGTCCTTCATGTAATAAATAAAACAAAATAACTACAAGATGTTGGTTTTTATCCAGAGTAAAACCAAAATGAAACGAGTATTTACTGTAATAAAAATATACCGATTTAGTGTTATTTTTACTGAAGTTCAAGTTTTAACTTTTTTTATAATATATAGGGAGACAGACGAACATACGGTTCACCAGATGGTAACCGCCGCCAATGGAGACTTGCAACTATCTTGTAAATGAATAGAAAAAGAACTAATAAATCATATATTAAGGTTCCGTTTTGATTGTATATGTGACTGTTGCAGAATATTAATGTAAACTAAAATAAAATATAGGGAGCCTGCTCTTAAGAGTCGTAAATGCTCTAGGAGGGTGATGAGGGGTGATGGGGGATGGGAAGTTGAGGCTTCAGCACCCTCACACACTCGGCAACACAATGCAAGTACTTTTTATTTACCGGTTTCCTGGCAAGGCCAAGTATAAACCCGTTCAAGCCAGTCCTTACGCATGGCATGCATGGCTCTTCCACTTTGATATTATAGATAAATATTAAGATAGATGCATGCTTGACTGGATACGAACACTACGGTTATGTATAACACATTATATTTATGTAGGAACAAAAATGTAAGGTTCTTCACATATTTTAACCAGCAATAGTTTGCTCATACTAATAGTTTTATACTTAATGGGTCATTTTATTGTCTATAAAGGGTTCGTTCACTATATACTTTCACATATTTTACATATATTCAGCCAATTCAGCCACCCAACCGAATACTTATATAAATGGTAGTTTAAATATATATATTTCAAAGTTAAATGTATAAATATTAGTATTTATAGCATATTTCAGGCAGTGGCCCACACCTTTAGTAGTTTATTCTTTATATGACTAGTTATAAAAATAAATACTATTTGGACTTAAGGGCCATTTTAACACCACAATAGCAACATGTACAAAAATCCTTGAAAAATGTATTTAAGATTACATTTATTATTTCTGATGATGTAACTGCAGTATTAAACAGAAAAAGTTATCTCTGCATGGCACTGGCAGTGCTCGAAAGATGTTTTTAATCTTACTTAAAATAAGTTACTTTCAAAGCCTAATAAAACGTTTATTTCAAAAATATGAAGACGAATAGTAAGAAAATGAATTTATTTTAATATAATATATTATTATAGAGACAAAGAAACACTATAAAGATATAATAGAGATCAGAAATAAAATAAAAAATAAGCAATAAGTCACATACATATTCTAATATTTATAATTAATTAATGGTAAATTATAATGCAGAAACACCAAGCTCTCGACCTTCTCCGCCAAGAGTCTATTGTGTTTTTCTTCATATAGGTTCTCTGCTTCCGAAAATAATCGTTGGCTATACACACTACTACCAGGAGCGCTTAGAAAAACTGAGGGTAGCGGGTCGGGCTGATCGCTACCCTAGCAGAAGCAGGCCCGAGACGGTGGCGTGGCGTGCTCCGCGCACGCCTCTAATGTGAAGGGAGGGTATGGCCCTCAAAGTCCACGGCGTGGTCACCTACCAATCAGGTGGCCAAGGTCTGCAGGGGTCTCCCGAAGGCTTCCTTCGCAGGGTATCCCGGGTTCCCTGCAATAGACCCAGTGGACGGAACACCGTGTGGTTTTAGTCGGTTCGAGTCCGACATACCACCTCACCCTCAGCTCCGGTGAGGTGATGACCCGTGGGGGTTCCCACACGAAAAAAAAAAAAAAAAAAAAAAAGGGCTAAATGGCTCTCGGCAAAAACAATGTAATGGTAACCGAATAATATTCGGTATTCGGTGATTCTTTGACACCACTATTCGGCGCATCTCTAATAATAATAATAGTTTATTTAGCTTAAGTGTTAATATTAATGTATAAAGCAGGCATACAACAAAAAACAAAATAAATCTTTTATGCACATAATAATTTCACAATCTCCGCCTTGCCTGTCCAGTACATATGTCATTCCCGTATGACAGTTACGATACATAGGTACATATTAAGGGATAGTTTTTGATTACAAGAAGTCATAGGCATCCGACCTCTGTATGACTGTATATATACTTATTTGATAGATACGGGCTAATTAATTAATCGCCTTTTTTGTACCCACGGGTGATAGGATGGTCTATTCTGCTCCCATGAAAACCATATCGCAAATATTACTTCTATAAAATCTATTAAAGCAGTAGCAATAGAAGTTGTACAGGTATGTTCTTTATTATAGAGTTTTCTCAGTTCAGGTGTTGCAACACATGCAACCGGTTAATACCTCGAGCTCCGTAAAACTGAGATAATCTTAAACTTAAGTCAAACTGCCAGCAGACTGTCCGATGAAACTTTTTATTACAGCTATGAAATTCACAACATCCCCTACCACTTATCATAATTATATGATAATTTATAGGGATTAATATTTAAATACGACTCAACAATCTCGTTTGTATATTAACTGTTTTGAACTCAAAAGATTAACACTTACGATATTACTTCTATCGGCTATAAAATTAATAGTAATATTCATTTTAAGTAACTTAAATATGTAATAGCATATGTTTTTGCTAGTATGTTGAAGTCAAAGTCAAATATCCCCTCAGTCTCAGATTAATCAATTTCTCAATTTGAAATTGAATTTTTTACAATGTTGTTGTTTTTCTACTAGAGAAGTAGCATTTACTAAAATATAATTAGCTTAATTTGGGCGTGTAATAAGCCTGCCCCTATCATATGTAAAAATGTATTCGATTTTATCTTAACCGTTGATTATCGAGTTTTGTTCGAGATTCAGTATTAGTATACAACACGTACAAAATTGCGCTTAACCGTATGCGGAGACTGCAGATTGTTCTAAAATAAGGTGGCCTTTAAAATCTAGTCTACGCCAGTAGTACCTCCTGTATAAATTCGAAAACTCTATGTAGGTAAGCTTCAACTTAAATATTCTGAAGTTAGTTTTTTAAATAATATAAAAAAATTACAACTCGCAATTTTTTATACTTTACAAACGACTTTACATTTAGACTTCCCGCCACCAGCCAGTTCAAGTTATAGACTGACTCGCTTGAGCTGTTACTTATACTCGAATCCATCTTTATGAGCAATTTCCCTTCCTGTAAAAATACTCCAAATTTTGCTTGCCCCCTATTGGCCAAAATTATAATCCGCAAAATGTGGGCGTTAATTAAGCCTCTGATTCCTCTGATTGATGTATGTATGGTCTATGTGGGAATCATTTCTGTGATTGAAAAAAAAAGATTTTCTTATATTTGTATCGAACCCAAAACCCTCAAAACATTGCGAAGAGCCTATTAAAACATCCTTGCCATACTAGCAATAAATGCTGTCCATAACTAAAAAAAAATATGAAATCGGACATGAAGGTGGTGCTGTCTTCACGAACGTATTTGAATAATATAAGCAGTGCTTATTATCCAGTACATAATCAGTCTACGTCACACGACGGCCTACAACTACAACGGCCGGAGTCACATATTTCATGAATAAGAAACAATAATTTCACAAATCCATCATATGTGTATGTATATACACGTGATTTTTGTAGTTATATACCGCTAGCAAGTAGTACTAAAATATGCAATGTTAAGAAAATGGTGATCAAAATTTAATACGTATCTAGTAGCGTTAGTACTTTAGCTACAATAGAACGTCGTTTACTATAATAAATATTTACAAACAACAGCCGAGCGATGTCTCAATACGTATTGTGATAATGTTTTATATTGAAACAATCAATGATGCAACGATTACCTAACCTCGCACAAACTTAACAAAGGACATTATCATTTGAAATTACAGTAAAAATGGAAAAAATATAAATAAAAATCCACATTCGTATAAAACTCGGTTCGGTATCAAAACTGAGAGTCAGATAACAAAACATTTCAACAATGCTACATAAGTATTCGCGTAAATTTCAATATGAATGAAAGTCAGTTTCACTTTTGAAACATTTCTTTGTAATTTACAT
This sequence comes from Tyria jacobaeae, assembly GCA_947561695.1. Classification (NCBI taxonomy): domain Eukaryota; kingdom Metazoa; phylum Arthropoda; class Insecta; order Lepidoptera; family Erebidae; genus Tyria; species Tyria jacobaeae. The sequence goes on along the minus strand of OX387225.1, from coordinate 12,893,352 downwards.
GATGGCCGCGCAAGCAAGCTGCTGAAGAAAACCTTAATATTTAGGTTTTATGGCTGGCTTATGATTAGTCGTGTGACTTGTCCACCCTGGTAAAGTTAGACATGCCGACTGTACTAACCAAATTTAAAACCCAAGCGAGTATATTATACGACATATTAAACCATACATTTTTACATAAGCAACAAAAAGTATTAAATAAAGTGTACTAGTTCAGTCTTTGATATGAAAATTATCATCAAGATTCTTTAAACCATTTTGAGTAATTGAGTACCATTCATACAAAATTTTCGCATTTATAAATATAGTACGATTAGGACAGTACATCGTATGATAGTTAACTGCAAAATCATTTTAAAATCTTGATCCAGTAGACAATTCAAATAATTGGTAACGTTGGTAAAATTATTTAATCATAAATTTTCTTCATTTCTTATTAGCTACAAATACAATATCATCTACACAAGAATGATCTACGAGTCACATAAATATATAATTTCCTACCAACTGTTATACCTCATTGGATTTAATCAAATATGTTAGTGGATATAAACCACATGATAATTTCGCACTTCAAGTTATTTAAACATAATAATGATTAACCTCATAATATTAAGCAGTTCTGACTCTTTCAATACTGACTTTTTTGACCAGAAGTAGATAGCTGTAAACGATTAATTGGTTCCTGGATGGTTCAGGATTTCAACATTCAGTATTAAGCAGTACATAATATCATCACACTGAGTAATTTGAAAGAATTATTAGGAATATTTCATTGTGATATTAATACGTTTGTTTGAAAAAATACCAGTTGCATTGTTAGCTGTAACAAGTGAAGCAGCTAACACGTTGTAATGTTAGCTGTAACAAGTGAAGCAGCTAACACGTTGTAATGCAATACTTAGTTTAAAAATGCCATATCTATTGTTTCAGCGCACTAATGTTTACGTGTATTTCTAAGTTATTTATTTGTATCTTATTGTTTCATCTTAAGTATGATGCCTTAAATGAAAATGTCTATGTCGGACAAATCGCATTCTCCACAATCTGTAGTCTGTACAGTAAAAATTTCTATTGCTACTAACTAGAACAGGAATAATCCATACATTAGGTAATTGTTGTCGATTGCGTCAGATAAGAAAGAAATTGAAGTAAATATTTTCAATGAAAGTAAATATCTATTTTTAAGTACTGTAAAAATCTGGATATTGGTAAACCCTCAATTTTTCTTGTAAATCATAAGGTTTAGACTGCTTTTCAGCTTTTTTAAATGCATTTTTGGTATATGCTTCATTTTGTGAATGAAACGACCATATTTAGCCGACTATAATATAATTTAGTCTTACTTACATAATAGCCGTGTAGTTCACGGAGGAGTAGGATAGGGCCACCCCATCTGTTTACGGTGGTGTCGTAAATGGCGACAAAGAGATCGGATTGTTAACTATCACACAGTATGTATATGGGCAATATGTGGGTGTTTAATACTTCTACCTACCCCTTAGGGGAAACAGGCATGAACGTATGTGTATGTTACTTAATAGGCGGCAAGTCAAGTGCCGTTAACATTACACTTTTTTTATACTATTGGGGGACAGACGAACAGACGGGTCGCTTGATGGTAAGTGACAACCGCCGTCCATGGACACCTGCAACTCAAGAGTCGTAAGTGCGCTGCAGGCTTTGAGGGTGATGAGGGTATGCGAGGTGGGTAAAGAGAGGGTGTTGAGGAGATGGAAAAAGGGGCAGAAGGTCAGGGGAGAAGAAAAAGGAGAGGTTGATTTGGATGTCCGGAAACTTCACTAGTGTTTTCTGTGAGGCCGTGCTATCGCACCGGTCGAGACAGCCCATAGATAACAGTCCCACCCTTAAGTCGTCTTTAACTAAACCCCGGGAAAGATGGGGTGGAACTATTCTCCTCTCCCGAAAATCGAAAAAAGTAGACAACCGACTTCAATGCGTCTATCATAAAATTGAAGACTTATATGGTTTTCTAAACGATGCCATTGTAAGAACGTAACCAAGCTCTCACCTAATTACCCTTTAAGTACATCCTTTCCAAAGAATCATCGAAATCGGTTGCGTGATATTGAGTTATTCGTCCATTTGTCGCGCAAAAACTAAATGCAAATTTAAGACTTATTACTTATTGACTATTATGGTATTCTCATGGATTCCGTTGTCAGAATTGGACCACAAGGGAAGCACCAGCTTTCAAATAAAAAAAATTATCAAAATCGGTTCACGCAGTCGACAGTTTTTAGGTAACAAACAGTTAAAAAAAAACAGTCGAATTAAGAACAAAAATTTAAGTTGATCGACTATTTCACTTCAACCATAAGAACGGCATACATCCCAAAAGAAGGTAAACCGTAGCTTTTTACTAAGACTGGTAGATGATAAATTCATAGTAAAAATATACAGTTGTTCAACTGTACTAGACTACTCTTGATATATAAACATGCTGACATTGAATCCACTCACAACAAACAACATGACGCAACTCTTATAAACAATGGCTTACACTGTCCCTAATTAATTGTAGTAGAAGACAAAATTATTTACTAGTAAATACTACAAAGTGCTGCTGTAGAAGTATATTCTTTATATCATGTCCTTTCTTTATGATATCAGTAGAACGAAAATAAGCGAAGAAATTAAGGCAAGTTTAAAGATTATACTCCCAATTAACCCATATTGAATTACTTGTTGTTGATGCAAATAGGCCTGCCTTTTTATCCTCCCATACCCGTTCAAAATACTTTTCCCCATTTAATTGGAAAAGCGTCCCGTTTGACGGCTATAGGCTTGCCCCATATGAGGTTAGTGCTACAAAATTCTAATTGGCAAATTGAAGGTCGTTAATACCTCTATGCCTACCCCTTTGGCGATACAGACGTAGGTATTTTTGAAGAAATTTTCTAACCCACGTGAGTCGTTGTCCTGTATTAACTAGTTCGCTAAGGTTTGCTAAAGCTTTCAGCTTCACAAAACTACAATAATAAGAGCCATGCTTAGGCATGAATGGGTCGGCTCGACGGGTGCGATGCCACGGCCTCACAGAAAACCGGTTGTGAAGTTACGCTTACGTTGCATTTCCCCGAAATGAGTGAGGTTTCCGGAGGCCCAACTCCCCTCGTTCCTCTCCCCTCATCCTCTCCTTTTTCCCATCTCCTCATCCATCTCCCTTCTTTCCCCTATCCATCATCCCCCTATCCATCATTATCTTCAAAGACGGGCAGCGCACTTACGACTCTTAAGCTTGCAGGTGTTCATGGACGACGGTTGTCACTTAACATCAGGTGACCCGTCTATTCGTCTGTCCCCCTATAGTATAAAAATGAAATACACACAGTAAATAAAATTGTGTCGTACGTATAGTTACTTTTAATGTTGCTAGGTTATATGTAAAAACAACACCATATTTCAAAATATAGGTTTATCATCGAAGGCATACCCAACCCCTCATAACAATAAATAATAGCTTAAAAAAGTAGACCCTGTGATTACACATACCGAAACCTTCTATTGCACGAAAACAAGCCATCAAAATGTTACTTTTAACCAATCGAAACACGTTATTGTTTTAATTACACATCTAATACTGTACACTATAATAACTCCTATTTCCGAAGAAATAATGGTTAGGTTAGAATAACAATCAGTTTGTGTGAGATAACGTTTTTCAATGCTATATTTGTCAAACAATTTTATGGGCATTGAAAAACACATGAAATACGCTGCGATCATTTGTAATTATTACGTAATTTGTTCTATTTTGTACCGACATTATTTTCATTGCGTATATTGTATGAGACATTATCTATGTTACATCTATTTTATAAATTTCGAAAGTACAATGAATACTGCAATATATGTTAATACTTTTCATAACTAGAAAAATTACACAGAATTTCTTTTTTTAAGGAATATAAGCGACGTGGTTCACACATTGGGTTGAGGGTTAAAGTTATTTAGTCTCAGAATAATGAGAATATATGAAAACACAGTTAATAACATTATAACACTTTTAAAGTCGTCGTCAAAAAATATATTTTTTTATATGCTTGAATTAAATTAAATGTAATGCCTTCACAAATAAACACTAGATATTTACTCGATAACCGTATTCGCCCTTGATGACTCTTCTGATAATTGGCAAGTTGTTTTGTAAATTTATTGAACGAGGTTGTATTTTTAATGTCCGTGGGTATTCTAATATTGTTTTCCATTTGTTCGAATACATTACAAATATTCTTGTTAACCAAACCACTATGTAATATGATTGTTAAAGAAAATAGTTCACGACGATGGTGCACTGAATGAGGTTAGGTTTATTTGACAGTGGTAGAGCCATGCTTAGGCACGAATGGGCCGGCTCGACCGGTGCGATACCACGGCCTCACAGAAAACCGGTTGTGAAGTAACGCTTGCGTTGCATTTCCCCGAATTGAGTGAGGTTTCCGGAGGCCCAATTCCCCCTCCCCCTTTTCTCTCCCCTCTTCTCCTTTCTCCTTTTTACCATCTCCTCATCCCCCCTCTCTTCTTTCCACTCCCTGCATTCCCCATCCCTCATCACCCTCAAAGGCGGGCAGCGCACTTGAGTTGCAAGTGTCCATGGACGGCGGTGTCACTTACCATCAGGTGACCCGTCTGTTCGTCTGTCCCCCTATAGTATAAAAAAAAAAAAAAAAAATACTACTGAGAGCTAGTATCATTTCGAGCTATTTGCTATTCTTAATATCCTAACAGAAAACCCAATACCAAATTGCCTTACCTGATAATTACACTAATTGAACTCATCTCAGGATTACGATTTATTTAAAGCTCCATATACAATATGTACATGTTTGTACTACCGAGAAAACCTCCTAGCCGAAGCATCTTTCTTAAAAAGGTAACTTCTCTTTTCCAGCGCAAGTGTTGGTCAGTAATAAAGGAAGATGCGGAGGAGATGAGGAGTCCGAATATCTTAAGGAGACATAGATGACCTATTTATTTTTTTGTATAGTGTCAAAAGTATATAATAAATGAACGAATGAGATGTGCAAAATAGAAACAATAGATATATTTAAGCAAAAACTAAATAACAAATTGATTAACAAGGCGTATTAACAAATATCAAAGTTCAAAAAGGCGTTATTAAACTGTTAAAGAATATTTAGATGATAAGAATATCAACCTCAAATGAATTTATTATTGTAATTGTAACTACATTTCTTCGTAAGAAACATAATTGGTTCATATAATTTCAGTATAAAATTTGATTATTTAATTTATTACTTGTGTGTCTTTGTGTTTTGTTTTACTTCTGATATTTTAAATTTATCTTTGTGCAAAAAATTGTTGACTACATGACATAAACGTCATAATTATACTTACTATTGTTAATATCTGCATACCGTAATTGGTGGAAGGTGGAGAAATTATGTTTAATTATAAAACCTTTGTACCTACCCCTTCTCGCAAATTAAGGAATTATTATTATTATTATTATTCCATGCAGAGTAGTGCGCTATAAAAGTTTAAAGATGCTACATGTGACTTAAGTGTTTTCAACTCCGTTATAACTAATCGTTGAAGAAAAGGACACGTAACATTCATAGTTTAATGGATTCGAACTTTGCCTGAAAAACTGTCTATTCTGACAGCATTCTCGTCAGAGATACATGTAACTTGCAACAGAAACAGAAATATAAGTCTTCATAAAACGTGCCTAGGTATAAGCGAAATGACAACCAGAAGCGTGACCAAACAAGTTCACTTTATCGAGTCCTTGATGAATGAGGGCTCTAGCACAAAGCTAAAAGGTAGCGCTGCGTATCCAATCAACCTACCGCATTGAAACCCATATAAATTCCATCCGCAGAATTATTTCTATGCGATCCATGCGTTCGCTGGATCGCATATGTATGCATACATACGCTTCCATTACTATGCTAAATGATTCAGAGAAATTTTTCGCGAGTCACACCTGTTCCGTCCCAAGGACTCAGCCCTTTGTTCTATAAAATACGTTTCTAGAATAATCAGTGAGAATGTTTGTTAAGGCGACGTTGCTCTGGTGTTTTTGGACATTGCTAATGCATACTTCCGTACGCTATAATGACTTAACCTGTGTGTAGTATAGCACGAAAAAACCAATCGAAATTTGAAAGTTGATTTCGATTGGTGATTTCAGGTCTGACTCTGATAGCTCACGTTCCCTATCTCTAGACTAGGTGTTTACTTTACACAGACACCCTATTTTTTTTTATTTTATTTTTTTTTAACTGGGGAAATCCATCATGGACTGACCTCCGCTTGGGGTACGGCGGAGGGGTGTGCCGGACTCCTACCGGCTAAAACCACCAGTGAGCTCCATCTCGCACCTTCTGCCGGGGATACGGGAGTCATATTCGTCCGCGTCCCAAGCAGTGCTGGCCCGCATGTGCAGGTCCCCGTCTCTGAGGGGGTTAAATATTATCCCCGCTCGCTTTGTCCTTCCTCCATATACCTACCATAGGCGCGCGTTGAATATGTGGCGCTGTCTCCTCGGACCCATTTATGGACGACGGATTTCCCCAAATCCGTCGCCCACGGGTCATTTAGGGGGGCCGAAAGAGGGCATTATCAGCCCTTCTGCGACGCCCGGTGCGCCTGCTGCGGATCGGGAGGGCAGTTGATATTTCTCTTTCCCTTTTCGCAGCCTCCTTCTGTGTCATTACTGTTTCACAGAAGGATATAACAGCGTCCCAACAACTCTCACTGCCAACCATTTTTCTTACAATAGCTGGCAGCGAGAGATTTCCTCCAATACACAGACACCCTAAACCAACGTACTATTAGTTGAAAATGACGCATTCGTTTTAGCATTCGATAGATTTCGATAGATTTGTCATTTAAATATGAAAAAGAAAATAGGTTTATACATTACAGAAAAATTCAATGAAAAAAGTCGTCATATTATTAAAAAAAAAAAAACAATTAAATGAAATATTTGCCAATAAAAATATACACTTTGTCTAATTAAATTCACCAGCGGTAAATAAGTTAATGAAATAAATACACATTTCCCACATTTTTTTAATCAAATATAACAACTCATAATGAATTCCTAATGATTACATCAAGAATTGATCGATTTGGAAAGATTGATCGCAATATAATCAGAAAGTCAGGCCTACTCAGACTTGTGCTTACATATTGATAGTATTATAATAACTAAACTTGTATAAGTTCCTATATGCATGTACAACTACCTGTTATTGTGTGTATTGTGTTCACAATATTCTTCTAGACATCTCCAGAAGACAAGGGATTGATTATAAATGCCAAAGAGGTTGCAATGCAAATTTTATTGTATCAATTCCGCTTTAAGTTAATTTCAATTCTAAGCAACCGCGGCCCATATCCAACAGTCGGATCTTCCCAGAAGCTATTACACGAATTTGACACCGGACGGACAAACGGATAGACTGTTTATAATATCTTATTTAAGTATATTCATATATACAATACCTCAATAAGACCCTAAGTGGATAATGAATGGCACTCGCATCCTTGCGCGAGATTGTATCCGTTATGTAATTTTGAGCGTGTCTTGAATTGAATATCAGTTTTATAAGAACTTATAATAAGTACCAATGTATCCTATTCCGCTGTACCTAATTTGTTTGCTGATAGAATACTTAAACAGTACAAGAATGAGGTGTTATTATGTGAATACCAAATATGGTACACAATATGGTACATTGAAAGTGAAATGAAATTAAATTATTGGTATAAAATCTGTCAAATCTTATCCATTAACTCTAAGTCATCTACATCACAACTTAACTTTTCATGGAGAGGCTTATATTAAAGAAGAGAATCCTGATACGTCAAATTAAATACTTTAATAAATTTTGACAATTTATAACAATTTTGTTTAATGTTCAAAGTTGTTTTAAAGATCCAGACAGGTTTATGATAGTCAGCGTTCTTTGGCAGAATCTGGTCGATTCTATTCAAAGCCTCTCACAGCATTAGACTGTACTGCAATTGTAATTAGCTCTGTACAATAATTCTCCTTATGTTAGAGGCGAGCGAGTTCCGACGTACCTCTTCCTTTTTTTTTAATTTTTTCTACTGAACCAATCATAGGTATTTTGAATTGTCAAGAAAGGAAGTCGGTCAGACTAAGTCAATCATGAAGCAAGTTGTCTGTTCCAATACGTAGATCCTATGGAGAAGAATTAGCAAGAAACTCCAAGGACACTCTTTTTCAAATAATTGACATAATTTTCAAATCTTCTTCCACCTCGCTGCCTCCCGTTACTCGAGGCCGGCTTTCCTGATCTTAAGCAAAACCATTTACACGTCTTTCGAAAAACATTTGTGTGAATTTGCGTATTCTGAGTGTGTTAATATACTGAACACGTAGATCGCTGTATGCACGCACGGCTGGTCTAGACTACAAGTGTAAAAATACTAAAAATATTGGCAAAAAGCCTAAAATTTTAACCGTGGGAGAGCCAAGCTTAGACACGAATGAGCCGGCTCTGCCGGAGTAATACCACGGCCTTACAGATAACTGGCAGCCGAACAATAGATGCGTTGTTACCGAGTTAGTGAGGGTACCGAAGGCCCAAACCCGCCCTTTCAAGGAACACTTTCTCTTGAGTTGGAGGGGTGCATAGGCGGCAGTTTTCACTTACCATAAAATGACCGTCTGCTCGTTTGCCAGTGCTATAAAAAAAACGGCCAAGTGCGAGTCGAACTCGCGCATTAAGGGTTCCGTACCATTATCTATAAAATCGGCAAAAAAATCACCTTTGTTGTAATGGAGTCCCTTAAATATTTATTTTATTCTATTTTTTAGTATTTGTTGTTATATTGGTGGCAACCGAAATACATACATCATCTGTGAAAATCTCAACTGTCTAACTATCGCGGTTCATGAGACACAGCCTGGTGACAGACGGACAGACAGACAGACGGAGAGACGGACAGCGGAGTCTTAGTGATAGGGTCCCGTTATACCCTTTGGGTACGAGACCCTAAAACTGGATTTACAGAGTACAAAAGGTCGCAGAACCATTTGACACCGTACAGACAGCGACCTACGTTCTCTATATCATCTTCAAATGCCGGTGACCCAATATATATATAGTATAATTAAAATGAAAATTATGTTATATTTTGCAAAGTGTTAACCTAGAGGCCACCGACTTATACCGACAGAGACCGAATTAGTTTTTACTACAAAACCATTACATGAAATCGAATCATTAAAATATCGTTACTTAAAAGAACCACAAATCCACCGTTGTCCTTCTTTACCACTGTCCAGTCACACAAACTTTGTGTTACATAGTTATGTAATATTTACGTACGGTCAGTGCAATAAATACGAAGCGAGATGAATGGTTTCATTAAGTTTAGTTAGCGAAGCATACATGAACATTTTTAACCATGTTTAGGGTAACATGTGGGGCATTCTTGTTCTGGTTTAGTACGTTTGTTGCCCTTATTTATGAGGCGGATTGACTCAAAGAATAGGGCCGGGACATACGGACAAAAAGGCTGTGGTAGACAAGAAAAAGTAAAATGTGACATCTTGTTTTAAGAAGCTATGATTAAAGGCGTAAAAAACACATTGTTGTTATATGCATTTTATTAATGCTATCTATGATGCCAATAAACAAACGATTTTTTTTTTTGAGTTCGTGTATATATTGAGGGTAATATTTGAAACCATCGCACCTACCAATATAACTTTTTTTAAAAAGCTTTTAACAAAAAAAAAGAATTTACTTTTTATAGTAATAAAACAAAAAATATATCATTAAAGATACACCTAAAAAAAGGGGAAAAACAGAGACATGCCTATTGATTTACTGAAGTGGTTAGTGATCCTGATTTCTAAGCCAGTGGTCGTGGTGCGATTCATGATTTACAAATATGAAGTTGTCCCGACTTGTGGTGTTTTTGAGCCCTTTGCTTGTATTTTTGTCTGTTCGATACGATATAAGAATCATTACTGCACAGGAGTGTCTATAAAAAAAGAAAAAGAGGAAGAAAATACATATATGTATGTATGTATTATAATATAAGTAACTTATTTATGAACGTCGATCATGATATATAATTGAATTTGTTTACAGACTACATTTTTGGTTATTAATTTAACTTTAGGTTACATTGATCTGTATGTAAGTTTCTCTATCCACACACATGTCTTTGTTTTTTTATGGGCATGCAGGTATATGAGGGTGAATTATTTATTTGATTTTACTTTATCTCAATTATTTTAGACTTATTTTAAAACTAAAATATGTAAAGGAATAAGAAATGTATCTATACTTCTATACTAATATCATAAAACGGATGAGATACTTGAATTATACGTTTTGTATGTATATTTACTGGCAAATAATATAGGTTTCAAAAAGATCACGCTGCGACGTTTAGAAGCGTGGTAGTGACCTTAAAGGCAGGTAACGAAATTTTGGGGAACGAGCATTCTTTAATTTCTGAATAATTTTGTTAACATATTTATACAAAATCTGACTTGCGCTATGGCTTTCGACCACAATTTATAGTACTAGGACGAAATTAACCAACAGCAAGATAAAAAAACAGCGAGATAAAAATATGTATATGCAACTCTACCATCAATTTCATAAACAATCAATCGGGTAGTTGCATATATATAGGCGTTTGATGGAACATGTCAACAATCATAAATAGGCTGATGTAGTTAGGGCCTGTTAGTCTAGTGGTTAGTGACTGACTGCTGAACCGGAGGTCGTGAGTTCGATTCCCACACGGAACAAAAATTTGCTATTCTCAAATCTAAGAATTGTTTGGTATATGATACATGTATCATCCCGACCACAGTTAGTAGACTAGATCGAGAAGTGTTCTCCAATAAAGTGTTTACAGATAGTTCGGAAACTGACTCATTTACCTCTTTTATCCAGTTTTTTTTTTTGAAATTATAGAACCCGACTTCATAATTCAATCCAATTCATCGTTCAATTCATTCTTCAAAGTCGTTCCCACAAAATGTTATATAGGTTCCTCATGTTATCAAAGCATTATACAAGTATACATACTTACATATATTTTAAAGCTTAACTTAACTTACCGTTAGTCTATTCTTGCTTTCAAATGAAACATTACTTTCGTTTATTGTGATAAGTCAAATGATATTTATACCCCTGGTGACCCATCTAAACGAGGTTTGTTAGAAAACTGTTCTCTACTGCGTCAGAGAATCATAAGTTCAGAACACTCAACTGCCACTACAGGATAGGCTTAGTATACTGGGTATGGACATCTGTCGGGATCTCAATCCGCGTGATTACATCGAGAGCGTCACTAAGGCGGCCTCGCGGAAGCTCGGTGTATTGAACAAGGTGAGACGGTTCTTCTCGCCCGAGCATCTGTGTCTTTTATATAAGACCCAGGTTCGCTCCTGCGTGGAGTACTGCTCTCATCTTTGGGATAGCTATGCGCAGTATCTGCTTGACGCTCTCGATCGGTTGCAGCGACGCGCAGTCCGTATTATAGACTGTCCTGAGGTCACCCAGTCTCTTGAGCCCCTGCAGTTGCGAAGAGATGTCGCCTTTATGGCAGTTCTCTATCGCCTACATCACGGGGAGTGTTCTGACGAGCTCTTCCAATTGGTCCCACCTTCTCCCTTCCTCTACAGGACTACACGTGCTGGCCTGAGGAGTCACCGTTTGCGAGTCGAAGATATGCGATCCCGAACGAAACGGTTTGGCTCTTCTTTCCTGTGCCGATCAGTGAAAGCCTGGAATTCCCTACCAGCGCACGTGTTTCCTTCCCAATTTGATCCCGGGTCTTTTAAGCGGGGCGTGAAAAAGCATCTCACCAGGCCGCCATAGTGTGGGTCACCATGCTGCATTGACTAGACATGCAATGAGGATGGTGACCACCACCCTTGGGCTCCATTTATTGCTTACCATCAGGCAAAGTGGAGTCATTATGGTAGGCTTACGAATAAAAAAAAAAAAAAAATAAGTTATACGTTAAGTTAATAAATTATCCGTTTTAACTTCTTTATACATTCGGTATGAATTTTACAAATGTGTATGAATTTTACTTCTACTACTATACATTCATACCATCCACCAGATTTAAGAAAGGTGAAACTTCGATAGGTACTTAGATAGATGTTTGTATTAATAAATTTAAATAGTAAGTAAATGAAAAGCAGTAGTGGCGTAGCCTTGTGTTTCTAGGTGGAATCTAATAGGGCCACTCTTCCCATGGGTGTATTAAAAGGTGAATAAGGGAAGGTTATCTATCAGACAGTATATACATATATTAAACAGTCACACAGTGCCCGGCTGACAGCAATAAGCTTGCCCCTGGTTACATTAGTATGACAAAATTCTAATAGCAACATTTTGGATGTTTAATGCACCTCTGCCTACCCGTACTGTATATACATACATATGTACGTGTGTAAGGAAAGGAAATGTTAATAATATTCCCGTTATGTTGATGTTCACCATCCACTGACCGCATAGCTCGTATGTCCCCGTCTCAGATTAAGACATTCAAACTAATTACAAAGTTTACGAGATCATCCGCGGACATACATTGAGTTGTCGCAAGTAGTGAGTGATACTCCCTTAGTCAACTACCTCTCTGACAGCTTTAGTGTATGACGCCATCTTAAATTGTTCAGTCTGAATCCGTTCAAGCATTCGTTATAAAACCATGGAATAAATTGTAGGCAATCTCTCTTTACAATCGTTTTCGTAGACGACCATTTAGATTTTAGGTTTTCTTTTCAAGATACTTAGAAGGGATGAATACATAAAACTTGGTGATTTTAAAGACAATCCTTAGAAACCCTTCCAGTTTGAGTAAACAAATAATATCAAAGGTAACCTGTACACGCTACATTGTACGTATATGGCATGTGCACAACGCCAGTGTTTGTTTTTAATACAACAGTAAATGCAAATGAGGTATAAAAAGAATTATCGGTGTCGAAATTACATCAGTCCAAACAGGGAATACATTGTTTATATTATCTATTTATATTTTTATACATTTAAAGGTTAAACAGAAATATATACTCCTTGAACAACATTTGAAGTGCCTGTTTGTTGTTTCATGAAAAGAGCTCTATACACGCTTAAATAAAAAACGATTTTAATCATTTACGGAAAAGAAGGACTGTTTTCAGTAGGAAATAGATGATATTATAAGTTATATTTCGACTACTTTCATTATGAAATATAATTATGATTCCACTCACAAATTATAAATAAGTACACGAGGACCCACTTTGTTTAAATAAAAGTTAAGAATATTCAAATACATTACAATAAAATACTTTTTTTATCCAGTCTGAACACTGAATGAGTAATTATCAAATAAAGTGTTCCATGAGAAAGTGACCCAAACTCTTTAGCCTCTCATCAAATTACGATCTAGTAGGTAATCTTTTTTTTTTATAGTACGAAGCACATTTTATACGATCTACTATGGTAAGTAAGTACGGCATAAAGCTAGTAAAAACTGACGACTAGTTACACCTTCATTGTTTCCAGTCAAAACTTTAAAGTGCAATTTACATATCAATTATAATCTTTCGAACATCTTCCTTAATAGGTCTCATTAAGAATAATTTAGATTACAAACTGGTACTTAAAAGAGAATAAAATTTATTTTATTGCCCACACGATTTGCAGCTTTTAAATATAACGTTATGTTACAATTCATTTAATTTAGTAGTGCTAGTAATCAAATTGTCGTTAAATCGTTCATCTTGAAGTTCCCCTTCGTGGTGATCCCCATTATTTCACAAATGCTCAACCGCAAGAAATCGGTTCAACCGCATGCAGCAATTTTAAATGTAATAAAAACAATGCATGCAGAAATGCAGATCTACTAGTTTCGTATAGATGTGGGTGATCTTGACGATGAGAACAAAACTCCGATCCCGTATGTATTGTCAATTCCATCCAAACGTGTTTATTGGAATTTCTTTTATTTCGTTAATTCATCATACATACACTCACGCCTGTTTCCCCGCGCGGTTGGCAGTGGCATAATTAACACCATCATTTTGTCGATTATGACTTAGTCTTAATAACGTAACTGGGGGCTAGCCTATCGAAGTCATTCGGGCACTTTTTGGAATTAGGTTTGAAAAGTTGAGAATTTATAGACATGAAAGGGTATTAAAGTGATATTGTTTATCAAATGGATTGGGAGTACATGTAATAGTTCAAGCAAATCAGGGTCGCATATCTATAATTCGAACTGGCTCTGACTTACATACTTTAACTTCGTTAACAGTGGAAATATCAATATATTATATATAATATAATCGGGGAAAAGTCTTTTCGTATTTTATAGATATAAAATTGAAGAAAAATCTCTTTGGTTGTTCTTTGTTGTTTGTGTCTGACTGGTTTTATCAATAAATATAGAACATTAAGATAAAAATAAAAAGATAAAACACTTTTCCGCCATGTTTGAAATGTTTTTCTGTCCGCCAAAATGAAGAATCTAACGAAGAAATTCGATACATTCTGGAGTTTTATAACAAAAAAGGGAAAAATGCGACTTAATACACAAAAAAAAAACACGACACTAATGCAGTGTCAGTAAAAATAACAAAAAGTTGGTTTAAGCGATTTAAGTTTAGGAGCGGATTGCCATTTTTGAAAAAGTGGAGCATTAGTACTTACAACAGAGCCGAGGAACTGAGAATTGACAAGAAAATATTTTTTTGAGTTATAATTTGTCGATGGTGTAGCGTGTCTAGCACATTAACATTTAAATTCATTTTTATTAATCTCTGAAAATATTGTCAAATTTCTATATGTTTAAAACTCTTTATAATATACCATATAATTGTTAGTAAAAATGTTAAAAAAAAATTCGTTTGTCTAAAATAAATAATTAAAATTAAATTAAATCAACATAACGTCAAACCTCTTGCCTAGGGTGTACACCGATATGATTTTGTAACCGAGGGTAGATCGCTAGCGGTGCGCTCGGGCAGTGAGATCTTTACCGACGAGATATCAACAACAATAATTCAAAACTGTGTTAAGAAATTAATATATGACTCTAAACTGTTTAGTGAAATAAAACTGTAAACCTAGTGTTCATGTGTAGTGACAATATACAATCAGAACAACTGTGTGAGACTTTTATTTGTGGTGACGAACTATTACGCTCAGCTGCACGATAAAAGGTACCGTACATATCCTTCACTACAATGGTATTGCAATCTTGAACTTTAATATCAACCAAATTCACGATTGCTTTTGAGATGGATAATGAGGTGGGCTGAAGAACCTTGACTCCAGCTAAGATCCGGGCTTTCAAAATTAGGGCTTGGCTAAATTATTACAATAAATTAGGGAACATTTTTATTAAGATACAAAGGACTCAATTATAATGGTCTCTATTCCCTTGTCTATGGATAAATCATTTCAGCCATAATGTTAAATGTCCCAGCAACTTTTTTGCACAGAGTTTTTATTTCACGCGATTTTTACGACCAACAACAATATTTAACGACTTATGACTGTATCGTATAGTTACATTGGTTTTATAATACTTTAATTTCACCGACAGAAAACCATAAAAATATGCAAATGCGGTATAAAAGTCATTCGAGAGTCGAACATAAAGTGCTTTAATCCGAAAGAGCAGGAAGATATCGAAGTCGAAAGAAAGAAATCGAATATCTACCTTACCAAATGGACATTGCACAAATGTAAGTGTTATTGTTTGTTTATGTTTTTATGAAATATCTTAAACTAAATAGAGTATAAAGCTGTAAATCGTATTTTGAAGGGCAAGGTTCATAATCATTATCATTAAAGTAGCAGACGAGTAGCCTGCTAGTTGCTAGTTTATGCTAGTTAATATTTTCGTAGTAGTGTTTACTTTAAAAAAAGTTCAAAATGAGTTTAAAATAAGTTTAAATTGTATCTGATTATGAGAGTGAGCTGTTACCGTTCATATAATTAATGTTAAGGATATTTTGTCAATACCAACAGGACCGTCCTCTAAAAGATAGCATGGCAGCATCAAAAAAATATTATTAAGTATACACTAACTTATAAAGCCTCAGGAGGCTCTGTTTAAATTAAGCTTATACCCAAGATGTATGAAATACTTCACCCGTCTTCAATAGTTTCCAAAACCACGAATAAAATCATGAAGGGTTAAGCAGAAGCAGCTCAAACCTCCAGTTTTTGTCATTCGCAATTAGTATTAGAATAAAAACTTTCGTGAATTACATTCATATTTATGTAAATATACGGTTTTACTCACGTGCGTATTTCGGGAATGCCCGACTAGTTTCGGTCTCGACAGGTCTTTTTTAAGGAGTAAGTCGTCCAGCCGCGACGGTACCGGAAGATGCACACGTGAGAAAAACCGTATATTTATATAAATAAATATGAATCCCAATTAAGTCTAATTTACGTAAATGGAGACTGTATAGATACCGTCTGATAGATAACAGTCCGAGTCCTTAGTTGCTTATTGCATATTTCACTTCTATATTTTAGTGCCTTTAAAACTTCACTTACGGATATTATCTCAGTAAGTGAGGTTGTTGTATATATGTATGTTTTAGTTGATATTGAAGGAGCAATACATATAGAATATCTACAACACTCGTAACCTGGGTTAAGAAAGCCGCATAACAGGTTCAACAAACCCCTTTTAAAAATAAATAAATGACAAGAGATTTGAGCAGGTTGAAAGAATCAAGGCAAAAAATTTCAACTACCAATATAATGTCCATGGAAATTTATAGATACTAGATCTGGAAACGCATGGAAAAGTTACTGGTGGCTAGAGAAAATAACGAGAACTCATTAGAAAAGGCTTACGTAAAGCTAAACCCATACTATGTGCTAACAGTCTTAAACTGCGGCTGACAAGTCTGAAAGAAGCATGCTTAATATACGAAAATACAATAGAATAAACAATAGAACTATTAGAAAACACACTAAAATGAAATACTTAACAACTAAAATACAATAAGCAATGCCACTAGAAACAAAACTATAGTATTCTTGTACCCTAAAAAACTATATAATTTATGCATTTCAAGTATTTAGTTCAAAGTGACTGACATGAGCGAGAGTTTTGCAAAACGCAACAAATGGGTTTAGGATTACTTAGGAAGTTAAAAGGATATCAACTGTATATTGTGGTTGATTAAAATAAACAATTTTGTTAATATAAACGGCTCAGCTCCTAGCGAAAGACAGACCGGTGAGTCAGTATATCAACCTATCGTATGGTAAATCTGAACAAAAAAAAATGTTAAATAAAAATTTGTAAAGGGGGGTAAATATTATAACGGGTTACATGTGACCACAACGTCACCTTCCACGGTCAAGTAGACAACAAAGAAATATCAATTTAAACAAAGTTCTAAAATTTTAATTGTCATAAATTAAACAACATTAATGAAATGAAATTAAGTCTTTTAATGATAATTTATGACTCCTTAAAACGACATTAAAATGTTAGACCGTTTGCCACGGGGCTTGAAAGACCACCGAGGACGGGCGATTTAAGATTTTATGGCTGATTAAGTGACAAAATAGTAATAAACATAAATTTAATTAAATCCCCATCATAGCAAGAAGTGACGTATTAGTGATAAACCTAATTACTAACTAAAGTCGCTCAGTAAAATGAGTACGTCGCGATCACACGCGTTATTATTTCCACTGAGTGCAAATAACTATTAATATCTACAGTATATTTCTTTTATGCTATAGGGGGACACACGAAAAGACGGGTCATCTGATGGTAAATGTGTGCAGAACTTATGTTATATACAGATATACAAGTATATCTATTTGACAAAACATACATATGTATGTGATTCGTGTTCTTTTACTAATAGTCCACGCTATTCTTTATTGGTGACATATAGCAATCCTTTATTGTACTACAATATATTTATCATCTCCACACATTTTAAATAGCATTGTAAAGGAAGCCGACTTATGAAGAGCCTCAAGCCCAAATCTTTGTGTTAGTCTTTATTACTTTGGTTCAGAAGAGAACTAAAACGAAAATGTTTAGTCTTAAAACACACGGATAAAGGAAAATATGAACAAAGGCTATAATTATTATTGTGTAGAATCTCTTAACAAGTCTGAAAAAATACTTCTGAGTTAATAGCTTTTTAATTACTAGCTCTTCCCCGCTGCTATTCGCGTGGAAATTTATATTTGTACATTATTTTTTTTTTAGATAAAAAGCATTCGTATTATGCCAGACTTTAATCTCTATCAGTGGCAAATTATCTTCAGATCCGTTTAGGAAACAACTGAGCAAAGTTTTAAAACGCATTCACTTCACTAATAACTCATTTACAAAACTCAAATAACAACTTATCACAATAAAATACACGATAACAGAACGAAATACTTACTCGGCTGCAGTCAAAACAATTACTAACAATTAATTGATCAAGTTCACCTTCAAAATCACATGCTTAACTACCAGACATAATTATCATACTAAACATGTCAATGCAGATATCATACGTCCTTGACCGATAAACCATAAGATGAAACTAGACTATACTTCACATGAAATACGGTCAAGTTTCGCCTGTTCCCATGGTATGTGCAATGGGATTTGCATGGGCAGTCCCACCACAATTATAGCCGCAGCGCTGACCCAATGCCGCCGGTAACCTATTTGGTGGCAAATTGAGTTTGTCGAATTCCATCAAAATTCGGTGATGCTCTTGCATTGTAAAACAGGTACTGTGGAGTAGTTTGTAGCCATGTAGATGTTATTGACAATTTCTGTATAAGTATAATATGATAATGGAATCGAGAACGGGATCTCATTTTGAAGGTTCTAAAGGGAATTATTTACTAAGGTAGTTATCCTTAGAGGGGCTGGAATGAGCTAATCGCTAACAGCGACTAGTGTATATTTTCTACTGTTAAAATTGCATTAATTCTTCAGGTGTAATATTTATTATTCTTGATTACGCACAACAGAAGTGTTGAAGACAGGGTTAAGGCGCCGGTAAACGGTGGTCCTCGGTGGAGTAGAATATAGACACCCTGTATCTTCTACATGGTGTCTTAAAAGGCGACTAACGGCTCTATACATAGTCTGATAGTTAACAGTCTGATCCCTTAGTGATCCAACAAAACCAGTCCCAATAATTGAAATAACTGAAACAGAAGTAGCTTCTGTTAAGTTAAGCAACTAAAATGAGTCATTTTTCATTTCCATATCATTTCCACATCCCGACCACTTAGACACCATATGTTTAAAGGTATTTCTTAATTTTACAAAGGAGCAAAATGTGTTGGATTACTAATTTACAGATGGAAGGTAGGAAAGTTAAGTATTGTAAGCGTATGGTGTTAATTGTATGCGTTTCTACAGGTTAACTTGTTAGCTTCATGTATTAATTAGGGTCAGAGCTTATTTAAGGCAGCCATGAGTGCAGAAAATTAGCCGCCGGTCTGTACTTTTAACTGTCCGTTTTTGCAAAATAGTTTTTGCATGTCCTTGGAGTTAGTAGAGCCACGCTGATTTCAGCAGGAATGTGCCGGAATGTACCCTCTCACAGAAAACCAGCCTAAAGCAACAACATTCGTGCTGTTGCTTTTCGCTGGTGAGTGAGTGCGCCGGAGGCCCAATGATGCAGGGGTGACAGTTATCGTGGTATGTGTGTGAGCAGTGGAATGCTCGTAGAATCATTGTGAGGGTGGCTTGGATCGAACCGTCGGCCAGGAAGACCCGTAGAAACGGTGGTGTCGCTGGCCGCCCGCGGCATAGAGAGGGGCCCAACTACGGCTATCCACCCTGGGAGGCTCCGTCAGGTCGCGCATAATCCACTGAGTAGCTCGTTGTGCCGGTTGGTGACCGGACGGTGAGGACCGGCAACCATTTCCGGGAGGGTTCGGGGGCCCTTCCGTCCGACGGTTCGGTTTCCGCCATGCCTCACCGTTACATGATGACACAGTATTTTGAGTCTCAGTTTACACTGTCACGATGACTGTCATGCCTTTTACGCCCCCTTTTCCAACTATTATCATGGCAGTACAAACAAAGAAAAATGGTCCAACAGCGGCATCCTCCTCTCCCACCAACCCGCTTTTTGAGGTGGAGTTCACTAACATACGTGGACTCCATGCAAACCTCAGCGCCGTACACCAGCACCTAGAGACGGCTCGGCCGGCCTTGATTTTCTTACTGAGACACAAATACTACCCTGCCGACACGGCATATCTCTACTATCCCGGCTACGTGCTTGAGGAGTGCTTCCTCGCGAGGGCTGGAGTATGTCTTTTCGTCAGGGCGGATGTTTGTTGTCGCCGTCTGCACTGCCTAGAAGACACATCCTTCTCCATCCTTTGGCTTCACGTGGATTTTGGCTCTATGAGCCGGATCTACGTTTGCCTTTATCGGTCCTACATGAGTCACGCAACGGATAAAGAGCAGAAGCAGTTCCCAACCGCCGAACTGGTGTTTTTGAGAGACTTTAACGCCTACCATGACTTCTGGCTGGGATCTTCCAGAACGGACCACGCTGGTCGAACTGCCCACGCATTCGCTCTCACGCATGACCTTACCCAACTGGTACTCCAGCCCACCAGGATACCAGACATATCGGGTCAAGCGCCCTCTAATTAAATAGCAATATTATAGCTTGTAGATTTTTCCCCTAAATTAAGAGATAAATTTCATCCCATGTTTTGGGATTATCATACGCTGCTGTTACGTGAATGGGACTATTTTTTTTTGTCCCCCTATACCATAAAATAAAAGAATTAATCGGCAAAAAATGGTATTTATATACGTTGTTATCCTACTTTCATTTAATATATATATTTTTTAATTACATATAGTTTTAGTTGTTGGCAATCCTAAATAAAGCGAATATGAACAATTCACTGAAGTAAGTGAATGTAACTTTAGTCACAGCATATTTATAGGAATGTATTCACAAATTGTCCTAACAACTAACAAATAATATAATTGATATAATGTTGATATATAATATAACAGGCTATACATTATTATCAATCAGATAACACATCTGATAAAAGCCATTTATAACTTGCTAAGATTCAAACGTATTGACAAGACCAAGATGTTAATGGTTGTTTATTTATAGTTTACATTGTATTGTAAAGTAGGTTATCGTGATGGTGAACTACTTACACGGTCGGTTCTGGAAGCGGTGGAAGTACTCGCGAGCATATTATCAGAATTTACGAGCAGATATGAATTCGCCACTGTGCTGTACGACGACGTAGAGACGCATTAAGCGCTAAATAATTTCAGCGCTTAATAAGTCCGCCTGTCTTCAGAATTCTTGAGTATCTAGTGTTATTACTTATATACGAAAATGTCATCAAATTGGTCTATGAATATTTCTCTTCTCCGGCCCTATTATAAGAAAGACGACTTTCAAATATCTTTCTTGACGAAGACACGACAGTAAATAAATTTATTTTATGGCTTTCGAAACGACGATCACGCAGATGGGTGACAGTGTAGAGATTGACAGTACGTAATGAAAAATTGGAAAAATGACAGTTTTCTTATCATGCTGCTTTAGAATTAAAGTTCACTGAATTTTTCCCATACTTATTTATCTAAAAAAGAATAACGGAAAAAAATAGTGACCCTGACTGCTGATCCACAGGTCGTGGGTTCGACTTCCACACGAGACAATCATTTGTGTGATTCACGGATAGTTGTCCCGGATCTGGGTGTTATTTGTGTCCGTTGTATAAATGTTTGTAGTCCCCAGCGACACAGGAATTATTCCTGATGCGGGAGTTCTTTTTAATAAAAAAAATGTATACTGCGAAACAATGTGAGAAGCAGTCAAGGCAGGGAAGAAAGCAGAAGCAATAATTGCTCTTCAAAAAATATCAAATGGTGGCTTTTGGTATTTTTCGAGAGTATTCGAGATTCTGGTTGTTATTTAGTAGATTTAGTGCAAACCCTGATGTTGAACCTTCTTCTTCAGCGCATTTAAAGATAGTTAAAAATGAAGGAGATAAAGTACAAAAAAAAATACACTTGAATGATTGAATTACTTATGTAGGTATATTGAATATCTATGTACAGTGTTTCAAAAATGACTTTCAACAAATGATAAAACACGTATTTTATCCAATCCCTATAAATCTCTCTATAGTTACAATAAATTGAAAGGTTTCTCTCTTACATTATTATTATTTAACAAAGGATACCAGCCATGTAACGCCTAATTCGATAAGTTATCTCAAATGAACGATAATATAAAATGATTAAGAGTTTGATTCCTTTCTTTATCTCTTCTGTCCGTACGGCAATAACTTACAATGACTTACTTCTGATGTCTACATTATAATCAATCGCATGCACTCAACGACGCTGATAAAATTCGTATGTTAATTAATACTAATTTTGTATTCGATTTGGATATGACTTCTAGAAATCATTTGAATCAGACAATCAATTTTTGTTTAATTGCAAGAATTAGATCGTTGATGAATTTTAGGGCCAACATTGTGTAAGCGGTCAATTTATTCACGGTCCGTGGAAGTTAACTAGAAACCACCTTCACGCAACCTTCATCAAGTTTATTGATGTAATGACAAGAACATACTCTTGTAAACCTATACACTATTCCACTCTTGAAATGTCTTACATATTTGCAAAACGGATAAGAAATCCCAACATGTATACTCATGTCTTTATACCCGAAGAAACCCACAAGTAGTTTTTTCTCGAATGAGATATTGTATTCATTCAGTGCCCAGTTGACAGTTGATAACAATACCTTACTCCCAATTAAGTGGGACAAAATATTGTTTTTTTATACTATTATAAGACACAGTTATAGACGAACAGACGATTCATCTGATGGTAAGTGACAACCGCCATCCATAGACACCTACAACTCGAGAGTCGTAAGTGCACTGCCCGCCTTTGAGGGTTATGAGGGAAAGGGTAGGAGGGGAAATAATAAAGAGGGTAAGGAGATGAGAAAAGGGATTCCTCCCGCTCTGCTTTTTCCTCACGCTTGTCCCTCCGGACAAGCGTGAGGAAAAAGCAGAGGGAAGTTGGGCCTCCAGAAACCTCACTAATTTCGGGAAAATGCATGCATTGCTTCATGACCGGTTTTCTGTGGGGCCGTGGTATCGCACCGGTCAAGCCAGGCCCATTCGTGCCTAAGCATGACTACCACTGTTGGTTGGCAAAATGGGGTCATTTGAGACATCTGCCTAAACTGTTAGGGGTTATAGGCGTGAAAGAGTGTACGTACATATGTAGGTGTATCTATCTTCCACTCTTAAGAATTGTTTAGAATGTACAGCAAAGTATATATTTATGTATAAATTGTACAATCATAACTTTTCTCTCGTCTTTAAATGGTAAATCAGATACAGTATAGCAAGTTACATAAAGTAGCCCGCGCATATATTACATTTCCACCTTTCTTAACATTGTAATAACCAAAACATATGATCGATTACGTTTCTGTATGCTGATAAGCTGTTATCTCATCCTTACACTGAATATTATCTGTAGGTCAAGAATATAACAATGACTTGTCTTGTTGATACGCGTATTTTTATCTCTAGTTAATAAACGGATTAAGCGGTCATCTAAAGAATACCTACTTTGTTTCTACTGAATATTGATCTATAGACTATAGAGAAATAAAGATTACAACTCGGTACGATCATCGTCAACGATTTTTTTTTTATGATATAGGTGGACAGACGAACAGACCGCCATCGCCACCTTCACTGAAGAGCAACGCTTAGGCTCGAATGGGACGGCTCGATCAGTGTAAAACCACGGCCTTGCAGAAAACCGCTGGACAAACAATGCTTGGACTGTATTGCCGAATGAATGAGGGCTCCGTAGGGTCAATTGTCCCTCTCTCTTTCCAATCGCATCACCCTTAAATGCCCTTAAATAACCCTTGATGGGCGATGGTTATGACCTATATATCTTTCACCAGTTCTTAGCATTTATTTTGCAAGATAGTCTAAAGACCATAGGGTAATGTATTCATTGGGCTTGGATCTGTAGTAACAGTGCGCGACTGCGTTCTGAACAAAGCAGATATTGCAGTATTAATTTACATATTAAGACCACAAAGTCACGCGTTTTAACTAAGTACAGTTTGTAAACAAAGCTTAACCATATTTTAATCAAACTATACCATATTGTGGCTTCACGCATAATTTGTGTCGATTGTAAACGTTGGTTTTCGATCGCCGTGTCGTACGCTAATTGCGAACATGATCGTAAAAAATTAATTAGTATAGCCTTATCGTAAGTGAGGCTTAATGTTGCATATGTGATGGAAGGCTGGTTAATTAAATCTCGGACTTTGATATCGCAATAAGAGAGAATCAGAAATTGCTCATTACATGAACTGAGTTTTACAAATGTTTCTCTTTTTAAATTGAAATAAATTAACAAAGAAGGTAAAATAAAAGCATTCATTCATTAGCTCGTCAGTTACAGTACTACCGCGATTTAGAAATTATTTGATTTTTATCACTTATTATAAAAATCATTACGTTACGATTCACATGGATTGTAAATTAATGACTTTTCAAGAGAGCATCAGATTTTATGTATATGACTATACATAAAATCAAAATAACAGATTTATATATATGAAATCAACTGAATACTTCATATTGCCAACCATAAGGCTCAAGATAATAATAGGCAATCAGTCCTGTCACTATATATTATAAAAAAGCTTCAGAACTTAGGACCAAGAAATACAAGCAATTAGCTTAGCTTAACAAGAATACTAGACCCACGTTGCAAGAAAGAAAAAAAAAGTAAAAATCTTTTAAGACGGCTATAAAAAACTTGGATACGGTTTTGTATACCAGTTTTTAAGAAAGTATACAACTTTAAGTTCTTTAGACAGAAAGAAGATTCTACATAAACTGTCACCATAGACGATATTTAGATTCATATTAACATTAAGAGTCAATTATGGTATCCGTGACTGAATAAATTCTCGTAGCGAAGTTCCATTTGTTTCTTTCACCACAACAATGGCGTATCGACCCTTACAATATTATCCGTTTACGTTTATGAGTTATGAGTATGCAATACAAATGTGACTTATCTTACGTTGAAATGAGAACATTTTAATGACCGCATTCCCCTTTCGTAAGTGTTAGTTTCCATCCATTAAATTCATCGCCACCACTCGCTCGAGCACTAAAAGTCACTTCCAGACTTGCAAGTCTGCATTGAAACTTATGTCGCCCAGTTTAAGTTTACCCTCCCCATTAAAGTGTACAGCGTTTCACGAGAAAACTTAACCTTATGAATCTGGTATGCAATCATAAACCCTCTATAGATACCAGTACCAAAAAATCCAAAAACAAATAGCTTTATATATAATTATACAAGAAATAAAACGCACGTTTATTGCTGTGTGGTTTATTCGTTTTATGACCTCCCAGGATCCCTTTAGATAGACGTCAGTAGGGAGGCTAGACGTCGTAAATAAGTATGAAATATGATAATTGCGAAATTCTTCAATATATTACGATTTAAACATTGATGATTCGCCTGACGTTTTGTAGGGCCATAACTCGGCTGTTCGCGGAATTTGCGCCCGCGCGGTTCGTCGTCTTGCTCGCACCACGCGTCTTAGCACGTTACACGAACAAAGCTTGGGAACCCATGTGTATTGTGTTTCATGAGTTACATTTTGCGTTTTTAATTTCTTTCTGTAAGAGTATTGTATCACTAATGCTAATATTAACTAAAAGTCATATCATAATAAGAATTTGATTTGTTATATTGCAATTTTACTAAAATCATTATCAATGTATATTAATAGTGTAGTGTACTTAATAGCCCTCTGAAACTGGTAGGGATAGAAGTTTTCTCCAACCTGCTTGGATATAATGACTATTACTTACTAGACGAGTAAGTGTTACATTCAGATAAATATGATTTAATAAGAATAAAATGTCATTTACATACAGTTTAAGAAAACTCTTCTGGGTCTGTTATGTGTGGTGTGGCTGTTTACAATTATATACTGCGGGAAAACAAGTTTACTTCGACCACTGGGCTCGATTATACTTCTTCCATACTATTTTCAGCTTTAGTTCAATGAAAAAAGGTTAATAGTCTATTCGGATTTTATATCTACATGTGCTTTTTGCCCCTTAACTGGCAATGTAACTGGTAAGAGACAACCGCCACTCATGGACACCTCGAACTCAAGAGTTGTAAATGCGCTGCCCGCTTTTGAACGTGGTGAGGGGGGAGAAGGGGATGAGAAGGAGACGGTTGGTTGGGCCTTCAGTACTCTCAGTTGCTCAGTAAATACAAAGCAAGTAGTGTTTGACAACCGTTTTTCTGTGAGACTGTGTTATTACTCCGATCTAGTTGGCCCATTCGTGCCTGAGCATGGTTCTCCCACGGGAAAAATAATTATAATCAATGTTTAATAAAATACTAGAGTTTATAGGTGTGTGTTACTGAGGGAACTATCCATACGCCCGCGTATTAAGTGCGTGTGGAGACCGACACCTTATTTTTCGTACAAAACCGGGCTTGACAAATGCATACCTGCCTACCTTAATACTTAATATCAAATTCAGACTAGCCTGTTGGTCTAGTGCGATTACCACCAATAATAGCGTGAAGAACTTGATCATTTATTGTGGGACTAGGTGTAATTAATTTTACAAACATAGAAGTGTGTTAAAAAGCAGCCAGGTTAAGTACAAGCTCTTAATTAGTTAAGGATCAGACGACCGTGTGTGAGATGTTTAAAATTATATAGTTACGTGGGTCACACTGAATGTTTTAAGAATAGGCCAGTAAGAAAAGGTTATTGAAATTTCCAATTAGGAACTGTTTGCACATCTTTAGATTGGTGGCAATTTAAAAGTGTATGTTGTGCGTCCAAATGATTTGGTCAATGATTTCTGATCAATGACTCAAGATAGACTACGATAGACTTCGACTGACATTTCATTACGAAGCCCCATGTCGTGCTACTGTTTAAAACTTTCAGTGGTAGAGCCATGCTTTCAGTGGTAGAGCCATGCTTAGGCACGAATGGGCCGGCTCGACCGGTGCGATACCACGGCCTCACAGAAAACCGGTTGTGAAGTAACGCTTGCGTTGCATTTCCCTGAATTGAGTGAGGTTTCCGGAGGCCCAATTCCCCCTCCCCCCTTTTCTCTCCCCTCATCTCCTTTATCCTTTTTTCCATCTCCTCATCCCTCCTCTCTTCTTTCCGCTCCCTGCACCCCCAATCCCTCATCACCCTCAAAGGCGGGCAGCGCACTTGCGACTCTTGAGTTGCAAGTGTCCATGGACGGCGGTATCACTTACCATCAGGTGACCCGTCTGTTCGTCTGTCCCCCTATAGTATATATAAAAAAAAAAAAAAGAAAAAAAAACTGGTTTAATGAGTTTAAACGTGGTCGAAGCAAACTCACCGATGATTCTCGAGGAGGACGTCCTTTTACGGCGACTACTGAAGAAAGCTAACGATAGATAGATAGATAGATAGGTACTCTTTATTGTACACGTGAGGTATCAAACAAAAAAAAAACATAATAATAGGTGAGTACAAATGGCGGTCTTATCACAATCTGCGATCTCTTCCAGACAACCTGATGGACTATACTGTAAAGAATTAGGTAATATTGGGGCACAAAGAGTAAAAAAAAAAGATTAAAGAAAACGAAATAAAAAAGAAACAATAATAAACAAAAATAAGAGATAGAAAAAGAACTAAGTAAAAACAAATTACAATTAAAAACAGGTAATATATACATATACATATATACACATACATAAATATATGCAATAAATAAGTATTACTGAGATAGGTAGTGATCCTTGACGAGCTTCTGAAAGACAGCTAGTGATTGAGCCCGTCGGATATCCTCTGGCAATGCATTCCAAATGCGTGCGGCTTGCACAGTGAACGATTTATCCCAAAACATTGTAGAGTGAGTTGGCATTTCCAACGTCAGTTTTTCTGATGATCTCAAGCACCTATTGTGTGTGTCACGTATAAATGAGAAACGTTGTTTTAGGTAGATAGGGGTAGATGGGTGAAACAAGATAGTGTACAGTAGGGAAAGGATATGAGTATTCCGGCGAAGGCGAATCGGAAGCCACTTGAGTTTAGTGCGGAATTGTGAGATATAATCATTTTTGCGTAATCCGTATATGAATCTTATACAGAAATTCTGAAGTCTCTCAAGTTTATCAAGTTGGTCTTCATTGAGATCTAGATAGCTGACGTCGGCATAGTCAAGAATGGGAAGAAGAATAGATTGCACGAGTTCAATTTTAGTAGGTGTTGGAAGAAAATTACGTAACCTTCTTAGAGAAGCTGCAGAGGCAAAGATTTTACGGCTGACATTTTTGATCTGGACACTCCATGAGAGGGTTTTATCGATGTATATCCCTAAGCTCTTTACGCTGTCACTTACAGAAATGGTAACGCCTTCAAATGAGATTTGCGGAAGTGTCGAGTTGTTAATCTTAGCAATATATCTTGGGCTACCGACAATTACTGCTTGAGTCTTCTTAGGGTTAACTTTGAGCCCAAACTGTAAATAATATCGTCACAAATGATGAAAGCTGGATATATTAATAAGAACCCGAAATCAAAAGACAATCTGTGCAATCGATGTTTCCAAAAAAGTAAAAAAGGGCAGAAGTCAAGCGAAATGGATAATCATCCATTTTCCTTGGACCAATTCTTTGGATGGACGAAACAATTATTCTGAAAGATAAAAGTACTGTTACTGTTAGTTGATATGTCAGTCATTGTTTACTAGTTGTCTTGGAAAATGTTAGACAGCAGCGTCCAAGAAGAAGAATCCTCCTTCGCCACGATAACGCTTCAACCCACTCCGCAAGACGGACTATCGAATATTTGTCTATCCAAGATGTAGAGTTACTTAGTCACCCTATATATAGTCCCGATCTGGCACCTTGTGACTTTTACTTATTTCCAAAAACAAAAGATAAACTTAGAGGAATTCGTTTTATGAACCCTGAAGAGGCCGTGCCAGCGTTTGAAAAAGGCGTGGAAGAGTATGCCCTCTGCTTCACTCAATGGTTTCATTGCATGCGACGGAGTTTAGGAACGAAAAGCAAAAAAAAAATTTTTTTTCTAAAAGCTTTCAGCGTCACCCGCGTATAAAGCAGTTTCCAGCTACTTCGTTTGCGCAAAATGAGAACTGTATATTTAAGTCGTCTTAGTAACAAACATTTTTTTTTCAGTAGTAATATTTATCCAAAGTTATATGTACTCTATTATAGCTGTAAGTAAAATCACATAAAAAATAAATAATAGCTAAATTAAACGAATAAAATAACAGCCCTGAAGAAGACCAAAAACCTACATGTACTTTTTGCTGGTAGTAAACTGGTACGAACTGGTAAGGGATCAGAGATCCATGCCAACAGATATAACAAATCAAGCATACAAATATATGATACTAGCTTTTTTTATTTTACTAGTGTTAATGTTTATTTCATAAAGCCACTTATAGTACTTCATTTTGTATGAAAGGTATCATTTCTTCTATGTATGTCCTATCTTGTACCCCTGACAATGTTACATGTGTACGTAAAATTTCATGATGATCAGTTAAGCAGTTAAAGAGTAATAAACAAACAAATACAAAACGCACTTTCACCATTTTAACATTAAGTTAGGGACTAAGGATAATTTTACACAATTTTCTTCTCTGACAGTGACTAAACACACATTCGCCTCAGACAATTTTAATTACGCCAGTATATACCTATAAGTCTCGAAGCCAAAACCCTTTTAGCCGGATGGGTATTATCCTGGCAGTCGTAAAGGCCTTTTATAGTCTATAAAACCAAGTGGAATACACATACAGGCTGTGTGCATTTCGAATACTTGTTGCACTTTTATAACCAATATATTCTGTTTGATTTGTAACTTCTGGGTGAAATAAATGGACTCTATTTTTTGCTGACTTGTGTCTTGTTTATGAACCATTAAATAGGATTATTGAAAGTTCAGTCAATACTGGCCGCTTAATATATTTTGTAGTATCAATTCGTTAAAGTAGGTACATATCACATTTTTTCTTAATGCTTTTTTTTGCATCACAATTGTGTACGTACATACCACATCCATAGATACGTACAAGCAGAGAAATATAATTTAAAACATAAGATAATCAAGAGATTCAAATTTATCAACCTGTTGATCTAGTTCTTAGTGATCCTGACTGCTAAACCAGAGGTCGTGGCTTCAATTCCCACCTTGGACAATTTTTTTATATGATGAGCATGACTATTTGTTCTGTTTTTTTTTTTTAAACCAGAAATTGTACAGAAACAAATCAAACTACGAATACGTTCCGTAATGAAGTACTTCGAAAAACCATTGCTGCATCGCACTATGAAAGTTTACGCTGTATAACATCACTGTAAAACACAAGCCATTAAAACCGCTAGTAGCATACAAAATCTAATCAGAACTTAATTTATCTACGTTGGACAAAACTGAGACGACCTGTGCTTTTCCACATTTTAAATATGTGTATTGAAATAGTACACGCTTCTAATACCTGAACTTAGCTATGTTCAAGCGAAACAGCACAAGATACGATAGTGCAAAGATAATTAAGGCCTAAAAAAAAAAACATGTCTTGTCTGTGTGTCCCTAATCAAGTGGCAAGTCTGGTGTGGTAACTCACTTTCCTGGCACATACTTAATAAGTCTGTATTTATATCGAAACGCTGATGGCGGTTTGGTTAGCTCACACGTGTGGTGTGATCAATTGTCACTTTACTATTTAATACGCAGTAAGCTTATTAAATAGTATAGTGATGCCTAAAGAAGCTGGATCTGTCGTCTAGTGGTTAGTGATCCTGATGGCTAAGCCAGAGGACGTGGGTTCGGTTCCTGCCCAGAACAAATATCATTTTTCTGTGTCCTCAGTATAATTTATACATACATACATAATTTAACGCTCTTAGAGACAACAGCCTTCTATCCTAACATACCTTTTTAGCTTTCTCTTCTGTAACTGTACTGTACTGTGTTACAAGCCTCCCGGTTTTGGGTTCAATGTATCTATAATATGTATTAATTTAGAGGAATGTACAAGTAAGTTTATCAGCAGCTCCATTATCACAATACAATCTTGGCTTTGTTTGGGATCACACAGTTGCATGTTTTTATAAAAAA
Source organism: Tyria jacobaeae (assembly GCA_947561695.1). Classification (NCBI taxonomy): domain Eukaryota; kingdom Metazoa; phylum Arthropoda; class Insecta; order Lepidoptera; family Erebidae; genus Tyria; species Tyria jacobaeae. The sequence goes on along the minus strand of OX387225.1, from coordinate 12,862,103 downwards.
GAGCACTTTGAAGGGCTATTACACCCCTTAAAATAAGCAATACCTGATACCCAATATGCGGCAATGGTTCCACATACTGTCGCAATTATATTATTGAAAAACCTACTATTTGTAAACAAATTAAAGTTTTTAGAGTCAACGTATGTGTGTATTCGTACTCAATGTGAAATTCCTGTAAATGCTATAAAATTGTATCTAGCTACGTAATCTCGCACAATGTTAACATAATGACATATTAATATGAACCATATCGTAAAATCTGCCATTTAATGAAACATTTGCATTTTTATACACTTGTTTAATTAAAGATACTTAGTTATAAGTTGATCTATTAATAACCTTTGTTTTACGACCGTAACTATTTCTCTGAAAAAGTGTGTGTAAATAATTTTAATTCCAACTATATTTTTCGAAATATCTCTATAGAAAAAAAGCCTTGGTGTGATAGTCAGGGTAGTGGAATATTTGTGTGCGCAATACACAGTCTAAAATGCATCTAACCTGTATAGAAACAAGTTCTAAGATGTACCTAACTTTTAAAATTCCATTTGAATATTGTAACAAAATTGGTCAAACATTTCTAGTGTTCTATTGGCCTGTTGGTCTAGTGGTTAGTGACCCTGACTGCTGACCCGGAGGTCGTGGGTTCGATTCTCACACGTCTTTAAAATATATATATATATAGGTACATATGTACATATATGCACGATCTAGACGCTAAAAAGTCGCTTCCAGTGATTTCGCGATGACGTGACAAACTTTTTTTAATAATATAATGGGACAAGTGAACCGTGATGGTAAGTGACAACCGCCGCCCATGGACACCTGCAACTCAAGCAAAGGAAAAGAAGGAAGAGGGTATGATGAGAGGGGAAGTTGTGTTATATACTTTTGATTTGCTAACTAAACTTTTGCTCCACCTTATCACCTTAAATCAGGAATTCCAAGCTCTGGGGTGCGGGCTAGAAAACCTAAACGTGGTGCATCCTGGGCAACGTCGGCGATGACGCAGCCTTCTCCTCCTCTACTTTTGAGGAGGGCGTCATCGCCAACGGCTAATATTCTGTCAAGAAGAGGTGGCTATTTTCTTTAGCCACTAGGTCGAGGCTCGGCCCAACAGAGCGGGCTTGTATGCCGATCCCTCTGTTGGCTCTTCGCTCCTCGGAAACCTCATTAAAAAATCACTAAAGTGGGACCCCTTTTCACGGGTCGGTGTTTCTCTACTATCTACAGCGGAGAAAGAGGACGGGCTCGGCGTGCACTCGCACTGCCACCGAGCAGGCATCTGAAGATCGATGCCACCGTCGGCATATCGTAATCCCGAAAGGAGTGTCGTGGTTAAGTCTCGCGGCTCTGATCGGGGATGAGGGTCTTGGCTTAACCGCTCGGACTGCGAGGAAGAATACCTCTATAAAAAATTACCCCGAATCTCGTGTTCTGGTGCGTGACCATGGGATGCATGGCTGATGGGTGGTTCAGTCGCAAGCGCACTCTCAGCCGGGGCAACTGCGGACCCCTCGGTTGGGCAAAAATCTACGCTTGCCCGGGTATTGGGGGATCTCTGCCCGGGTGGACCTTTATTTCTCCCCCACTCGTGGGTTACAAAATGGAATACATAAACAAACTTAAAAATAAAACTGAAGTCGTAGAAGAGAAGGAAGGAAGAAAGGACGAAGGAGAAATTTAACAAGGCGGGCGGTATTGAGGTGGAGGTTTTACTCGGAACGCCTATATCGCAAGAGCTCCCAGGAGTCGAATTGACTTCTGGGAGCAGAAGAATGTCGGAACGAATACGTTCCAGGGCTTCCAGTTTAGCGGCTGACTCTGCCGAGGAAATGGATTTGGAGCCCCGCGACACAGACAGTCGCAAGCGGTGTAGAGATGAAGATGGCGATACGTCGCAAGATATGCTGCCACCAAAGGTGACGAACAATAGGCGTGGAAGGTCGCGCACGCCAATCTCGGCCCCGACAGGTTCTGTATTTTCCAGAGCGAAAAATTACCCCGGACTCGTGAAGAGGGTGAACTCGTTGCGGAAGAGGAGATCGCGGATCTTCTTCGTAGAATCCGTGTGCCGGCGGAAGAGGATTCTGTCCCTCCTACACCGGTAGCACTGAAAGAGAGGACGAGCGTGGCCGTGGCGATAATTCAAAAAGTAGCAACCAAGTCCACTAATCTGAAGGGCACTTTTGTTAGAGCCCTGAAGGACTCCTCTTCCGCTGTGTCGTTGGCCATGGAAAGCCTCATTGAGGACGTTTCACGCCTTCAAGAGGCCAACGACCGACTTATGGCGGCAAATCAACGCCTGACGGAGCAGGTTGCAGAGCTGAGTGCTCAATTCGCCCAATTTCGGGCGGGAGCGCGCACTGACAGCCCTGCACAGTTGTCAGTAGTTTCACAGCAACCTGCTCCTATCAACTCCCCCTCTGCCGTTCCTGATGCCCACTTGCGTCAAATCATAAGTGCAGTGTGGCAAATGATGGACGGGCGCCTGGCAGGACTTGAGGCAAGGCTGCCTCCGGCACCCACAGTTCGCCGCCATTGGCCGCGGATAAGGTAAAGGCCGCTTCAGCCCCAACACCGCTTCCCGTCTCTGGTGGCCGCGCCACCTATGCGGCAGCGACGTCGGCTCCAAGGCCCAAGACTGGGCGATCTTCTAAGGCCCCAACCAAAGTGGCGAAGGAATTGCCTCAGCTTCGATCGCCTGCACCCAAAGTGGTTGCACCTCAGGCTGATTCCCAGGCTGTACCTGAGCCAGGCCCCTCCAAATCTGCCCCCTCTACTTCTGACGGATGGCATGAAGTCAAGGGAGGTAAGAATAAGTCCCGGCTGCGGAAGAAAAAAGTTTCCAAAAGCGCTCCTGCAACGCCCCAAGCACCATCGGGATCAGCGGAATCTAAGAAGATACGGAAGCTCCAACCACCGAAAACGGCTGCCGTAGTGGTCACGGTGCTGCCAGAGGCAGTAAAAAGCGGCCTTTCTTATGCTGCCGTCTTAAGGCTCGAGACTGTCTCGCTTCCGAATTTGAAAGCGCAGGTACTCGATTACGCCTCGCCCAAACGGGGGCTCGTATTCTTGAGTTCCCTGGAGCAGAGGGTGCAAAGACGGCAGACATCTTTGCTGAGAAGCTGCGGGGAGTGTTTGCAGGAACGGATGGAGTACGGATCGCCAGGCCCACCAAGTGCGCGGAGCTGCGAATATCGGGTCTGGATGACTCCGTTACTGTCGACGATGTCCGAGTGGCAATTCAGCAAAAGACGGGTTGCACCTCGGACAATATTAGGATCGGCACCATCCGCCCCGGTCAAGGTGGCCTTGGTGCGGTGTGGGTCAGTTGCCCCCTAGCAACCGCTAAAATTCTAGGCGATGTCGGCAGGATCCTCGTCGGTTTTGTGAATGCCAGAGTTACTATTCTGGCTGCGAGGCCGACGAGGTGCTACAAATGTCTGGCGACGGGGCACACCCGCATCAAGTGTGAAAGCTGTTTCGACTGCAGTGGACTCTGTTTCCGCTGCGGTCGACCGGGGCACAAGGCTGCGGCATGTTCTGCTACCCCTCACTGTCCAGCGTGTGCGGCGGGTAACCTACCCGCCAATCATCAGATGGAGCAGGGAGGATGTAACCCTCCCCGCATTTCTCAGACGACGTCGGGGGCTAGCCAGTCGATCCAGGCTGCCTCCAACGTCATTCGTGCGTCGTCACCGTCGCCCATGGATGAGGCTGTAGAGACGGTTCAATAATGAACCAAGTCTCCAGCCTCCTTGTCCAGACGAACCTGAACCACTGGGCTAGTGCGCAGGACTTATTCCTGCAAACCATGGCGCAGTGGTCGATCGGTGTGGCCGTAGCCGCGGAGCCCTATTATGTTCCTCCCCGTCCAAACTGGTTGGGTGACTGGGACGGCTCCGTGGCAGTCGTTGGCTCCACGGCGGCTCATTCCCCGCCCTTGTCGCTTAAAGACAAGGGTACTGGATACGTAGCTGCCGAATGGGGGGGGGATCACCATATACGGTGTTTACTTCTCCCCCAACCGGAGTCTGAGTGACTTCGAGGTTTTCCTCAACAACTTGGAGACCTCGATACGGCGACTAGCGTCTGGGCATGTCCTAGTACTGGGGGACTTTAACGCCAAGTCTGTGGCGTGGGGTTCCCCCAGGACGGACGCCCGGGGTGACGCAGTTGAGGAGTGGGCAACATCGGTGGGCCTCTGTCTCCTAAACAGAGGCTCCACCAACACGTGCGTGCGACGTTCTGGAAGAGGTTGAGACGCTCTCGGATCATCTGTATATCCGATTTGAGCTCTCCCGGACCCAGGACTCTAGAAGGGGTCACATGGCGCGGCGTTCTTACCGCTTCCCGCGGTGGGCTGTTTCGAAGTTAGATAGGGATCTACTGGAGGAGGCAGCCATCATTTACACTTGGCTGTCTCCGCAGCCTCCGACCGAGGAGATAGACATAGAGGCTGGCCGCTTTCGCAATGCGATTACGCAGATATGCGATGCGGCTATGCCCCGTGTTAAAGGTCGTCGGCCTCCAAGGAAGGAGGTCTACTGGTGGTCCCAGGAGTTGGCGGACCTCCGTGTGGCCTGCATCATGCCCGGAGGTCCTACACCCGCAGCCGTCGGCGTCACCGCGAAGAGGGGGAGGAAGATCGGCTTCATGAGGTCTACCGAGAGGCACGGAAAACCCTGAAGCTGGCCATTAGCCGCGCCAAGGAAGTGAAGAAAAAGGAGATGCTGGAGGGTCTCGATCGTGACCCTTGGGGTCGCCCTTATCGTGCGGTGCAACAAAAGCTCCGCACGTCGCCCCCCCCCCCCCCCTTACCGAGACTCTCCAGCCCAGCTACCTGCAGGAGGTGGTTGAGGGCCTATTCCCGCAACGGGTGGAGTACTCACCCCCGTCGATGGCCCCCTTGGCCGGAGACGACGGAGAGTTCAAGGCGGAAGATGTTCCACCCGTCACGGAGGCAGAGATAGGGGCGGCTATTCTACGAATCCGCTCCAAGAACACCGCCCCCGGGCCAGACGGAATCCCTCCCCGAATATTGGCCCTAGCTCTCAACCACATGGCGGACCGTCTCAGGGGGGTGTTCGACGCATGTTTGGCGTCTGGACGCTTCCCTGACTGCTGGAAGAGCGGGAAGCTGGTTCTTTTAAGGAAGCCGGGACGGCCTACGGATTCGGTCGCGGCCTACAGGCCCATTGTACTGCTGGACGAGGCGGGTAAATTGTTTGAGAGGATCCTCTCTGCCCGCATCGTCCGGCACCTGAGCGAGGTTGGCCCCGATTTGTCGGACGCCCAATTTGGTTTCCGAGCGGGGCGTTCGACGATAGAGGTGCTGTAATGCGCCTGAGGGCCGTGACCGAAGAGGTAGCGAGCTGTAGCGGCGTGCTGTTGGCGGTGTCTTTGGACATCGCCAACGCTTTAATAGTCTGCCATTCAGCTGCATCAGGGAAGCGCTCCATTATCACGGCGTGCCACAGTACCTGAGGCGGCTGGTGGCAGACTATTTGGAGGAGCGTACCGTCGTGTACGAGGATCGAGAGGGAAATTTGAGTCGTCGGCCCATGTCGTGCGGTGTTCCACAGGGGTCTGTCCTTGGACCACTCCTGTGGAACATGGGGTACGACTGGGCCCTTCGAGCTGACTTTCCCCCTGGGCTGGGCGTAATCTGTTACGCCGATGACACTCTGGTCACAGCCCGGGGGTCGACCTTTCAAGAGGCGGCACGCTTAGCCACCAGAGGAGCCTCACTGGTGGTGAGGCGCTAGGGTTGCGAGTGGCTTTGGATAAGACGGAGGCCCTTTTATTCCATGGGCCCCGTCGAGGTCCACCCCCTGGCGCCTCCATAATGGTCAACTCGATCCTCGTACCGGTTCAGGCCCACATACGATATCTGGGCCTGATCCTCGACGGAAGGTGGCGCTTTGACGAGCACTTTCTGCAGCTGGCTCCAAGGTTGGTCGGCGCTGCGTCTGCCCTTGGGCGCCTTTTGCCCAACTTGGGTGGACCCAGCATCGCTACAAGACGGCTGTACACGGGGGTTGTCCGGTCAATGGCACTATACGGTGCACCGGTGTGGGCGGATGCTCTAACCGCCCAGAATAGGGCACGCCTTTGGCGCCCTCAGAGGGTTATGGCGGTTAGAGCCAACGTGGCTACCGCACCGTGTCGACGGAGGCGGCTTGCGCGTTTGCCGGAACTCAACCGTGGGACTTGGAGGCGGAAGTGCTCGCCGAAGTTTATCGGCGGACGGCTGAGTTTCGGGCGGGTAGCGGCAGAGGGCCCCCGCCCGAAGAGGTACGCGAGTGGCGTGAGGCAGCTCGTCGAGCCACGATGGCTCGTTGGTCGTCCCGGCTGGAGGCTCCACGTGCTGGCTTTGCCGCCGTGGAGGCGCTCCAGCCGATCATCGTCGAATGGGCAGAGCGGCAGCACGGAACTCTTTCTTTCCAAATGACGCAGGTTCTTTCCGGGCACGGCTGCTTCGGAAAGTACCTGCACTCGGTCGCTAGGAAGGAATTAAGTCCCGCCTGCCACCACTGCGACTGCAGTGAGGACTCAGCTCAGCATACGCTCGCAGGCTGCCCTGCTTGGGTGGCGCGGCGTCGGGTCCTCACTGCAGTCATCGGAGAGGATCTCTCGCTACCGGCCGTCATACGCTCCATGGCCGGTAGCGACAGGAATTTTACCGCGGTCGCAACCTTCTGTGAGGAGGTCATCTCGCAGAAGGAGGCGGCGGAGCGGGCCAGGGAGGACGATCTCCACTCGGACCCAATTCGCCGCCGGCGAACCGGGCGGCGTAGGCGCGCTTACCAGCGCCTCATGCCGCCCTGAGTGTGGCCGCGGGTGTTCGGGACGGGTTTTCCCCTCCATCCGCCATATAGCCAACCGCGAGGAGGCGACGTCCTGGTGTGCCTGGACGTTACCTAATTGAGAGTTACCCAAGGGTGGTGCCCGCGATTTTGCGGGCAACAGGCGCTAGGTGGGGTCCGGATGTCTTACCAAAGCTGTTCCCGGATTTCTCCTATTACAGGCGCAGTATGGCGCACCGTGTGGTTTTAGTCGGTCCGATTCCGACACACCGTTCCACGGAAAACCCCGGTGGGATGACGGCCCGAGGGTTTTTCCACACGTAAAAAAAAAAAAAAAGGAATTCCAAGCTCTGCCGTTACAACCTAACATTTCTATTAAGAAAAATCCAATAAGAAATTACCCCCTGGGAGTTGAGGACCCCGTTGTAATTATCTTTTAATACTAATTACACACAATTTAATTTTATATATAAATATCAGATATCAGTAATAAGACAATATTAAACAACAACATCAAGATTTTGTCAAAGTTATTAGTTAGACTTGACTAATAATTTCCTTGAAAAATGCAAAGGGTTTCTTACACTCATGCCTGTAGCAACGTAGGGGTAGGCAGAACACGAAAAACGAACCTATTACCAAACGACTTTTATAGAAGCAGTATACCGTCGGTATTGCATAAAAGGATTCACACGATTTAGATTTTATTTAAGACTTGAACGTGATCGATTCAATTTGCCTCCTCAACGTCAATAAAACGAGAAGGCTGAGGGAATTCACTCAGAAAGGCTATAAAACGTCCTTGCTAGTTTTAACTATTGTAAACATTCTCGATCTGGCTACTAGCCAAAAAATGTTTACCAAAAATGGGAGTCTGGCAACCAACTGAGAAAATCTATTCATATAATAAAATTATAACAGGCCGATGTCTGTACATTATGGTTGTTGAAAAAAACTAATATCTAAATTAAAGCACCAAAACTAGTTTTTAGAAATTTCATCTGCGTAATCTATACAAATAAATAAAATTGGTATGTTTGTAATATTAAAATAACCGCTTTTTACTAAGTGCATATATATGTACATACGGCACGGTACATATACCAAAACGACTTTTTTTTTTTTAATTTTCCGGTTGATCTCTGAAATGGCTGGACCGATTTTGACAGGACTTTCACTGGCAGATAGCTGATGTAACAAGGAGTAACTTAGGCTACTTTTATTTTAGAAAAAAAAATAGGACCTCACAAAAAAAAATTAAAACCAACTAACCAATTGAAGACTGTGAACTGAACAATAACTTATTTCGTTAAATACCATGTGGACGAAGTCGCGGGCAACAGCTAGTTAAAAATATATTTACTTGATTCCAAATTACCCGCGTACTAAGTAGATTGCGCGTACTAAGTTGACCCACGTGCAAGACCTATTGAGATATAAAATATTTATGGCATAAATTTATTTGTATACACACTAGGCAGTTGTTAATGTTAATAATTAATTTTTAAATATTTTACAAAGATATAAAGTGTAAATAATATGTCTCAAGGATTGCGGGTTCATTCTTGGCTCGGAAAAGATATTTGTGTGGTTTACAGGTGTGATATGTTTGCAGAATCCTTGGAACCCAAAAATTGCTTTTATTAATGTTTCGAGGAGTCAGATCACTTTGTTATTGTTATCGAAGAGATTACGAAGATTCAAGTCTCATTATAACCATGACCTTTGTCATCTACATACACGACTCTGGTAAATATGATTTATAAAACAAAATTGAGGCAATGATGAATTAGAATCATAAAAATGACTATAAAAACCCTACTAAATTAAAACCACCGAGAAACAAAGAAAATTAAATGATCTCTTTCTCTTCAAGTTAAATTATATATCTTTTCTAAATTGGTTAAGACATCGTTTGTTTGTCATGTAGTTTGAAAAATAAACAAATAATATACAGAGAATAGTATTTTTAACTTTAACAAAACACAATGGTTATCATTTAAAAGACAATTGCGTATTGATGTATTTGTCCCGTCTAAGGTCCCCACAGAAAATTTGCCTCTTAAAACAAAAGATAATATGACTCGAAATTTACGAAAACGAAAACATTATGGTTCATTGATCAAAATTTCGTATACTAAAATCTGAAACCTTCAAAAATATACGTAACTTTCAAATAGATAGTTTTATTTACGTTAGTACCCGTTGCGTTAAAATAACATTTAAAATATCTGTGAAACTACTTAAAGTAAATAACGGTTTTTATGGTTTAATTAATGAGCATAAAAACGTTAATACTATTTATAATAAATAATTGTTACTTAGATTATTATAATGTTATTACATTCTTAAATGTTTATTTATATTAATAAAAACATACTTGACGGTGTTTGTATGTTAACCATGATTCAAGATAGGTTGTAATCATATAACCTATCTTGAGTCATGGTTATAATACTTTGCAAGCTCTTAATATATATATCAAAATGTTTTAGTTGTTAGATTCTTTAAATTGTGTGGTAGGCCAAAATCAACTTCATAACTCAAACACGAAGTATAATCATGGTGAAGGCTATATCACGATTAATAATTTCTTAGGCAACCTCTGTATGGACCACCATATACTAAAATGTTATCTCTGTAGGATAAAGTAAGAGAGTTAAAGAAGAATATATCTATTCGGGACCCTAACAAAAAAATTACCCAAAGTTATCATTTCAGAACTTGTCGTACTGACACATGCACTAACCATAGATAAGAATACCTAACTATAAATCTAGACCAGACGACACGAGTATTTCTTATCTACGCATTTATCACTCTTCTGTAATTAAGTGCGGTTCAAACATTTAGTAATATCATAGATAACAAGTTAGGTCTATTCTTGTTGATATGTGGGTAATAGTTATATCAGTATTACTTTAATAATAGTTGCGAATTCATTTGTGAAAAATCAAGTTGAACTGACCAAAACCACACCGGTGGTTTTGGTCAGTTCAACTCTTTGCGACATCAAACCTATTTCCGAGTAAACAAAGCATGCAAAGTAGAAGTAAACTAAGCCAACTACAATGAGATATCTTTGAGATCACGTCTCGTTTGTTCTCTCAAATATACATATACCCTTTTTGAAATTATGGACTTAGATTTAGTTATTATAAAAAAAAACCTATGACGACGTTATACTGTTCAGGTACTCAATTATTAACAAGTAATATATGATTACTGTGTCACAAAAGTATATTATTAATAATTCACTCTAGTAGGTCAACTAAAGAAATATGTGTATATGTATAGATACATGTATGTACTAAGCGTTTCAAATGAGATGATAACTGCCAATCCGCTACATGCAAAATAAATTTCAGTACTAATTTAAATATCAAACATAAATAACAAAGTTAGGTATTCGATTTATTGTTCATACTTATAAGGTTTTGTAATTACTTATTAGTAATTTTTTTGACAAGTGCCAAATTCTTATTGGAATGCAAAATATATAATACATATGACGTAGTTACAAGTAACAAAGTTATCTTAATATTATGTACCTACCTTAACCAGTATAAAGATATACCGTGAAGTTGCACGATATAATTAAGCAAGATAGGACACAAAAGAAGACATTAGGTGAAGCTCACAGCTCAAAACACTAGCTGTACTATACGAAAGTTACCTCCGACCTTGCCCGAAAGCGCTACTGCCCGAAATACGGGTGTTCGTAAAATTTTACCCTTAAGCATAGGGTTGCCTACACAAAGTTTTAATTACTTTAAAGTATTAATATTTAGCCTCGGGCTAGGCAGGGGGTGAGTATACAAATATTGCTCAGACTAAATTTTAAGTACAAGTCAATGCATATTTTCAGAGTTCGAGACTGCTTACTACTTATTTTAAATATCGTAAATAACAATAACTTATTACTTGGACTCTATAGGAAACCGCACACCACAAGAGTTGCATTGCATTGCAGCATTACATTATATTGACACTGATAAGTAGGATCTAGTCTGTCTAGTCTGGCAAGAGCGTTACTCACCCATGAGCGATTTACTATGACAATATATTGAATAACTTTCAACTATTCATGCAAATTGCGAGATTTGACTAACAAAATACCAGTACATATGTATAAGGACATTACTAACATATTTATATACCCTTTTAGATCAAAATTAACGATTCGGCATTTCAAAATATGACAATAATTTTATAATATGTATGATGTGTTATAATAGCCGGTTTTATTTTTGCCAAACAAAAATAAGTTTATTATCACCAAAATTTTAATTTTTACAGTGCATTATTTGATAACAATGGTAGCTTATCTATGTACATATTTTATTACTTTCACTAATGAAATCCTGTTTCTTAAACTTTACCTGTATTTTCAGAAACTGTGGTCGGCAGTAGAGGATTAACATAATACATAATTATAATGAAGGTGATAGGTGTGATAGTGACGGTAAGTGATGATTACTTGAATTAGTAGGTGTGTATAGATGTAGATGGATGGACTTAATAAAAAAAACTATACTAGAATCTGACAGAACCTGATAATTTTATTTATAGAGGTGTTAATTTTTTTTATTGGCATATATGTACATACATATGTATGTCAACGTGAACAGCCAAACGCACCTACCATTTATAATGAAAATTAGCTGTTTGCCCGCAACTTTTTTAGCGTGGAAGTTCTGAATCGTGATTTTTTCAGGATAAAAAGTAACCTATGTGCTATTGAAGACTATATCTCTGTGCATATTTTCGAATTTATTTTAGATTCGTTAAGCCTTTCTGGCGAAATTTAATAACTAACATAAATTATACGTAGTAATATTACTGATTTATTTGAGGGTTGCTTTAAATGCGGTGCATAGATGAACTAAAGAACCTTTAATTTATTTACGCATACCTGTGTCTAAAATGATAATGACAAAAAATACAAATAAAAGAGCCAGCTAATTCTACATTCAGATACTTTAAATGATAACCTAGCATACGAAACAAATGAAATAAGTATTAAAATAAATTTATTGTTCTACGCAGCTGTAAAGGAAGCAGAAATCGTCACATTCAGAGCTTTTCAAGAAACATTCCTCTCCAATTTCCGTTGCGACACAACCCTACGCTATTCGTCCAAAGTAGGGAAGTTTAATGACGAACAGTGCGATCGTAAAACATCAAACGACTGCACCAGGGCTGTCAAATTCTCTTTTTGTTAACTTTATTGCTTGCGAAAATAAATTAAATAGTAACTAGTTACTGCGACGGTTGACGAATATAGCTTTAGTTACAGTCGCTGGGTGACTTTATCATTTTAAAAATGTAAGTAGATGTGTCAGTTCTGAAGTATTTAGTACAACTTGGATGTTATTATTGTACTTACTTTAGTGTGGATTGTTTTCTAAGGGAACTAAAGTGTATACGTTTAGTTTCTAAAGTACTGTATATACTAACAGAGCCTTTTGAATTTAAGTAATGTCACTAAGGTTTGTAGGTTATTGTTGGGTGCGGTCATCGGTCATATAAAAAGAAGGTCATCTAGAAAAATACTTATTTCAACGGAAAACTCTTTGTGTCGTCCTCTACCAAAATATCACTACTTAGATATGAGCTGCATGTATAATTTTTTACTTACATGTATAAAGCTAGGCTACTGAAATAGATCCTGCATAATAAAAAATGAGTTTTGTGTAGAGATTTAGGATTTAAGTACTATTCTGGATGCAATTGCTGCTAAATGCTGATATCAATTAAATGGTATTGCAATATTTATCAAATATTACAATGATTAATATAAAAATATTGTACATCTGCTTATATGTTGTCATATTATATCGCACAAAAGTTAATTACAAGGCCGCACCGTAAGTGTCTAACTTATTGCAATTATAACTGTATTAAAATAAATTCAATTTGTGCTTGATGCATTAACATTAGACATAACAAATAATAGGTACCAGCATGACATAACATAGCATCGGCTATCGTTTATGTCATTTTGTTGTAACAAAAATGAATAATATCGTTACTCAATTAATTTGCAATATATCAATTAATAAATAATACAATTATCAATTAATGAATAATACTCAGATTGTGGTTAATTTATATATTTATTTTACCTGACATAATCGCAACACAACTGGCAAAACTGGTAGAAAATGTTTTATAACCGTTAATTTATAATTCAAAGAAACTAAAATAAATCATACATTGGTACATATATTATCTAGGCACGCCTATATCCGTGAAGAGGTAGGCAGGTGCGTCTTAATTTCATTAAGTCCACCTTCCAACTTCAAAATGCCTAAACAAATTTCGATGTATGAGATATCGTTATAATCTTTAATTACGGTGGCTGCGACTGTATGAAGTGTATCTAAATTTTTTTGCTTTGTAATAGTTTATTTGAATTTTTAAATAGGTTATATAAGTTTATGGCCATCAGACGAATGTTTTAAATATAGAAGTATTTAAATCATTAATCCGATTTTTTGTATAACTGACTGAAAAATAAATAGCAACCCTACCAACTGACCTACAACCTCTTGCCCCGAACAAAACAAACTACGTAGCTGTCTTCATCCAGACGCTAATATTGAAGGAAACGAAACATTGTTTTTCGGAAGTTGTCATTAAATCCAACGAAACTCATTAAATACTGTGTTCGCTCCAAAAAAACATTACTGGGTATTCTACATAAGATCATCTTTACATAAGAATCTTTTTGATAAAACGGTTGAGGGTCTTATCATTTATTAAACTATCCAAAAAAGACAACTGCCGAGTTTTCTAATTCGGGATTGTCTTTTTTTTTAAAGGCTTTACAAACATTTAAACAAAGAACACCAAATTCAGGATGTCTATTTTTGGATCACACCACTCGACGAGGGTAGAGGAGAGAGGACCACTAACATCATCCTGGCATCAGAATCCACAATAACTTGTTATTATTAAGTAATACATAATCTGATAACTTTCATCTCGAAGAAAAAGATCAAAATTATGATGAGAAAGAAGAAAAAATCCTTTATATGACTTCAGCGATTCGCATTGCTAGAATTTATTTCTATGAAGCCCTAATGACCTTCCTAATGTAAAGGGGTTTTTTTATGACATAGGTCACAGGTGGGTAACAACCGCCGCCTATGCACTCCTGCAACTCAGTCGTAAGAGCGCTGTCCACCTTGGAGGGTGATGAGGGAAGGGGTGGAGGAGCGGGGGGATGAGGGGAGTTTGAAGAGGGGAGGGAGAGTTAGGCCTCCGGTACCATCACTCAGTCGACAATGAAATGCAAGCATTGTTTGTCTACCGGTTTTCTATGAGGCCGACTAAATACTGTGGTCGAACCGGCCCGTTCGTGCCTAAGCATGGCTCTCCCACGGTCAAATATTAAAAAATCTGTTATACATAAGAAAAGATTTTTAATATTTGACCGTGTGTGTTAAATATTTGAACGGTTATACATCAGTTTTATAAATGGGTGGGTAGGTATTTCTAGTTTTATTAACACTCACATTTCTTATTGTCTATAGTCAATGTGTAATATTCTATTTCTATTTTGTTACTACATTTTACCTAATACAACAATTTTAGCACATAATGGAGAATAAAGCTAACAATAACGTTTACATATGTACGTAAAGATAGCCAGCCCCGCCCATAGGCTTAAGTTTTTATAGCCACCCCAACCCACCCCCGGCTTGCACAACCTATCGGAATTCTTCACCCTACATTCCCTAAGAGTGAAAGAGATAGACACTTAACGCGCAGTTAAACCAACAAGAATATAAGGAATGGGCGCCACTTGCTTTTTCTTTCAAATATTTATTACAAAATAAATATATGTCGTATCTAACACGTATGTAAATACAACTAAGGACAAATAAAAGAGTAACTACAATGTCATATTATAAAAAAAAATGTTAAATTTGACTGTAATTCTATCTCAAAATTAAATTATTATCGTGTCGTGTTCGGAACGAATGAATGAAAAAAACGCTTGCGTTGCATTTCCCCGAAACTAGTGAGATTTCCGGAAGCCCAACTGCCCCTCTCCCCTTTCCCTTCCCCTCCACCCGGCCTCTCCTTTTCCCCATCTCTTCTTTTCTATCTCCTAATCATCCTCAAAGGCGGGCAGCGCACTTATAATTTTTGAGTCCATGGACAGCGGTAAACACTTACCATCACATGACCCGTCTATTCGTCTGTTCCCCTATATTATGAGAAAAAGCCTCCCGCATTATAAGCTTCCACGTCTTTTTTGCAGACGTTATCTCTGAACTCTCTCACTCCCTGTATAAATAAGATGCAAATGATATTTTACAAGTCGAAATATATCAAGTCTCTTAGGGTTAAGAGCTGGGGTCACACGGTTTTCCTTTCTAGGGTACCAGAGGCCACGGCTAACGACGCGATGACGGAACACTGTGTGGTTTTAGTCGGTCAAAAAAAGTCTAGAGAGTGATAAAGAAATATAACTCTGGTAATAATACGGTGTTTGTCATTGTAAGTAGCAGCTTAATAATTAACAATGAACTTTTACTAGGAGTATATTTTTTTTACTGAAATGCAACAGTTTAAAACTAGTCTACTTGCTTTACCAAAACGACGACGCCCGACGATGCTCACGCCTGTGACCAAGAAGAGGTAGGCAAAGGCATATACGTAGGCCCGCATTATATCATATTTCCATTTACGTAATAATATTGGGGCAAGACTTAATATTGTCGTCATCCGGGCACTTTCAGAACAAGATGGGAAAATTTAGGGTATATAGACAGGAAAATAAGAATAGAAAGGAGAGGAATGGGATATTGTCTGTTGTTTATTTAATTGAAAAATAAATAATTAAATTAAAATAAAAGAAATATTTAAGGGGGGCTGCTATATAACAAACATGATTTTATTAGCATTTTGTAACCTGGCCAGTTTTTAAACGGTTTTTTTATTTTTTATTTACATTCTCATGTAAGTGACTTGTAAAATTTTTTCAGAATAAATTCTTTAAACCTAATATGATGGTGTACTTATATTTATCGAAATTAAAATAAGGCGGAGGTTCTATGTTCTACGGTATGTATCTATTTTTTAAGTAATTTAAGTGATTTCTCCGCTAATTGTTGAAAGTGAATACCCCTGCGGTGGTCCGCTTGTAATCGAGTGGGGATTAGATGTTGGTATCAGAGGACGGAAATCGAAGAAACCCTCAAATTTTATAGGCACTAACAAAGTTTTTTCTTTTATAATTTCTAAAGCTATTAAGATATTTGCGTCTCTTGCAGGTGAGCTGATGGTGGTAAGTACCTACAGCCCTCAACGCTTAGAAGTTAGGGATAATTATTTTAATTATTTGTCATGATATCAAATTGATGAATGAATCAAATTTTTTAAAGTCCATTAAAATTTTTAAAGTGTTATTAAAGGATTCAAAAAAATATGTTTTATATTTATATATAAATCTTAGTATAAAAACAACTATTTAAACCACTATTTACTTACTCTATACATAAAAATACGATCATGGCAATACTGGGACATAGCTGTTAATTATTTAAATAATATAATTACACACTAAAACCTTTCCTGAACATTATGCATTTAAATATCGAAACCCTTCCCCTCCTTTATTTAATTCGGTTAAACCATATCGTCGTATTAGAACATAGTCCCTTTGAAAGCTAAGTTAAATAATTGCAAGTAAAAAATAACTCTTGTTCATAGAGCATTAAGAAATGTTTTAAATTTATAGCTACATTTAAACTAAAAAGGTGCTAATATAATTGATATTTAAGGGCACTGATATGGCAATCTTTTGACTGCTTTCCGTCTTAATGAACACAATAATTTATAGACAATCAACGCCTAGCTGGCGCTTTATTGCTCTAAATATTATTACAGAGACATTAACAATTGCTATAGTTCTTTGTAGTCCAGGAGCAAAGGTTTCCTTAACTTTATATTTTTTTAAAGACCACAGACAATGGCCGTTACACGTGATTTAATATTATCAAATATGGTAATTTCAAAATAAAGTCTTATTTTGTTGAACTTATTTTTCAAAAATAAATACAGTCAGAATGTGAAATTTGTACTTGAATAACATGAGATAGACATAACATAAGAAAGTCGTAACGTCAATACAACGAAATAAATTTTGCAAGATCTGTTTATAAAATCAGCCCGGGCGTGTCATTTGAAGTTCGTTAGCGGGGGCCATAGGGCGGCCCGTTGGCACAGGATTCAGAAGCCTTATCCTATCATGTCATCCGTCCTGAAAACATGCTGCAGAAACCTATTTGTAAATAAATGAATAACTCAGTGATTATACAATATGAATTTCACAACGCATTATCACAACTTGAAAAACTTTAGGGCAATAAACAGCCTGTAAAAAATTGGTTAAGCGACATTATCTATCATTGTAATATTATTTATAATATTCTATTCAATAATTAAGATCCTAACTGCTTTCTTTAATATTATATTATCCAAGCTAAAGAACTGTGTATGTATTCATATATATATATATATATATATATATATATATATATATAACCTTTATATCTGTCTATCTGCCTAAGTATTATATCTTGAACAGTTGGGAAGATATCAATTATTATGTTTTCATGAAGGATTTTCCTATTATCTCAATCCTAGTAGAGGTCGATTTTAACGACAAGACTGCCAATGGTACCTACCCTAATTTGTAAGACATAATTTATTTCTCTTTCAACTGTATTTTGTGAGAGGTGTATCTAGTTGATACGTAACGGAAAATGCTCTACGCACGTAATTCATCGAATATTATATTACATGATGTGTGTGTTTGTTTGATATCTGCACTGATTCAAGCCTTAGCACTCGACCAATTCATATGAAATGTTGCACACATGTTAGCAGTTAACACAGAAAACAGACAAAGTACTGAACGTAAAATGCCGTGTGCGGAGCCTAGGAGAGAAGAAATCCAAATGGTTGTAGTCCGTTCGAGTGTAACATACCACTTTACCCTAGGATCCGGTGATGTGACGACCGCCGGAGGTTTTCAGACGCAAAAAAAAAATGATATAAAGCATCAACTGCTCCACCTTACAACAAAAAATATATATAAAGGCACATACGTTACCCTTTATCCTGTATCCTGTATTATGTATTATATTTCTTAAGAAGGTAGAATTGTAAAAAGGGCAATAGAAATACAACTTTTATGCAAAACCGAGGGCAAAATAACATTTATGATGCCTTTTAATGAATTATAAACATGCAAAATGTTATCTGTTTCGCCTCTATTGACACACAACTGTTATCAACTGCAACATTGATTATTCGAATGTAGCCACTTATCTTGATAACTTTATTGGAGTATATGTAAAGATGTTTCGGGTACTGAATTTGACCTCTTTTAAATGATCTTCGCCTTGTATACTGTTGTAAAAGTTAACAAAAAATTGTGTGTACTTGGAACAAACCTATACCGACATAAAGACAAGTCGATAATTCTAATTTTTTTTCTAATTTTAATTAAGAATAACTAAGAATCTAATTTTTTATTTAAGACAGAGAGCAAATTATAAAGAATTTATAGTATTCCCGTGACTTATCAAACTTATGGGTGAGGTAAGTAATCAAAGTTGAGTTTTGAACAGCATATTCTTATAGAACTGTTACGCTTTAAAAATAACTAAAGTGAATTTTAAAATAATAGTTTAATATCGTTCATATCTTGTGTTACAATTGAACTAAAAAAATAGTAGCATTGCTTCAAAAGAAAGTCTTAAAACTCGTGTGTTATTCCCAGTTAATTTCTAACTATTTTTTGAAAAGGAATTTTATGCCCTTCTTTACCCACGGCAACTGTCACCAAAGTAACTTAAGCCCTTTTTTATTACTAGAGACCACCTGTTAGTCTCAATATTTTACATTATTTCATTGCCCATAGCTTGTACTGTCAATCTATAATCATTCGATGCTTCTGTCAAGTATCGAAACATTATAGTCGACGACATATTAATTATAATTAAGATTTAATAAAAAAAATAGCTTCTGATAAGTAGTCCGTCGGTCTACTCTACATACATAATAATATGTGTATGTATATTTATTATATTCAAATCATTATTCATCATTATCATCAATTACTGGACTATACTGGACTCTGACTAGGCATCTTCTAATGTACGCCACAAATCATTATTAAGAACATTTTATTTTATATTATTATACATACATGTGGACTGCTACTGCAGGCCAATTGATATCACTATATTAATTGAAATAAATGAGAGCCGATAATAGTTACGATTAATATAGGTATGTTCAGTGTAGGCCTTTACTTACTACATATAATTAATATTTAATCTCCATCACGTGAATCTCGTAAATGAAGCTCAGAAGAGACTCACTATGGTAGAGCCATGCTTAGGCACGAATGGGCCAGCTCGACCGGTGCGATACCACGGCCTCACAGAAAACTGGTTGTAAAGTAACGCCTGCGTTGCATTTCGCACTTACACTCTTGAGTTGTAGGTGTCCATGGATGGCGGTTGTCACTTACCATCTGGTGACCTGTATATTCGTCTGTCCCTCTATAGTATAAAAAAAAGATTTACTTAGAAATCAGCTGCTGCTAATGAATCTTCATGTAAAATTAATAATGATAGTATGAACAAGAAAGTGTTAATTTATTAGAAAGGCATGACAAAATTGCTAAGTTTGTACTTGCACTACAATTTGTTATTTTTTAAGATGTTACATAATTCTTTTCTTGTACTTTAATACAGTACCATTCTCTCTCACCAACATCGCACTCAAATTCAATACAAATACCACAAAACAAAACACAAACATAGAAAAAAATAATAAAATATCCTTACTGCACTTTTTAATACGACGCGTATGGTGTTCGGTATCATGAACCTTACACACGTATACAGAATATACGTTTGAATTGCAAGGCAGTATTAAAACAAAGTTAAAGTGAAACGTGAGTAGTATTATTCTTGTCAACCGCTTCAACGAAGCTGGGTGGGGCTCGAACCCGCAACCACATGCTCGTAACTAATCGCAAGTCTGACGCCTTGGCCAATACGCTACCAGCGAGGCTTAAATTTCCTAAGCAACATTGCGCTCTCTGTTTGTGTCTAGTAGTACTAAGTTTATGATTTGTATGCATTACTATGACAGATGACAGCACATTTCAATTTTAGTTTAGTTTAAACTCAGTCCCTATGAAAACACTGCATACACTGTCATTTTTCTACCTTTAAAGGTACATTTTTTTTTTTTTATACTGTAGGGGGACAGACGAACAGACGGGTCACCTGATGGTAAGTGACACCGCCATCCATGGACACTTACAACTCAAGAGTCGCAAGTGCGCTGCCCGCCTTTGAGGGTGATGAGGGATGGGGGATGCAGGGAGCGGAAAGAAGAGAGGAGGGATGAGGAGATGGAAAAAAGGAGAAAGGAGATGAGGGGAGAGAAAAGGGGGCAGGGGGAATTGGGCCTCCGGAAACCTCACTCAATTCGGGGAAAGCAAGCACGCAAGCGTTACTTCACAACCGGTTTTCTGTGAGGCCGTGGTATCGCACCGGTCGAGCCGGCCCATTTGTGCCTAAGCATGGCTCTACCACTGAAGAATACATGACAATGAAGAACATATATAGTTTTAAATAAAAATGGATACATTGAAACAGAAGAAATCTAAAGATAAGATATAGTTAAAATGTGCGTTACAAATAATATATGTTAGACCGACGACGAAGTTTAAACCGACTTCTACTTTGGAGTCGGTTAAAAATGGTAATTGTCCATGTTGTATTGTATTTATATTTCTTTTTTTTTGACCGATTTTCGTAACTTTCTCTTACGAAAATCGGTCAAAAAAAAAGAAATATAAATACAATACAACATGGACAATTACCATTTTTACATTTACATTTTACATTTTTTTTTACTCCTGCGGTGGTCTCAGTGTAACCAAATCACGATTAGATCGTGATATATAACGAAAATTACGGATAAGTCTTTATAGTGCACGTTTTTAATGAAAGTAAAGGAATTGAAAAGGCGAAAAGAAATTGGAAAGGCGCATGGCGGTTATCTATCTATTATCTCTATATATATATATATATATATATATATATTTTAAGACAATGATTAAAATTTATCTATGAACCCACTTAATGCGCGTAAAAATTGATAAACTATAAATTGGCTATACATATTACCTACCTCTTATTATTTTCATTCCTTAATTTTTAACCCTTAAATATTATTAACCTTGAGCACATAAGTCAGCACAGCAAAGATCATATGCAGAAAAAACAATGAGTCAAAATAAGAAGTTAAAGTCGATTAACAAAGTAAGTCGATTAAAAATCAGCAGAAGGTCAAATTAATGATCTGTTTGTATAATAAATTATTTCATTAATGAGTATAAAATGGGAAATAACCATATTATGCACATTCATAAGAACCATATTCCCTTCCATTATTTTTACAAATGTCAGCCTCCCATAAAGTTGACCGTAAAACAGACGTAGCCGGTCTATGTAAGAACCATACATATGAGATAGAACACTCTCAAACGAGAATTAGTAACGTGTTGGAGAGAGAGCAATTTATCAGATCCCTTGTCATTATCTACCTTGCGTTCCCGTGACAGAGGTTGGACAGATTTTTTTGCGAGGGCGGTGACGCGCAAGTCATAATATTATCATTTTCCTTTGAGGGTTTCTGACGGTAATTATAGAAAACGCATTCATAAATAAAAATATAAGCCCGCTGTGCCGTAGGAACTGCTATAGAAAGAAAACACTGGAATATTCAGGCTAGTACTGAAGCCACAGACTAGTATTAACTAATATATACATATAAAACAGTGAGGTTTCCGGTGGCCCAACTCCCCCTCTCCTCTTTCCTCTCATTCGCCCTCTCCTCATCCCCCTCTTTTCTTCCCCTCCCTGCATCCCTCATTACCCTTAAAGGCGGGCAGCACACTTACGACTCTTTGAGTTGCAGGTGTCCATGGACGAAGGTTGTCGCTTACCATCAGGTGACCCATGTGTTCGTCTGTTCTCCCGTAGTATAAAAATAACATATGTGTATGTATAAAAGTGTTTTTTAAGACGCCTCTGTCTTACCCTAGTAATATATAGGCTTGAGTGTATGTACGTACTTATAATCGATGAAGGTCATGAAGTGTTTATGAGAAAAAATGGATTTTTAATTTACAAATTTCATGCGAATCATAATAATGTCATCATAACATGAGACATAGAAGTCTTGTTATGTAATTGCCTTAAAAGTACAAACAAAAAACGTGCGGTAACTTAAAAATATAATCTTTACCCATAATATAACAGATACACCTACTATATTTATATTTTATGATTGACTACATCTAAAAAATATTAACAAATTCTTTGAAAACATGTATATATAAAAAATTATGCATTCAAATTGTTTACCTTGTCTTTCTTATAATTACGAATAGTGAGTAAAAAAGAGACAACTACAATATCATTAGTTCTATCCGAACTACGTCAAACGGAGATGGAATGCTGTTGCTTTTTTTATGTACCGTGAACAACAAGCATACGGTCCGCCTGATGCTAATGCAAAAACCTAAAGAGGTGTTAATGAAATTGTTGTATAGCAGCTTTTAAATAATGACTTACAGAGCAAGTACAGCAATTTCAATAACGTATCCCAACACCATTGGTATTTCTTTGAAGAAATTTTTATTGTGCATTCCATACGGATACCACTGAAATACCATTGATATTAGAATGTGGTATTCAAGTGAAATAGATCAATTAATTCAACTTTTATTTTATTTTACCCGGGAAGAAATTAAAAAATTGAAGCTGAAAGATTTAGAGTTAGCAGAAGAAGCCTATCAAGCGATGGCAAACCGTACAACGTAGAGGTCGTGAGAGAAGAATTGAAATATGAAAATAACTGTCACACCACCAATTTTACTTGGCAACGTGCGATCTCAGTTTTTTTTTTGTACAGTAATTATATTATTAATTTAAAATCTAAAACATAAAACATTTGTCCGACTTCATGTAAATAAATTATAATTTGTACTTTTTGTCAAATTTAAAATAAAGGCAATGATTATTAAATCCTATTTACTGTAAGTGTAAAATATTGTCACTAATCTAATTAAAACTAACACAGAAACACCCCATAGTCAATTGTACAGTAGGAAACTAGTCGTTTAAAACCGCTATTTATTAAGGTAAACAGAGGTTGCGCCTTATCATCTACATATACCTGACACTAACACCGCAGAGGGTACGACAAGGCGGAACCTGAAATCGACCCGTTACTACTTAATTTAAAAAAATAACTAACCTACCCTGCAAATAAACGAACTATACGCTATATTGATTAGTTTTAAAAACATTGTAAAGTCCAGTGTCATTCGGGATTATGAAAGTTCAAGTTCAAATCTGTTTTATAACTTGACACTCGCCAGTCTTTTCAGAACAATCCCCATTTGTAAGGCAGAAAATAGCCTAATATTGTATAGGTACCATTGTACTTTTGGACACATAGGTAGAATACTCTTTATTCTATTCATTGAGTGTATTAAAACAAAAGCACAATATGTATTGGATTTCAATTCTTTTAGATTTTTTGAAAAGAAGAGACATTGTTGTTTGAAAATTTTAGATTTTTCTGGAGCTCATGTATCTTGTTCTACATAATATTTGATATCAATTAAGGTTTTATAGAAACATTATTATCAAAAACTTTTTTATCATGTTTGTCTGTTTGTCCATTGAACTTATCAACCTATTTATGTATAGGTATCAAATTTGCCAGTACATTAACGATCTTTTTAAGTTAAAGGGCTCTATCCTTCCGGCACCAGCCAGTTCGAGTTGGAGGAGTGCGACCCGGACTTGTTTGAGCTATTGCTTATACTCCTCAATCCATCTGTATGTACAATAACCCTTTCCCTCTCTTTCTGTCAATATACACAAAAAAATCTTTCTAATTCCCAAATATGCCCGGATGACGGCAAAAGGCTTGCCCCCTATTCCGTAAATGGGACTAAGTCTTAAGTGGGCGTTAATTACGACACCCTTCGGGAACACCGGCGTGAGTGTATGTATGTTTGCATATATGTAGTAAAGACAATAAAAAATATCTACATAAACTAATAAAATTGTAGACTTATTAGATTCCTTAACTTAACATCTTCACGAACCATCTAATGAATGAATGTACATTTCGTTTGCATTTTTTGAAGTTTTAAGGTTTTAGTATAATAAACAATAACAAACAGTGCTTAAAATTTAAAATGTAAAATGTTTAAATAGGACTTTAGATAATGAGTCTAACCAGAGTCCTATTTAAAGATTTAACGTTTGAAACGGAGATCACAGTTAGTGTGATCTCCGTTTCAGATGTAAATGTACGTTTCAATCGAGCATACATACATTTCATTGAATACCAACTCAAAATAAATAAATTAAAATACATATTACATGCTGACCAATTTACGACTAGCTCGTTATACAAGTCGAAAATTATTATAAAAATCTTTCTGCTAACATATATGTTTTTATAAATAAGAAACCGTGAAATTTAATGTGTATATCTGAGAAAAGTTTGTTATTATATATTTTTTTATCTCTAACAACAATGGTTAAATACAGGTTTAAAAAATATATCTTTACGGTTTGTTACGGTATAATTTCTAATCGATCCGATCGCGCAAAACATTTGGAAATAAAATCAATGAAGAACCTAAAACACGCTGTCAACCATAGTTGGTCTGAATTTGGTGTAGCTATAAGGTCTCTTGATAAGGAAATGTAACAACACTTATTAAAATAAGCTCAAAGGTGGATATTGGTATTAGACTTTAGCGTGACCATGTATGAACTTTTTGGCTAAGACGAGTCTTTTAAACTGTTTTTGTTTTTTTATTTTAATCGAATTCTTAAAAAGAAAAAGAAAGCTTACTTGATTAATTAGACATTTCCTCCTTTTTCCATAATGAGATTGTTGTAGCGCTCGCCATAAATATTATCACAATCAGAAATCCCGCCTTTGTTTATTATTTATTTCGTCTTAATTTTTTTAAACATAAACCATATTCCTTTTCACAATATCTTAAGGCGGGCTTACTCACAGTGCATTGCTATGGCTGCATAGGCCTTAAAAGAAAATTCCATAACGATCTTTTGTTTTTTTTTTTTTGCAATTTGAATCCTATATATTTTTTTAATAAAAATATTAGGTGGTAATTGTATTGTAAGTAGATATGTACATTAATAAACATTTATTACAAAATTATTAGTAGTAGCGTGTACGTAGGTAATGAGAGGAACACATCGCACATTAATGTTTTTGTTGTGTTCGACTACATGCCTTTGGCAAAAATTTACTCGATAGTTTCTTTAATTGATTTCAAATTATACTTCGAAACTGAATTAGAAGGTGTAGAAATTTTATGATTCTAACTTAGCGAAAATAAACCTAACCTGAAAATTGTTATTCTTAGACCAGTGTCTACATTCGAGCTCTCGCTCTAAGACAAAGATATTGCTTATCATATTTACAGTAAAAACCTACCCATTCAAAATGGGAACCCGGGAACAGTTGGGGTGGCCCTATTCTACTCCACAGGGAACCACCACACGGCATAGAGATAAGACAGACAGGATAGATTAAATAATATATTTAAAAAAAAGTGTCTTCTTTGTTTAAATATAGATTATAATATTTTCGAACATGTGGTAAGTAAGATTAACTGTAACGTAAAATACCCACGACAAGAGCAACCTCCAAGTTTCTTACGTGTTCTTACGTTATAACACAGAGTGTATCGTCCGGTACCATCGCGGCTGGACGCCTTACTCCTTGAAAAAGGTCTCCTGTCAAGACCGAAACTAGTCGGGCATCCCCGAAATACACACGTGAGTAAAACCGTTTATTTAAATAAATATGAGTATAACACAGTCAGTTCAAATTACGAAACAAATTTTTTAAGATCACTATAAGCACTAACCGGGTTGTTGAGGCGGCAGCAACGGCGGCATGGGGGGCTGAGGCGGCGCAGATAACGGCGGCGCTGCATACGGAGACACTCCTGGAGATCCAGGCACGGAATCGCAACTGGGTGAGCCCAGAGAGCGCGGCGGCTCAGACGGTATCACTGGGCTCCTGGGCGCCTTCACTTGTGGCGGATCAGGGTGGTCCAACTCAACACCTGGTGGCTGTAAACCCGTCACCAGAGCACGCGCGCGCGCCTCATCCTGCGCCTGAGCACGTCTCAAAGCTGTCTGTAGAGCCATCACTCGCTGCCTGTCCGCAGTCAGCCGACACTTTTCACAGTGACAGTTGCGGTACTTGCAGTACCGTTTGTGGCCTTTCAGCTCTATCTTCAGCCTGTGGTTGCGGCATCGCGCGCAATTTGGTGGTGCGCGCGGAACACCTGAGCTGGAGGCTCCTGGCTCGGAGCGCTCCTCGCAATCATCGGGCGTGCGGCGCCTCCATGCACCCACAGACACCATGACTTGGCCGTCGTTTTCGGCCGTGTTCGCGGCGAATTCGTTCGGCGCCAAACGAGCGCACACGCGGTGCGACGCGCGGTAACGATGCGACTGCATGCCCCCGCCGCCGGCAGAGTCTGCCCCGCCCCGCGCCCCACCCCGGCGTGCTACTGCATTTATTGCTGTACACCGATGCAACTCTATATTTTCGCATAAGAAGGTTTCTTAGTTAATTAATACACTTAAATCTTTTTGTAAGAAACTTTTTCCACAAACCTTAATCTATGCTTAATTTAATCTTTTTGCTTTAATTTTTATCTTACATGAAGATCTTATACACAACTTAATTAATAAGATTCAGTTGCTCCAGAAGCTCCAGTAGAATGAGTAATTATATTGTACATTTACTACAAGTGTTGTCGATTCCTCCTCTATACTAATTATATATGTATGTATATATTATTACTGATTGTAAACTCTTGCTATCTAAAATAATACACAAATAATTAATTTCAACATCTCATCGCAAAGTTAAAACCTCATCATATCGGCTACTGAGCAGTAAATGTGTATTTGAATCGTTTGAAAAGAGAAGAAAGAGCTTTTGATTGTTTTAGGGGTTTTATTTTTGGTTATCCTTGTTGATGTTATCCTTGATATTAATTCTTAGGCGTATGTGGATACCAACTCGCACTGAGTTTCTTAAAAGACTAAACATTGATCAATAGTTTTGAAAAAATAACCATCAATTGCTCATATATAATAGCTAATGAGATTAAGTATTAGGTAGTAAATCAGTATTAACAAGGAAAACAACAAAGCCTTAATATCGTATATGACAACAACTGTAGAGCTATAAATTTATAATTACACACAGTAAAATTATAAGTCACACTTTTAGTATATTTCATCACAAACTTTTGCAATTATTTTTTAAATTTAATATATCCTCCCCTATTCTTTATTCCCCGTTCCTATTCTTTATGCCAGTCCTACTTTCTTAACAAACTCAACACTAACAACACGTGTTAACATACTTCATATGTGATTGCAAGTGCACTAGTGCACCTGATTGGCTTCTAAAATAAAATTTTATTAGAACATACTATGTTGCCACTTAATTTACCCAATATAGTATAATTACCCTATATACTATATATAGTACTATCAGAAGCACTCAAATGTATGTATTTTTTAAGAATATTCTTTATCTTGTTTATCAGTTTTAAAACGCAAAAACTGAATAAGAAAAGCAACAAAAAAATATCAGCTAATTATGAAAAGTGCGCATGAATAAATGCTCAAGACTGCGTGTGGCTGCACTTCTATACGATCGCGTGCAACAACGTGTACCAACACACGTATGTGTTGTATTTACACGGCCAATAGACACATGTGTGCAACATTCATTGAAAGGTGTGTGCGTGAGTGCGATTTTTAAACGTAGTAATTTTCCATGTGTGCGTTAGTGGACTCGTGTTACGTCATAGAAGTTTTGAATGCGTTTCAAAGTAGTAGTAATATTACGAGTACTAACTACTACATCCATATAGGTATTTAGCAATATAAGCTATTTTTAATTTTGAAATTAAATTAATACTTTTCTTAAAATTCTACTTGCCTTCCTCTCTAATGAGCTGTATGAAACTGCAATTTGATATTCCAGTTCATTCGATAAGATTACAGAAACAAGTTCAATCCCTTGTAAACGTTGAGAAGGCTTTATTATAGCTTATTTTTATATAGGTACATTTGAAAAACAAAATATTTAAAGAACTTACTTAAAATGATTTGAATTGAATTGTTAAAGATATTGTTTAAAATATTTTATGATTAAATTATATAAGCAACGTTATAAAACTGCTGTACCTAGAGGTTATGTTTTTTGTGTGTAGTTTTTTTTTTTTTTTTCAAAAAAACTCCCTATTCTATTCTATTCTATTCCTGTGTCACACGGAACTTTATTAACATCCAAACAACGGACACAAAAAACACCCGGACTCGGAACTATTTGTGAATCGCATCGAACGCACGACCTCCGCAGTCAGGTGAATAGGCCAAGAGGCTAGTCAAGTCAGTTTGATTAAAAAAGTAAAAACATGTGAAATATACAACACATATAAACACAATAACTTATATACTTATATTATAATATATACTGACTTATATATTATAATGATGACCATTCTTTTTTCCTTCTTACGCGGGCAGTCAACTGGGCATTTCAGGAATTACACATACGCTAAGGCCTGTTTTAAAGGGATAGGCAGAAGTGTATAAAACAGCAACACTTTCCAATAAGAATTTGGTCCCACTAAGGAAATTAGAGGCAAGCATATTGCCGTCAATCGAGCACTTTATGACTGTATACAAACCGACTGTTGTCTGTTAGATAACAGTCTTATCCCTTAGTCGCCTTTTACTACACGATATCGAAAGGATGAATGAAAGAAGATTGACAAAAGGTATTTATAAGGTAGAGGTAAATGGAGTTGTCGGCAAAAGGAAGACCTAGGCGAATGTTCTTGGACCAAGTTCAAGACAATCTAAGCCAAGGTCAGGTCGAAAGTGCATTTAACCGACGAGCCTGTATGTGGAACGAAATTAAGGTTGAAGAAGCGAGAAAGGTATGTCAGATTCGTAGCAAATGGAAGGAAGTAGTCTCTGCCTACCCCTATGGGAAAGAGGCGTGATATAATGTATATATGTACTACACCTACGGGAAGAAATAGGGTGGCCCTTTACTACTCCACCGAGAACCACATGGCAATTGTATTAATTTTATTTTAGAGCAATGGGAGAATATAGATATTGCTTTTACGGATAGAATGGGAAGTTTAAGTTTAAGTTTCGAGGACGTCAAGGGTCACATATCTGTCACTCGAACTGGCAGTAACCAGGAGGTGTGAGCCCTCTACCTAATACCGGTTAAAGGTGATGGGACTTTTCTCGTAAAATGAAATGGATTCCGATTTTTTCTCCTTGCGTAAACAATGCGGTAACAGCCTGCAAGACAAATCTATTCACTATTAAACCCAAAACGATAGGTCGTTCCCAACGGCTCCGAGCTTTATATATAATATTTTTACATTCTCGACGGCTCAACGAATTTAATAAATGTGTCTATTATTACCTCCAGCTCCAAAAAATCTATATGTATTTTAAATAACTAAATGAGTTTGATTTTCAAATATCTATTCACAACGGCTTTGAACTTTCTAATAAGAGTACCGTCAGTAAAAAGGACAATATTTCGTAACTTACATTAATTGTAAGTACTTGTATACTATGAAAGTCAGAGGCTATATATTGTATATGTACAGTTAGTAGCGCATGATAGAGCGAGACAGTGAAAAGGTACGTTCTGTAATAACTTGTGTAAATTAAGCTTTAATGACCATATTCCACATCTGTGCTATAATTAAATCATTTAATTTTAAAGTTTGTAACGTATGTACATTTACTCTACATATTTACATAGACTCTTGCCTATGTTTGATGAAATTTTTTGTGTGTGTTCAAGGGGATCTGGGAATGGTTTAGATTCACAAATCAGCCCGGCAGATGGCGCTGCAGTCGGTATCTAGGTTATTTATCTATACTGCAACTTCAGGACAACGTCTGTCGGGCGCAGCTAGTATATATATATATATGTAGATCAGCGCTATAGTTCCATCACAGTACATAGCATAGGCTGAGTTTAGGCCTTTTGGACACACCTCTACTATTTGTCTGTAATTGATGTGTATGTCTGTTTTAGTTTTCTATTCTGTTTTATGTGTGTGTGTGTGTGTGTCTAATATATGTATTTCTATCTTTCTTTCTTCCTTGCGTTATTATAGGAGGAAGTCTATTACCGACATCTCGGCAATGTGTGTTGTCTGATGTGTTTTCTGTATACCCACTGTCTGATAGACAGCAGTCCGATCCTAATCGCGTTTAACGACAACCCGATATAAAAAGAGATCTAGTGGCCCTATACTAGTCCTCCGAGAACCACACGGCTACAGTAATTTTAAATATTTAGTTGCACAAAAAATAATAAAGATATTGAAAATAATTATTACCAGTATATTTCTGTAGCTGTAGCTTTTGTCCTGCACTTGAGTGGATGTAGTGGTTTTTTTTTTTGCATGCTTAAATCGTTATTACCATTTTTTTTTCGTGGAAACCCATCTGGTCATTACCTCACCGGGACCTTTCTCGCGTAGTAGTTGGATCGAGTGCGATTGACTACTACTACGAGACCGATGGGTTTAGTCGGTTCGAGTCCGACATGCCAACTGCATTGGTAAGTTGGCATGTCGGACTCGAACCGACTTAACCCATCGGTCTTATCTATATAATAAAGCAAAGTAATGAAGCACTGTTTATCCCGGCAGTACTATTTTTTATATCGGTTGTGTTATTTGATAAAAATAATTTCAAAAGTAACATAATACTTTTAGTTTACAAAATATTTTTTTTATGTTATGTAGGGGCCGCCTCAACCGGTTTGATACCAAGGCCTCACAGAAAACCAGTCGTTAAACATTGTGTTTGTCGATTGAGTGAGGTTACCGGAGGCCCAACCTCTTTCCCTCCCCTCATTCCCTTCCGTTCTTCCCCTCCCATCTTGCGGCTCCCCTGTTGACCCTTTCCCCTCCCCTCAAAGGCGGGTAATGCACTTGCAACCCCTGAGTTACTTACCATCGGGTGACCCGTGTAAGTAAGTAACACGAGTGACAGCCAACAACTTGTGACGGAACACTGTGTGTGTTTAGTCGGTTCGAGTCCGACATACTACTTCAGCATCAGCTACAGTGAAGTGATGACCCAGGGGGGTATTCACCAAAAAATTAATTTATTTCATAAACGTACATTTATTACATATTATGTATATATTTATTACATATTATGTAATAAATGTTTTATGTATTTGAACATATGGGTCATTCCATAAGGAAGCTATTAAAGTTACTGTCACAGATCAGAAAATACACTAAGGTCACGTTTTTTTACGATTATTCAATGAAATTATTACAGTCTATAAATTTATATAACTATTTGGTACTGTTAAGTTATTTCATATTTTATCGACTAAGAAAATTGCAGAGGTGTATGAAACCCTACCGTTTATTAGAAAAAATAATCTTTAAAAAACCTTAAAAAGAAAAATTAAAAAAAAAACTTGATAGTTATCTACCGTGTTATTACCCTAGCTTACGTATTACTGCTAAGAAGTTAGGTATGAATGACTATAAAGATGAATGAGTGAAGAAGTAACCGTTAAAGAAATTAACTTTTCAGCACGTAGAGACGTAGTTAACGCCCACATTTTGCCGATTACTAAGACGGGACTCTATTACTAAGACTCCGCTGTCCGTCTGTCCGTCTGTCACCAGGCTGTATCTCATGAATCGTGATAGTTAGACAGTTGAAATTTTTACAGATGATGTATTTCTGTTGCCGCGCTATAACAACAAATACTAAAAAAAACCGTGTGGTGTCGTGGAACACCAGATAGGAACGAAGTTCGTTATTATAAGGAAATATATAAATATAAAAATTCTTTGCAGTTCCTAATAGTAAAACTAGATGGCAGTATTATCAATAAAAAAAAAATTTGAACAACGAACACAGAGAACACCCAGATTCGGAACAAATATCTGGGAATCAGAGCCCTTTATTTAAATAAAAACAAATAGGAATATAATACGCATCAAAGGAGTCGTTATTCGGCACCCTAAAAGAGGAACACCTAAGCGCTTAGTAGTTCCCTAAAGGTTTTTGAAAACGAAACTATTCCTAGGGGCCACGTAACTTGGCTTAAGGAACCCTTAAAATTTAGGGGATATTGGTGATAACGAGAATGTGATATAACGTTCTTTTACATAGTATATGTATGTATATATATATATGTTTTGTATTTAATTATTAAATAACAATTTCATTAAATGAAGGGAAATTAATGTTTATTTACATAAATTAGAGTATATAGAGGTGTTAAGTAGATTTTTTTAAAGACGTCTTCGGATATCGCGTTATATAAAAAATAAAACTTACCAATTTAGAATCTCCTTTTAAGACTTTTTAAGAAACGGTGGAATTATTGAATGGAATCAACATTCTTATGGTACTCGTGTGGTCGTTATGGAATCAACAACGTGTATGTACGTGCATGCTTATGTGCGTGTGTGTGTGTGTGTGTGTGTGTGTAATGTTATAGAGTAGTGAGCCACATCAATGCCTCGGTTGTGTCGTAGTCCTGCTCAAATAGCCAGTTCATTACCTGAGTTTTACATTCTCTTTTAGTAAGGTGATGAATCTGGCATTGCTTAATTAAGGTTTTATACAGATGACCTGCAATAATATAAAAGTGTCTCTTGGCAAGAGCGCTACTGAAAGTAATTGTAGGACAGATTTTATAATGATAATTTTATAATGATAATATAAGATGAATTTTTGGATAGTATTTTAGGGAGCTTTGTTTGCGCAACACTGTATGGAGCACATAGATATTACGGACGGTGAGAACTTTGCGTTCAGAGTCTAACAGAGTGATGGGGTAGATACCCCATCATGATTTGCAAAACTTTTAGATAAAAGTTTTGCAAATCATGACCTTTAAGACGGCTCTTTGAGCCCGTTCGAGTTGCAGTAAGACCTTTCTGGCAGCACCTCCTCAGACAGATATACAATATCCCAGTATGGACTGGCAGTGTGAGTAACATACCATTTTAAGAGTGTCCTGAGTCGCCGAGAATCGTAGTTTATTAAAGACGCATGTAAGCTTGCGAACACGGGAGGTCAGGGTATTTATATGCACACGCCAGTTTAAATGATTGTCAATGAGAACGCCGAGGTATCTTATCTAGCATCGGTTCTCTTTACGATGGGACAATTACAGGGAATTTCCGTATTAAGTTAAGTTGTGAGCTCTAAGTGTAAATATTTCGGGACTAGGGCGTGTGCTAGAGGTTGGTGTAAAAGTGATGTACATTGTCTTATTGACGTTGAGAGTCAGTAGATTATTCGAGAGCCAAGCCATCACCTTTTCTAGAGTGGACTCAGCTGAAGAGAATTGCCAGCTGCGTAGGTAGATGGAACAATTTGGTACGGAGAGGTTACAGAGTGAATTAATGTATATTAAGAACAATGTGGGGCCGAGAAATATAATATAATATATATAGTCATACAGAGCCCGGTTGACGGCAATAGACTTGTCCCCTATTGTGTTAGTGGGACCAACTTGTAATTGGCAATATCTGGGTTTAAATACATATCTGCTTACCCCTACAGGCGTGAGCGTATGTATGTATAAATTAAGAATATAATGTGTATCATACGTAGTAAAAATTTAGGTAGCCAATCAACTAAACTTTTATTGTAATGGAATTGGATAAATAAATACAAAGTGTGGCCTCCTCTATTGCTTAAAACTTGTTGGCGCTGACTGTTTATGTTTTCCCGTGGCACTCGCTCCGGGTGGAATTCTAGCACATCCTTCAGCTGTTGGGTTGTTGCCAATTCGTCTGAGTCCTCTAAAACACGACTGTGAAGCAAGTCCCAAGCGTGTATTGTATTGCTAAACACTCACTGGTCGACAAAGCTGTTGTGCAAATGTACGGATATAAAAGAAAATTCAATTAATTTTCAATGTAATTTTCAAAGTGCATGTTTTTTTTTAAATGAGCTCAGTTAGTATGTTCTTTATTATAACCGCTCATACCATTCCTGTTGAGCGGTGGTATGCATGAACTTCCTATACACACTCTTACCCTTCATATATAAGGCC
The DNA here is from genome assembly GCA_947561695.1 of Tyria jacobaeae. Classification (NCBI taxonomy): domain Eukaryota; kingdom Metazoa; phylum Arthropoda; class Insecta; order Lepidoptera; family Erebidae; genus Tyria; species Tyria jacobaeae. The sequence goes on along the minus strand of OX387225.1, from coordinate 12,827,985 downwards.
TGAACCCGAATCGAGATCATCGTAAAATATTTTTGCTCCTAGGTCCATGTTAGGCGGCCCCTACAGTGATCATTTTGACGAGCGCGATTCCCGTTACGTATAAGTGGGCACCTGATTGGGCGTTGTGCTCGTAGGCCTTAGTTATGCGATTTGGGGGCTAGCAACCACACCACTAGAATTATGTAGCCTTAAACTTGTCATTTGGGCTGTTAACAACAAGCCGCTGATTACTTGCAGTAAATTGTATGTATCTGTTTTGCCGAGCGTACTCCTTCCGCGGCATACGGTCCACTGATATTCAGTGGGATCTCCTGTGTTAGTGTAACGCTACCAAAACATGCAAATAATGACACCAAAATACCGAGAAACCTATAGCTCTTTCCATTTCATCTGCGGTCAAATGACGTCGCTCCATGACGCAAAGAATGTCTCACAATTCAATTTCGTCGAAACCTATAATCAAGCTATTGTTAAAATTATGAAATCAAGGCTAAATACAGAATTTCAATTAGCAAAGAAAACTCATTTAAAATGGAACAAATGCATTCTCTTTTAATTTTACGAAAAAAAAAAACAAAAGACAATCGAAAAGTTTTGTTTCACAACTAGCCAGTATGTTATCTAGAACAAAAAAAGGTTCCCACCTACCTACCTTTGGTATAGAAATATATATCACAATTATGGATTAATTTAATTTGTAAAAACATGATGTTAAACGTTAAAACATGTGTGTTATAAGTATGTATATTATTATTGATTAGATCCGCAAAACTAGTACATCTAGTATAGATAGATAGAACATACTATAATATAAAGAGAACCTTATGCACTGACTGACTCACTGACTCATCAACGCAGAGCCAAAACTACTGGATCTAGAGTGGAAATCTAGAGCAATGAAGTTCCTTTTTCTTGAAAATTCCAGCCCTAAATAAGTATATTAAATAAATAGGATTGAAAGCTTGCATGGTGTAATCTCAATATATAGTAAGACTTGTCATCGTTAATTTATGAAACTATATAATTCATTTTTAAAGGAATTAGGTCCTCTTGACATTGCTAATTTAAAGAAGGCTGAAGAAAAGAGCTCTTGTCGATTTATCTTGGTATTTTTTTTATCATCGTATATCGTTAGTGTCCAAGACAATGGACACGAATGGTGGGTTTTAGTCGCAACGAGCAGCGGGCTATGAAGCGAGCTATGTATAGAGACTGTTTGAAGGATAAAATCCAGAATCTGGTGATCCAACAAAGAACCAAAGTCACCGACATAGCTTACAGATTAAGCACGAAATGGCAGATAGCGTAGGACCGGCTGAAGCAGCGGGCTGCATGGGGCTAATGAACTGATTGATTTACTTTTAAAATATTAGGTACTACTTATATTTACGATTTCTAATATTTTTACATTAAATAATTAACACTATTACATCCGATATTTTCTGTTAGATAATTAGGTTATTGTGTTGACTTGCGCTTGCTGTTGTCATATAACAGGATAGTAGGTATTTCGTAATTCATTCATTCATTTATTCATTCATAAATGTTTAATTTAGTCACATAGCTACGTTTTACAATGGTATAAAGTAAAAACCGTGACTGAAAAAAAAACTATTTATAAAAGAAAAATTTATATATATTGACATTGACTTTAAACAAGTAAAAAAGTTAAAACGATAATAAATTAATATCCTTTCTTTTGTATGACACCTCACATGTCGAAAGTCGAAAGAAGCATCATAAATACATACCCATATACATACATATGTAGGTATAGACAATCGAAAAACAGAAACCTCCTTGCACGTGGCTTAAAAAAGGAACAAGTACAAAGGAGGATGACCACGGCCCAAATTGGAACTCATCACTATCATTGAGCAACACGAGCTGTGCATTTTATGTAAATGAAAGTGTAAATGATTAATATATATTTAAAAATATTCGTCTTCCCAAAGGATAATGATAAGATATCAAGAAGCCGCGGGTAAAAGCTAGTAGATATTTAATTTATTCAAGCCATGAAACATGTTCACCAGTTATACAATATCGTGCAAATCTTATAAATAAAATTCGTTAAACAAATATAGTCGACTAATACCACTCTCCTAATTATTATATTAAAAAACTTGAGATCAAAAGATCGATCGTTTATTTCAATTAAACCAGTTATAGATATAATTTTTAATTGTCAGTAGGATTCAGCCATACTATGTCAGTCAAAAGAATAACAAGTATACTGTAGCTATGTCATTAATTAGTCATTATTATTAATTGACAAGCGTCCGCAACTTGGAATGACTATAAAAAGTGGCCGACGTTTTCCGTTCTATTCAAGTATACACATAAAAATTTAATGAAAATTGGTTCAGCCGTGAAAAGATGATACATTAGATAGATTGAGAGCGTTACTGTAACAATAATAATATTAGTTACAGGTGGTTATTTTTGTGCAGTAATTTAAATCAAACTTAGTTTAGTGTTTGATACGGGCGTGATAAATAACTATATCCGATGGTTAAACAACTGATTGACAGTTCATAACATTTTTTGTGTGTAGTCCATAAATCAGTACGCCAGTGAATAATAATAAACCTCGCACACGGTATGCATTTAATTCTGAAAACACCCTGCACATTAACCCATGGCTCCACCTACTCTGAGCCCATTCTAGTTTCCAAGCTCTTGTATAGCAGAATATAAAGCAAGCCACGTTTGAAACCAGGATTTAGTTTCTAAATTTATCTGTGGTCCAAATTCCATTAAAAGCCGTTTAGCTGCAGGGACATGACTAAACGATTTTCAAACTTTCACATACAGGCTGACTTTCCCAGCCTGAGCTACACTACGTTGATATATCTATCACGAATGTATAATCTTTACAATAGAATCGCTTGATTTTCATTGCTTAGAATTACAGCTTGGTTTAAACTAAACTTAAATGTAAGACTACGATGGAAACTACAGAAAGGAGCAATAGAATCTTGAGAGGGCATCTCATGTAAGTTCCTCGGGTTCCACATGTTCCGCGCAGTGCTACCTCCCACATTATTCTGTTATAATGCGTTTTGCTAGAACATCTTGTTCTGGGAAAATTTATCTTGTTCTCCACTTCTGTATCTGTTTCTTAGTATGTATACATACATACCTATTGAGAAGATACCACCAAATAAAAGGAGTAGGTTTGAATTCAAAGAATAATAAATATATTTTTTCTACATCTTTCATTTGTTACGCATTTCTTTATTTAAAGCAGCTGGAGTTACGAAGGAAAACTTTTCTGTCTTTTTTCTTTTTTAAAAGACAACTCTCGAACTGGGAATCTTCCTGTGTCACGTTTGATTTACAAACATACAAACGACGGACACAAAGAATACCGAGAGTCGGGACAACTATTTGTGGATAACACCATTTTTGGTCCTGTGGGGGAATCGTTGATTTTAAATATAATTTTAATATGTTTAGCGGTATACTCAACCCCCAACGGTTCCCCCCCCCCCCCCAAACCTTAAAGGCCACTTGTGCTCTGCTGCTGTTGCTACTGCTCGTTTGTCCCTATAACATAAAAAAAACATAAATAGTCATATATTGTTACAGGTACATTTGTTTCAAATACTCCAACCATAACTCATTCAGTACATCCGAAAACAAAAACTTTTGAATAATTTATTTATAAATATTTTTTTATCCTTCTTTAATTCATACCGTGCAATGCTATTTTATCGAGTGTTAACCAGGGACCCTATTGCGTCCCACGTAAGAGACGTAAAAATACCTACATATTCACAATTGAATAGTAAAAAAATATGTCTTGTACAATGCAAAGCGGAGGCCATTCAAATTTTACGATCGCAGTGCATGATTTAATATTGTCAGTGTATGCGCATCTCATGTACCTTTTTAACTTGCCTCAGAAGGGTCACGCACCCATATGCCGTACCAGAGAACAATTTTAAATAAACTGTTATGTAAAGAAATAAGCCATAAAATTCAGCAAAGGTAAAACAAAGTAGGCAACAGTAAATTTTAATTTACCTTCATGAATACATATATTTAATGGTTTTGAAGCGGAATGATTTCCTGACATCTCTAAAACCAATGCATATCCTCTCTACATATAATTTCTCTACTGCTCGTTTGGCCCCAATCGCATAAATAAAAACTACTGAGGATAACTTTTTAAATTTCATTTTAAGCAATGGGGCAATTTTATGTTGTGTGATGTATAACAGTATATATCGCAAATTTTGTAAATTACAATTTAATCAAACTTAGTAAGAGTATTGCCACTATACTGTCGTATACAATATGTGCGCGGTTGAACTGTTATCTAGCAGACATGATAGATAACCGTCGAACCCGCTACTCGTCTTTTATAACTTCCACGGGAAGAGATGGAATGGCCCTACTCTACTTCCATCGGGAATAATACCACTGTTTATTTTTTATTTATTTTTGTGATTTGAGAACAAATTAAAAGGAAAATTTTGCACAGAATCTGGTTTCTACTTCATTATATATTTATATCACATTTACTGTAAAGGGACATCTTTATTCAAGGGCACATAGCAAAACTTAATAAATTAAGCAAGTGTGACAACAAATGGCTCGTCCACCTCGCAGTGAATGTTCGATATTCAAATCCGTGACTATTGTGTCGATAAGGCTATGATTTTGCATAATCGACCACCGATCCGTCAGGCATCAGAGGTGTCAATGGGCGCTTTGTCTTCGTGATCCCAACGCAACGAAAAACGAAAGTTATCTAGAAATATGAATATGTTAGTATTTCATATTTAGGGTTATTGCTTATATTTAAAAAAACTGGTTTATGCCCATATATTGATGTAAAATGTATGTAAACTGTATTTCAATTTTGCTATTTCAAATCAAATCTAACATTATGTTTCTTATTGTTTAATTCATCCCCGACGAAAAAGAGGGGTTTTATAAGTTTAAAGTTTGAAGTGTGTCTGTGTGAGTCTGTCTGTAGCATCGTAACTCCTAAACGGATGCACCATCTTTGGCGCAATGTTATATTTGATGTGATTCTGTTCGTGTTCTTAGCTATGTTTCAACACATCTTTTCAGTCGTTTTAAAATCATTAGATCTTTTCTCAAGACGGGGTTATTTTATATTTATAGTTATTGTATTGTGTTCTGTAAGGTTGCAAATCCAAAGTCCCTGTAAAATTGGCACAGCCCAAGTGTCTTCCGTGAGTCTTGAAACCTGTCATCTCCTTTCTAGCTTCATAACATGTAGCAACTTAATAGCCCTACAAGAAATCTGTAAATCTCACTTAAGGTGTATTAAACCATTGTATCAATGCTAGCCCCTAATAAATAAAAAAAATGTGTTAATTTCATTTCCATTAAGAAATCTCTCAATCATCTTTAATTACCAGTGACCGAAATGACGGACGCCAATTAAGCTGAAGCTGACGACACTACAAGACTAGAACTAGAGTGGTTAAAACTACAAAAATATTGGTACATACTTTATTTTTACTCCATAAAAAGGATTAGGGTCATCTGATGGTAAATGACAACAGCCGCCCATGGGTACCTTAAGTCCAGAGATGTAAATGTGTTGCCGCCTTTGAGGATGATTAGGGGGGTGGGGGTCAGAAAGAGAGGAGGGTTTAGCCCACCAGTACACTCACTCATTCGGTAAAAGCAACGCAAGCATTCTTTGACAACCGAATTTCTGTGAGGCCGTTGTATTACTCTATAGCCCATACGTGTATAGCTCTCCGACTCGATGGTAGACGTATAATGTTTTTATCATTGCGTAAAGTTCTACAATAGTTCCAATAACTGACGTTATTAACAACTGGTTTCTCTTAATAAAATAAATGAATACCATTGAAATAGTATATAATATATAATTTTGAATTGAAAAAATGTTATAATAATTCTGTATACATAATACTTTACTTCTTCATATTTTTATATTTTTTTTTAATGGAGTATTTACACACGAAATTACACGAATTATTAAATTTATGATCAAAGTATTTCAGTTCAATCGTTATGAGTTATATATCTTATACATACATAGAAATGTTAACTGAACATACAGTACTGGACAAGAAATAATGCACATCGACCTCTAGAAAGAGACATTTGGCTATTTTCGGCTTTGTAAAGCATTGTCCCTTTCGCACACAACATGTGTTACGTTTTGTCAGTCGTTCGACAAATGCATTGGAGTACGGTTCCGTTTAGTTCAGAATATATATAAAGAGTTGTTAACACCACTAAATATCAATTATTTAGAATTGTACTATGGCATTTTTATTATACAGGATTCCTGGTACACTTTTTATCATTTATTACTAACAAGCTGATTTTTCGTGAGTAGCTTCCTTTTGAGTAGACAAAAAAAAATCTGTGTGTAATATATTTTTTAAATTCGTCAAATCAACATATTTCATCCCTATTATCTTAGTTATAAACCACAATCGAGAATTTTCGCACAAGAATTTGTTGGGCGTCTCATTGAAACGAAGCTATTCTCCAACATTCAGCTTGATAGTAATTATTTTTACATTAATTATTAGTACTACAACTTTTGAGCGTAGGACCAAGATGACATACCTCGCAATTTGTAGGACAATGTGGGTGGTAAACTATGCAAATGTTAGCTAACCAATAAAAAAAATCAGCTGGTTAGTAATTATTTTTCATGACCCTGTTTATGATACATGTTGGAGAGGGGGGACTCCCTAACAAAACCTTATATTTTGTAGGACAAATATTTTTTCACGTTATTTAGATAATTATCTCGATAATTAACAAAGAAAAATTCGGTTAGTAATACATTTTTAAAATTCGTCAAATCAACATATTTTATATTTGCTACCCCTATTAAGCTACCATTTACCAACATGACTTAAAGGAAAAAAGTTGAGCGTCTAGTCAAAAGGAAGCTACTCACGAAAAATCAGCTTGTTAGTAATAAATGATGAAAAGTGTACCAGGGATCCTGTACTATTAGGAAAAATTCCTTTACATGGTCAGACGCGCGAAATTGTCTACAAAGTGTATAAATATTTTTTAACTGAAGCCGACATGAAAAATGATTTAAAATCATGAAGATAAAGACATATGTAACTATTTTAAGAAAAAATGCCAGTGGAATTTCAAGAAGAACTTTGAACAATATATTAAAGGAAGTCAGTACTGAAACAGATCCTACTGCAATTAAGTTCAGTACCCCGAAAAAAGGTAGACCAAAAAAGGAATTTCGTTTAGATATTATATTTACGTATATTTATATATCAATAAGGAATCTAAAAATCTTGCCGTTTTAAAAAGGTAAGCTATCAAGTCACATAATAACTGAATTATTACAATTTTACACACGAGTGATAGATAACACTGATATTTGTTATCAAAATTGTTTACTTCCAGGTATTTAGATCTGTTTAAAATAGAACATGAAATGGCATCGAAAGGTGTTTCCAATTATTTGGAAAATCCATTGAATGCTTTTGTTCTGATAAAAAGACTTACTGCGGATCTTGATTTGGTTAAGAATGTTGTTAAATCTGGAAAAGGAACATAAATTATATTCTTTCGTCACTTTCAAGTGATCACTACTCAGCGTCACTACTCAGTGTCATTACTCAGTGTCACTACTCAGTGTCACTACTAAGTGTCACTACTAAGTGTCACTACTACTTTGGCGACTTAAAAGAGGGGTCATGAATTTGCCCCATTTCTTCTAATGCGTATATAACTATAATATTTTACATTTGAGCAACCTGTGACTTTGCGTGCATTGATGTACAGTCGTATATTTGTAGTGGTAATCTAATTTAGAATCTAATTAAAAAAATTACAAACATAAGATAAATTCACTTTGATTTTGATTATGATGTTGTGCGAAAAATGGTGTTTGATTTTCACTTACGATTTAATGAACTGCCTACAGTAAAAACATTAAAAAAACTATCGGAGGCTATTAATTACAATGTATCTGAAAAGACGTTGAGAAAAATACTTCATGAGATGGGATTTCGGTTCACTAAAATGGAAGATAATAGAAAAGTTCTAATGGAAAAGCACGATGTAAAACTAGCTTACCGCCGCCGGCTTCGCACGGGTGGTGTACCTAAAAACATTCTAAAAACTTTTAATACGATTTATTTTTAGTTTGCTTTATACAACTTTTGTCTCATCATAAAAAGAATTATCCTTGGTGCAGTCATTCGAAGGCTATGTGCGTACATACATTGCGGTAATTATTTTTTATTTATGTATAGAGACAGATAGATAATTATAAATTCTAAAGTCTAAGTTTACTCTGAAGTTTCTGAAATGCCATAATATAAAACATTTGTTGTGTAAATAATACGATTAGGGATTAAGACTAGTTATTGCCAAATGAAACGATTCCAACATTCCTTGATGCAATTCAAACAAATTAACAAAGTGTTAGACTCCTTCATTCCGATCACTGTTCATCATGCACTCCTAGACATTTGATATAGAACGTGGAAATCCGTAGTGTAGTCAAAATGAACAACAAAGGATTACTACTATGGCGGTACCTTGCCAATTCATTTATGAAAATATCATGTATGTAAGAAAAAATCTTCATCTTTTTAATAAAATAAGGGGTAGACATAATTTTAATACTAGAACAAAGACAAATTAGATCAACCATTTTTCAGATTAGCTAAAGTACATACATCTTTTAAGGGGTACTGTGTTAATGTTATAACAAAATTGCTTGTGATATGTTGTAATTAAATGAAAGGAAATTTAAGACCTCTATTAAAAGTATTAAAAGTAGTAGTAAGTAAAGTTAGTAGTAGTAATAAGAACGCTTTCAAACATGCTGGTCCTGCTCCATAGGACCATTTTGAGTCTAGAAAAAATCAAACTGCATCGTTTTCACACATAATTATATATAATGATTGTATTTAAACAAAATATTTTAAAAGAGTAACATTGGAGGTTCATGCCCATTATTCTCCATACGAAACTACATTTTGGAAGGGCGACTAGACAATGTAAATGTTGACGTTCAAAAGTGCCTTTTGGGCCTGTTTGAAATAAATACTTTTGACAACATATTTTATATTTATTAAAATAAGCGGTTGTATTCAATTGTGTATTTCAGGGATGCCAGACTAATTTTGGTCCAGACGAGGGGTCCTTATCAAGGAGTGTTCGTCCAGCCGTGACGTTGCTAGGCGTCACACTGAGTGGGCGTTTTCATGTCTTACGGACGGTCAACACGGTTGCGATGCTGTTGCGTTATGTGTTGCGGTGTTTATATTAACAGGCGCTGTAGTACATTAACCACTGACTGTGTTGGTTTCTTGGAATGGAGCTGTTTCAATTTTAGTGCCGGTGGCCAGGGTGGTAGTGACCCCCTACTCTAACTCTAACATACTTTCTGCCAGTAGCAAATTAGCTATTGGCAAACTGTACAGTCAACAAGAACTTTTATACCCAGCTTCAGCGATTAAGGATAAGAACATTTATGTTGTGTTGTATATAATAACATATGCTATTTAGTATTTATCAATTTAAAGCAAGCTTACCCAAACATCAAGAATATACACATAAAATTGGTAATGGTTGTGGTAGTATTTCAATTTCTTTTTACACGATTTCGAAAGCCAATAAATCGAATCCTACGCGATCGTACCCTGATTAGCATCGAAAACAATCGGTGTATCGATAAAAACTTATCGTCAATTTTGCACCCAGCGAGCTTACGTCAAAGACAGCCGGTACTTCTTGTGACATGATTTTAAAAAACAATTTCAGTAAATACTAAAATGGTGATAAGAGCGTCCGTTGAGAACTTCTCTTACAAAAAACGTGGTTGTAAACCATCATTCATTTGTAGGTAGGGTGACTGCTCGTCATCCAAAACCCGAGATTTTTTCAAAAAAAATCTAAACGATCTGTAAGGCATTTAGTCTCTTCTTCTTTCTTACAACATAAAACAATTTGTAATAAATAATTGTAAAAAAATATAAAAGCCAACTGCATTATATATGTATATAACTTCCACGTTTATTTAGGTGCGTTTTGTCGAAATACATGTATTTCGGTAGTCAAAGAAGCATCATACGAATACGTGCATACACACACTCTAAAAACATAACCCGACTTCTTTCAAAGTCGATTAAAAAAAACATAAGAAAATAAGATATGTACTGCGATCACTGTGATAAACAAATAGAAACGAATGTAAAAACACGTACTTCGTTGTGATAAATATATGTATATACCACATATATTGTACTGTGATACAATTATTGTGTAATCCACAAATCTTTGTCCTGTTTAGGAATCGACCACCACGGCCACTCTCACCATTGCGCCACCAATTGCAATCCCTGGAATAATTCCAAATTTTAATATTCACAGGTCTCCTTTTTAGCCCACAATCCCTTTGATCAGAGAAAGGTTTATATCCAGCTATCGTGAGCAAATATGGTGACCTTAGTGTTGAGAAATATATTCAATCGTTCGAAATATAGGTGTTTGCTTGTAATACAAAAACAGTAATTCCCATATTGATAAATTATTGTAGAAACACAATAATTTTTGACAAAGTTGAATTTTGATGACGTACATTTTCTTTAGAGGTTATATTGCTGTGAATTTAAGAAACTGAGTTATTTAAAATATTTTTTCATAGAATTCTTGCTACTGACCCATTCAAGGTCAATAACCCCTATCAGATTTTTCCGTCATGAAATAAAAATCAAAAACGAAAGAATCTTCCAATCGATACCAATAATAAAAAGAGGTTATGCACGTGATAAAAGTAAAGAAAATGACAAAGGCTGCACAAACAAAAGGTCGCGGAAAATATTTACCGAGTAAGTGAGGTTACTGGAAGCGCAACACGCTTTTCTCCTGTTCACCCCCCCCCCCCCCCGCCCCTCCTCTTAAATTTGGGCACGGCGCTGGAGACTCTTCAGTTGTACGTATCAATGGGCGTCGGTAGTCACTTACCATCAGGTGACCTGTCTGCTCGTTTGCCCCCTATCGCATAAAAAAAAACTAGTTCAATCAGTGATGGCTAATTACTAGCTTACTACCGACATGCGTGGTTAAGCGTCAACTGTTTTCTTTGTATCTATTTTAATAAAGAGGAAAAAAAATATCTATATCTATAATCCTATCCGTCTGTTCGTCTGTCCCCCTATTATATAAAAAAAAATCACATTATAAAGTTCAAATGAGAAACAACATATCTAAGTATGTGTTAATAACTAACACAATATTGCCACAACAAACATATTGGTCCCACCTTCTCCCTTTCTCTACACGACATCACGTGCTGGCCTGAGGAGTCACCTCCTTCCTGTTCTGATCAGTTAAAGCCTGAAATTCACTACCAGCGCACGTGTTTCCCTTCCCCTTTGGTCCCGAGTCTTTTAAACGGGGCGAGAAAAAGCATCTCACCAGGCTGCCAGTAGGTGTGTCGCCATGCTGTATTGACTATTCTTGCGATAAGGATGATGACCACCACTCTTGGACTCCACTTATTGCTTTCCATCAGGCAGATTTGAGTCATTATGGTAGGCCTATACATAAAAAAAAAAACAAAGATAATTACAAGAAAGAACTGCCTGCGTCTATTTTGCCAGAGAACTACTATCCTGGAACCTTCAAAAGTAGAGTAAATAGGTTTCTCTAGGATAGGCGTGTACCACCTTCGTCTTCATCGTCACTTAACATTAGGTTAGCTAGAACACGAACAGCTATTATTGCTGTAACAGGCGCTTATATACGATTTTTATAACTGCACTTTAAATGAAGGTCAGGTATAAAGTTTTACAACATGGTGATCAGATCGATAATACATGTTTTTTTTTAACTAGTGTCGAGTAAAAATATTTAATGCTACATCGAGTTGACATGCAATACTAGTGTTGTCACAGTATCTATCAACAAAAGACTTGACAAAACATTGTAGATTATTTATCCCACGCTGTAGATTTATAAACTTTACTAATTTATTATTTTTGTAAGTACTATTTGATTTGGTGGTATATTGTGGTGGTCAATCTTCTTTTCTTTTTTAAATAATTATAATGAATGTTTTGGTTTATTGTCTACATATAGGAGAAAAGGAATAAATAGCTCTGAACAAATACATAGACTCAGTGTTGGGTGACTTATAGAATTGGCAACCTTATCGCTCCTTGTTAGCAAACAACATATAGTTAGTCTTGGGAGGTATACAATAATTAGACAAAAAATGTTTGGATGATACCATATTTGGTTTGAATTATAGTGAACCCACATTGTTTAATAGCATATTTATAATGTTCCGGAGCTAATTTCTAACTTAATACTGGAATAATTTCAAAGAAAGCTTTCTAAAAACATACTTCATTTTATGTTGTCAAACCTCTGTATATTATACAAGTCTTCTTTATTTTTTCAAATATGGAATTTAAATATAATAGTTGTTTGCTATCAACATGCAACAAAGTGAAATGCAAAGGTGTTTACGAGTAGGGCCTAAGAAATATTGCCGCACTCAGTCCCATAAATGGAGAATGGAGAAATCGAATATAAAAAGTTACACCCCATCGTGCTTGGCGAAAAGTATGGCATATACGTGAGAGCTAGCATAGTAGGTACTTACTTAAAAACTATTAAAAGTAGTTATTTAAAAAACTCATCTACCATTATAAAAAAAAATTATAGCCTAAGTCCCTGGGTAAGGATTTTAACGATATACCAAAACTGTTCAGTTATAAGGAATTTAGTGGTGGATTGGAAGCTGACACACCCAAATACGTGAATCCTGAAAACATTACACTCTTTTTTTTAAGGTAGTTGTGTAAAAACTTACATCTTATCTTATCTGATCTTCGAGCAAAAACTTACATCTTATCGGATCTTAGATTCGAATATTTTGTCACTTACGTGCTACCTCTGAAAGTCAATTATTACTTTTTTTTTATATTAGCCTACCATAGTGATACTCCACCTTGCCTGATGGAAAGCAATAAATAGAGTCCAAGAGTGGTGGTCACCATCCTCTTTGCATCTCTACTCAATGCAGCATGGTGACCCACTCTATGGCGGCCTGGTGAGATGCCTTTTCACGCCCAGCTTAAAAGACCCGGGATCAAAGTGGGAATGAAAAAAATATTATGTAAGTGATTGGAGTAGAATAGAACATCTCCATCTCTTCCCGTGGGTGTTGTAAAAGGCGATTAAGGGATCGGACTGCTATCTATACAGATATATAATAGCCTACTGCCGTCTACCGGGCACTATATGACTTGTAATTACGTTACTATTACGTTAGAAGGACCAAATTCTAATTGGCAAATGTGGGTGTTTAATTCACCTCTGACCTTCGGGAATAAAGACGTGAGCGTATGTATGTGTGTATAAAAAAGTAAAAGAAAATAAAGAAAGTAATCTGAAGTTCCAAAATCTATTTCCAAACCTTGAAATATCTGTTTTATATAAAATACATAAAACAAATATTTCAAGTAATTTACATTTAAATGAAAAACGGTAGCCCCTCACTAGTAACATTGACGCTAATTACATTATTAACTACAGCTATAAATTTTCTCAAATCATAACGTTTAAAAAATTACTCAAACAAATACTGTTGGCGAGTGAGGACTATCGACTTTCCGTAAACAAAGCTATTAGATCCAATAATAATTTGAATTAAAATAGGTTAGCTTAGGTTATACGCATACACACGGGAAAACTATTTGTATTCTATTAGATTTGCAGTCTTTCGGCGTTTTGCTTGCTGCTTGAAGTTGGTGGTTTTTTTTTTTCAATCGGATATAGATCAATTACAATGAAGACACATAACAATACAGGTAGCAAAACTCCATGGTGGTTCAAATATAGACAACAGAGATACAAAAAACTTAATTTCTTGTCTATGGAAATGATAATAAGAAAAAGTATCGTAGACACCCTTAAAGAATACTGGCTAACGACATCTATTGGCGGGATTAAGCAGATACGGAACTCGGAAAACTCAAAGTTTGAAAGGTAAGTGGTTATCGTTTAATTTATAAGCGCAGTGGCTTGAAAAATATAAAAGTAGAACTTGATATAAAAATTGCGTACATATGTGTAATCTATCTAGTATATTAATACATAAACATATTACATAAAATCAAAGTATCTATCTGTTTGTGACTCGACTGCACGGTTTATGACTCGATACTTATTGTTAGTACGTCTGTATGTCTGTTTGTTCGACTAAGCTCTGGACTTGATTTTTATGGGACCTTGACTATTAAGTAGCTCATGTTAGAAGGAGTGTATAATAACTAAAAACAGAACAACTGACTAACTAATAACTAACTTACGCTACTTGCTTTTAATTTTGAACCTGCAGAGCCCGCCGCAGCTTGGCTAGCATGAACATATCTACTACATATACATACTAAAGTGTGTTTTTTGGGTGATTTCAAAATTTAAGATTCAACAAGACAGAACAATTTAATGTATTTGTTCTGTTTCGTTAAAGAATTGGTTTCGCACAAGAAAGTGAATGAGTACAGGGGTACATGCATATTTCTAAAGATCATATCTCTGTGAAGCTGCCGCTGACACAGCTAGTATACTATACAAAGTGTTCAGGAAACGCTACCGAAAACGAAGACAGATGAAAGTGCTTATTTAATGGGTCAGAACAAAAATCCCGGAGAAAAAAATAAGCCGGCAGTACAGTGAAGCAGCTGACGCTAAGGTCAAAAGACGCTCTGTGACCGAACTAACGATTGCAAAGGGACAGGTAGAGTGAGGCGCTCGTTCTTCAGGTGGATTGGGTAGTAGAAGCAATAGATCAAGCAGTCAGGTTCGAATACCTGTAACTGGAACTGGGTGGCACCGGTAATCTCCCTCTTACTAAAAGTAGTCCTCTCAGTAATAAATAAATGCATATATATATATATTCACGGCTTTATACTCGAAGGGCAGGGCAGAGGCATAGTTAATGCCGTAAATAAGGAGCGTATGCCGATGGATTGTGGAGCATAAGCATTAAGCTCAAGCAAATCAGAGTAGTATACCTATAATTCGAAGGGGCTGGTGCTAGAAAGTGCGAGCCCTCTTACTAAAGTAGTAGATGATTAGTGTACGTTGAACCCTGTTGTGTATATAAGCAAACATACAAGTTTCTCTACCAGCATTCGCAATTAGTGTCAAGTCTGTTGTTGATGTCATTAACCTTTTGTAATATTATTTTATTTAAATATTTTAAAAAGGCCATTGCCATTTTATTATGCCATTGACTCAAATTTTGACATTTGACATAAAATGCTAAAATCTATTAATGTCTGTATTTTTTATCCACAGAGTATGTTACGTAGTCATCTTCTGCTTCACATTGTTTTTAGTTTGCCAATACTTACATTCAACATACGCAGCTACCTTCAACAAACCATTTGTTGTCACATCGGAGTCGTCTACTCATCCTATAAAAAATATCGATTTCCCAGCAGTAGCATTATGTAATTTAAATCGAATCAGCAAGAAGGCTTTACACGAGTACAGTTTGCATGCTCTGAATAAGTAAGTAGAGTTTCTAAATGAAATAAATAAGTATATTAAATAAATATGACCGTGGGAGAACCATGCTTAGGCACTTACAGAAAACCGGTAGACAAACAATGCTTGCATTTTCTTGCTGAACGAGTGAGGGTCCTCTCCTCTTTCATCAAAGAAATCATATATGCATATATAAACTCAAAAACCTAACTGTTGTTGTTGCGCAGTCGGGAAAAAAGTAGGATTCTTACTAGAGATAACATTCTTGGTCTAATTTAGTAAAAATCGGTGTCGCTTAACTTTCATACGTAAGTGGAACTTTAGCAGAAACATCGACTTTTGATCAAAGTAAAAGATAATCAACGTCATGCATATTATAATCGATTACTTCATCAAGTTCACAGGCAAGGGATAATAACTAGTAACTGTCCTCTGTCCTCGGTGAAGGAAGGACAGATTAAAATTTATTACCGTGGGAGAGTAATGCTTAAGCACGAATGGGACGGCTCGACCGGATTAATACTATCCCCCCCTTCTCACCCTCATCATTCTCAAAGGTGTTCAGCATATTTACCACTCTTGAGTTAGATGTGTCCATGGGCAGTGGTTATCACTTATCATCAGGTGACCCATCAACTCGTTTTCCTTTGTATGCCAAAAAGAAAAAAACACATACATGAGTCGGATATATTACTCCTCTTTGAACAGTCGTGTGAAAGTTATTTGTTTGATCGATCGATCTCTGATTCATGAAATTAGGGATTTCTATTACGGAGGACCTACTATAGAAGTACTACAGAAGAACAGAGTATGGTCAATAGCACTGTTTTCTTTTCATTCCCAGTAGAGTCGCTATATCTCCTTGACAACAAGTGCCAACGACGATCAAAGTGACCATGCCTCCTTAAAAACTAATAAAAAAATATGTTTATAATCAGAATCTGATTATGATTCTCATAAAGATATTGTCATCGAAACAGAAGGTGTATGATAAATTTCAGCTCAATCGGACACCAGGAAACGGAAAGTGCAAGATTTGACCAGAACAAACAAAATATATGTACATTGCAAGTTAAAAAAAGGATGTAAAAAGTATTTTCTATAATACTGTACGAGATAATAGTAATTATTATATTTTGCGTTGATTCCAGGTCACTTGAATCAGGCCGGAGGAAAATAACCCTTTTTGAACTTGAAAACTACTTTCGTCAATTTTCGCGGTTCATAGGTTATCTGTACGATCGCACAGTGCAGGGGATTGTAAACAACGCTCCTCTAGATGACTCGAAAATTAACATCCCACAACTGATGGATAAGGTTTGTTATATTTTTCATTGCCAAATGCTTCGAAGAACACATGTTTTTTTATCGGCTCTCAACGAAGTCAACGAAAATCGAGCCATTTGCACATACTTTTTAAACACAGATAACACAATCTCATCATAATCAATCAATAAATCATAAGGTGAAAATTCTCAAAGGAATCGTTGTGAATTCGCGGGAAAAATGTGATGTTTATCATAAATCATAAACGGTACATAATTTTTTTATTCGATATGTTTAAAAATAAATTAACCTATGAGTAGGTAAACCATTCTATTTTTTTTACTTTAACATTATATACTTAGGACTCAGGTCTTCATGGTGGGCAGTTCCAGGATAATCTCAAATCGATTTTACTCAATTGCCTCAAACAATTTTCAATGGTACGCCGCTATGTATTAGTGATAGTGTAAAAAAACCTTATATATTAATTTATAGAAGTTTATCCTGGGGCCCGCAACTACAAGAGGTTAGTCGCTAATTGTTTGTTGCAGCTGGGTCCTTACGAAGAGTACGAAACTTTCTTCCCACCGCTACAAAGATTTCGCTTGCATAGTTACTCTTACTTCCGATACTAGACTATGCTGATGCCAGTTATCTGTTATATCAGAAGAGCAACTCGATAAGCTTGAACGGCTTCCAAACTTTTGCATAAGGTTCATATTTAGCTTACGCAAATATGATCATATTTCAGAATATCGCAATTCGCTCAAGTGGTGCCCGATTTACCTTCACCGAAATACTCACATCCTGTCTCTACTTTATAATATACTATTCAATCCCCTCACTCCCTTTTAAATAAAATAATAACACTTCACACATCTCACACTCCTCCACTATTTAGTTAATAATCCAATTACTTATGTAAGTATGATGAAGTCAAATTAAATGTCTTCTTTAGTTGTCACCTCGTTGTGACGAAATGCTGATCAAATGCAAGTGGGCTGGCAGGGTCGTGAACTGTTCGGAGATTTTTTATACCCGAAGAACTGGTCTAGGACACTGCTGTGCATTCAATTATGTACTAGGAATGCATTCCGCGGACAGGTATGCCAGAGACTCTATTATTACCTACTTTAAATTTTGTAGTCTGAGCACTATTAAATAAAACACGAAAAATTGTATAATCAGCAAGGGAAATAAGTAATAGTGGATCCTGTATTTCATACATTTTACAAGAAAGCCATTAAAAGCAAAAGTTGCAAAATAAGCCACTGTAACCCAGAATTGAGTCACTTTGAATGGCTATATTGAACTTATAGCATATAGTTTTACTAACATGTCTATTTTGGGGATGCACAAATAGTTATGGATCGGACGGGGTAACTATAGGTGTCAGGCGCTGTACTTGATTGAAAACGCCTCTAGCAATTTAATGGACAATTTCGGAATTGTGTGTTCAAGAACTGTTTTTGTCAGGCACTGCAGTGCATACGAAACTCACTGTATCAGGTTTTTATAGACGGAAGGGTTCATATTACGTGAGTTTAAATGCCGGTCACCAGGTCAGAGGCAGTCCCCAGCTATTGACTATGAAATATTTTTCTCTTGCAAAACCAGATCTCTTTTTAAATCGTATGTAGTGATTCGTATCCGTCTTACTTACACGATCAGTTACGTATTCATGTTCTTCATACATCGAATATGTTCCTACTGTTTGTCTCACTTAGCTTACACACATATACACTTTAAAATCTATCCGTCTTAAATCCTTTACAGCATTTAATACAGTCGTAAACGTTTTAAGTTTGAGTAAAATATGATATTTATAATACACAGAAAACATTAGTTACGTGCACATAAGATATTCAAAGTTATAATTTCATGGTACGGTGGAGGTGGTGGGTAGAGTACTCCATCCACTGTTACCCACTACCCCGAATATATATACTTATTGCCATTTCTATAACGTATTATTTTTCTCTTAAGAAATTTGTTAGGAGTATTCAACACATTTTGTAAAAGACACTTATAAATTTATTATTTCAAAAAAAAAAAATAGTAATTTCATTATTTTGTTTTGTTACTAGTCCTACTGAGACCATTGCTCCGATAAAGAGACAAAAAGTACCAGGATTCAACAACGGTCTTATAGTAATTGCAGACCCAATGGCTGAAGACAATGCTTATCAAATAACAAATATAAACGGATTTGAAGTAAGTGTCATTTATAATATTTAGGTATATTCCCTGACAAATGGAAGGAAGTCCATATTACACCTACACACAAGAACGGATCTAAACAAGAGCCTACGAATTACAGACCTATATCCATGATAGAAGTTTTCTCCAAAGTTCT
Organism: Tyria jacobaeae; assembly: GCA_947561695.1. Taxonomy (NCBI): domain Eukaryota; kingdom Metazoa; phylum Arthropoda; class Insecta; order Lepidoptera; family Erebidae; genus Tyria; species Tyria jacobaeae. The sequence goes on along the minus strand of OX387225.1, from coordinate 12,808,835 downwards.
TGAAAAAATAGTAAACAGGCGTCTCACATCTTACCTTGAGTCACATAAGTTGATTTCTAGCAAACAAGGCGCTGTGAGTCTTGTAACTAATCTGGTGACTTCTCATTTAGATAAAAACGAAAAGTGCCTAGGAGTTTTTATTGATCTTACGAAAGCGTTCGATACGGTTGCAATTCCTATCCTCCTAAAAAAACTTGAGAATGTTGGAATTCGAGGACTACCGCTGAAATGGTTTGAGTCATATTTGACAAACAGACGGCAATATGTGAAAATTGGAGCTCATCTTAGTCATAAAAAAATAACTACTTTCGGTGTTCCACAGGGAAGCGTGCTTGGCCCAACGTTATTCATAATTTACATGAATGATATTCATCAAGTAAGTAAAAAGTCCGAAACTATCTATTATGCAGATGATACGGTCATCCTAATTCACGGTAAATCTTGGGTATCAGTGCATGAAACAGCACAAAGCAGCATGGTCAGTATAAAACAATGGCTAGACAACAATCTGCTGTCCATAAACATAAAAAAAAAACGAACTATGTGTGCTTTTACAAAACCCAAGCATCGGCGCCCAAACGGCCATACACAATCAGAATCCACTCTTCTTTCTGCAACACGATCCTATGCACCTGCGAGACGATCGAACGGATAGAATTTGTGAAATACCTCGGCGTACTAATTGATAGCAGACTCTCTTTCAAACCTCATATTGAATTAGTCGCAAAGCGTACTAGGGGATTGATTCATATAATGAAACTGTTACGAAACTCAGCCGACCAAAGAACTTTACATCTCATATACCGGGCATTGTGTGAATCGATTCTCTGCTACTGTATAACAGTATGGGGCGGTGTCGGTATATCCTCCATGTTACACATTGAGCGAGCCCAAAGATCGATTTTGAAGATTATGTATAGAAAGCCCTTCAGATTTCCCACTGACTGTTTATACAAATAAACTTCAACACTTAATGTTCGACAATTGTATATTTTAAAAATAGTTCTAAAGCAACACAAGCATGTAACACTGTCACCGGAATATCCTCAAATTCTCAAGCGTAGAATTTATAAATGTCCACAAGTGAGAGTAAAAAGTACTTTTGCCCAGGACATGCAAGAATTTAATCTTAGTTTTATATATAACAGAGTAACCAAAGTTTGCCATATTAAAAACTCAACAACAAGTAAGGCAAAAGCAACTCTTCAAAAGTTCCTGCTATCGCATTCGTACATGGAGACAGAATTTCTTATAAAAGTAATTTCGTAAAACATGTACACGGAAACATACAAACAAACACACAAACAAACACACACAAACAAACACACACACACACGCACACACACACACACACATTTTATTAATACTTACGTACATTGCGAATTTGGATTTTAAGATGCGGCGGAAGCGGCCAGATATTAGGGGCAGCCAATCGTGACCAAAATTCTTTGTGAAAATTTAATTAAAGATTTAGCTGTGCTGAAGTGCACAAGACTTTTGTAAAACATTGTTAAACACTTATAATATCTTATCTTGCATGAGAATAAACCTGTAGTTAAATAAATAAAACCCTAAACGTTTAAATGTTTTATTTTAATGGGTAATCATCTATAAAACCTCGGAAAAATAACAAAATAGCAGCTATTAGGTATGTTATGTATATGTATAGTTAAGGACGTGTTCACAATTTTGTTGAAATCATTTGAGAATGAGGAGTTTTTAGAATCAAATTGTGACAAAAAAGAAAACAGAATTTAACGTAACTACATATACCAAAAATAGAGTTATCTTTGTTCCTGAAACTATGGGATTTTATTAACTAAAAATTAGAAGGTTATTATGCTTAACAATGTTTTCCAAAACCTCTTTACGTAAATCTGTCAATTGAATAGATTTTTATGAAATTTGGAATGTGAATTCTTGGCACCCAGGGAAAGGGTTTTTCACAACAAGGATGTCCCTTCTATTTCGGTATTAATATTAGTAGGTATATCTTAATAACTTTTTTCTTAACCCGACCTCAATGAAATCAGAATAGCATAATAATACTAATAAATTTAGTATTCCATCCCTACCACCTGGATGATTGGCACTCCACCACCTCGCACAGCCAGCCTGTGGAAGGAATTGTCACCAGCTGTATTTTCGAAAATAACATTGATACGTTCTTTAAGCATTTTGACAGTGGTAGAGCCATGCTTAGGCACGAATGGGCCGGCTCTACCGGTGCAATACCACGGCCTCACAGAAAACCGGTTGTCAAGCAACACTTGCGTTGCATTTCTCCGTAATGAGTGACGTTTCCGGAGGCCCAACTCCTCCTCTCCTCTTTCCTCTCCCCTCATCCCCCTCTCCTCTTTCCCATCTCCTCACCCCTCCTCTATAAAGAATAATTTATAAAGAAAACTATATATATGTATATACTAAACTGTTTTTAGTTCCTGATTTACGATCCACGACAATTCCCGGAAAGGAGCGGGGGCAGAGCCCTTTATCGTTTAGCGCAACCCAACCAGGTAGAGGTGTTGCAACTTGAATCAATAAAACAATACGCGGCAGCTGAAGTTCATAAATATCCTCCAGACACGGTATAGTAAAATCATTGAATCATTGTTAATCTGCAGTGGGTATTAGATGGCTCACGAGATTGAGCTTTGTGTATAGAATATTTAATTTAATTATTATTTGCGTATCGTACTTGAAAGTAAGATGATAGTTTATAAAAGTAAGGCCGATATGAGTTGAGTTAATCCAGTCCATTAAAATGTTAACCTCACGTTGACACAAAATGCATGACATTAAAAGGTCCTGTTTATCTTATCGCCTCGCTGCGAAATCACTTCCCTAACTGTAAGAGCCAACATCGAAATTCTAAGCGTCGATATATCGAGCGAAGTCAAATTTCACGGTCACTTAGAGGATAAGGGCCAATTCAGACTTTTTGAAAAAGCTTGGTGTGATGAACAGGTGATGACGGTATTTTACTCCGGTACACCTGCAACTTTAAAAAGCACAGGTTCGGCCATATGGAATACTGTTCTCATCTAGGTACCAATTTCTCCCTCCGAAACGCATTCATCAGAGAGCAACTCGAATCATCGATGACCAAGATATTTCAGACCGCCTCGACTCCTTGGCGTTACGTAGAGATGTAGCTTCATTCTGCATTTTCTATCGCTTGTATCATGGGGAATGCTCTAAAGATTTGTGTTGGAAATATGTGGCTTTAGAGTCTAAAGAGTTGTTCGGATAGCCACGGATTTCCAACATAAATCTTCAAAACAGAAAAAATAAAGAAGACGAATAAATATTCCAACCCTATTTTCTGGACGATTGGCACTCCACCGCTGTGCGCTGCTATGCAAACTTTTTGTCTTGCACCACTTAGGCGCAATTCGCCCATATATATGCTTATGCGATTTGGATCTTGAGTACGGCGGATCTAGTTCCATGTGTAACTAAAAGCTGTGGTCAAATTTTAGGAATGTTTGTCGTGGGGTCCTCGGTGGAGTAGATAGGGCCACCCCATCTCTTCCCGTGGATGTCGTAAAAAGCGACTAAGGGATTGGACTGTTATATATCAAGCAGTATGTATAAAGCCTAAAGTGCCTGATTGACGGCAATATGCTTGCCCTCTATTACGTTAATGGGACAAAATTCTTGTAGGCAAAATGTGAATGTTTTGTCTAATTTTGAAAATGAAAATTGATACTTACTCTCTTACCCCTTAGGGTATACAGGTATGAGCGTATGTATGTATGTTATACAAATAGTTGAAATAGCTTTCAAAAATGGTTAACAATGGAATAAAAAGAAAAGTTCTAGGGAAAATGCTTTTACTGGTGTCAAAATCAATCGATTTTATCTCTATCCAAGAATCTTATTTTATTTTTTTGTGCTACATCTACATTTACTGAAAAACGCAGTAAAGGTAATAAGGATGTGCGTGGGAGAGTCATGCTAGACGGGGGAGAACCAAGTATAGGTAGGGTTCAGGTCACAGTATTATCACGCTTAAATGGTTGTGTTCCCCGGAGGCCCAAACCCCTCTCCCCTTTATCTTTCACTCTTTCCCCCCACTTCAACTTGCGACTCTTAAGTTGCAGATGGACACAAGTGGCAGTACCTTATTACCATCAGGTGGCCCATCAGCTCGTTTGCACCCATTTCCTCTAAAAAAAACCATCCATTTTATTAAATACTTTTTGTTTTATTCGTATCAGTTTTTTTTGTTCACAAAAAATAGCTTTATAAATAAATTTTAAGTATCAATTGTCAGTTTCAAAATAAGATAACTATATTATAAATCACGATTTTTTTTCTAAGTCTGTTAACGCTTTACTTTATTCACTGGTCTTCTATATGTCTTAAAATATGACCACACTTTGCCAGAAATTTACCACAAATCTGAAACACCCTGTACTAAACCTCTGACGCTACCGTGCGCTCTCACGTGTGAATTGCGCTTAAGTCTTACTTTCAGAATGTAGAACATTCGATTACATTATGTAATGTATGTAATACTCGTCCTTCTAAAACTAATCCATTTATGTTTTATATCTTATTTTCAGCGCAACTGTCTGTTCCGTACCGAGCTCAAGGAGTCATTTAGCAACATGTACTCATATAGCGCGTGTCTGGTGAAATGCCGAATCCAGACAATTAAATCACTATGCAATTGCATTCCGTACTTCTATCCCAGTAAAATAGAAAATAATACAAGAACGTGTAGGCTAGGCGATCTGAAATGCCTTCATAAATACCATGGTTTGTACCCACCAATTATGTGAAATATTTTTTAATTATTTATTAACTTATTTTATAGATTATTCCTCCATTTAATGATCTAATTGCTAGTATTATGTATATATATTTATTATGCGCCTATTAAATATGAATCTAGATAGGAGATTCTTCTCAGTGGAAAGAGCGACTTGAGAGACCTAGTGCAGGGCACGTCACTATTGTGGCGGTAAGACCCCTCATGGAGGATTGGCTGGAGAGACGATATGGCGCTCTCTCCTACAGAATGACGCAGGTGCTCACTGGACACGGCTGCACTGCACTGCTTCGGAAAGTACCTGTGTCGTATAGGCCGGGAGCCAACGTCTGTGTGCCAGCACTGCGGGGGCTGCCGCGAGGATACAGCACTCCATACGTTGGTGGAGTGCTCTGCGTGAGTGCAGTGACGTTCCAACCTCGTGGGGGCTGTAGGCGTGGGTAGCCTCTCGCTAGAGACCATGGTTATGCACATGGTCCAGAGCGAGAGAGCATGGGATTCCGCTGCTTCATTCTGTGAGGTAGTGATGCAGGCCAAGGAAGCGGCGGAAAGGGAACGGGAGAGAAGTAGCACGCTTCCGTCCCGCAGTAGACGCACCAGGCGCTGGAGAGCGCAAAATGATCTCCGGTCTCCATGAGCGCTAGCCTGGGGGCGATGGACAGGGCTATCCGTCGTCCTAGCAGAAGCAGGCCCAAGATGGTGGCGCGACGTGTTCCACGCGCGCCTATTTAAATCAGACGATTAAGCTATAGCGGGGTCGCCTCTACCAGGCGGCCAAGTCTGTCGGGGTTCACAGGGATTTCCTTTCTTCCTTTTTAGGGTACACCTGAGGCCCCGGCCAGAAGACTCCATGTCGGAACACTGTGTGGTTTTAGTCGGTTCGAGTCCGACATACCATCTTACCGTAAGGCCCCGGTGAGGTGATGACCCGTGGGGGTTTCCACACACAAAAAAAAAAAAAAAAAAAAGATAGGAGATTCTTGTATATTGTACATTGCAGCCAATCACTCATAATTCTCTCTCCATCCAAGAGCTGCCCGTAAGAGATCGCTAATTGCGATAAGGCCGCTAATTGTGCATTATTTGCTAAGTATTTATAACCAAAATATTTTATCTGGTTCTACAATTAAGAGTTAATCTATCTATATACATATATATTATCTTGGTAGAGCCATGTTTAGGTACGAATGGGCAGGGTCGACCAGTACGATACCAAGGCCTCATAGAAAACCGGTTGTATTTCCTAGAAATTAGTGACGTTTCCGGAGGCCTAACTCCCCCTTTCCCCTACCCTTGTTCCCCCTCTCCTCTTCCCCACCAGGCATCCGTCAACATCCTTAAAAGCGGGCAGCGCACTTACGACTCTTGTTTTGCAGGTGTCCAAGTACGGCCCCTACCACTTAACATCAGGTTCTGTCTGTTCGCATGTACCCCTATAGTAGAAAAAAAAATATCCATCAATATAAATTAATCATCTTCGTTTTTATTAGTATTATTAGTATATTTAGGAAATATGTGCATACACTAGTTAATAATAAACAAAAATAACTGACAAAACACGAATAATCCGCCATACGGCCGCCATACTTTTAATTTTCTTAATCATAGTAAAAAAGACTGTATCACTGGGGGCGATATAAGGAATCCTTACGTCATCATCATCCTCACTACTAGGTACCTACTAAGAAAATACATTCATGAACGATAAAAACATAAAACTATAAATAAATGACCACTAGTAAAAATATTTGATTATTTCAGATAAACTTTTATACTTGTACCCAAGGAATGCAAAAAATTCAATCGGCTTAGAGTCTGAATTCGTAGACTCACTATTCTGTCCTGAATGTCTACCAGATTGTGAGCTAACACAACATTTCGCAAGAAATTATAAATTATCATTGTCGAAGACATCTGGTCTATGGTTTGGTGACGATTTTGCGTAAGTAGAAACGAGTCACCTATGAGAGCGTATTTAGACATCGGGAGCTTTATAAAGTTTTAGATTTACTGGTATCGAATAATATTTTTATGTTTTTAACAGGGCCGCATTTAGAGGAGGGTAACTGGGGCTTCAGCCCCGGAGCTTCCACAAAAATGGGCCCACTAACAAAAAAATATCAACGGAAAAGTTGTTTACTAGTCTGTAAAGACTAGTAAACAACTTTTCCGTTGATATTTTTTTTTCGCGTTTTACCTTTACCTACAGTACTTTGTACAAACATGATTATATTAAATATTAAAAAAAATATCAACGGAAAAGTTGTTTACTAGTCTGTAAAGACTAGTAAACAACTTTTCCGTTGATATTTTTTTTTCGCGTTTTACCTTTACCTACAGTACTTTGTACAAACATGATTATATTAAATATTAACATAAATCTTCGATCTATATTTGTTCACTCCAATCAGCCAATCAGTAAAATAACAAAAAAAACTTACAATTCTTGTTTCCGAGTATATTCATATGATATTTAAATAATAAAATAATCTACACTTGGTTTCACAATTTATTTTTTGGAAGACTCGACTCAAAAAAATTGCCCATTTCATTTGGAAAATAATACCCCGAGGCCAGACCTCTAAATCCGGCATTGGTTTTTATGTTTTACTGGTTATTGGTTAGTTTAAGAATGGAAGCCGTATCATAGCCCTAAGAAAATCTAAAAGTGTAGTGTTGTGATTTTCGTATGGACCTTTAAAAATTAAGTTTTTTTTTTAGTGACGGCGTCAATCTTACAGATAAGTGTATTTTAAGTATATACCACCCTACTGCTGATGGTGTTTTACATCGCCTAGATGTAGTGTCGTACTGGTATGAAATATTGAGTAAGAGTCTGCTCTAATTAATATTAAATTATAATTATTTGATTAGTATTTTATAACCTACATTTTCAAATATATTTTTTTATTTGCAGGTAACATCGGAGGTTTCAGTGGCATGGTAATGGGAATTTGCGGCTTTACATTTACTGAATTTTTTTATTATGTAATAATACGATTCCCGAGATCTGTTTATATAAATTATAAGAAATATCACTAAAACAACAAAAATTTTTTTGAACATAATATTTAATTTGCCACTGTGCGCTTCTCCAGAAGCTTTTTGCCTCGCACAACCAGCCTCTGGAACAAATTGTCGCCTGTCGTATTTCCGAACCGATACGACCTTCAAACCTTCAAGAAAAGAGCGTACTCCTACCTAAAACTCCTAGTCGGCAACGCACTTGTGACTCTTGAGTTGCGGGTGTCAATGGGCGGCGGTAGGCAGGTGACCCGTCTGTTCGTTTGCCCCCTATCACATAAAAAAAAACAAAATTGGTCAACGGTTCATGCACTTTGGCATGTTATTTTTTTTTCCATAGCTTACTGTTAGTGTAGACACTAATAAATTAAAGGTAGGGAAACAACAGAAAAAAAAGTAAATTTAGAATTTAGAAAGGATCTACATGAAAAGGAGAGTGAGGATACATAAATTAATATACATACTTCAATTTTTAAAGACTCATGGTATGTTGTTGACAGTGATTCACATAAATCACTGTCAATGATTTGGAATCTGGGTGGGTACGAGTACAAACACGTTTAAGTCTCATTTTAATGAGTGAACTAGTAGTACACTTATTGTAAAAGACTTTGCTAAACCAAGGCTTTAGAAGAATCCTTGACTGGATCCTAGCATAATGTTTACCTTTACAGCGCCTGGATTCAGACTAATGATTCTATCAATACTCTTTCAAGTAAACTGATGGTAAAGAAGCCATGTCATGGTAGTAATTTACATGCGGAAGTGCAACTCCGTCCTGAACAGCCTCATTAGCTAAGAGATCTGAAATTATATTTCCTACGATTCCACAATGACTTGGTATCGATGAGAAATAAACAATAAAGTTTAAACGAGACAGTTCAGAAGCCAATTATCAACTATAACAGTATTGCAATCACCTGTAAATGGAAATAACGGGAAGGATATAACGCTTGTAATGCACTTAAAGCGTCAGAAAATATAAGTTTTGTTTATTTTCTTAGAAATTACGCACGCAATAGCTTTAAAAATTACATAGCATTCTCCAGTAAGAACTGAAGTTCCAAAAGGAAGTTTATTTTTTAGTGAATTATTATATTGTGAATGAAATATTCCCACACCAACGTGACCCGTAGTAGAATGTTTCGAAGTATCTTTAAAAATGTAATTATAGTATTTCCATAACTTCTCTCTAACACAATTGAATGTAATATTTACCTGGGGGTGGTCCTTTCTAATACCGAAGGAATAATATATGTTTAAGGATAATATAAGTGATTCGAAGTGGCCACAAAACAATGGATAAGAAGGGAAAGCATTTTTTTTAATCATTTAAGTCTAGCTTATGTTTACGAAGATAGCTATGAATCAATCCTTTTGACTTTCGTATTAACACATTAAATTTAATTTATGTAGAATATTAGAATATTTTAAGTTCTATTACATTTATAATTAATCAAAATAAAATGTAACACTTCTTAAATAGAAATGCACAGGGGCAAAGTACACCTTCATATTTATAAATTGCATATAAAAATATCTCAACCTCATTATATTAATGATCAAGCTAAACTCGAGAATGCACGTTCGCTATCTGTCAAAGAAACCGTGGCAAAGCTGGACAAAGGGTTTGAGTCGCAATTTGATTAATTTACGTAAAATGTCTGCAAATTCTCCACCTGGAAAGAGTGATGGTAAGAACATTAATACATTTGCTACATTATGCAACGATTATATAGCCATAGTGTTAGTATAATTTTGATATGATTGTAGGCGATGATCCTCTAGATAGGTATGTGCCGAGCGTCCCGCCAAATGCTATGGAAAACTTAGGCGCTCGGATACGCGATCTGGATGTGGATTCAATTCGTCGATATTTGGCTCAGAAACTGGGATTTTACGATCAAATAGAATCTTCGGTGACGTCTGAAAAAGTTCTTGACGAGGTTAGCTTGGAAGGTATAGTGAATTGGATCAAGAGCGAGAGGTGTCAAAATATTATTACACTAGCCGGTGCTGGCATTTCAACATGTAAGTGAATAGTTCTTTATTTAATTATTAAGGTTAATAATTATTTGCATATTATTGGTACATCTATGGCTTTTTGTTTATAGTAAGACATTTGTAAACAATATAATAAGTTAAAATTGTATATTTAAACTAGTTTCAATCATATAAATGTGTCATTGAAAACTTGTAAATTTTGGTTATTACAATATATATTTGAGTATTATTTTCACACCCAAATTGAGACAATATTTTTGGGATTACTTGGGATTTGCCCTTAATGATATAATACCTTAAATGCTTGTCAAGACAGTGAATTAGTAGCTGAAAACTAGTTAAAAATATATTAATTTTTCGTATATTATTTTATTTGGAAAACTTATAGCTAAGTACCAAAACTACAAGATGTATACATTTATGATTGCCAATTAGTTTTCATTAGTATTGCTTTAAATAAAATAGTATTTAGTTGGATTATATATATAAATAATTATTTATCTATATACTGCAGCAAAAGACAACAAAAAGAGTGTACACATCTATATATACCATCAATTATGAGAAAAGAAATGTTATGTTATGATAGTTTTTAGTTGAGAAACACTGGTGCGAAACAAGTCCATGTCTATCACTTCTGAGGGTTGATGTGTAGTTTGAACATGTGGTTTATTGAGTAAGTCAGTCTATGGGAGCAATATGTGCCTAGTTTTTAACCCTAATGTTGATTAATTCAGACAATTAATAAAACCCTTTATGAAGTCTGTTATACATCTACAATTGTATAACAAGAATATATTGCATAGTTCTTCCTAAAGTGTTCAGTGTTTTGTTTAAGAGGTTCTCTTTTTGATATTTTATGACAAACAAACAGTACATGTACTTCAGGCAATGAAGGTTATCTCTAGATAGTATAAACAAAGTCGCTTCCTGGGATGTCGTAAATTTATATTTTTGTGCTCTTACATTGCAAAGGCTGCTGGCTAAACCTTAGGAGATAGATGAAAATTATGTAATACAACATTGGATATCTTTAAAAGATATCTACAAAAAAGTCATGGATGGCATAACTCTATTTCCTATGATTATATTAGTAGTCACTACATACTGACACCATATTAGTTTCTACATTGCACCCATGTGAAGCCAGGGGCAGGTTGCTAATTTTTAATATAAAAACCTTAAAGCATTGTTAATAATAACTATATTATTTGTCTATAAATAATGTACAATTATTTTTTATCCAACTTATAGTTCCAGATGTTACATTTAATGTCTACTTTATTATATTAATATATGTAGATGGTATATACTGAATGTTAACAGATAATAGTTGTATACCAAGTTATAAACAATATATTTTTCCATTAATGTCATATATGTTGAGCATACATATTGACAATGGAAAATTATCATTATCATATTTATATCCAAGGTCAATTAGGTCTGTTCATTTAATGGAAACTTTGTTAGAGATGATTCATCTCTTGGGCATATTTTGTGTCCTTATTTTTGTTAGATGACTTAATCTTTATGTTTATTGATAAACAAACAACAAAAACTTGTATAATATTTATAGAAATATAGTAGTGAGTAGTGTACCAAAATGTTATCATTCATATTGCACAAAATACACATTTGTAGAGATGCTTAGTTGAAAAGTAAAATTATTTGTATTTATTTAGCTACTTACTAGGTATTTTTCTGGTATAAAAAAATTATGAAACATCCAGCTATAGCTTTTGTACTTCATCCAGCACAATTTACTAAATAAAATCCAGTGTATGCTATAAATAAGAACAGAGTAAGTCTGTTTTATAATATCAGTAATCATTTATTCAATTCCACTATATCATGTGTGCACATCAATATTCTCTCTTTCTTGTTTCAGCTGCAGGAATCCCAGATTTCAGAAGTCCTGAAACTGGACTGTATCACAATCTACAGAAATATGATCTACCAGAGCCACAAGCAATATTTGAAATCAATTTTTTCAGGCAAAATCCAAAACCATTTTTCATGCTAGCCAAAGAACTGTATCCAGGAAGCTTCAAACCTACACCATCACACTACTTTATCAGGCTTTTACATGAGAAAGGTAAACTTAAAAGCATTTTTACTGTTTTGTTTTGTTTGTGGACTAGAAACTCTTGTACATTATAATAACATATTACTTATTTTATTTAAATTAAGCCCATAAAAAATACTGCTCCTAAATTTATGTTAAAGAAAATGGAAGCAGCTACAAATTTACATGAATTTATGCTGCCTTTCAGACTTAAAATAGTTCTAGTAGTAGGCTGTAGGACATGAAATGATATTTTAGTATGTAGTTGAATTTCGCATGTGGAAACAAATTATTTATTAGATTCTGTGTTGTAGGATTGCTGCTTCGCCATTACACACAAAACATAGATACTTTGGAGAGATGTGCTGGCATTCCTGAAGATAAACTAGTGGAGGCACATGGCACATTTTATACTTCACACTGTCTGGATTGTCGCAAAGAATATCAATTGGAGTTTGTGAAAGGTATAAATTATAACTACTTTTTTGAACTATTTGATATATGTACAGATTCCTAGTGAGGTCTTCATTAATTTAATTGTGTATTTCAATAAATGCTTTCAAATAGTAAGGCAATTAATTTTTCGTTTCTGTTATGAGTATGTCTGATATATAAGGAAGCTTATGTATTGTATAGGGTCTGCGAAAGACTTAATCTTACAGGTTTTGACACAAACAATCAATATAAATTGTTCCAGACCATCAACTAAAGGTTTTTTTAAAAAGCTATTAAACAATTCATACTATTGAACTGGTAATACAAGCTAATGGTAATTATTGTGTTTTCCAGAGCATATTTTTACAGACCAGATCCCAATATGTACAGAATGCCCTGGGGTCGTCAAACCTGACATTGTGTTCTTTGGCGAGAGTCTACCGGACAGGTTCCAGAGATGTCTACAAGAAGACTTTCAACATTGTGACATGCTTATCATTATGGGATCTTCTCTTGAGGTCCAACCTTTCGCCTCTCTCATTGATATGTATGTATACAATGTTACAGTGATTGTTATACTATGATATACATATTTGTGGCTGAGCTGAATTTGATATTGTTTAAGTAATATGTGCTTAAATATAATTTAGAGGAATAGGGTACCTTCGGTACTAAAAAGTAATGACATTTCATAAAAAATAACATTTTTGTAGAAATATACTTAAATATTCTGATTTTGAGTCATAAAAGCACATTTTTTAATTTATTAAAAATAGAAGTCGCTATTATAAATCTATATATCACGTGACCTAAAACACGAGCCGCCATGTTGTGACGTCCTATAGGCAAAACATGTCAGTTTAGTGTAAACAGCTAGGTACATACCTATCAACTTCAACTTTTAAGGAGTAAAAATTGTGTTTATTCGTCGTACATTTTATTTGTACCTATTTATTTATTAACATGCAAAACGGTTTTGTATAAGCAGATATCATATGGCACTTTGTTAAACAACTTTTCTGGAGGTTTAATGCTAGTATTTGTACAACTAGACACACACCAACGATAGCGATTGTAATTCATTATTTTCCCAAAAAAAACACCAAATATTTATGGCTCTTAACGTTGAATGAGGGTCGTACATAAACGACTGTTGCTTTAAAAAAATAAAAACCGTGTAGTGTCGTGGGACACCAGATAGGAACGAAGTTCCTTATTATAAAAATATTGATTTCAAGTTCTATTCGAGGTATAAAGAAAATAATTATTCGGGTATTCATTTTTTATTATGATTTTTTTCACACCACCTGACACCTTTATTTTATTTACAATTATTAATAATGATAATAGCTAACTTTAATAATAATATGACTGTTACTCACGAACATTATACATTAGACACTGTATAGCCATCATACATAGACTACATAAAAAAAACCTTACGCTTTTTTTTTAACGTTACGGACGTTTTGGTCGGCTAGGGTACCCCTCCGCAACGCCCATAAGGAACTTCGTTCCAATAATAAGGGTTTAAGAAAATCAACATTTTGAAGTCCTTTTTCAACCATAGTAGAATACCCTATTGTAGATCTGGATTTGTCCTCTATACTAGATCAAGAAAATGGGATGGCTTAGAAAATTTATAGCAGTTTGAAAATGTGTGTTTCTATAGTCAGTCTTCATTGCAGGCGCAAAATCGGACAATACTCAATAAGTCAATGGGGTAACTAATTTTGTTTTTTTTTCTCTCTTCGTAACCGCACACTTACACCCTATAAATAATCAGCGTCACTAAATATTAACGATGTATAAAATATGGTTACCGTCAGATATCGTTTTCCATTGTATTGTATCGTATCGTGTTGCTAACATAATACACCGGGTGGTCATTCTTTTTTCCACCTACAATAAAAACGGATTATGTTAACTTTACAAGGAATATTCACATTACACTAATAAGAAAAAATATTCACTTATGTTTACGTCTTCTAATTAGGGATCAAAACGTAAATGAAATGTTTTTATGTTAATTTCACAGTATGGTCTATATGTAACATGTGTATTTTTCCAGGGTACCTGATTGGTGTCCACGTCTTCTCATAAACCGTGAGAAGGCGGGTGTAAGGTCACCCTTGTTGAGACTATGGGGAGTAATGGGTGGAGGTTTACAACTGGATGATGACTCAGTGCGTGACGTTGCAAGACTTGGTGACTGTGATGACGGCGCTCAAGATCTAGCTGATAGACTTGGCTGGGGAGTAAGTATTATCTTTCCAATATGAATCTTCACAACATTAGAGTAGTTTATTTAAACGACTGCGCAAGAAGGAGGGTGATGTTGTTTTGGAATGTAATGGAAGTTTATAATGAACTTGACTTATCAATGTTCAATTGATTGCCAAGTCAATTCAATATATTTGTGATACTTTCCAATAGCTCCTATAAAACAAAAATGATATGATACATGTAAAAGTGATGATAAGATGCAATTGCCGGTTGTCACTTACCATCACATGATCAGATCAGATTCAGAAATTAATTCATATTATTATTTCAGGATGAACTACGTGCCTTAGTGGCCAGTGAACATGAGAGGCTAGAGCGAGATGGAGGTATCCCTGCATCGTTTCCGTCTCGGTCGGGCTCTACGCCCGCCTCGCCTACACTAACCGAACATAAGCTATGAGTATGTGTTCAATTCACAACTATTTATTTATATTATTACTTAGTTTTAAATAGAAAGGCCTCCCTCACTTCTTGACATTGAATATTTACTTTCAACAATGAATTATTCTAGCCACATTATTATGAAAGAGATAATAGTTATAGTAGGTAGAGCCTGCCTTTTAACACAAACATTGTAGTTAAGACAAATAAGCAATAACTGCCTTGAGATGCTTTTTTTAATAACAAAGTAACGATTATTGTATATTCCCTATCATAGCCTGGTTAGACATTCTCAAGACAAATGTAGAGAGTTAGTGAACTGTTGGAATTTTATAAAGTGTTCATAGAGTATAAAATAATTTGAACAGTATCAAAATAATTACTATTAAAAAAAGTGTGAAATGGCAAAATTCAAATCAAAGTACACACTTATGAATAAAAGTTATATTATTATCCTGTTTTGTATTAGAATACTTGTCAAAAAGTAAGACTAGCAGATTTTTTCTTTTTATGAAAGTGATAAACAGAAAGTCTTGCTTTAAAGAGTCAGACACTCTTTCAATTATGAAGTACCATTATACAACCAAAATGTTATATCTTTAAAACATACTATAGGGAATAAAATATAAAAAATAATTGTGTTAGTATGTATCCACTGTTTAGTTTCGTCAGTTAGTGATGCAGGCCTTGGATTGGGTATAGACGTTTGTCATAAACAAGTCGTTCATACGTGATCAATATTGTCTTGTTTAAATATTAAGACTTGGTATATTCAAAATCTCTGCATAATAGATTATAATTTAAAAAAATATTTTGACAAAATGTAATATAGGTGTTATAAGTATGTAATTCTTTAAATACACATTTTTAAACTAAATAGATATTCAAAACATTAAAGGAGCTGGTTGGTGAGGCAATGGTTAAAAATATTAAAGTAATATTAAAATTTAATATGAGGAGATGTTCGGCAGAAAGGAGATGCGATCAGCTACACTATGACCTAAAATAAATATATTCAAAACAACTGCTTTACAATTAATTTATAAAATGTTTGAAAGGTTGGTTTGGTGTTTTAGATTTTTCATCCACTGATGAATACTTTAATGAATGTAATACTTTCTGGAAAACTGTTTTCAATAAATATGTATTTAAAAGAGTTTTCCAAAAAGTATACTCCAAAATGGTATTGAATCACTCAAATAATATGAATTCTCTGAAAATAACTTTGAATATCTCAAAGAAATCCTATTAAATAGAACCAGAAAGTCTATGGTACTTAGGAAATGCAAATGTGATTGAAATTGATTAAGCACTTGACATACTTAATTTATTCAGTTCTCTGTTTGTTCGGCAGATAAATAATGTTACAAAAATCATATTATTACTAGTTCTTTTTTTTGGGTGTTACAACTCCATCTCTGCTTAAAAACATAATTGTGTATGTATTTAAAATGAAATAGAATTGGCTTTGTATGTGTTTGGAATTGTATTTTGTAAACAAGCCTTTGAATTTCTCACCTATGTTAAAAGATGTCTAGTTTAAGTTGACTGATTATATTATTACTATCTGCCGAAAGAGAAAGAGACGGGAAAGGTGTTACTTGTGCCTCATCATTTTATAGATTTTAAAATTATTTATTTAAATTTATTGTAGTGATATGGGGAAATGTACTTGGTGGTTTAGTTAATTTTAATGAGATATGTTTTTAATTAAAAAGTGCGAATTGCCTAGTTACGGCGAGGGAGTTACCAGTGAGATGGCAAAATGATCACATTTTTATAATGAAATAGAGAGATACTCAGAAAAATGTCAGAAAAAATATTATAATCTGTATTGTTTAGGCAATCTGTCGTTTTTGTTAGTAAATTATTCTGTAGATAAAATGTGATGCGGGTATGTTATGTCTGTTAGAAGTATCGTCGACTAGTCATAGTAGCACACAGTTTATTGTGATGAGGGTAGTTTTAAAGTCTTGATAACTAATCTTGTCAGAATTTTAATATTTATTTTATTATTAATACTTTTAAAATAAGATTTTTGTTTAAAGATTTTTTACTTAAAATTAAGCACTAGGATTAATTCCTGTATCGCGGGAGACTTTACAAACGACACAAAGAACACCCAGATTCAGTTTTTATGGACTTTATGGACTACACAAAAAACGTAACGAACCCATAATACGCGGCAGCAGTGGCGAAGCGATCACTTCAACCACTGCGTACCGTGCTATCAAACGTGTTGATTATGGAAATCTTAAAATTCTGCATTCAATTAATTCTGTGTTAATCTCTTAACAAGTTTAATCAAGGAGACATTAATAATAGGAGTGAGTTATCAAGGCTGGCTTTAGAATATCCTCATCGAATTTACTTTTGACTTATATAGGACATTAGATTGTATTTAAAGCTATGTTAAGTAGTCTAGACATTGCGTGACCAGAATCTAATTTTTATTTCAATAACTGAGTCTTTACAATGTTACATTTTGTTTAATAGCTACTTGTGTTATCAGATTTATGCATTTTTAATTTATGTTTTAAATTCATCTTCCATTTTGTGTAGAATTTGATATAGTTAGTAGTTATGACAAGTCTTATGATACAGATAAAGCTATAAATTTTATACATGATGTGCTAATATCAATGAGTAAATTTTATACAGTTATTTTTATAAGTGTGTATAATATAGTCGTACAAGGAATTTGCAACATATGTACGCATGTATTGAAACCACAAGAATCACTTCAAATAAGACGATGTTCGGATGTTTAAGATTAATTGTCCTTATTTGCTAAATACGAGAATTTTTAATTATTCTCCATTTTCAGTGCTGCCAACTTTGTAGTTTTCCCCAAATGTTATGGGAGAAATAATGTTTATTTTCATACAATAAATTATGTCACAAACATCAATTCATTGGAATAAGTTGGTATTTAAGAGGTTCGTAAAAGCATTTAATGGGGGCTATCGCGTGTGAATTTGCCACTAGAGACGCTTGTGTCGGATGAGGTCTAATCTAATAACATTCACTATCCACTGGTTTGTTTGTTAGGAACTTTGTTAGGAACTGTGACATGTTTACCGTAAAATCTATATGAGTAAAATGTCCTCTTTTTTAAATAGACTCATTATTCCACACTTTTCAAATCTCTCTATCACTGATTGATCCGCCACATGCATCGGATACAAGTCACAAATCCAGAGCTAGAAATTCCAACCAACACTTTCAGATTTATAGTTAGAATATGTAGCTTAGTGAGAAACGTATTTTGTGTTTTTTCAATTTTTGTTTCTGTGCAATCATAATCAAATCTCTCTTTTGATACATTACATTTTGATCAATTGTTTTTTTTTTGTACCCATGCATTCAGATCCTTTAACTTACAGTGAAGATAACTAATCCATATTATAAAGTATTTACTCACAGAAGTTTTGCTTATTCCAAAATGAAGAGATAGTTCTTTATTACACATATTTTTCGCAATTTTATAAGGGTTAAACTACTAAAATTGATTTCATGATGTCAAAACATGTTTTCCTCGAGCTGGCTCCCGTGAGTGATAGTATTTTATATTGTTTACTTCATCGCCAAAAAGGTGAAAACATGAAATGGCTATAATTTTCAAAACCAGTAAAAATTGTACTATTTCAGGCTTTTCCTTAAGATTTTCAATTTGAGACATGTTCAATGTATTTGTCCTATTCCTCTTATTTACTAACAAATTGGTAATGTTAGTTAAGTTCTCTTCACATTTGCATAAATAACATTGTAGTGAGACATATTTATTTTCAATTTCAATTTCTGCTTCAGAAGTTTCTTCAATTTTTTTGTTCAAATAAATATTAATGCTTTAAGGGAATTTATTGTGTCTATGGTGCAGTTTGTGTTTCTTGAAGCTGTTGTGATAATATATTTAAGAATATTTTGAATTTACTGACAAAATGTTCTTCATGTTGAGTTTCCTCTGTATTTGAAGAAAGTGTAGCAGTTTCCAGTTTCTTTTTTTGATGTTGCTGAGCTCTTTCTGCACGTTTTCTTTTAAGTTCCTTTCTTCATTTTCTTGGTACCAAGAAAATTTACTAGATAGAACTTTTGGCTTTAATTTAGCAGTAGAAAATTTGTTAACAGAAAATTACAAGAGATGAAAGTAACGTAAAAGTTACTCAAATAAGGATGAATAAGAAAGATAATTACTTACGATTTTCTGTATTTGATTCTTTGGGTAACACATAATCTTCGGGGTAAAAGGTTTTTTACAAACACAAGAATGTTTTGTCGGAGTATAGGTATTCCTGCGAATCTCTACTAGCCAATGTTTTGGAACAGTTCAACATCTTTTGGAAACGCGTCCTTTTTTCCGAACAAAATGGAACTGCACAACATTGCGGGATAGCTACTCGATATGATAGCTATTTATAATTAATAAACTTAATGAGATTCAAGATTTAAATTTTTGTTTCGGCGCCTATCTTATAAAGTCGCGTTTGACAACTATACCTCTGGACCTATAAGTCAACAGCGGCGCCAACTGGTGAGCAAAGAAACGGTAGTCCCCATTGGTCAGTTTTAGCCATTGTTAAATATGAAGAACTGATTTCTGTAGTTAAAATAAATATATATATATATATATATATATATATATATATATATATATATATATATATATATATATATATAAATATATATATATAAATATATATAGTCCTTACACATCTCCATAAGCAATAAGTTTGTGCCCATGAGTGATACAAAATTATGTAAATAATTTTAGCATATTAATAAAAAAAAACATTTTTATCTCTCGAAAATAAGCACAAGATGCTGACATTTTCATACATAAGACTTTCTCCCATCGTAGTAGGCAGAGATAAATAGCGTTTTTCTAGCATAATAATATTTTGTTGTATGTCCGTCATGAAAACTAAGTTCAGTGACAATAAACTGTAAATGTATGAACGTCGGATCCTTTACGTTAAATACCTCTTCCATTAATGTAAAGTGCAAGCCTTAAGGATCTGAACAACAAAACACGAGTTTAAGAAGTATCATGTTTTTTGTGTCTTTTACACACTTGCTACTTTTTAATTGTATAGCAATATCAATATTACATATATTTGTTATAAATTCAATAGAAGTGTTTGAATAGCAATATTTTAATTGAACCACAATGATATTTAAAAATGTTATACTGCTGTTGGTACTTGCAATTCATATAATCTGTTGTATGCCATTGAGAAAATAAACGCATTATACTATTTATAAACTTTTTATTTACCTTGCATTTTGACTTTATGATTTGTTATTTACAACTATATGGGTTTAACAATCAAATTATGAAATAACACATGCTTTAGAGGTCTATAATATGTTTAAAGTTCATAGCATAGCTTTCTATTATATCCCATTTCTTCTTTACCACCCAGTGCCATCATATGCATTCTAAACGACATTAAGACTTAAGTTCTACAAGGTATTGTGCAGAGAATATATGAAAATGACCTAGTATATTGTATGTTATACTACATAGTTGTCATTAACGCACTAACATGGAATATTTCTTTAGGTAAACTGAACCATAGTGACAATTTAACAACTAAATTAAATTAAGTCAAAAAACAAATTGGTACCAGCCGTGACCATGTTACTGAAGTAATGCATTATGATGGTATGGGAATTATCTTTGTCTGACAAACTTGATAGTTTTACTTAAAATATAAATTATTGGGCTTTGTGAGTATAAAAACATTTTTATTCTTTAGCATCAGTTATTCCCTCCGTACTAATCGCAAACATAGCTTCAGTTTCCGGTAGACAAGGGCTGTCATATATCTTACATATTCGGTTGTCTCCGCGTCCCTTTCTTAAGTAAAGTCGTGTGGTCGAGGCGTGGGCAATGATGTGCCCACCGATGGGCTTCTTAGTATCGGCGTTGAATACCCCAACTGCGTCCACTTGGGCAACTACCTGATTTGTTATTATTACTGCCACACCAAACTGTTGAAAAAAATGTTTACAATTAAGAATTTGTCATATTACAAAATCTTGCATTGCATATCAAATAAGTTAAACAGAAAAATTATGGCAATAAATATTAAACCAGACCGCAATATTATTTAGTTGCTATAAATTATTTTTATATTCGGTTCCGATGTTATCTGTTATAACCTTTAACTCGCTCCCACTATTGAAATTATTCAAATGTCACCTCACAGGTTCTGCGGCATGACAAAGAAACACATACATACACTCCATAAACATATTTTCCTTTATGCACGGTCGACAAAAATAGACAAGGCTAATAAAGTAGTTATGGCTTTAGTTATTCCAAACATGTTAAGCCTCATTTACAAATATTATGAATGATGATACATTGTAATCTCATTTATAAGTAATTAAGTAGAGGTTTCTACAGAAAATAATAAACATTTTTACTCACATTCAAATAAAAATCGGGTTAACACTGCTGAAGGATGAAATTAAAAAAAACAACAAAGTAAAAACTAACACCAGGCCAAGACACCTACCTCATCAGCTAGTCTCAATAACATCCTCATGAACCTTCCAAGATGCAGTTGCCTTGAATTCAGTTCCCCACGGCCTGAATAATCAGTTCTGTACAAAGCTGTTGCGCTGTCCACTATTATTAAGGAATATCTGAAAACAGTGTTAAGTGAAAACTTGCAGCACTAAAATGAAAACGTCCTACTAGCTGGCCAAGATGGCCGAATATGATTTAAAAGGAAGTTAATTCAATTTTTCCTAACTCTCTTAGCAAAGTTACTTATCCCTTAACATATTGTATCAAAAATTGGTGCAACAAAGTGACCTACACAAGAGCATCAAGACCTAAAGTGGCATTACAAAATATGAACTTAGCATCGTTTAAGACTAACCATTGTTTTTAAACATCCGCTGCAGAATTGCTATGTTCATCAAGTATTTATTTATTTAAATAATAGTATCATTAGTTTATTGAAATAATTGTATATAAAAATTTGATTTTAAATGAAGCATATGTATATATTGTATAACCATATACATATATATTTGTTTTCTTTCTCGGCGCTTGATTGCTTGAATTTACCTTTTCTTTGTATCAGAAAACAGCAGTCAAATTCAACTAACCTGGACTCAGCCATCATAGCACATGCCTGTACTAGTAACTGGGTCTGATGATCAGTGTTATAAGCTCTTGCATAAGCAACATTGTCCAAGACTGCTGCACCATCCATACCATAGCGCTGTGCAACAGCTAACAGTCTCTCAGGACGGAATGTCCCTTCTGTATCAATGTACATGCATTTGCCTTCTCCACCTGACTGCTCTATAGGTAACTGAAATCAATTTAGAGTATTTAGTATTTCATATTTTTATTTATTATAGCCTTTATTGCCAACAATAACAGTTTTGGTAACATTTCATAAGATAACTTTATTTTATTTTTGCGCGTCGGCGTGTCTTTGCGACACATAGGCCTCTTCCAGCCTTTTCCACTCTTCCCTTATTTTTGCAGTTCGCTGCCATAGTGGGCCTGCTATTTTCTTAATTTCATCAGACCATCGTTTTCTCTGCTTCTTCTTTTTCTTTTTGTTTGGAATCTAGGGGTCCATTCTGTTAAGTCTTTTGTCCATTTATTCGTTTTGTTTGTTAGTTTTTGTTGTGTTGTGTCTTATGTCTGTGGCTCTTTTTCTGTCTCTTTTTGTGTAGCCCAGTACGCTTCTTTCCATGGCTCTTTGACATGTAATTAGTTTTTGGTCTTGTTTTTATGTGTTTGCCCAAGTCTGGCATCCGTAGGTAGGTATGGGTAATACGCAGGTGTTGTATAGTTTTCTTTTTAATGTGTTGTTATACTGTTTGCTTTTCATGACTTCTTTAAGTGTCCAAAATCTTTTCCATGGGTTTGCAATCCTTCTCTCTATTTCTAGTTCCATTTGGTCACTGAATGCAATTAGTTGGCCCAAGTAGATATAGGAGTTTAAATATTCAACTTCCTCATCTTCTACTTTTATAGGTTTTTGGGACCTATTTGTTACTATTGTTACGAGCTGGGTATTTAATAAATTAAAGTAGTCAATTGATTACCAAAAGATACACAACACAATATTTATTAATACCACTCTTTACAATTACAAATCACTATATCACTCGTCAGTCGCACTAGAAGATCGCTTCGATGTTTGTTCGCTGTATCTTGAATCAATACTGCCCGTACGGCTAACACGATCCGCTTTTATATTGCTGTCGAGATAACTAGAATATACGATAATATTCGATCGATGGCTCTAGACTAAATAGATTATTCTAGAGCTACTTGTAGCGCCATCTAGTCATTCATAATGTCCACAGTTGCGCGCTATCTGACACTAGATGGCGTTGTCCTTCGTTCTCGCGTCTTGTAGATTGTTCCAGACTATTTTTCTCGATGGCGCAAGACTATTTTGTGTTTTGGTTTTGTTCATTGTTAGTGTTAGTTTTGTCCTACTTTTTTGCTTTCTTGCGCCAAGTCTTGAAGCATAGTTTGTAAGTTTTCTGGGTTATCTGTTATGAGAACTATGTCATTAGCGAATTTCAGATGGTTCAGATTTGTTCCATTGATGTTAATTCCGAAATTATCCCATTCTATTTTCCTGAAGACTTCTCCAGTACTGATGAAAAGAGTTATGGTGAGAGTGGGTCGCCCTGTCTCACACCACGTCGTATGGGGAAGGTTTCCCCCTCTCTTTTAAGTTTTACTCGGCCTGTGCTGTTCGTGTATACATTCTTTATTAGCCTTATGTATTTATTTTCAATTCCTTGATTTTTCTTGACCAGATGTAGTGATGTTCCATGGAATCAATTGCCTAATTATAGTCCACAAACGCCATGTATAGTAGAAAGTTGTATTCATGGCTTTTTTCAATCAGCTATTTCACTATGTGGATATGGTCCACCGTGGAATATCCTGATCTAAACCCAGCTTGTTCTCTTGGCTGTTCATCGTTAAGTTTTTTAGTGATACGATTAAGTATTTTTTTCGAGAACACCTTATATACATTAGACATCAGGCTTATTGGACGATAGTTGCCTATTTCTGATCTGTTTCCTTTTTATGGATGAGGATTATAGTGCTTGTTGTCCACTGCATATGTATGGTTTCTGTGATGAGGATGGCATTGAACAGGTTGGTCAGTCTTGTTTTTGTTTCCGTTAATCTCGCTTTTATCTCCTCATTGGTTATGTGATCTGATCCAGGAGCTTTGTCGTTTTTTTGTGTTTTTATTGCATGTTGAACTTCACTTTCAAGAATATGAGGGATTTCTTCTATATTGTCTTCGAGGTCTATATTGCTTTGTTCAGTGTTATCGGTTATAGTTTGCGATAATAGTCCGTTGCAATATTTAGTACTTGCTGTCTCCTTGTTTCTCGTTTGTCCGTTTTGTTTTTAATTTTTGGGATCCATATCTTTTGTTCTTTTAGTTCTTTAAAGGCCTTGTTTATACCTCCTGTTTTGGATATATGGTGTTTAATACATTCGATTCTTCTATTTTCTTTGTCTTGTTTTATGTTGCGGCTAATTTCTTTATTTAGAGCCCTTATTTCTTAGGATGTTGTTTTATCTCTTCTGTTTTTAAGTAATTGTTTCCTTTTCTGAAGTAGGTCTATTGTCTTTTTTTATTATTTTTTTCTTTGTTTTCTGTTTTGTGAATATCATTTATTTCTGTGTTGTAAAGTTCTCTTCTTGTGTTTATCTGTTTTCCCGGGTTGCATATTCTTTTGTGATGTGCACATTGTTACTAAGGCACTCCTCTTCTGGTTTATGTGCTTTCTCTGTTTCTTATGTTGTTTGTTAAATAGGGTTGCTCTGACCATGCGGTGGTTGAGATTATTTATTACATTGTCATTTTGGAATGATCTGGGTTGATTGCTTATTATAAAGTTATCCAAGAATTAAGACGATATCCAAGTCCATTTTTAGCTGCCTTTTTCTTAAAAATACTGTTTATAATTGTTAAGTTGTTCTTAAGGGCCATGTTTCCTCTCTTCTTTTCTTCTTCCACCTGCAGTTGTAACTGCTTCCGCTTTTCAAGTACTTCTTTGGGAAAGTCTTCTTTGACATATATACCTTGTGGAAGATTGTTTTTATTTTTCAATATCATGTGTTTTTTCCATGTGGACGTAATGGAGACAACAACAGGTCGGTTTTTATGATTGTGATTTTTCTTGCCAATTCTATATACGTTGCTGATTTCCTGGCTGTCTAGGTGCGTTCACCAATCTATTATAGTTTCTTTGAATGTGGTCAATCAGTTTGGCTTCCGATTTTCCCATCTCATAAATTCCAAATAATACCAAGTTATATTTTCTTTTTTCTTTTTCTACAGTATTAAGTTTGTGTTCTAACTTTAATATTTTAGATTTGAGTACTGTATTTTCTTCTGTTAATGTTTTGATTCTCTCATCTATAGCGTTCATTACGTTCTTTGTCACAGACTCTGTTATAAGTCTGGCTTGTTGATTTAGCTTCTCATCTAA
This sequence comes from Tyria jacobaeae, assembly GCA_947561695.1. Lineage (NCBI taxonomy): Eukaryota > Metazoa > Arthropoda > Insecta > Lepidoptera > Erebidae > Tyria > Tyria jacobaeae. The sequence goes on along the minus strand of OX387225.1, from coordinate 12,783,345 downwards.
TCTTGACCACAATAACTCCATACTTTTTCCATGTTTGTGTTTTTTTTTTTTGGTATCACTGATTGGGTGGTAATTTAGTGCCATTTACATAATACAAGTCTATTACTGTCATCCTGGCACTTTGGACATAAGATGGGAAAATTCAGAGTGTATTGGAAAGAAAAGAGAGCATATAAAAAGAAGAAAAGGGATACCGCCTATACAGATGGATTGGGGAGTATAAGCAATAGCTCAAGCAAGTCAGGGTAGCATACCTATAACTTAAACAGGCTAGTGCCTGGCAGTCTGAACCTTATGTACAGCCCCATTGCAGAGGATCTCTTACTTTTGTCCAAATCGGGCGATCGAGGCGTTGGACTTGAGATAAAGTGATTGCGGGTTCAAATCCCACCCAGTACACTACCGTCGTAAACCCACCCCTAACACAAGCATTTAAAAAAAAAGTATAATGGGGTTGGCATATCTGTAAATATAAAAACCCCAAAATATGATGATATAAGATAAGATAGAAGTTATATGACCATTTAAGACCATGAGTTACACTGAAAGAATATTCTGGTGATAAATGATGATCTTTTTATGAAAAATATAAAACATCATAAATGTGCAAAAAGGTGGTGATCACCACAGTATTAGAAAAATTGTATTTCTTTTAACTAACCTGACATGTAACAGCCAATGTGTGACATATCTGTGTTTTACCAGTTCTGAACTCTCCAAAAATCTCAGTGATAGAACCGGTTTCTATTCCGCCGCCTAGCAACCTATCCAGTTCTTTTGATCCCGTTGTTAACTGAATTATCTCAGATCTGGAAACAGGGAACAAATCAATAACTAAAGACCATGTGGAATGTTCCTTTCAATAAATACAATTTTAAGTTTATATCCCCTCCAAGAGCATGACATTGTCAAACAATATCATTTGTTTTTATTATGACCCCCAAATTTCTAAAACAGTTTAAAAAAATGCTTCCATTTCTAATTAGTTTTCCCATGTTAAGCAATGTTTGACATTACATCGCTACAAAGTGGTTCCACAGCAGCAGTTACAATCTTCCAGTACTATGCATAATAAATAATACAATAAAGTAAAACGGTAATGTTTTTACCTATCTTACCTTTCTCATATACAACATCTGTATAATACTCCAAGGAAGACATGTAAACAGGAATAAGTTCATGTAAATCAAAGAAAAGCTACACTATTCTATCTACATATATCACATATGTATGTATGATCCAAATATAATTTTGTCCCATTTACCTAAAAGGACACAGGAGTATTGCTGTTGTCCGGGCACATTGGGAATTAGATGGGAACATTTGGATTATATTGGAAGGGAAATTAAGAATATAGAGAAGGGATATTGCTTTATACAGAGGGATTGGGGGGTATAAGCAATAGCTCAAGCAGGTCAGGGTTGCATACACTGGCTGGTGCCAGGAAGTACAAGGCAGTGCTAACTAACAATGGTAGATCTTGAGTTTAAGTATATATAAATACATATACTAAACTTCAATTTCTAACTTTCCCTGTGCAGATTACTCAATAATATAGTTATATATATATATACATATATACATATATATATATATTATGGTGTCTTGAAAATATGTAAAGGCTTGAAAAAGAAAAAAAAAACTTTATTTCTTTAAAAAAAAACAACTAGGAAATGTTTGAGTCATATTTATAAAATTCCTTCAATGGACACAAAGAACATCCAGACTCATGACAACTATTTGCTGCTTACACTAGTTTTGACCCATGTGGGATTCAAACCCATGACCTTCGGTTTTAGCAAGCAGGGCCACTAACCACTAGACCAACAGTTTTCAACCGTTATCAAGAGCAACTACTGCAAAATAGTAAAAAAAAAAAAGTAAATAACAAATTACCTTTTTTGATGAAATTCTGTAGCTGTAGTAAAACCCATTGGTACCAGTTTAGATGCCTCTGCTAATATCTTATCTGCTTTAGCCTCTGATATACCCTTGATAGTGATCAACCATTTCTTAGGAGCATATGCAACAGACTCCACCGTGTGGTAGCCAGCCTCTTCCAACTTTTTGATATCACCTGAAGTGATTCCATTGCCCTGTTATAAAAATGTAAAAACATAACATAATGGGTGTTACAGAAAAGTGTATTGAAAATTATGTAGTGTTATGTGTAGCACCCAAATATTTTAGCTGTAGCATTATATCTTTAGGTTACGAGACTAGGTACTATTTCTACAAGAAGTAAAAAAAAGGTGTTCTTTTTTGCATTTTAAATGCAAATTTAAATGCAGTATAATGGTTTTTTGAAGAAGCAATTCATTTAAATAATATGCTGCTGTATACTTTCATCTTATTTTTTTTTAATTGACTAAGTATCGCTGATGTGTTTCATACAGACCTGATGAAAATAAAATTCAATCACAAATCATTAAAAGCTATAATTGTTTTTAATGATTTGTGATTGAAGCAGAAACCAAAACACTATTAATTGAAGTTGAAGGTCAAGAGTAATATGTTAAGTAAGTAAGTAATTAATATGTTGTATATTTTATGGTATGATCAAGTTAATTGGCAGCATGTCAGAACATGTCTACCTGAACTCACCTCTAATTTATTGATTAGCTGTGGTCCACACTCGTCTAAATCATCATCAGCAGTAGCCGTAACAGCTGATGCTGTAGCTGTCATTGTCTTAATTCACCAGTTGTTCACCTCACTTCTACTTAAAGCACTGACTTCCACAATCCAAAATCACCGAAACATTTAATATAATTTAAATGAAATGGTTTTTATTTCAAAGACCAGTCACAAATATTCGTAATCTTCTTTTTCAAGCTAAGCCTTCAAATTTAAGATAGAAAACGTAAATAAAAACATTTATTAAATGTATTGTCACTTACGATACGTATTAAGCATCTTATGTCAATTCGAATTCACAGAACACTATACCCCGGATACACATTTATGATCGCAATTGTCTTAAATAAATCGAAGCATAAGCATGTAAGTAAGCCGATATTTAGAATGCGTCAAATATTTTTGTTAGACAATTATTGTCATACTTTCCCTCCATTGCATTCTCTATTCTCTATTTACAGGTGGTAACACCACATTATTTTATTTATTTTAATAGTCTTGACTTAAAGATCTTAGTTACCAGGTCGTTAAATTCCGAAAAAAATATATTTTTATAGTAAATAATAAACCGTAAGTTTATCGATAAAATCGTACATTTTTAAACGGAAGAATATTAAGTTTTATGAAGACTAGGACCTTAATGGAAACGATTTTAGAAATCTTTTAATTTTTAAAATAAATTAAATTAAAATATAATGTTAATTCTAATTTTTTTCATTTTTTAATGAAAACCTCCACAAGAAGCTCATTCTTAGAGCTTACGGAAGGACTGTAAACCAGAAGTTAGGTGCTTACATAATTCGTGTATTAGGTTCTTAAATTCCCTTTTATTATCAGTGTCTCTGTGCCTAGGTAACCACTTATCACTAAATGTCTACACATATATTGACATAAATAATGATTTTTGGATTTTTTTCTTCACTTGCACTTAACACACGTAAGGTCTCACCTTACTTTTTACCAAATTATGGGATTCTAGGGCAACCGGAAGTAACCATATAGGTGTAATTTACCCATGAAATGTTCTATGTTGAAATTTAAGGCTTTAATGACCGCATGTTTGGATTTCGGTGATTATTTTTTTTAATAGCTTCAAGTTACAGCAAATATACTCACTATATTCATTTTTTTTTATTTATACTTTATGCACAATATGTGACAAAGGTGGACTTAATGCCGTAGGCATTTTCTGCCAGCCGACCTTAGGGCGATGCAGAGACAAAACAAGGTAGGTAGTAGTAGTATAGCAAGTAGATATATTTTTATAATAAAATATTGTATTAGTACCAGGAGTACTTTATTATATACATACTTTAGTATAATATAATATTTTACATATAATACATAAATATTCATAAATACATGTAGTATATACATATAATATATATTATTAATTCGTAGAGGAGAGTTTAAGATTTAAAAGAATCTGATAAGGCATGTTTCCGTAACATATATTTAAAAGTACTCCGAGTTTTGGCCATCCTGATCTCGAGAGGAAGCGCGTTCCATAGAAGGACAGATTGAACGAAAAAAGTAAAGTGTACGAAGTCGGAGCGGTGAGTGGGACAATGGAGAAGCCGGTTGTTTGAAGATCTAAGATTTAGGGTATGGTTTGTGCCTAAATATTGAAATTGTGAAGTTAGATAGGTAGGAGGACTTGGAGAGAAAAGTAAAGAATATAGGGTATTTAATGCTCGTGTCTGTCTACGTTGGCGAATTGGCAGCCACTTCAAGTTGGAGCGGTGCTGAGACACGTGATCATATTTCCGTAAATTGAAAACGAATCGAATGCAATGATTGAGAAGACGGTCAAGCTTATTGAGCAGATCTGCATTCAGGTCAAAATAGCACACATCACCATAGTCGATTGTAGGGAATATTAGAGTCTGTACAAGTATTACCTTAGTTTTAGAGGGCAGAAAGTTCTTTAGCCTATAAAGAGCGCGCATTGATCCTGTTACTTTTTGACAAGTAGTAGCGTCATGTTTTCGCCAACTCAGAGTTGTGTCAATATACAATCCGAGGTCTTTCACACTTTCACAGTATCAGTACCATCATAAGTAAGGGGTGGGAGTGAAGCAGGATCAAGTTGGCTCATATTACGGCTACTTCCGACAATGATAGCCTGACATTTATTCGGGTTCACTGATACGCCAAACATATCAGACCAATGTTTAATTGCCGCTAGATCACTGTTAATAGTCGAAACCGCAGATGATATATTGCACAACTCTGTTTGATAATATAACTGCAAGTCATCAGCAAAAAGATGGTAGGAACACTGAAGTCTCAGGGTGATAACATTAATGAAGATAGAAAAAAGAAGAGGTGAAAGAATACCGCCTTGAGGAACACCAGCAGCGATACCACACCAACTAGAAGAAGAATCTTCAATACGAACCGACTGCTGACGATCCCGAAGATAAGAAGAAAACCAGTCAAGTGCTTCTTGAGAGACCGAGAAGTGGTGTAGGATAGCAAGGAGGAGTTGGTGACTGACGGTATTGAAGGCATTGGAAAAATCAACTAGAACCAACGTAGTAACCTTGGTATTCTCCATGGCTACCTTAATATCGCCAGTCACTTTGAGGAGAGCAGAGACCGTGCTATGGCCAGGCCGAAACCCAGACTGAAGGGGACTGAGTAAGTGGTTGTCAAAAATGAAATGGGGGAACTGTTTGTGAACGCAGGCTTCTAGCACTTTCGAAAGAAAAGGAAGAATAGAAATAGGACGGAAGTGAGTCGGAAGAGACGGACGGACGAAGTTTTAGGTAACGGTCGTACATACGCTTTCCGCCATAGGGAAGAAAATGTACCAGACATAAGGGAGAAGTTGACAGTATGGGAGATAACGGGAAGGAGGTGGTCTAGCAATGTGATGATCATTCTCCGACTGATACCATCACAACCAACTGCTTGGGATTTGATAGAGAGGATAAATTTCTTGATCTCTCCTTCTGTAACAGGACCGAAGTGAAAATGGCATAAATTAGGGCGCGGCAGACTATTGATGTAATTTAGAATATTTTGTTTAGATAGACTGTTTAATGTGAGGGAGATAGTGAAATGTTGATTTATGGAATCGAGACTAATAGATTGTGGAAAGTCTACATATCGCGATTTGCCGATACCTAGAGTTCCGAGGAACTTCCAGATGTCGGCAGGAGAGGAAGAGGAAATATTATCTAGAATATAGCGGCATTTAGAATTCCGGATCATCTGGTTACACCGATTCCTTGCAGTCTTATACAGTTGCCAGTTAACTTCCCCCCGGTCCCTCTTATAGGTTTTGAAAGCGCGATTACGGCGTGTCATAGCCATCTGTATGCCTTTATTCATCCATGGTGCAGGCGGTCGCTTAAGCTTTACATTCTTAACCGGTGCATGAGTGTCGTACAGCTTGGTCACCGCTTCAGTAAATAAGTGCACCTTATCATCAACAGAAGTAGAATTAATTAGATTGCCCCAATCAATACACGACGCATCATCACTCAGTTTGTCTACATCCATTTGCTTAAAGCAACGCCTGTACAGAATTTTAGGTTTGGGTTTTGGGGGTTTGAGGACGTAGGAAAGGAAAATGAGGTCATGATGTGAAAATCCGGGAGCGTCAAGTTGACCATGAGAGGAAACAAAATTCATTTGATGATAATTTCGATTTAAGTCCTCTACGCATTCCTGAAAGAAAAGGGCTTGAGAGACAGACAGATATATGGACAACCCAGTGATCCTATATGGATTCCCTTTTTCCATTCGAGGAACGGAGACCTAAAAAAGACTAAAAAATACACCTTAGTTCAACCGTACTAAAATGTAGCACATAATCTTTAATTGTGAGTTAGCAAATTTTCATTAGCTTTTCCTTGGCTACTAATTTAGTTACCATATGCTTTTAGATTGAATTGAATTGAATAAAAGGTCTTTCTGCTTAGACGACTACATCGTACCATTGATTTCGCTGGTGTATTAGTTGAAAAATATTTTTACCTAGAAATTCATCAAACGCTTGTAATGCTTTTTTAGAGGCGTTGATTGTATTCGACCTCCAGGTTCTGCTGCAAAGATAATACAATACATGCAGTAAACTGCTTATATTTTTGTGATAAAGAAAACTATTTCAATTTCTCAAGTGGTGTGCATATTATTTTTGTTTATATTTTCTTTTTTTTTTTATGCGATAGGGGGCAAACGAGCAGACGGGTCACCTGATGGTAAGTGACTACCGCCGCCCATGGACACCCGCAACTCAAGAGTCACAAGTGCGTTGCCGGCCTTTTAGGTAGAGGTACGCTCTCTTCTTGAAGGTTTGAAGGTCGTATCGGTTCGGAAATACGGCAGGCGACAATTTGTTCCATAAGCTGGTTGTGCGAGGCAAAAAGCTTCTGGAGAAGCGCACAGTGGTGGAGTGCCAATCGTCCAGGTGATGGGGATGGATATTTTGTCGCGTAGGACGATGGCGGAAACCAGCAGCCGGTATAAGTCCGAACAATTCCTCTGAACACTCCCCATGATACAAGCGATAGAGGATGCACAGTGAAGCTACATCTCTACGCAACGCCAAGGTGTCAAGTCGATCAGAAATATCTTGGCAGTCGATGATGCGAGTCGCTCTCCGTTGAATGCGGTCAAGAGGCAGAAGTTGGTACTGGGGTGCACCTGCATAGAGATGAGAACAGTATTCCATGTGCGGCCGAACCTGCGCCTTATAAAGTTGCAGGCGGTGGGCCGGAGTAAAATACTGTCTCGATCTGTTTAGCACACCAAGCTTCTTCGAGGCTAATATGGCCTTACTCTCTAAGTGACCGCGAAACTGGACTTCGCTTGATATATCGACGCCAAGGATTCCGATACTGGCTGATGCAGTTAGAGAAGTGCTCTCAAATTGAGGTGATAAGACCAATGGCATCTTTTTAGCGGTGAACCCGCAAACCTGTGTCTTCGTGGGGTTAAATTGGACTAGGTTAAGTCGACCCCAATCTGAAACTTTTAATAAAGAAGTTTCGATTTCAGACACAAGTTTGGATCGGCTTTCGATGACGTTTACCCGAGAAATGTTAGCGCGGCCGGTGTAAAGGGCATCACTCGTGCTATCGTCTGCATAGCAATGGATGCTGCTAATCTGCAGCATGTCGTTGATATGCAGAAGAAACAGCGTGGGTGATAGCACACAGCCTTGTGGGACACCAGAATTAACAGACTTCGAGTCGGAGCATGCACCGTCAACAACGACCTTGATGCTTCTGTCTGTAAGAAAACTGGTGAGCCAATTGCACAGTTTCTCGGGAAGCCCATAGGAAGGAAGCTTCGCAAGGAGCGCTTTGTGCCAGACCCGATCGAAGGCCTTCGCCACGTCCAAACTAACGGCCAACGCTTCCCCCTTGGTCTCGATCGCCTGTGCCCACCGGTGAGTCAAGTATACGAGAAGATCACCAGCTGAACGACCCTGACGGAAGCCGTATTGTCGATCATTGAGGAGCTGGTGGTCTTCTAAGTACCGGAGGAGGTGGCAGTTAACAATGGATTCCATTATCTTGGAGAACAAGGAGGTGATGGCTATGGGTCTGTAGTTTGACGGATCCGAGCGATCTCCTTTTTTAGGGATTGGGTGCACTAGAGCTGTCTTCCATGAGTTCGGGACTACGCCAAGAGAGTAGGAAAGCCGATAAAGGCGCGTTAAAACCGGTGCTAACTCTGGAGCACACGTCTTCAGCACGATAGGAGAGATTCTATCGGGCCCACTCGACTTATGAACGTCGAGGGAAAGAAGCGCTTTACGCACTGCCCTTTGTGTAAACCGGACTTCTGGCATGCGGGTCTCGCACTGCGGTATGATCGGCGGTGCGTTTCCCCCGTCGTCCAGGGTCGAGTTGGACGCAAAGAGTTTGTCCAGAAGATCGGCTTTTTCTTTAGCGTCGTGGGCCAACGAATTATCTCCTATGCGCAGAGGTGGAAGGGATGGCTTACAAAAGTTCCCCTGGACAGCTTTGGCAAGAGACCAGAATGCACGAGTTCCGGAGGGGAGACTAACTAGTCTCTCGCCAATTCTGTCGATGTGAGCCGACTTCGCCCCAGCAATTACTCTTTTGAGGGACCTGGAGGCAAAGTTAAATTGCTTCTTTAATGTGCTGGTCTTTACATCCCGTGCTGTCGCTGCATTAGCCCATGCTTGGTAACATTCCTGCTTTCGGCGGGACGCCGCTTTGCAGGTTCGACCAAACCAAGGCTGGGACTTGCCACCTGTGGGAATCAGGGAGAATGGAATGAAAAGTTCCATACCCTGAAGCACAACATCCGCGACAGAGTCAGCAACGACATTGGGATCATCCGGCGAGAAGCAAACCTGCCTCCATGGGTAGGATGCAAAGAATGTTCTCATTCCATCCCAGTCTGCTGACCTATAGTGCCATACGCGGCGACTGCCTGTAACACGCGGCCGCAGCGAGTGAACGAGTGGCACCATACTCCTAATCAGGCAATGGTCCGAAGAGCCAAGAGGGGCCTCAACGGATACTTTGCAGCCGTCAGGATGTGAGGTCAGCAGAAGATCCAACAGTGAAGGCACGTGGCTTTCTGCATCTGGGATTCTCGTAGGCGTTGCTACCAGCTGCGTCAAGCCATATGCCAAGGCGAAATCGTGAACAGATCTTCCCGCATAATCGGTTTTGCGCGAACCAAGCCATTCGGCGTGATGGGCGTTAAAGTCGCCAAGAATCACGATCTCTGCGTATGAGACCTGCTGGAGCACTGCGTCTGTAGCCATTTGGACGTGGTCGATGAGTCGGTCCGTTTCGGCATCACCGCTATGGGACCTGTAGAGGCATAGGTAGATGCGGGGATGGTCGTCGCAGTCTACACGTAGCCATAAGATGGAGAGGTCCCGACCTTCAAGATTGCCGAAGCGGCGAGAAGTGATATCATCTCTAACGTACACGCATACACCAGCCTTAGGAACAAAGGAGTGTTCCAGTCCGTACCCAGGGTAGCAGAGGTAGGATGTGTCCGCTGGAGATGATATCTGCGTCTCGGTTAAAAAGAGCAAGGCCGGCTTTGCTGTTTCAAGGTGGTGGTGGACAGTGTCGAGGTTCGAATGTAAGCCCCTAATGTTGCAAAAATCCACGGTAAACGTGACAGGGGGTGCCATGGTATGCCTTCTCTTGCCCCGAGCAGATTTTGAGAGCGCAGTTGAGCCCCCCCCAGAGTACGAGGGGCAGCCTGGGCGTCCACGCTCAGGCATAATCCGTACTGAGGGTGGACGTCCAGGGGGGGGATTCTCCAACGCTAGCGCTGGTACCCCCCTGGGGTATCCTTTTTGTTAACAGCGCTATCATTAGGGGGGGGGGGGGATTTTGGGCCTCCGGAGACCTCACTAATTTCGGGGAAATGCAACGCAAGCGTTACTTCACAACCGGTTTTCCACATAATGTCATTAGAATCCCACCTTATCCCTGTCATTAAAATCAATACAATGCCACTGAATTGATATGGGCACAAATTACGAAGTACAATGAAGTACAATGTACAGTAATCTGTGGCACAAATCAAAGGGAAGGCAGCAAGAAACAACACAACGCCCCCATTTACAGCGAATAAAATGCAATTATTAAATAATGCGTGTGATGAAGTGACATCTGTAAACTGGGCGAGTGTCTTGTTCTCTACAAGAAAAATAATAATGTCTGATTAGGATCGGGACGTTACGATTGACAATATAAATGAACAAGAATTCATTATTCATGTAACTACCGAGGACTCAACTGACGAGTCTACTGTAAATGATGAAAAAGAGTCTGGTGGATAATTGTAATAAATAATATTTAGTAATTTTACTTGTTTCAGTTGTTTAGCCAAGTACATAGCTAGTTGGTTAAATAAATAAGTAGGTAGGTATGTGATTTTTCAAGTATATTTGCTCATACTCATAACTCTTGATTTAGACGTTATTAACCACGCGTTTTAAGGTTTAGTTTCACTAACGTGATGTGCAGTTACATTTTAAGGCAGTCGTCAAAAATAAATAAATAAATGAACAGAGTTATTGTTCTTTGCTCTAGGTTTGAACTTAAATTCCAATATTTCGACTTAATTCCTTGCAAATAAACAATCTTGGAGTCATAGATACTATTTTCATTTCATTTTTTTATTAAATTTATACAAAACAATTCTTACATGAAGTCTAATAAAATTATTTTTATCATATGATAGTTTTTTCGTATTTCAAGAACTGTTTTATAGTCTGTGGTTGTTTGTTATGTACAAGACACTTCAATATCCATAAATAAAGTACGGTACTAGTACATTATTCCCAAAAAAAACTGTAATTTAATGGCGTGACTTTATTGCTGGCTCTAGCAGATATTGCTAAAAACATTGCCATGAAAAAATCCTCTGATTGAGAATCGATTGTCTTCGATTTCTTTTAAGAGTCCGCATCATAGACCACCAATTGTTCCGGTATCCAGAGTTGCATGAATATGGGCTTACCTTAGTTCACCAAAAAGAAAACAGAAAAACTTTTCAAAATGTAATTTTCAGCTTAAACTGAACTGTAAATGTATGGTTAATTCCGAGCAAAATACGTTAGTATCTGTACAGAGGCTGTCATTAAAAAAAATTAACTGTAAACACTCCGTTCTTCACTACAATCACTTCAACTAAGTGGAGGACGATTATGAATTAGGCATGTGTCCGATTTATCATACCACATCTAAAATCTGATGTCGTCCAAGCATCAGATGAGATCGATTGGATGTTACAAGTCATCCGTTTTCGTCACATCTAAAGAAACTATCTAACATATTATATATTAGATATTATAGTTATAGGTTTGAATGCCGAAAAATCTAACTTAGATGTACAGCAGACAGCTGTACATCGGATATCGGTTCGACAAACGTCGGTTCGATAAGTTACGAACGAACGTTTGTTTAACAATTAACAATTTTAAACGATTTTATTCCTCAAAATGTTTTCTAAAATAGCTAGTATAAGAAAGTAAGGAAATTATTGTTTAAACTCTTATGTATTAATCAGATTTTGTCATTCACTTGATCTCATCTAATGTTTATATTGTTATTATAAACATTTTTTTTCTCCATTTTTAGTATATAATAATTCATGCTATTTAATTACGCTTACAAAGTGACTAATATTAATATATAATATTGTAAATAACGACGTAATTCTTTTATTCATCGTCTTTGTAAATATTTAAAATGAATAAGTAGTGTTTAAAACTTTACAAATAATTTTAAGTAAATAATTTTCTCTAAAAAATTGATGGTTTAACCACCAGCGTGACCACAGGGTGCAGTTTGGACCCACTTTCAAATAAGAAACACAATTTTTGTGCTGAGTGCAGACACAGCAAACAGATTTTTTTGCAAATATAACGCTCATTTAAAAAAAGTTAATTATTCCATCTATTTGGTCAATGTCAATAATAACTCTTATACCTTGCCCTACCAACAATCAAATAACAACATCTGTACATAACTTTCTCCAGCCAGAACTCAGTCGCCTTCCGTACTGATACGGCTTTCAAACCTTCAAGAAAATAGTGTACTCCTACCTAAAAGGCCGACAACGCACTTATGACTCTTAAGTTGCGGGTGTCCCTAGGCGGCAGTAGTCACTTACCATCAGGTGAACAATCGGCTCGTTTGCCCCATCCCTTAAAAAAAAACAAAGCCAATAATTGATAATAGATTGTACATAAAAACAATATAAATATTGGGATTTTTAAGTGCGCCAAACGGAAACGAAACTCAAACATCACCAACTAGTTTATTTTAACTTAAATATGTTAATAGAGAATATTTATTACCAAAATTTTTGATTGGCGCCCCGGGTTGGTTTGGTTGGCGCTTTAGATTTGGATATTGAATATACTATTCGTTAAAATTACATTGTAATAAGACTATGGTATTTTTCTTCATGTTTACCATAGGCTTAGGACTAGCCAAAAATGTTGATCATATTCTCTATTTCCATATTTAAGTTAAATCAATTAGGTGGTGCTTTTGAGTTATAAAATTTGGTACGCATTTAAAAATCACTATATTTATATTGGTAATATGTACAAACTATTAACAATTATTTATTATATGTAAAGTTTTGAACACTTCCTAATTATTTACACTTCCTAAATATTTACAAAGATGTTGACTAAAAGAATTACGTCGTTATTTATATATTATATATTAATATTAGTTACTTTGTAATCGTAATTAAATAATACGAATGCAATGAATGAATAATTATATACTAAAAATGAAGAAAAAAATAATTCATAATAACAATATAAACATTATACTATTTTATTTTTATAATCGTACTAACGTTTTAAATTTTTACTATTAATCTAATATTATATATATATATATATATATATATATATATATATATAATATACTATACTGTAATGTGCGATTCTATACTATACTATACTATTCCGTACTAGTAAAATCGAGATTTGACTATTAATACAGTTGTATATATTAACGATTTGCAAAATAATTACAGTCACTAATAGTAATCACTGAATAAATAGTTGATTTATAAAAAAAGACACGCTTCTGTAGTTAGCCGAACTGAAAAATACAAAGTAAATACTAGTTTAAAAAAACTAAAAAAACACACTTTTATAAATAAACCAAACTAAATAGTAGAAAATAGTTTTTTAACCATTCAAATTAATCATAGAGTGATAAATAAAAGAAATGATTTTAATGTAAAAAAGCGTGGGGTGTTTTCTGAAAATATTTAGTTAATGTTTCTTCTCCCATCAGTATCTAGTCATGTATTTCAGTCCAAACGAATGTGATTGCACACACTTACCCAAAGCGCACACGTGACCCTATCAATGGAATGTAAATATTAGGCACCGCACGCTTTTTTACATAAAAACAATTTCTTTTATTTATGACTATATCCTTTTCCGTTTGGTTTGTTTATAAAAGCGTGTTTATTGAGTTTTTTTTAACTATTATTTTTATTCCTGTTCGTGTGCATTACCCCTAGACTAGATAAAGTTATCTAGAGACATCTTCATGATCGATCGATTTCATTAGTATTAAGTTCTCATAAATCTTATATTCACCCACCGCTACATCTACTAGTATCATCTGTGTATAATCTATGCCTCAACTCAACGATTATTTTATTTTAGTAATTTCAGCATATACGTACGGATTGATTTCCATCAGAATAATATTATTAATTTAATTTACAACTGGTGAGCAAATACCTTTGACTTTTGAGGTCCAGAACTAAAGTTTGTTAAAATCTTGAAATATGGCTACTCAGAAGCCTGGAGAAGTTAAGCTATTAATTGATGATAAAGTTTTTAAAGTAAATAGGGATATTCTTTGTGAACACAGTGATTATTTTCGCGCTATGTTTAGTGGGAATTTTAGCGAGCAAGAAAAACAGGAAATAACAATAGATGTAAGTATGTTAACTAAAGAGTGAATTTTAAATTAAGATAATAAAAAGTCATTATGCAGGTATTCTGCAAAAACTCACACTAGTCTATATCTTATGGGATTCAAATCCTCCGGCATTCTGGTTCTCCATGATTTAAAATCTTTTCATATTGCAGTTTTATTTTATAATAAATGATTAACATTCAAGTTATCTTATTGAACTCAACATATTATATTAACTATTATAAATTATATAGCTCATATTCATTTATAATACTTTAACTACCTAGAATAAAAAATAAATAAAAGTCAATTCATCTTTTTGGGGTCAAGAGTAGGAGGTATAAGAAAGAATATAATAAACTATACACTTGGAACATCATAAACTCACTTGCCTGAGTATGAAGGTGCATAACAGGCTCTGTTCAAAGTTCTTTTTTTTTTTTTTTTTTTTTTTTTATTCGTAAGCCTACCATAATGACTCCACTTTGCCTGATGGTAAGCAATAAATGGAGTCCAAGAGTGGTGGTCACCATCCTCATTGCATGTCTAGTCAATGCAGCATGGTGACCCACACTATGGCGGCCTGGTGAGATGCTTTTTCACGCCCCGCTTAAAAGATTCACCCACTCATTTAGTTTATGATAGAGCTGATGTACTAACTGTGTATACAAATAAAGAATAGATAAATGTCCAGTTCCAAGAGTTAAAAATAAAAATGCCCCTTATTTGGTGGACTATGTTATATATAAAATATATTTCAAACATTTTTCATAAAGTATCTATAAGCCAAGACAATAAAAGGTTCTTAAACATTAATTTAATTTATTATATATTTTTCTACCACCACCTACCACACAGATGTTATGTTATGTTATGATCAGCATGTTATTAGATAATAAAATCCTTATTAATTTATTTATTTACTTAACTTACCCATAATATTTTACTTTACGATTGGGCCGGCTATATCAATATAATACTACAGCCTCACAGAAAACCATTTGTGATGCAATGCTTTTGTGCATTTCCCCGAAATGATTAGATGATATGTACTTTTTTAAGGTTGTAAAATGAGATCTATTTAAAGTCCCAAAGGATTAACTTTCAAGTACTTCTAACCCCCACAGTTCCAAACCTCATTTTAGTCATCTATGGAGGAGCTGGAGGAGCTCAACATATACATTAGGAATTCCTCATGAGATGTTGAGATGTTATTGTACCTGATTTCAATCTATATAATAGCGTTTTGACAGGTCTGTTAAAACCCTATGCTGGAAGTATGATGGGGAAAAGACTAAAAGACAAAATAAGAACTACAATGATTAGGAAATACACAAGAACGAAAGATGTCACGCTAACCATCAAAAAACTCAAGTGGAAATGGGCAGGTTATACTATTAGAGGAATGGGCAAGTAGTTGAAATTGGTGATGAACTGATACACAGACAACAGGAAAAGAAAATGAAGCAGTACACTTAGAGGATGGGTTGACGAAATTAAGGTAGTGGCGGGCGGTACTTGGATATTACTGGCCAGAGAAAGAGAAAAGTGGAGTCTGTTGGAGGAGGCCTTTGCTAAACAAAGCACACAGATATTGCAACCAATGAAACAACTAAAGAACCTAACTGATTATGAAATATCCCTCAGAAGGCTTATTATTATTATTATAATGAAACTCTACCCCTAGGTAGGTTTATTCAATTTATGCCCTGAGGATAGGGAACATCAGATGCAAACATTGATTTGAGGATCTCCCATATGGTAGAGACTTTGAATATCTCTGGGATTTGTAATACTGATAAACGGCCCACATAAATCATCATAGCTATTTATGCCCCTGGACGCGAATAAGGCGCCGGCCATGTAAATATGTGTGTATGTATATATTTCTGACTAATTCTTAACCTGACGAAGAAAGACTATAAGGGTAACCAATCAGGTCCTAGCATCGAGTTGGAGATATGATCTGTTGTGCTATTAGTGCTGTGACTCGGGCACTGACAACGTGGAGATGTGCTGTTGTTCTTTTTGTGCTGTGACTCGGGCATTGACGACCTGGAAAAATATTTTTTTGGTATATTTCGTACTAGGTAGCAATTAATTATTTACAAGACTTTCTGCAAGTGACAGGTTGTCCCCTGCGCTCGAGTGCGCTCTCTCGACTCTTTGCCAATATGAAACTATATGAGATTTGCTTTTAAAGATAGTGTGTATGAAGTAACGTAATTTAACAACCAAACAACCTTACTCTTTTGGTTGTTTCTCTAGGAAAAAATACACTCACAGGCACTATTAACCGCCCACCTATTTTTTTCGTCACCCTGTTTGTTTATGTTAACTGTGGCTTATCTACAGTTTTGTTTTTAGTTAAGTGGGTACTTTAGCAATAAACTAAACACTTAAAAACCCTTATTTCGACCCTTAAACTTGTATCGCCGAAGCGTTTTTAGAATTTAGTCTCTGTTTGATATTGTTGCAGTAACGTTACATTGATTACATTTCTTGTTCTTGTCTGCTATCGTGTACGAACATTGTTTAATTTGAGTTTTTAGTGTACGATTATTGTTTGTGACTGAAAAAAATGCCACTGGATGCAACTGGTGCTGCTAGGCAGTGACTTTAGCTGACGCTGGGTATAGCCAACGTCGCATCGCTCGTACGCTTGGTGTACCTCGAACTACAGTGCGGGATGCCATCAGACGCTTTCGGGAGACTGGTTCATACACGAGAAGGCCAGGTCAAGGCCGACATCGGTGCACCTCTGCTCTGGATGACCGCTTTGTTGTCAGTAACGTGCTAAGAAATCGCTTTTGCACCGCTACTGAAGCGCGCACACGTCTGTTAGAGGTGAGAAATGTCACTGTAAGTGAACGTACGATAAGAAGAAGACGTGCAATAATCGAAACCGTGGGTTATCAGGGAGGATCCATAATGGTTTGGGGAGGTATCTCTTACGAGGCTCGTACCGATCTAGTGGTGTTTGATAGAGGCAGTGTGACTGCTCAAAGATACGTGGAGGAAGTCTTACAAGACCACGTCATACCTTTCGCACCATTTATTGGTGAAAACTTTAAATTAATGCATGACAATGCTCGATGCCATACCGCAAGATCCGTCACTCGATGAGGTCGGGATTCAAGTTTTGCCATGGCCGTCACGCAGTCCCGATCTTAACCCAATTGAGCACATTTGGGACAACCTAAAAAGACGTATTCGAGCAAGAATATCAGCCCCTGCGACCTTACAAGAGTTCAAGACGGCTGCGATAGAGGAGTGGCATAATATCCCTCAGATGGATTGCCAAACCGACTACAAGAAGTCATCAGGGCCCGAGGTAGTAATTCTCATTATTAAAATTTAAGTAAAAAGAAAGCGGACGATTTTTTTCAAAATTAAAGTCATCACATTTTCATGCAAATTTTTTGCAAAATCGATTTTTGGCAAATTTTTTTTTATTAAACGGTTTTGTTTAAAGACTTTTGTGATTTTATTTATCCTTAATGGCTGCTTTTAACATAACTTCCATCAAATGTTGTCAAAAGTTTCCGACTACTGAAAATTGAAAGAAATACAAGGTGGGCGGTTAATTGTGAGTGTATATAAGCACACTTTAACGGTTCCCACAAAGACTACAGTAGTATATAGGACATCTACTCACATTTTCTTCTCTTTTGTGTTCGAAAATCACCTATGAATGAAATATCTTGCTTGAGAATGTCTGCTCTTGGCGGGAATCACGGTAATCAAGACGCATGACAAAATTGCGGACCTCCTTACAGCCTTCTCCGCACTGCCGTCTGGTGTAGACGGAGGAAAAAGACAGCTGTATTGGGTAGAGACAGCAGTATGCGGCGGGAATAGTGCCTATCTCTAATTAGGTTCGAGAAACGGTCAAGTTAAATTAATAGCTGTGTCTATAAGGGAGTATTGTAAAATCCCTAGCCACTCTCCACTGTTTAAAACTGTTTGACAATGTACTGTTTAAGACTACTGTTTATTGTGGTAGAGCCATGCTTAGGAACGTATGGGCTGCGATACCACGGTCTCACAGAAAACCGGCTGTGAAGCAACTCTCACCCCCTTACCATCTCTCCCCCCTTTTTTCTCTCCATCCCCCCTTTTTCCTCTCCCTTCCCCCTTTTTCCTCTCCCTTCCCCCTCTTCCTCTCCCTTCCCCCTTTTTTCCTTTCCCTACATCCCCCTCTCCGCATCCCCTCATCCCTCATGACCCTCAAAGGCGGGCAGCCCACTTATGACTCTCGAGTTGCAGGTGTCCCTAGACGGCGGTTGCATTTACTATCAGTTGACCCGTCTATTCGTCTGTCCCTTATATTATATAAAAAATATAAATAAAAATATTATAGAACCAAAATTGTTGTTGTTTAGACAAACAAGCCAAGTGCCAAGCCTGTGTAAGGTTGTTAATCTATATTAATAAAGCAGTAGGGTTTCCTGCTTGCTTGTTACTTAACACTATCTATAACTATCAGTCGCATTTGAATTATTATTTTAGTATTGGGTAGAATATTTGTTAAAGAATTATATTATTATTATATATATGAAAAGACAAAAATTCTGTTTACCTATGTCCGTAACCTCACACAATTCGTTTTGACGATTCCAACAAGTAGAGTATCATCAAAACTTATTTGCCCGGACCTAGGGCCTTACCAGAAATAACTAAAGAGTTCCACTTACCGTTTCCTGGCTCCATCATCAGATCACCTCAAATACACTTGTAAAGTTTCATTTAAAATGACAATTAAAAGCAGGTTAAAAGTGACTTCAAAGAATTGTTTGCATTGTTAGTTACTCTAGTAAACTAACAGCATTATTTTCGGTATGAAGTTAAGTTTCGTAATGAAGTTAATTAAATAAAACGTTCCAAATTTCAAAATTTACATACTGAGGCAAACAAGTAACGTGTAGACTATAGACATCTGAACAATGGACTAATAAATTATACTTGTTTCATTAATAATATTAAAATAAGACAAGAGATGTGCAATAAGTAAGATAAAAATGTTGTAATTTAAATATAAAAATTGATTTCATCCTAAAAAGCACAAATAAACATTAAACTAATAATATCCTATAGTATATGTATGAACTGGAGAAATGATGTTTTGTTTTTTAAGCATGTTAAGTTCTTAATCTTTATATATAACACACCAAAAAAGTAGGTAGAACCTACATATGTCCCTTATAGACTTTGAATCCATCCAACCAATGTACCCCAAACCGGTCAACAGAAAGGCAATAATGCAAAGATGGCTGTAGGCAACTAAAACAATGCATTTGGCACATTTTTTTAGCGTAGTAGCACATGCCAGGTATCCGCCAGGTATCCAGTGAGCATAAATGCACATGAAACCGGGGTGGAAATGACTAGTGAAATTTAAAAAAAATTAATAGATATACATATAGTATTCACTTCTAGTTTTAAAGTAATGTGCTAGTTGAGTACTGCTTACTATAGCAACATTATTACACACAACATCATATTTTTTACAGGTAGTGGATGCTAATTCTATGGACATCATTGTTAGATACATGAGACTAGGATTAATAGATTTATCAGAATTGCCATTGCCAACTATAGCGGAACTTGCAATTTCTGCAAATTTTCTGCAGATCACAGAACTAGTTAAACAGATTGAATACTGCTTAGAGCTACAACTGTCAATGTCCAACTGGTTGGAAATAATGTCTATTGCTGAAAATGCATCATATAAAACCTTAGAAGAGACATCTGCTGCTTTTGGCCTTTATGATTTTAAGCTCATGAAACCAGAATTCATACAATCAATTCACAAATTAGTGTGGTATCTTTCTCATACACACTTAAATTCAGAGAATGAGTTACAGGTCTTTAAATTTGGCTTTGAATGGATCTTAAACAATGTCAATAGTGCTGATGCATTGCTTCTTGTACTTGGTTGTTTAGATGTTAGCAGACTAAGAGAAGAGGAGTTAAGTGATATAAAAATTTTAGTCAAAGGTTATGAGAACAGCCTAGCAGAGAAAGTCATAGACTGTCTTTATACATTAGCTACTGATTTTGGGGTTATTTCCATTGCTACAGTGAAAAAAAAGGAGAGGATGTTATGTGAGATGTTTACTGGAAGAGTTTATATAGAAACATTAAATCTGGTGACTGATAGTAGAAAACGTGGACTAAAATTTAAACCGTGTGTGGCAGTGTGGTCTAGGGATCAAGACATTGATATGGTATATTCAAAGCCACATTATTTGTATACACTCCAAGATAAGACGGATTTTGATCCATGGCTAGAAGTTACAGAAAAGTGCCTTTGGGGATGGAAATTTGTTGCGTGGGGAATCACAAAGATAGTCATTGTCTGTGGAGAACGGAGGAAGGGAACAGGTTTGTTTTGGAGGGGAGTTAAAATTTATGATGTTCTAAAAAAAGAATGGACCGAGCATGGAGTGCAATTGCCAGTACGCAGACATGGCGGTGTTGCAATTTTGGGAGACTCTTTGTATATCATTGGAGGTGTAGGTGGGTATAGGTCAGTTTTGTTTTTAAGACCTCATTAGGATTATGAGAGCAATGTGTGCCCATGGGTAAATATGTGGATTTTCAATGTGAAAAAAAGTAGGATATTGCTAAAAATTGTTTCAAGAAATTACATAAGTAGATATTTTTCCTGTTAAAATCGACGAACCTCCTCACGTTTTAAGGAACTATGGTTCAACCAACTACTTAGTAGCACCTGCAATGAAATGTACACGAATAAATCCTCTTTAAAAGACCACCTCAGTTCTGTTTTTTGTACATGGCCTAGACTAGATAGCCAGTGTTTTGACGACTATACAATATAGCAGATAATACAATATTGACAGATAAGTGGCTAACTTAAGTACGTAGCATGCATGCTTTACTGAGGAATAATTTTGATTTGCATTATGCATGTAAATACACTCATCCTTACTACATTTTACTTACGAACTTTACAGGGTAGTATTGGATACTGCAATAATATATGATCTCAAACAGAGGACTTATCGAAAAATAGCGAAGTTTCCTGATGCTATTCAAAGCCCTGCAGTTTGCGTGTACGATCAAAAAGTGTATGCTTCTAGTCACAAGAACATATACCAGTATGAAGACCTTGGTGAGCATGACAGATGGGTGATCGTTCTAGAAACAGAGATTAGACTGAGTTGTATGGTGTCATACAAAGGGTTCATATACTGCACACAGAGTTACTTCAACGATTTATATAGGTTCAGACCAAATGTCGATACCAAGTTACAACGAGTAACATGTTTTGAAATTTCTCCATCAGCTATGTGTCTTTATGGTGAGTTTTTGTACACTCGTTTCGCTCCTTAATAAATATGTTATATATTAGAATAAAAACTTTTGTGAATTAGGTTCATATTTATTTAAATATACGGTATACAATAGTAACACATGGCGAAATAGCAATGGAACCGTCTTCGTCCGATTGGTCCGAAAGACATAAAAACAGATGCCAACGTTGATTAATTAGTGTATCGTCCGGTACCGTCGCGGCCTAAAAAGGCCTTCTGTCGAGACCGAAACTAGTCGGGCATCCCCGAAATACACACGTGAGTAAAACCGTTAAATAAATATGATAAATACTTTATAATAAAATTGTTCTAAAAATATGGCTATCACCTTAAAAATAAAACTGACTAGTAGGTCTTAAGCCAAAAAGAAATAACTAAGGGGAAACAGGGGTGTATTAACTTTATGACTGTATACATACTGTCTGATAGATAACAGTTCGATCCCTTAGTTGCTTTTTACGACACCACCGGGAAGAAATAAGCAAATTGTCGCTTGCGGTATTTAAGGAGTGCATTCCCACTCGCAACTCTTATGTAGCAGTCGTCCATGGGCGTCACTAACCATTTAATGACTCGTCTGCTCGTTTTTCTCTTTATATACGTATATAATAAGAAAACATATCAAACCTAACATCTATATTTGTTCAGGGGACAAATTACTGGCATTTGAGAGCACAGATGCTACGCAGTTGGCTAAAGTAAATATTGAAGAATACAATGAGGAGAGTGCAAATAAGACGCCCCAGGTAATATGGAGTCGAGATAACTGCCCTTTTATCATCAATGATGTTGCTGGATCGTGTGCAGTCGTGGATTCTGTGCCTCCTGTTGCTATTCAGCTTTCAGAGTACCTTAAACGTTGTCTAGTTAACTATGAGGCTTGTTTTTCTAAGTAAAGGTTCCAAAATATATTGAGTCATTGTGATGTAACTGCGATACTGTTTTGCAGAATCTGTCCTATGTAACCTCCGGATTAGGCATCTCGCAGGCAAAATTTAAAGCCTATAAGGTCGTTGGAACTTTGTATGTGGGTACCATAAAATTGGGTAACAGTTCTTTCTCTCATATTAATTATACTGTCTGATATCTACATTTCTGACTTTATACTATTTATTTTTATCTAAAGCAACGACTAACTTCAAATCCTTGAAAATTAATTCATTTTCTGTCAATTTTATTTTTACCCTGTAGTTAAGGTGAATGAAACCCCAACAATTCTATTTACCCTATTTTACGGTATCATACTTAAAAAGGTTGTAAATGTTTCTTTAATTAGTTTATAAGCAAGTAATGATTGTAATCTAGTCCAAGGTGGAGTTTGTGAAACATAACAACATCATATGACAATTTTGTTACAAATTGTCTTAAATTATTAAATGCATACTTTGGCAATGTTAAGCTTTAACTAATACAATGTTAAAAAGGCTCAAGATTTAAGGATTTTTAAATAAATTTAGTTTTGGATATTTGATAGTTTTATTTATTTGTAATGTTAATTTTATATTAAATAAGTGCCGTTAGAAATCCTCAAAAGATTGAAGAGTAATTAATAGTTTTTAGTTAATAGTTTTTACAAGGTAATAAAAATATTCTTTTGTTACTTACACTCGTCGGCTGTATCATATAAAAACAGCAACAGCCAGAAATCAACTACATCATATATTAAAAAAAATAGTTTTTATATAATAGTGCGGTCCCCATAGTCGCCTTTTGCGACACCCAGGGGAAGGGAATGGCTTGCTCTACGCTACTCCAATAGTCACCTGTCAGACAATATATATAGTGCCCAATAGGGATGGCGGCAATAGGCTTGCTATATGTAAGTGGGACTAAATTGAAGTTGGCAATAAGGGCTTTTAAGACGCCTCTGCCTCTCTGACTCTGCTGCTCTAACTTCCTCATCAATTAAGACGTGTGTCTATGTTTTTTGTATATCTTGGAGTCTTTCAAAATAGTTGGTCTCTGCATAGTCAGTCCCATCAAAGTCCAACTTTTTTATTGGATAAGGGCAAACGTGCAGACGGGTCACCTGATGGACTGACTACTGCAGCCACCCGCAATCAAGAATCACAAGTGCGTTGCCGGACTTTTCTTCAAGGTGGTATAGTAACTTTATACTTTAGTATAAATTGTATACTTTGGTTACATTTTAACGAGTAAATTTTATACACAAGAATTAAACTACTAGTTGTTATTAATTAAAGTTTATTTCATCATTCATTTACAAACATACTCAAATTAATGTGTACATACAATTTGTACAATATTTTCCACAATAAAATTAAAGAGAATGTTAATACTCGACTATTTTAGTTCATACACTTAAATAAAACTGACAGCATCATATGCGGTCTCGGCAGACTAGTTACGTAGTCAACAATTTATTATATTATAACATACGAAATATTCTTTGCAATTAATAGGTATACAACATGAAGCAAAACATTAATCTAAATTAACTTGACATGGGATTAAATAAGAAATAACTTATGTTATGACGCTTACCCAATGTTATTTACAGTGAAAGAAACGCTTATAATCTTTTAAAAGTTAAGGCCACTTATTTATATTACACCTTACAGAGCACCAAACAGTTTGCAGTCAAGAGGTGTATAGTAATGGCACTTTACAGAGGATCTGTTGTTACACTATGTTATCAGTATTTTATTATAAAACCATTAAGAAAGCTCATTATTCATGTAAACTTACAGCTAATATGAATAAAGTGATGTCAAATATATGGAAGCATTTCTTAAAATTCTGCTTCAAACTTGTATTTGGCATTCATACAATCTCTACCTTAAAATATATGTTATTGGAAGCACTACACATTAGTTTTCTACTAACCCGACCAGAATGGGGCGTTATTGCTTTTTGTATCATTTTATCGTTTAATCTCTAATTTTTGCTAACAATAAAATTTATTAGAAAATGGCAAAATAGAAAAAAATAATAATTGTGGAACGTTTGATCTTCACAAGCTGTTTTTATTAAGCATATAATATTGAAGTGCTTTAATTTCCTGGCCCAGGTTTATATTCAAATCGATAGAGTTATTATGAATGCATACTCTTGGTACAAAAATATAAACTACAGTTTCTTGTACACCATTTCAAAGCACATTCCAAAGGCACACGTTGCAAGGCCCTAAAGACAACATCGAAAGTTAAAAAATTCCAACCCTTATTAATATAATATATAAGACAATTTGTAAATTAAATAATAAAATTCATTAATTTATGTGTAAAACTTGTCGATAAATTATTTATAGTACTCAACTACAAGAAGAGACTGAACAAAGTTGTGACGGGAACCAAATAAGATATAAAATGGCGGCCAAGGATTATCTATTTATCCATTAATTTTTTTCAAAGCGCTTGCGACTGACATACCAATAAATGGACCTGGATTCGATAAATCGTTTCTGATATTCGAAACATCAAAGTCACTCAATATTTGATTAGGTCATAATTCTGTGTTGTCAGCTTTTGAAAATATATTTAAAACAATAAAGGTATCTGAATATGTATGGTATTCATAAACTATTCTTGTAGTCAGTACTATATTATTATTATATAGTAAGTATATCTCTATCACTACCTTACCATATGTTTATTTACGATTTACGTCCATCCACCGGTGAGTTTGTGGAACAACTCTTCGTTCAGCGTCTGGTTGGCGTCTTTGGAGCGCATTGACAAGAATATGTAGCCTCCGATGAATTCGTGCACAACTTTGCAATCAGCTGATTGTACTGAGAAGATTATGTTGCCTTCCTCGAACTGTACCATCATATGTTTGATCTCCCAGTTAACATTCCACGCCTGAAATTACCAAAATGAATGTGATTAATATAAACGACATATTTTTAGGTTTCTTAAGTATAGACACACTTAAGTGTCATTGTTTATCTATTAATTACTTCTTTTAACTAAACCTCTGAGAAGATCGTAATGAAATTGAGCCAAGAGCTACAGGGTCTAAAAGGATACCTTATATCTAGAAACATATACTGTCCTCTAGAGATATCAGAATTGTTGGACAAAAGGTAGAGCTATGCTTTAGTACTTCATGGGAGTAATACCAGGACCCAACAGAAAATCGGTTACAAAGCATGCTTTGTTTCGCTGAGTGAGAGAGGTTATCGAAGGCCTCACTCACTCCTTTTTCAGCCTCCCCCCCCCCCCCAGAGACTTACTTTCATAGAACTAAAACGCCACGTCTTTATATGATCTCCTGTATTAGGATCCAGTCTCATGATTCTGTTGTTAGCTATGCTGATGATTTCGTCTCTCTTGTGACCCATAAACCGCACCACGAACATGGTCTGGCCGTAGTCACGTAGATTCTGCCAGGTCTTGATATACTGGAGCTTAGCTTCGAGGAGAGGAAGCTCTTTCACGTTTGCATGACTTTCCAGGACACGTTGAGTGAACTGCAAGAAAATTATAGAAATTAGAAATTAACAAATTATTAATAAGTTTGCACTTTTTCATGTTGCAATTTATAAAGTAACTAGTTTTTATCCGAGCTTTTTAGTGTACGCTAAAACCTAGCCTATATTTTAAGTTGGACCCCTAGATGTTTTTGTGTGATGCATGTACAAACATACAAATAGAAATGCATTCAAAAATTATAAAAGCTGTTGTTTTGGCTTCTGTTGCTCTAATAAAGGCCATTAGACTAGAAAGATACAAGTTTTTCATCAATATCTATATTTTACAGATCCTCCAATTATTTTATTAAATCGACGGGTGAAAGGTTATTTGGTTTAAGCGACACTATAGTCGAAATAGAGTAATTTACATATTCGGAATCAGCGAATTTTTCTGCTTCGAATGAACCTACTTTCATGTCGATCGGAGCACTTTTTTGGCGCTTGATACATCCCTGATTTTAGTTAGATTTCTCAAAACATGTGTATGATCCGACATAAAATACGACATTATTTTTAAGTATTGGATTTGAACATATACACAAAACCGATAAAATAAATTAAGCTATTTTTCCTGATATCACTTTCTATAACAACGATACTTAAAGCGTTATTCCTATTACTCAAATTTTTCAAATAAACTATTTTTGCTGTAAAATAGTTTTGCGTCGCTTAAGACATTGTTCTTTGCGCTAAATACGATGATCTATGACGCTTCAACTGTGTTGGCTGAAATTGCGTTAAGTATTAAATGGAGTTAAACAATTTTTTGCTTATTAATTAATTTGGAAATCCTGTAGAAAGATGACGACATGATCCTTCTACATGATGATTTTAAAAACTATGAAGAATTAGCGAATAAATATTTTATAGGAAACTTAACAGGAAAAATCAGTTAGATAAGAATAGCTTTACATTTAAGATGTTTAAAAATACAATTATGTTTTTAGTTGTATCCTCTCTATACCATTCAAGTTCTTTAGTATTAGGATCTCTTTTGTTCCTATAAATACGAGTATTTCATTACATTTGAAATATTCTTAAAAGCAATACACACAAGCAATGAAGCTTGATTTAGGTCTGAATTATAATGTGAAAAATGCTATGTAACTAATTTTATTATGCTGTTATTATGACTCTTAATGATAACCAATACTTTTATAAAAGAACAATAACATATTTAATAACTCGTAACTTGAGTGATACATTTTATAAAATATCTTATTTTCCTTGACCTTGAGACTGATTGTGCAAATTATGTTGTAAGTGTCTTAGGCAAATCTTAATTATTTTCTTTCAAATATGTATGATCAAGGCTAATTGTTACAAAGTTCAATATTATTTCGTAAATAATTACTGTTTTATTTACTATCTAAATTTCTTATATACATATACATATATAGTATAATCCTTTATTTTTTTATATTTGGTTCAATTTAAGTTTTGTTTAATGTGCCAGTGCTTTAATTGTTATTATCATACGGGAAATAAACGCATTGTTTTTCAATGTATTGTCACTTCATCGTTTCTTCTTGAATTCATGTGATACTCGAATGGCCGTTACACCAACTAGCCACATAACTAACATTTAATATAATGTCGGTTAAATCAATTAGCATACCCTGAATAATGTCAACAAGTTATATTAAACATTTGTCATGAATCTAATGACGTGTTGTTGTGTGAAGCCCTTTTCCCAATTCTATAATAGAGTCAATTGTGACATTTTGTACAAGTGACGGCTGTTTTGTTAATAGTAGATTTTATTGCTTAGAACTTCATTATTATTATGACTCCTAATGAATAAAACCTAAAACCCAACTCACTTTTGAATCTATATGTTATTTTCCAAGTTATGATTTTTTTCCTAAAAAAACACGTTAAATTGGCTCTCCTGTAAAGTAAATAAAATGTCGCTTAAATGAAAAAGCCTTTCACCCGTCGATATGATAAATACATAAGTAATTTGAAAATATGTGGCGATTGATTGAATGAAAAAATATAATCATTGGTGTAGTTTTGCGGCCAATAAGGATGTGTATTGCCTCAAATTTTAAATCGGTCTACCTGAAAGCTTTGTTGTAAATTAAATTTTACATTTGGATATCTTATGTGTGCAAACGATTGAAGGTCGTATATATACGACAGGCAACAATTTGTTCCACAGGCTGGTTATGCGAGGTAAAAAGCTTCTGGAAAGCGCACAGTGGTGGAGTGCCAATCATCTAGGTGATGGGAATGGATGTATTTTGTCGCGAAGACGATGGCGGAAACCTGTATAATTCTTCCTTAAAATACACTTCAAACCAGTGGTGCGTAAGGAATGCTTTGTCGACCATTGCGAGTGTCAGGGCGAGTATGGTGTCCGTCCGCTACAGGCTACGGAGCGAGGCTCACCTTGCCCTTGAGCTTGCGCAGGTACCGGGGCGCCAGGTAGTTGTCGGGCTGCAGGTGGTCGAGGTGCGGCAGGCTGTGCTGGTGCAGCGCGGCAGCAGGCTGCGGCCGCTGCAGCGCGAGCAAGGCGCGCACGGCGGCCACCTCTGACGCGAAAGCCGCGTCCGCCAACGAGCGCCCGCGCGACCCCAGGCGACACGCCGCCACCCACTCCGCGTACTGCTCCTCCTGATAGAAGCGGATGAACCACGTTAATACACCAAACTAAATTAATAACCATTAATAAGCTTCTCCTCATTTGGAGTGCTTAGTCCTTTAGACTTTCAAAATGGGATGTGACACGACTCGATAAAGTGAAACATACTTTAGCGCCATCTAGAACAGACAAGTCAAACTACATGGTAACTAATGATGCTGTATAGCACATAGAAGTTTCTAGCGTTGATTAGTAGGTATACATATATGTAGGTTAGCAATGGTGTCGATTCAAATATTTCGAATATGCTATTATGTTATCACATTCAACTAAATTCCTTTAAGACAACATTAAATTTAGATCGAACATACAGAAAAATTTATTAAGTGTTGACGCTACTTAAAAATAAAGAATGTATTAGATAAATTGACTGTATAAAATATGCTGAAATAACATTTGTAAGTTTTTCGAATGCCTGTTTTCCGAATATATACGTAAACATATATAGCAAAAAAAAAAGTATCATATTTCTCCCCCGTAGTTAAGTAAACACGATGCGCGTTTATCATCGCGCGTAGTCAATAAACATTTCCATTTACGAATCCCTATTATGTATTTATGTAAGTTATTTCCGACAGTGTGTACTTATTATAATATTAATAATTTTGATGAATAAAATGTTTTTATTTGATAATTATATATATACTATCGTATAATCGTATATTAACATTTTGTACCAAAAACGATATCTATTGTTGTTATATCGATCGATATCGGTTGATGTTGGGAAGTCGTATATACATATATTTATTGCTGGGAGAACTTTATTTTCGTGATTCAGGATTGTACTACGTCATCAGTGTCGTTGCTATGTAGTTCAGCTTGTCTTTGCTAGATGGAGTTAGCATGTTTTTGTCTACATGTCGCCACACATATTTAAGGAATAAGGAGTATAAATATAGAACCGTGAAATCGGCTGTCGGTAACTTGTTATCATCTTATAAAAAATGGTAATGATTGATAGATATTATTTACAAAATATAAAAAATCAGAAAGATGGCGTCTAAATATCAGTCAGACCTTACTAAATTTAGACGTTTTAAACGTACAGCCGAATAAAGAATCAACAAATAATAAGTCGAGTAACTTATTTCACTTTAGTGCAGTCAAACAGAATACGTCACCTGGCAGCAGTCAATTAAATTTTAGTGATTTGACTATATTGTAATATCAGAATTGACACCAATACGGAATTGATTACAAATAAAGGCTGACGCGACCTAACGGTCGCGTATTTGTTAGGCATACCTACTCTTGAAGCACTTTTCTTCCTCAAACGGCTATTAACAGCTATTTTTAATCTACATAAGTATACCATAAATATATGTATATATACTTACATTTTCACATTTCAACCACATCTCGTGCATAGCGTCTTCCGCTGGTATTTCCAGCTTGATGCTATATCTGCCAGAGGCAGGGTGTGCGTCTGGTGTAACCTAAAATATAATAAAAAAAAAATGGTTGATTCAATAGACATCTTCCAAGAATGCTTTGAAGGTTAATAGCAAGGCTATTATAATTTTAAACGCAACGTTTACCAGTTACATATATGTTCAAATATTATAGCGAAAAGCATAAATTAAAATATCTGCAACACTTTTTTTCTCTTCTACTAGTTAAAAACTAAACTTAATCAACAAAAACATGTTGAGCCTATTGACGATAAATCGTTAACGTTTTGTTTTGTAATGTAAATATTTTAAATAGAGTGTCCTTAGAGTTTCTTGCTTGTTCTTCTCCATAGGATCTACGTATTGGAACAGGCTAGCTTCATGACTGACTTAGTTTGACCGACTACCTCTTTTGACAATTCAAAAATACTTATGATTGATTCAGTTGAAATAATTGCAAATTATTCAAAGTGTAATTAGTTTGCGCTTTCCAAGTTCCGTCAATCAGGCACTTAGCCTGATTGACGGAACTTGGAAAGCGCCTGCCTCCTTTTAGGTTATTGGTAAAATGTGGGGTTTTTAATACACCTCTGCCTACCCTTTGTGGATACAGGCGTTAGCGTCTATACGTATGTTAAAAATAGGAATGATTTTAACCAATTATAACAACTAGATACTGCCTGTATTAGTTGACGTCTTGTGGAGTTCCATTTTCTGTTAAATCTTTAGGATTACAATTTTTTTTACTTTCCATTTTTTAAGCTATTGTAACATTTCTAAATTATTATTTTAATGAAATACCAATTAAATGTACAAAAGCGTTTTTCTCTCAAGGCTTACCTCTGCCCCTCTCAGCTCAACAGCATACGATGGCTGTTCTCCTTTAGCCGCTGCTTCACGCGACGAATGAATGCGCAACACTCCGTCACGGCAGGAAATCCAGCCGCGCTTATACGCCTTCAAAGTGAACCGCTTGGGCCTAAAATATACATGTAACATTAATTTTAACTACGATAGGTGATTTTTAATTCCACACGTTTGTAGTTAATGTTATTGGAATTATAAACTATTTACACAATGAAGCTTGGAAATAATGACACCATTTATGTACACAGTAGGCTGAAAGGCCTAGGTTACAAATTGAGACCCTTATTAATTAAAAAAAAAAGTGTAAAAAAGGGGTTTCGATCAACTCAGTCAATTTTTTAAATATTTTTAAGAATTTGTTCGTGTATATTGTATCGTGTTACTTTGTTTATAAAAAGACACGAGAGGCTAGGAAAATGTAACACCTTGTTTAAAGAACTATAAGTATTCCGAATATATTAAGTCATTGCAGGCCGAAGATGACGACCCATTGTTCATCTTAACCATACTAAAACTTATACTATACTAACATACTAAAATTTATATCGCATCTATGACTTATAATAAATATTTTACTAAAATGTATTTTTTTTTTGTTGTAGATGCATTTCAAATGGATTAACTATGTTAAATGATTTTAACTCAGCTAAGACAATATGACATAGCTGAATAATTTAGCATCACAAACCTTTAAGCATACCACTAGAACAATTTTAATTATTATAATAAATAATGTTTTGGTATTGTGTTGGTTTTCCTTATGTGATGTACTCAGAAAGGTATTAAAATAAATGTTTCTATATAATAAATTTTAATATTTCCAAACGATTTGGTCTGGGTAAATTGTAAACTTTTGTGGGTTTGATTATCCTGAGTGTATTTAGTTATTTAGTGTATTTTATATAAGGATATTTTGTACAAATATATTAAATTATATACTTCGATGTTTCAAATTCTATTGTATGTCAATGTTTAGATTTATTAAGCATGAATATGGAATTGCCCTATTTATGTTAAGTGTAGAAATTTCTTATGTTTACGAAGCTAGTACATAGTCTATAAAACATTCTTCCTTTAGGAGCGGAGCAGTGATCATAAACGCAAGTTAAACTGCTGGTAAATCAATAAGGCCAAAGAGTCGTCAGAAACTTATGAAGATAAAATATTTTCGTACAAATATGGTTAAAAAATGTCGTAATAATCGTTAATGCTATAACTTTTAATATTAAATATACTTTTTTAAATTTTTGTTTATTTTTAAATTAATTCCTTTAATAATAAATTCTTCTATAATACTTTCTTAATTTTACAGCAAATCAGTGACCCGAAAGGTTAATATCATATATTGTTTACCAAAAGTTAGCTTAGAGGAAAATGCACGAGTACTTACTTATATTATTGTATACATTTTAGTCGCCACACTAATAATACTTAAGACATAAATATTTTTGTTAATTAAATACAAAATATATTAAATATTAGTACAACAAGTAGTGTGATATTTACGTTTTGGAATGTGTGTAAAATAAAACAGAGGTATGCATATAAGGCATGTTACACACATAGCAGAAGTATCAAATATAGGACTCTTATATGTATATAATATAAACTTCAATATATACATATATATTTAATTATCTCAGTAGATTTAGGAGACTTATGAAAACAACCGCTTTCGCTTAAATACCGACAACTCTTATTAGTATAGAGAGTTATTAGAACGATTGTTTTTCATTCAAACAAAAAGAAAACTACACAACTATTTATAGTGCTTCATAATAATTTAAAACATTGCTGAGTTATGAACTCAAAACACTAATTAAAAAAATACAAGCAAAAAAAAAAAGATTTAAGTTCTATAAAAGCTTTGGTATTAGATAATATTTTATTTTTAATTTGGGAGAATTACTAAAATATGACAGGTCAACCAGTATTATGGGTGCAATAACACTTCTTATATGTATATAGCATCTCTGTTTTATCAATATTATACAATTTAGTAGATACAACTGATAGAGGGGAAAACAAATATCTTACGTAACAGAACAGAAATCGTTGTTACACTTGCTGGCCGCCAGGAGTTGAAGATGGAAGAAATAAAATATAATATATACACATTATGAAAACAATTTTTAAGATAGTATTACTACTACGCACTAGGATTAATTCCTGTATCGCGGGGGACTTTAAAAACACTAAATCATTGACATAGAAAACACCCAGACTCAGAACACAAAATGTTGTCCCGTGCGGGGATTGAACCCACAACAATCCACGAGGCAGACGTGGCGAGGCGACTCCACTTAAACCACTGCGCCAACCGTCCAGTACTGAAAACATAACGCGGTTCTGCGATACCGTACATACGGTATACAAAGGGTTCCGTACCATTATCTATAGAAACGGCATAAAAATTATGTCTGTTGTATGGGAGCCCTCCTTAAATATTTGTTTTATTTTAATTTAATATTTTATTTTTAAAGTGAATATATAACTAATTATTCTGTGAATATTTCAAGCGTCTACCTGTTGCCGCTATCAATATCCAGCAAAATAGTCACGTTTGTTGTATGATAGCCTATTTAAATATTTATTTTATTCTGTTTTTTTTTAGTATATTTTGTTATAGCGTCGACAGAACTACATCATCTGTAAATGAGATACAGCCTGCTGAGAGACGGACAGCGGAGTCTTAGTAATAGAGTACCGTTTTATTCTTTGGGTACGGAAACCTAAAACTGTATATTTAAATAGTTTTTTTCTTTTATTATTTAGAATCCCATTTGATTAAATAATATATACACGTATATACGATAAACGGCACAAAGAAAACACATTTCAGAAAAATATTGATCGAATTAGTTAATATACTCTAATTTTATTGCAGAATATAAAATAATCAATCAAAGTCAGATATGTAAACATAAAGTCATAGTTTCGAACAGTTGAATAGGAAACAAACAGTTATAAATTGATAGTGAGATAGAAACTACAACAACATATAAGTTTAAAATTCGAAATAACAACAGAAATCGAAATGAATAAGGGTGGAGTCTCACCTAAGGTATTTAAAATATCCTGCTAGCTCAGGCACGTGTGTGATATCGTGTCGTGGCGCGGGCCCGCCCTCGAGCTGTGCTTGCAGCTCGGAGAGCGCGGCGTCGATCTCGTCTTCAGGCGCCGCGCCCGCTGCGCCGCTCGCGCCGTCCGCAGCCTCCGCGCTACCACCCGCGAGGGTTTGCAGCTCGATTTGAAGCTAAGGGTGAAGTGACTTGATAATATATATTATGCTTCTCTATAACGACTGCGACATTAGAATACGGACAAACCGTATAATATATACAGACGTATATGCAATTATTTATAAAATTTATATTTAACGGTGGTAAAAGGGCCGGCTTGACTGGTGCGATACCAGGGCCTCATAGAAAATCAGTTGTGAAGTAACTCTTGCGTTGCATGTCCCCGAAATTAGTGAGGTTTCCGGAAGCCAAACTCCCCCTCTCCTCTTTCCTCTCCCCTCACTTCTTTCTCATCTACTCATCACAACTCTTCTTTACCCTCTCCGCATCCCCCTATCCCTCATCACCCTCAAAAGCGGGCAGCGCACTAAGGACTCTTGAGTTGCAAGTGTTCATGGACGCCAGTTGTCACTTACCATCAGATGACCGTCTGTTCGTCTGTCCCCCTATAGTATAAAAAAACATACATATCAGAAGCTAAAAATGTTTAACAAACCTGCAATGCAGCGAACAGCAACATTTCCTCTTCTGTGCACTGAACCTCCTGATTAAGAATCTGCCACCTGGCCTGTTGGTACAACTGGTTGAGTCGCGGAGCGTCCTGTGCCCGCGGGCATAGGTCGAAGAACGAGTAGAACTTGAACCGAAGCTGGAGTGTATCCCATTCACGTACGTATTGCTCCATAACTGAGAGAGATGAGTCCAGCCAGCTGCAAAACATGATTTATAAATTAGTTGAAATTGAAGTCTTTTAAAATACTTAACATGGTTCTAGGTTGCTATATTCATTTCCCCAGATAAGATCTTTTACTTTCGGACAGGATTTCCTATAATTCTTGCCTATCTATTTATCAGATAGTTCAAAAACACAAATTGCATATTACAAACATTAGGTCAAGATATTTTAAAATACTTGCAAATGTCATGTAAGGTGCTGTTAAAATGGAAAAAAGAAACAAGACATTCTTAATACCAAAATACATACTTAAACTCACGCCTCTTTCCCCGCAGGGGCAGGCAGAGGCCTAATTAACAGCTACATAAAAAGAAACCAAATTAATAACAATATACGAACCCAACATTCATTCTGGCCCGTTCCATGAGGGTTTTTGGAGTAAGCAGTGATTCCTTCGACTGACTGTCAGGTTCCATTGGAGAATCCGCCAAAGACAATTCGGCTAGTGAGTCTAGGGCATCCATCGATGCAGCCCGAGGCGGAGTACCACAATATCCACCGTCGCTAGAGCCATCACTCTGTGTGCTGTTTATACCACCACCGTAGCGCCGGAGTGTACCGTTCTAATAACAATAGTAGTCCGATTAGGCAAAGTCAAGGGTAAGGATTGCTTCCTCGACCCCGTGGGATAAGTTAGCTCTTTAGTTCCTGGGCTAGTCAAATGGTTATTATGTTATTCTCTAAGTAAACAATAGATTTAGCAAAAAGTTTGGAAAAATGAGACTAGACTTATTATAATTAAAAGAAAGAATATTAATAAAAAAAAAATACTTTATGTTTTTGAAAGACTACAGGGTAACCTATAGGCAAGTTACAGATCAAGAACGTGACCAATCATGTTTTTATTATCACTGCCACGCAATACAACAACACACTGTATACGGAGTTTAATCATCCTTTCTCATTTAAATATAAGTAATATTATTCATCCTTAGTCATTTAAATATTAGTAATATTGTATTTGTTTCTACTCATATGTAATTATTTTTATAAATACTTGCTATTTATATTTTCTAAAGTCTGAATATTTTCTTCTAAAAAGGCTCTACAATGGTAATGCAAAGTAAGTCCAAATATGTAAGGAGGCTATTCTTGCACTAGCTAATTAGGTTTTGGTACAGCACTGTCTCACGATTTTGTAAAGATATCGATTAATTTTCGTATGTGATGTAAACGGTTTGAGACAAAAACAGACACTTTTGTTGCAATATTATGTTAAAAAAAATGTTCGCTTCTGGTTACTGTAAAACCAAATTAAAAATAACTGTGTGTTAGAGTACCTCATGCAATATGGCCTAAATTAATAAATAAGCAATTAAGCTCCGGTTTCAAAAACGATAAGCAGGTGTTGTACTTAAAAAATATGTTACAAAGATGTTAACATTTAAATAATAACAGCTGAATATTTTTATGAATACTTAGAATCAACATATATTGATACAGTAGTTATAATAAAGCAATTATAATTTGCAGGAATGGGCCGGCTCGGCACCAGTATATAGATAAATCCGGTTGTGAAGCAACGTTTGCGTTGCATATTCCCGAAATTAATTATGATTCCGGAGGCCCAACTCCCCCTCTTCTCTTTCCTTCTCCCCTCTCTCCTCTTTCCCAGCTCTTTCTCCCGCCCCGCATACCCCATCCTTAATCACTTGCACTTGACTCATGAGTTGCAGGTGTTCATGGACGGCGGTTGTCACTGTGATAGGAGACCAGTCTATTCGTTTGTCTTCCTATAGTATATAAAAAAAGGGACCATCGTTGGACCATAGCGCTACTCTACCTGTTGTGAGGCCACTGGTGTGGCTGAAAGTGACCGCGGTGGAGGCGGTGTAGCAGGACAAGGTCCATTCGATCTATCAAGGCTATTTGAAGAACCTCTAGTAGCCGCTATGAACGTGTTCGTATCTGGAGGCTGAGAAGACTTTATCCTTTTGGCCTCTTTCAAATTCTGGTAGTTCTGTTTCAAGTGTGACTGTTCTAGAGGATAGCGGAGGGAGAGCTCTTCTGGATGCCTTATACCTGAAAAGGGTAAATATTGTGATTGCAATCGATGGATTCCTTGGAGCGTAGTGTTACCTTTGTATTAATAAGTTGTGTTTATTATTTAAGAAGAAGTCTGTTGGAGGCCTGGGACTTCTTGCCAAGACCCAGATTAAATTGAATGTATGTCGACCCTGGCATGCGTTTAAGTAATATTCCTCTCCTTCGAGTCCCCTTTTACTTAGCCTTTCCTATCAATATCCCAATTTTCGCATCTTTAATGACCAAAGGGCCTGGATGTGGGTCACTTTTTGGGAGGACAACTCCTGCATTAGGAATTATTCCTTTGTCGCGGGGGCTTAACAAACATTTAAACAACGGACACAATTAACATTCAGACCCAGGCAACTATTAGTGAATATCATATTTTTTTTTGCCGTGTGAGAATTAAACACATGATATCTAGCTCAGCAGTCAGGATCAATAACCACTAGACATACACATCATAAAATTATAATTGGGCAAAATGCAGACGTTTAACACGGGTATACTGTTCATATATTTTTATATTTCTAACCATAAACACATTCTTATTGCGTTAGATATGAATTCAAATTCTTTATCAACATGAAACCGACCTACTATATTATAGGTTTGCATATTTAATTATCATAAACAATTATGACCACAATCTGATGCATTTTGGAAACCGTGTAGTTTTATAAAAGAAGTTTTAAACTTAAAGCTATTATAGTTTCGTATAAGTCAAAACAAACTTATAACCTTTCCCACGTATTTTTTTCTTAGATGCCATTTATCTTGTTTAAAGTTAGAGGATATCAAATTTTAAATAAAGACTATATTATTACATTGCAGATAAGGTTCTTGTCATGTTACATACATCCTGTTTACATAACATCTACCAGTACTGGTCGATGCGAAAAACACTTACTACACACATAAAATCTTTTCAATTTAACATAACATACCATATTCACCACCATATTCATAGGAACTTGCATTATTATTTTATAAGGGATAAGAAATCCAGAAGTTTCATGTAAAAATCGATAGAAGAATCTGATCGATAAAAAGAATCTAATATTGTCATGGTATATGCCACAGTGTAGAGCCACCGTAGGGCCATAGCTCGACTAAAGTTAAACATACCATACATTTACGGGTTGCTTAACTTTAAGAACATTAAAAAACATGGAAATGATAAACGGTTGTGGTGACGTTTAAACAACGCATACTATGCTCGTATGTTTGAATCATTAATGTTAATGAACTACTTATTACAAATCAGTGTACTTACAATTAAAGCTAAAAAAATCTGTACAGTTTGTAGTAACTGTAGTTTTACATAAGACACTATTTCGAAGTAGGATCACGCTATATCTTGCCATAAACGACTTAATCAATAAATCAGTTTTACTTCTATTTATTAACAATTCAATTTTTTTTTAAAGTTCCTTTTTCTGTTGTGTAAGTTTGTGTGCATATATTTGCATGCATATATATTATATATTCTACTGAAGTAAGTGACGTAGAGTACTTATTACAGAATTTAAATAACATTGCAATATACTAATACTTTTTTAAAATCACACATATCCTAGTATTTGAGTAAGTAACTGATTGTTTTACTTAATAAAATAAAATAATAAATAAAACAAATAATATGTCAAACAATTAAAATTATTAAAGATCAATAAAACCCGACTGTATGCAACTGTAACTTCTACATTTTTTTCTGTCTTTGGTTTAAAATTTTTCCGTCACTTCCATAAAGCCGATTAACTGACACCTGACATGTAGAAATCGTGTGACAAAAATATCACATATACATGCACGCATACATAATGTATGATAGAGAAGATATTGGTTTTCGACCAACATGGAGATCATATTTTTATAGACTGATTTTTTCTCTAGAAATACTTGACATTGGCAGAATCTCTGCGTTGAAAATACACGCGAGAGAGGGTCCATAAATAAATAATAATAATAATATGATAGAGAAACATAAGCAACTTTCTTTAGCTGTCGGGTAAAAATACTGCAACCGAGACGTAATACAGTCTACCACAACTCTTAAACTACAAATACTGCGCCTCGTTTGAACATGGCCTAAAATACATATGAAGATACTTATAGCCCATGAGAGGCATAAAGTATCTCGTAAACGAGATAAAACCTCTACATAGTGTTAAAGCATAAAGTTTCGCTATAAAATACACATGAATTTTAAACCGACGTATCTTCCGAGAGTTAAAGGCCGTCAATGTTTTGGCCTGAACCAACGGCATAAGTAAGTAAGTACATTTTATCTAACGGTAACATAATACAATGATGCTGACCGGTTTAATAAAAGTTGGTTAAAACTAGATCAACATCCTTTTCATTCGCATCAATATGCTTGTGGAATAAAACCACATAGTATTAGCTTTACTAGGCGGAAATGATTGTATATATCGTGCCTAGTAGGAAAAGGATTTGTGATTTTTAGCAGCATTTAGGTTAGGTCCTAATCTAAACAGTAAGTTATTAGCACTGAATTATTAGATTTGTGATACGAATTTATAGAATGAGTCACGAAACATAACTTTTGAGTTTATCGACGCGATGATGCGCGTGATTATCTTTGTTTACAGAGTCGTTGAATGAAAGACTACTTCATTTTTTGAGTTGTATCTACTATGCTAAATGTTAGAGAAGCACAACTTACCAAGACTTTTACAAAGCTGTACCACAGCGCTAAAGGTGTCAATTGAGAAGTCAACTTTGCAATCAATGTATCTTAAATCCGGCAGCTGAATCCTGAGTGGTTTGTGCATGGGTGTGAAGTGTAGGGCCGCATCTGCGTGAACTCCATACTGATCAAGAGTGTGCTTCGGACGGGACAACCATTTGTTGCGGGTAGGCCACCACAGCGCATGGTCTGACCAATCCTTTTTGAAATCTGTAAAAAATATAAATATTTATTATTTATTTAATCCACCATATAGTTGAACATATTGTCAATTATCCAAAAAAAAAAACGAAAATTTTCATCACCTTTATGTCTATAGCAGTCTATATACCAAATAATATAAGGGAGACATTGATTTTGGAGGAAATAGTAAATTTTATGTAGAAATAAAATACGAAAAACGTCTCTTAAAAAGACATCACCACCATTCATGCTTGATAGATTTTCTTTTTTTATATATTTTTGATAATTAAATATTATGATAATTTATTACTTTAGAGAACTCGCAAAACAGGCGCACAGAAGATGTCGAGTTGCGGATATTAGCCCGCGTAGACCAATACTTTAGAGAAACGATGAAAGATGTGATTGTCATAAAATATGAAATAGATTCGAGAACAGCTTTTTTGACAGAGTATTAAAGAGACTACACAAGCGCACAATAACTTGTAATCTTTCAATTTAATAAGACGTTAAGTAACAAGACGAACACTAAGTTTTAAACCAACGCACGTGATAGATATGACAAACATACAAAAAAAAAACATCATCGTGTGAACGAACTTATCAAATACATAAAAAAAGAAGTGGTAGTTTGACGTCAGCACACTGTAGGATGAACTCACTCTGTAGAGCTTCCTCAAAGTACCCTTTACTCATACCAAGGTAAGTGCAGGGTGGGTCGAGTTAAACTGGTCCTCTCGTTGTCGTGAGGATTTTGTTTTGCTTCCGTTGAACTGTGAGTCACGCCTTAGCTGGTAAGGGATAACGCCAGAACAAACCATAGCATCTAATTGCCGTGACTCATAGAAAAACTGATAGATACACATTCAAGGTGTGTACAACTGCGATTGTCGGTTCAATGGACCGATTCATTTCTTAATGTATTGTGCGTTGAATGTGTTGAACTATTGAGCCAACGTTTAATTGTCCGAGAAATTGAACATGATTATCTTTACTAAATTTTGTGACAAATAAAAATGTTGATAGTGTCCAATTTGTCATTAAGGTCAATATTGAATATTTTTAAATACAAATGACCTCACAAAAGAACAAAAAACATAGAAAAAATCTCACCAACAGTCATGAACATTAATCTGATTTCTAAACAATTAGACATTGAAGAGATTAGGTTGATTACTTTATAATGACAATTTTACAGTCATTAGTTAATGTGACATTGATGACTACAATGGCAGTTACTATACATATTTTTTCGTCGTAGAGCAATAACAGGTGATCAGGTTGATGTCAATATTATTTAAGAGTCTAGAACAACATATTATATATATTTATAATCATGATAAATACCACTTCAGTAGATATAAATAGCATTGTTGCAGGCAAATAGTGAGTAGTAGTGTCATACTCAATGTGAACAAATGATGAATATCAGATTAAAAAATAATAATATAAGAAAGAAAGAAGTTAAACAGAATCATGCACTAAGTTTTTTTATGGCATAGGGAGCAAAACTGATGGTAAGTAACTACCACCGCCCACGGACACCCGGTACTCAAGAGTCACAAGTGCGTTGCCGGCCTTTTAGGTAGGAGTACACTTTACTTTTATGAAGGAAGAACAGGCAGGTAAAACGTTAAAATTTAAAGTAATGAAATAAGTAAGTATGAAAATGAAAACAGCATAAAGTGGTACAGACGATATGATTGACTCATAAAATCACTGTTATAATAATTTATTTCTTGCTACTAGGTTAAACGTGACACACGAGATTCACGTTTTTCTATAGTGACCATGTCGATGACGTCACCGATTAAATACTGAATTGTATTAGTTGGTAGGCCGAAGCCCGCATACCCCGTCGAATTCATGAGTCATAATATCAAAAAGGGGAAAACGGTGTGCATCTGTAAAATAATGTATAGCAACTGTAGTTATATAGTTTTATATAATTGATGGGCGAATTGATACTTACATAAAATCGAAGCAGTACATAAGATACTAAGATTACGCGAAAATGTATAAACTGACCGTATCAGCCTCTACTTAACTTTATTTACCAACTATGCAGTTATACTAAATTTACGGGGTACACTTTAAATTTCGCTTAAGTGTTCTAACAATTCAAAGACTTTAGTACTTTAGTTTTTCACTTTTTATGCCTAAGTCCATTTTGTAATATAGGCAATATTTTGCTCATGTAAACATTTAAAATCTTTATTTTTTTAGAGACCACTCCCGCATTATGAATAAAAGATAATATCTGAAAAATAAAGAACGATATGGAATCTTATTTTTTATCTGGTAGCGTTTTTAATGAGGCCGCATAACTTTATTTAAGCAACAAATTTTATATTACATTAAAGGGACAGACGTACAATTATCTAAATTTAAAAAAATGATGCCTTTGTGATAGTAAATTCTTTGAGAGAGCCTTTTTGACTCATGAGCGTGGCGGAAGGGATCTGCCATTCGTTAATCGAATTTTCTTGAATGATTAATTTGGCAGAATATCTCCCGTGTGTATTGAAATAATACTGTTTATCAATTAACTTTATTTTTTACAAATAACACAATAAAATAAACACAATTAGCTGCTACTACACGGCATGATGTCAACACGCAAAGATCACTTCCATTTATAATGTTATGTTTTATTCAACCCGCGGGAACCATAAATGTAACTTATACCATGCACATACAACCTTCATCATTATCGCTGTGTAAACACATTACTAGTAACAATGCACATAGATAGCAGGTTTGACTCCTGCGGCGTCTCTGACCATATTTGCTGTAGGATAAGTTGAAGAGACGCGTTTGGTATTCACCGCTTTCGCAATTTTAACATCCTGGTCACGTACGTAGTACGATTTCTTGCCTAAGAAACACTTTGGGATTCTAAAATTCCTTTGTTGCTAAGATGTTTTTAGCGCGCAGAAATCTGTACGCCATTCCTTTCCTATAGGTATCATAAGTACTAAGAAAGGTAACAAAGGCAGGTCAAGATGCGCTGGAGGCAAATCTTTTGCAATTTTATTGCTGTGTTTACAAAATGAGACATTAAAGCAAAATAGTGAAACAAAATCATCTACAAGGTTGAATTGTTAAACGCAGTAATCAGTGTAGTATTTGTATCAAAATATTTTAATGATCACTTATTTAATCGTATTCATGCTCAACTGCTTCAAGGCTCTTAAAGATCAATTAATTATTCCTGCTGTTACTCGTGCTGCACCATATACGGAAGATTGTGGTCAATGTTGTAGCGCCGGTACTGCACCTTTTTAGATACAAATCGTGTTGTTCGTATCGATAAGAACCTACGTATACTATAGAATTCTATTAAAACCTAGAATGAAAGAATTGTAAATAACTTTAATTTTAATAATGCCGAACCGGAGCCGAATAAGCTAAACAAAAGACAATCCACAGCGTTGAGTGTTGTAATCATACAGTTTAACGCAGTTCTTTAACACACATTGTTT
The DNA here is from genome assembly GCA_947561695.1 of Tyria jacobaeae. NCBI lineage: Eukaryota > Metazoa > Arthropoda > Insecta > Lepidoptera > Erebidae > Tyria > Tyria jacobaeae. The sequence continues at coordinate 12,740,212 of OX387225.1, read as the reverse complement.
CAAAAGCCCCCTTACTAATTGGATAGTTATTCTCGACGTTATCGACAGTTATGTGGGACAAGACAGTTTGTTTCTGGCGGCAGACAGTTTCTGCGCCAGAGTCTCGACGATATTATGTGTTGACAGCTCAGCGCAACAAAATATTGATGGGTGCAGACGCGCGCTCAAGGAAAAGAGATAACAAACTATTGAATAACACAGTCGTGTCAGAAATAATTTATGCGAAAGTGATTCTGTAAACAAATGATAAACAGATACGTGTGCTTGCAACCGTCCACGATAGAGTTGCCAATGTTTACACATTATTTCTTACAGTTTGGAACTATTTATAAATAGTGAGGGTATCACGATGTTAACAATTATTTTATTGCTCAAAAAATATTAAAAAACCATGTATCAGTTTACATGATAAGAAATACATCTTAAGAACTATTGTTAGTAAAGAGATAATTGACTGTGTGCAGTCTTTATTGCTGCTACTTAAAACTAAAAATAATTCAGTTACAAACTTTCTTGTAGGAGTAAACTCGAAAGAGGCAATTAAAAACATACACCTATGAACAGTTATTAAGTAACAGAACATAAAATAGTGGTTTAAAAAACTCACAAATAAATGCTCAAAGCGGATACAGATTATGTAGTTGTCATACATAAGAAATTAGTGACGGACCATTGCTAAGAGTAATAAAAAGTAATGATTCGGTTGTGAAGTTAAACCGATGTTAAAGATAAACCGAATAACGTGATTATGCACTTGAAGTTCTTTAAAACGAGATTATAATATTTAAGGAACGTGGCTCTAGACAAAAATAAATAATAGCACCATCATTTTAGAAAGAGAAATTAAACACCAAGAGTAATTTTTTACCGTTGGAGAGCCATGCTTAGGCATGAATGGGTCGGCTCGACCGGAGTAATACCACGGCCTCACAGAAAACCGGTAGACAATCAATGCTTGTATTGCAAAGCGAGTGAGAGTACTGGAGGCCCTACACCTCCCCTCTTTAATTTTCCCTCATCTCTTCCACTCTCCTCATCATAAACTAAACGAGTTGAAGTAATTATACGTCATATATTATATCATCTATCTTGCTAATGTACTAAGATTATGTAGTATTTAGGTTTGTAGGTCCAAAAATACATTTATAGTGATGAATGTAGGACGGTTAGCCATTTTAATACGTAGCTTATACTTCGATGGACTATTTGCGATTTGAATTCTTTGAAGTAGAGTGTGCGGTAAACTTTATTAATAGATTTACAGAAGTGTTTACTGGTACTACAATAGTTTAAACTTTAATCATTTTCTTCTTATGCTTATAAAGTTACTAGCTGCACCCCCCGGGGTTTCACCCGCGTGGTGATGGTAATTTGTGATAATGATGATAGAAAGTCGATATACGACGATAGAAAGAAAAATTTTTATGTAAATTTTTCAATGTTTTTATATTATTCTGCTATTCGGGACGGAGATAAATCCAACAAATTAAAAATCATGATAATCGGTCCAGCCGTTCTCCAGTTAAGGTCTAAGTGTTCGAACAACTATATTGTGTAATGTATGTAAATTGCAAATAAGTATTTTTAATGATGATCTCACTAATAGGTGTTATAAACGCTATAGTTTGTAAGGATAAATAGGTACGGATGTATATGACGTTTGATGGTAATGCAAGTTATAGGTAACTGCAATATAGTCATATAAACTATGTTAAACAATTTACTTCGGTCAGCATAAACATGCAGATTTTGCGATTTAGAAACGCGTGAGCGAGCCACCTAGAGCTGGCCGTGGGAGAAACATGGCATGCCCAAATGCATGCCTGCTACCTTTAAGGTTTGCGATTTGTTGATAGTCATAGAAAATTCAACTTTTAATGGGAACTGCAGGCGTTTAAAATTAAATGGTAAGTTATTGGGATAAGAAAATTGTCTTTAAAATATGCCTTCCTAGTTCGGTGATTTACAACCGAGTACCGTTGCATACTCTTGGCGCATCCAAGTTACGCATTAACAAAATGGGTACACCTACTTTTAATTGCAACTTATGTGATGGCACCTCAGATAATTCCAAAGAGTTTAGGAACTCCATGGGGTAGCTGGTAGTATCATCGGATGACACGACTGTGTCGATGGAGTCAAACACTGTTGTTTCGCTGGCTATTTCGTCCGTCGTTTTTTATTTATTTTCGCATCAGTCTCATTTTTTGATGTCAGTATGGTTCTTTCCAACAACAAATTTTCATCAAGAATATATTGTTCCAGATTCGGAAAAACTTGATCAATGAGTTCGTCTTCCGACTCCAAGACATGGCGAAATTGGTCTGTGTATGTTCTATACACAGACCAATTTCAACCCTCTTGGTCAGTGTGTAAGTGGCCTTCACCAATTTCTAGGAGTTTTTGAGCATATGCTCTTGACTGGACATCGCTGAATACCTTGACTTGCATGTTAGTGGTAAGATAAAGCTTTTCAACTTTAGTTCACAGATATTATGCTTTCAGACATGCATAAATCTCGTCAGGTGCAGTGCCTCTCTCGATAACAAGTAAAGTCTGTCTGAAATCCCCTGCCAATAACTCTACCACATCACCCATCAACTTTCGATTGTTTTGAATGTCTTGCAGACAGCGACCAAGTGCCTCGTTGGCGCGTTTGTGTGACATTGTGCACTCGTCCCACACGATCAGCTTACATTGTTGCAACAGGGCGCCGCGGGCACTGTTCTTACTGATGTTGCACGTTAGGGTTTCTTGGCTTGTCAGATTAAGAGGTAATTTAAAAACCGAATGTGCCGTCCGTCCACCGCTTAGTAATGTAGCAGCGATCCCATAGGAAGACTACTAATGCAACACTCCGGTTCTTACGAATTTTTGCTGGAAGCAAATTAAGAAGAGGAGAATATGGGACAATCCAACTATTGTCCTGTATTCTATCTCGAATTTTTTGAGTTATCGTAAGGCCGCCATCTTCTGGTGCTCGACGCCTGTACAGAGGATAACCTTTGTTGGTATTAGTATCTTTTAAAAGCGCCCTTGGATAGTTTTTAAGTACATTTCCTTCCTTGCCTTCCTTCATGCATGGTGATGACGGATTTAGTGCACCACATGGACCGTGAATTTTTTTTCTGTTACAGTATCATACAGCTTTCAATCAGTTTCTGGGTTTGGTATCTCTGCATTAATGACTTCGTCAATTTGGTTAGGGCGTAATTTTTCCATCAACCACAACAGTAAGTGCACGTGAGGCAAGCCTCTTTTTTGCCATTCGATCGAGTACATTTACACTTCTTCTCATATTATCAAATATTTTACCTTTTGCAAGTAGAGCAACTAATTGTTGAACTTTTATTTTAAATACTCTGTCTGTTAAGTCATGTCTGTCCGTTTAATTTTGACCTGGAATGAGCTCTTTAACGATTTCTGGCCAGCCGGGATTACATGTCATTGTAATGAAAATATCAGGCCTCCCGTAGTTACGTACGTATGTGAACGCATGCTGCGAGTATTTGTGAAGATATCTCGGACTATTTACAAAGGCGATTTACCATTTGACCCAAGTTATTTAGATCTAAATCCGCATCATTCCTTATCGCGTATTGTAAATGTATATAATTTTCTGCTCGCAGTTTCGTTTGGTTCAAGGCAATAAACCTTAAGCGCTCACTCTCCACTTTGAAGAACCTGTCAACCAAAACCTGATGTAGGACAAGTGTACATCGAATCAATATTAAAATTGTGCCGGGGTCACCATCACATGATACGCATAAAAGTCTTTACAGGACACTTTCTTGTTTGGTATGGATTGTTTTGTAACAGGGTTTGTATGATTAATAAAAAAACTGTAACCCGCTTGACCTTTCCAAAATATTATCGGGTACTGAGAGCATCATAAAATCTATCAGTGTCCGGAACTCTAAAGAGCCAGCCATCGTGCGCCTGAATAATGCTGTCCCGAGACGCAGTTTGTTCACTACTGACTACCACGGCAGCTATTTCATTAGTGGTCCGGGCTTGAATCTTCACGTAGTAACCGATCTGGGTGTATCACACTATATCGTATCGTATCAACTATCGCTAGTCACTCTATCTTTAGCCATTTTAAATTCATGCACTAAAATGTTGTGATCATGTAGAACTTGTTGTATTTTTTGAACAGTGTTTCTTTCCACACCTTGGACGTACTCAGAACGCCTATTAACTTGTGCTTCCTCATCGCCCATGAAATAAACTTGCAAAAATTTTGGTTGCGTATTAATAGCAGTAAGCAAAGACCCAATTGCGTGGTATACTTGCCCTTGGGTAGTTAAAGTCGGGGCAAAATACTGGCATCGAAACAATGTTATCCATCCAAATCACCTGGACGATTGGCACTCCACCACTGTGCGCTTCTCCAGAAGCTTTTTGCCTCGCACAACCAGCTTATGGAACAAATTGTCGCTTGCCGTATTTCCGAACCGATACGACCTTCAAACCTCCAAGAAAAGAGTGTACTCCTACCTAAAAGGCCGGCAACGCACTTGTGACTCTTGAGTTGCGGGTGTCCATGGGCGGCGGTAGTCATTTACCATCAGGTGACCCGTCTGCTCGTTTGCCCCCTATCGCATAAAAAAAAAATGTTATCCGCCCCCAAAAGATGTCACATGGAAGCACGTATTGTATTTCCTTATGTTATTTAGAAAATGACGAGACTCATCTGTTTCATGAGAGGAAAGTTCTTAAAGAGGTTTACCTGGATCGTCTATTGAAGGTCTATTGTAATTAGTTGTTATTATTATAATTACCATAAAAATCAAATACCAACCTAAGTTATCAAAATAAAAACCCTAACTCGTAATAAGTAACAACATTACATACGTAACGAGACGGTATCATTCCACAAGAATATGCGTTAAAATCAATTGTAAAATCAAACGTGGGAGTAACAAAACATATATTGCGAATGAGTGTTGCAAGTATGAACAAATATAGGTTAACTATTTAGAACAAAGCCGAACCTAAGCTAACAGGAAGTTTGAATCCAATTAATCTAGGCCACTGGATGTACACACCAATAGAGTAACTGCGAATGCACATGAACTAATATTGTGCACTTTGAATCGTATATGTACACCAACCAAGTTTATCCCCGACTTAATTAGTACAAGTTTACACAAAAATTTTGTTTGTCTTGCAGTGTGCAAGGTATTTATTTTAATAGTTATTTTCACAAATAGTAAATCAATCAAAAACCTCAAAATAGATAGGGAGCAAACATCGACATAAACGTAATACCGCTGAATGTAATGTTTACGTTTTCAAAACAAGCGCTTTCTCATTTATTATAGTATAAAGTACCATTATTTGGTGAGGAAAAAATCCTAAACTATAAACGAACATCTCTACGAACGCTTTTTACTAAGAGTTATTCATAGTATTAGTTTCATTTATTATTTTATATCATAAAACAGTAATTGAGAATGCAAACGCTCATAAATCAGGTGATACCTAACATATTGAAGTCAACCACTTCAACTACAAAGGTCTTAAGCTATACATATACTCCTAGCGGTACTCCGCGGTATGATCTATACCGGTCGGGTTTACATCTTGTGTATGTTATGCAAAGATCCGCTTTGTGATTATGGCAGTGGGCTATTCTTATCTGAATAGTAAAACGACATATGTTTCGTAAGAGTATTTCGATTTTAAGCTGTGTTGAGCTGTCAAAAGAGCTATATCCATGGTTGCCAATGCAGTCTGTAAGTCCAAAGATGTTTTGTTGTTTGTTCACAATACACCGCTACTGTTGCTTAATGGATGATGTGCATTATACATTTGTTTAATAAATATTAATAGCTGTTTTCCTATTCCCCGTGTAAAACACGGTCCTAGAAAAGTCAACAGGTGTGGTCGTCACCCAGATGTCAACTATAATATAGCAAATCAAAGAAAACTGAAACTAAGCTTTAATTAGCTATTGTTAAAGATATTATTGTCTATTCATGGAACTTTAACCATAAAGTTTAGCGTCAAGAAGGAATTTGAGTAATGCGGAAATTATATTAAGAAGTAAAAATATCATCAAAGGTTGATATTACTATGTGTTCATAAGATTCCGAACCTATCCATATAAGTTAAGTAGGTATAGGTGACATAATCAACGTCGCAGACCGAGTAGGCGAACGCCCAGGTCGCCGCCCACTGCTTCCGTAGCGGAGGCGGCTTCACAGCACCTGATCGTTATGAAGCAATAGCAGGGTAAGATTTATCAATTTATGGGAAAAATGATTGCACATGTATATTGCAAGAATGTTAAGCAAAATATCAATGATCCTATATAATTAATCATGACTATACTTGTTGCATCAAACAGTGTATGTTTGCAATGCCTGTAACCCCGGGGTTTTGCAGAGGCGTAGTGAACGCCCACATTTTGCCCATTACAATTTTGTCCCATTTACGTAATGGGGGTAAGCCTATTCCCGTTATATTAATAGATAATTAATTATAACGGAAAGGCAACCTAAAACTTACAATTGTATATTATGGCAGAGAAAGGTTTTTTTTTTTTTTTTTTTTATGCGATAGGGGGCAAACGAGCAGACGGGTCACCTGATGGTAAGTGACTACCGCCGCCCATGGACACCCGCAACTCAAGAGTCACAAGTGCGTTGCCGGCCTTTTAGGTAGAGGTACGCTCTCTTCTTGAAGGTTTGAAGGTCGTATCGGTTCGGAAATAGGGCAGGCGACAATTTGTTCCATAAGCTGGTTGTGCGAGGCAAAAAGCTTCTGGAGAAGCGCACAGTGGTGGAGTGCCAATCGTCCAGGTGATGGGGATGGATATTTTGTCGCGTAGGACGATGGCGGAAACCAGCAGCCGGTATAAGTCCGAACAATTCCTCTGAACACTCCCCATGATACAAGCGATAGAGGATGCAGAGTGAAGCTACATCTCTACGCAACGCCAAGGTGTCAAGTCGATCAGAAATATCTTGGCAGTCGATGATGCGAGTCGCTCTCCGTTGAATGCGGTCAAGAGGCAGAAGTTGGTACTGGGGTGCACCTGCATAGAGATGAGAACAGTATTCCATGTGCGGCCGAACCTGCGCCTTATAAAGTTGCAGGCGGTGGGCCGGAGTAAAATACTGTCTCGATCTGTTTAGCACACCAAGCTTCTTCGAGGCTAATATGGCCTTACTCTCTAAGTGACCGCGAAACTGGACTTCGCTTGATATATCGACGCCAAGGATTCCGATACTGGCTGATGCAGTTAGGGAAGTGCTCTCAAATTGAGGTGATACGACCAATGGCATCTTTTTAGCGGTGAACGCGCAAACCTGTGTCTTCGTGGGGTTAAATTGGACTAGGTTAAGTCGACCCCAATCTGAAACTTTTGATAAAGAAGTTTCGATTTCAGACACAAGTTTGGATCGGCTTTCGATGACGTTTACCCGAGAAATGTTAGCGCGGCCGGTGTAAAGGGCATCACTCGTGCTATCGTCTGCATAGCAATGGATGCTGCTAATCTGCAGCATGTCGTTGATATGCAGAAGAAACAGCGTGGGTGATAGCACACAGCCTTGTGGGACACCAGAATTAACAGACTTCGAGTCGGAGCATGCACCGTCAACAACGACCTTGATGCTTCTGTCTGTAAGAAAACTGGTGAGCCAATTGCACAGTTTTTCGGGAAGCCCATAGGAAGGAAGCTTCGCAAGGAGCGCTTTGTGCCAGACCCGATCGAAGGCCTTCGCCACGTCCAAACTAACGGCCAACGCTTCCCCCTTGGTCTCGATCGCCTGTGCCCACCGGTGAGTAAGTATACGAGAAGATCACCAGCTGAACGACCCTGACGGAAGCCGTATTGTCGATCATTGAGAAGCTGGTGGTCTTCTAAGTACCGGAGGAGCTGGCAGTTAACAATGGATTCCATTATCTTGGAGAACAAGGAGGTGATGGCTATGGGTCTGTAGTTGGACGGATCCGAGCGATCTCCTTTTTTAGGGATTGGGTGCACTAGAGCTGTCTTCCATGAGTTCGGGACTACGCCAAGAGAGTAGGAAAGCCGATAAAGGCGCGTTAAAACCGGTGCTAACTCTGGAGCACACGTCTTCAGCACGATAGGAGAGATTCTATCGGGCCCACTCGACTTATGAACGTCGAGGGAAAGAAGCGCTTTACGCACTGCCCTTTGTGTAAACCGGACTTCCGGCATGCGGGTCTCGCACTGCGGTATGGTCGGCGGTGCGTTTCCCCCGTCGTCCAGGGTCGAGTTGGACGCAAAGAGTTTGGGTAAAGCATAGCTATTATTGTGACAGTTAACATAGTAATGTAATAATAACAAATTATTATATCATTACTATATTATATAGACGTAAATTATGCGTTATGAAAATGTAGTTGCGTCGAAAGTCGAAGTACTTATGCGCTTTAAATAGTTTTTATAAAATAATAATTCACTTCTTTTTTATAAATATTACTAATTTATAAAGTTGGAACATAGCAATTGCATTACAATTATACTGATTTAAATACCTGTCTTCCATAAAAGGTTATAATCTCGTTTCCACGTATATTAATCTATATAAAACGCATGAGGAAGTGATTGTCCAGGATCAATTTGCCAATGCAACGGACGATTCCATTTAAATTCCAACGGCAATCTTATTGGTTGGGTTTCCTATATAAAGTTAGGTATTCTATACACCGTAACATTAGATTTAAACCCAGTTTATAGCGCCCGGATACATCTAGCATTTAAATTATCTAGTATAAGTGGAATAAAATAATAAGTTATTACAATTACACTCATGGCTGCTATACATATACACAGTTGCCCTTCACAAATGGCTACATTTGAAGGCGTAATACCGTCTTATTTATATGTATAAAAGGACCATGTATTAAACAATAGTATTTAAATTAAATGTCAACAAGTTTCTACAAAAACGGAAAGTATGCGAGCCTACGCCATGTTTTGTTGCTACGAATCAGGACTCTTAAAAAAATTATTACAAATCGAAAACTGACACCGATAAACTCCTATACAGTAATCCCGCCGCAAATAAACTTAATTTATGGAGAAATATATCTTACAGTTAGTCATGAGAGAAAAGATCTTATCTCTAGGCCGTTGAATCTATATTTGTTGATACAGAGTCACAATTGTAATACTTATGGAATGGCGGTAATAAATTAGGGTTTTTATTGTCCGTACATCAAGACCGAATAAAAGGCCGGTAACACAGCGTTTCCAATGAAGGTTGTTAGGTAGACAGTTACCGGTTTGCAGAACCGCTACAGCATTGTATACGCCAGTACTCTCAGATCGTAATCGATTTAGTTTAATGGGTTGAATTGACCTATTTTCATTGCGAAGAACGTGAACAATTTCGTCCCACGTGGTGTTCAATTAGTTGCTGGCGGATGTGGAAGATAATTTTCTGTTTACTGGATAGGTACTAACATAATAACTTCAAGCATAAACTTTAGAAACCATTTTGTTCCTCAATATCTATTTTAAACTTAGCCTTTTTTATGAAAAAAAAAGACAACTCCCGCACTAGGATTATTTCTTGTGTCGCGGGGGACTTTAAAAACATTCACAACGGACAGACGACAGAATACGCAGACAGAAAGTGTTGTCCCGTGCTGGGATCGAACCCACAACACTCGGCGCGGCAGCGTAGTGGCGAGGTCACCACTTAAATAGCTACGCCATCCGTGTAGTCTTTTATTGATATACACGGCACGTGACGGGAAAAAGATAAGTTACAAACAAAAATTGTAATTAAATCATGAGAAGTCGCAGAACAATGAAACACGTGGCTGCGTCCCGTTAGTTAGAGAATGCCGTTTTTAACTTATTCAGACATCGTACTCCAATGCTGCCCACTCTGAACCATATTGTACTCCTACAGTCCTTTTAAAATTCTATTCCTTCACCAATAACATTTCTTTGCTTATTTCATGTATTTGGATTAACTCGAAAAATTGTAATGTCGTTACCACTAATCACTTCAAAATTAAGTACCACAGCAACTAGGATTTGATCTAGCATGACAATACATATTCGTTCATATATTTTCTTTTTATGGCATAGGGGGAAACCAGCAGACGGGTCACCTGATGGTAAGTGACAACAGCCGCCCATGTACACATCTAACTTAAGAGTTGTAAGTGCGCATTCCGCCTTAGATTTTTCGATGTAAACATTCGTCTTCCTTTTGAAACAACACTTTACTTACGTGCTGACTTTGAGTGTCAATACTCACTTATCATTCAAGAATGTAGGAGTACCCTCATATTATATAATGCTGTAACGTAAGATTGACACGGCATGTAGACATCAAAATATAATGATGTTCAAACATGACATTTAAAAACTATTACCGTAACCAAAGCATAACGTGATTAATGATGATGATATTGAAATGACTCGGATATTTCTATGAAATATAATAGTACAGGTACGGATAAACGCTCACATGACCACAAATGTCAAAGGTCCCTTGGCCATTCACAGAATTGTTGTCATTGTTGTCATAGTACAGCCGTTATTCTAGGCGCCGGAACACGTCATACTGTTAGAACATGGAAGAAACTAAAGCTGTGAATCTCTTCCACGTTCTCTCTCGTTTCACTTACGAAGGTGAACAGCATTGTATCATACTTACGTTAAATATTCATATGAATAAGTAAATAAATAAGTGCGATTCTGACTCACGCACCGAGGGTTTCGTCAGCAAACCACCTTTTAAGTATGTTATGAAAAACAAAATTATTTACAAATATATAAATACATACATACACTCATGTCTGTGACATCCGGGCACTTTTAGAATAAGGTGGGAGAATTGGTAGTGTATTGAAAAGGAAAGAGAGGATTGAAAGGCAAGGATAGGGTTATCGCCTATACGAATGGATTGGGGAGTGTAAGCAATGGCCCACGCAGTCAGGCTATAACTCTAACCTCTAACACAAAATATATAAATACTGACTGAATAACATAAATATTCGCTAAATTATATATTTTTTTAACATTGGTTGAAGTCCGAATAAATTGTGTAAAGTATTTTTTTGGGGAATCCCGAAAGTCTAACAGCTATTGACAGAACGATTTTGGGTCAACTAGTGTCTCACTCGTATTAAATTTGTTTGTAAATAAGTATTGTCTGCGCTAGTCTGTAGTTCTAACATTTACTTAAGGTATAACCAGTTTACCTATAAACGCTTGAAATTTACGAATGGGTTGCAGTGAAACTTTAGGGATATCGTTAAACGCAAATGAAAATACGTAGGTGGAAAATCTTCGAAGTAAAATCTATCTTTTATCAAGAACTAAAGAAAGAGGATAGTTTCAGTATTCGAAAGATAACATAATAGGCATAAAATATGGAAAATTCTAGAATAATTATTATGAAGTCGGTTCATCGTGTCAGATGCCATACACACACATACACTTCAAATGAGAATTTAGTCTCATTACAATATATTTTTTTTGTATATTTTCAATCTTATTTCCTTCACGATAAGATTCTTTTAAAAACTTTTTACAAGAACCTAATTTTATTCATATTTTATCACCAGGTGCATTATTAATTTAGTACTGTTTACCTCACCAATTAGTGGAAGTCAACGAAGCGTGATATCAGGCTTATGGCGGATACCGGGCTCACCTTAAAACTTCAATGAAGATAACTACAACTTTTCTATTGCTCACCTTTACCTGCAACATTGAAAAAAAAAAACTGTTAGAATATTATACAAGTAGCTGCATAATCAGATCACATTAAAGTACAAAAAGTGAAGTTTTATGGAGGTGATGAGAGATATGTAATATTAAAGTGCTCTAGATAAAAACGTTTTGATTCGGTAGCGTAAAGCAGCTCAAAATTTTTATAGTAATACGTGAGTTACACCAAAAATTACAAAGTATAAAAAAATCGGTCAAGTGCGAGTCGAACTCGAGCGCCGAGGGTTCCGCATCTACTCATTATACCGCCATAATAAAATTGGTATTATTTTTCAACTATGTCCTAAACCAAAATTTTCATAAATTTTTCATAATTCTAAAAACTTTTAGTGTGTATGTGTATATAAGGATGTATTGTCCATAGGAATGAATGAGGACCTTTGTATTAATACTGTTAGCAAACGTTACCTTCTTAGGAATAACAGATAATCGGATACAATACAGTGAATAAGATAACTCTCTGACAGAAAACTGTCTACATCTTTACTATTATCCCATCAACTAAATCGATTATGAACCCATTGTATCAAATACGTGAACGGAACTAATTTTTTTTAGGGACAATTAAATTAAGTCTCGACATTAACATATTGCTTTCCCTCTCGCCCACTCCAGAAAGATGAGTGGGTGTATCAGCGAAAGTGGTTTGTCATATAAATAGGTGTTATTGTGAAGTATTCGAGAACCCGCATTATATTGTATTGTAGTCGCTAAAAAGTGTCTAGCCTATCTATCCAATGATTTAACTACACGAAGATTTCAGACATACTCCCTTGTGTTAGATTGTTCAAAAATAAATAAAAAATAACAAACAAATGTAATCATACTTTTAAACGGAATGTTATTTTTAGTTGATTGGTATTGAGATTCATTATATTGCTCTGAATGTAAACATTAAGAGATAAAATGTGAAATAATAACGATCTTTAGTTATAGACATATTTATTTCGATCTTATGAATGATAATTTTTAAATGTATAATTGTTTTCCATAGCTAATTATGTATTGTTTAAATAAATATAAATATGATTTCGGTGATGTGAGTAAGGCGTCTGTATTTCGACACAAAATATGTATCTTTGTTATGAAATAAATAAATATCAAATATCTCGTACTATCTCTTCTGTCCATGTCAAAAAATATGGAATGAAAATAATACTAAGAAACTATTAATACATAAATAAACATGCATTCCACAATTTAAATTGGTCACTTTGTAGCCGTTATATATAGTTAAAACTAGTTAGGAAACTGCGTCACGCATATTTAAGATGAATTAGTGCAAAGCTTAAGCAACATTGAAGCAAACTCTTGAGCCTAGTACATATATAGATTTAAAAACGATCTGTTTAGAGCATACCCTATTATTAGCCTTACGGTAGCTGGTTGTTGCAGCTACTGACAACCGTATGCTATGTAATAAATATCTTCCATTAACATGTCTGCCTGGTTCGGAATCCAGCACAAATTATATACTGAGAGAACAGCAATTAACATTACCGGAAAAATTACTAAGGCTCCGAATACCGGCTCTATCATTAGCAAACATTAGCTAAATAATCTATATATTGATGATACAAAACTCTCAAATTAGCTTAAAAACATTTTACTTCATAAAAAAGGTCAAAAATCTTTTTAGATTGGTTGGTTGTTTTAAATGCAGCGTAGACATAAATCTCGCTTAGGTCAATATTTGACGGTCTGTTGGTAAGTAGATTGAGATAATAAATTGGCACACACCGTACTTGATACTGATTATGTATCTTATCAATATCGCTTGCTCTGTAACAGTAATTTTCCCATCCATCCGTTTGTTTTAGCTAGATTGGTCAATGAACCTAAATTTATTTGCTTATAAACATTCAATAAGAACATTTACATCGAGTTGCAACCAATAATTCAATGGACCTGTTCCTAAAATAGGTTTAGCAGGCCGTCATCATCCACTTAGCACGTTCGCGAAACGCCATCTTGGCCAATCAAGTCGTTAACCCCTGACTGGACACTTGTTAGCCGAGTTATGTCGGCACATCTTAAACTTTATCTGAATTCAAATTACTGAATATTGGATGTATATACATGTATATTATATAAAACTGAAACATCTCTTTTAGGTTCTCGCTTTATATCGTATGTTATTAGTTCATTACTATTTTATTTATATTAGGTATGGTTCTAATAGTAAACGCATAACTCTACCAAACAAATTCACACACAAAACGCCTATTTACTCCTGAACCATTACTAGCAAGAACTTTACAGTGTATGAAGTAGATAATATTTTTAAGCATTAATATTAGCTCCAGAAAACGGTTCCTGACCAACACTTGTGGAATTACTTCTCTGGTTAATGTACCCCGAATTTAAATTCATAAAAAATTTTCTAATGAATATTTTAAAGTTGTTTTCTAGATGGCACAATGATTAATTTTGAACGTTTAATGTATAACCCAGAAGTTTTATCATTGTATTAAAATTGACAATGACACTTTACATTATATGTAGTAAGTCTACTATTTGGTATGAGGTCTATTGTTATATACTAGGACTAATAACTCATTACTCTTAAATATATATAGACTCTAAAATATAACTTCTATCTTTTTTTGCTGAGTTTTTTCAGAATCTTATGATTATGACCTACGTCACTCACTATTAAGACATTCAAATGACAGCTCATATGTCGAAATCAATCAAGCCTCCAGATAAACATTATTCCACCACATTCAAATAAACATTATACATACATACACTCGAAAAACCTAACCCGTCTCATTCAACAGCCGGGTAAATATAGAAAACAGTCTCAAACTTAATGCAAGTTTTTCCAAAAATCCTAAAACTAACATTCGCATCACAAAGTTATTCGATAAAAGTACAATACTTTGTATTCCATTCCATTAAAATGCCGAGTGCGTCAATCATGTCACATGCGTTATAAACATGCACTTTCAAAGTACTCTGACGTAAGCCACGTACATAACATACATGGCTACCAACTGTTCTGACATCTGCTATTGTGATTCTGGCGCTGGGGCAAATCAATTATGCGTGCAATGCAAGCGCCTCGCTAGCTAAATCACATCAAGCATATTAACATTATTTTTAGTTTTTTGCAAAATAATTAGCAATTGCCATTGGCTTGGGGCAATTGCCACGCGCTTTTATTGCCTTGGGTATAAACAATATGCATTATAGCCAATAAATCAAAAATTGTTTTCAAATAAATTGGAAACGTATATTGGTACATACATACATAGACTCACGCCTGTATTTTTAAAAGGTTAGGCAGAGACGTGATTAACGCTAACATTTTGCCGATTACAATTTAGTCCCATTTACGTAACAGGAGGCAAGCCTATCACCATCATCCGGGCAAAAGTGCCCAGATGATGGTGATAGGATGATAGGGATTAGAAGGGAAAATTTGAAGTATATTAACAGAAAAGGGAGGATAGAAGGGGAATGAAAGGATATTGCTTTTACAGATGGATTGAGGAGTATTAAGCTTAAGTAAGAGAGGGCCGCTATAACTCGAACTGGCTAGTGACGGTAAATCCGAGCCCTCTCACTAGTTATCATTAAGATGTGGAGTAAAAATTGCTACTCCTATAATTTCTGTTCTCTGTATCTGTATCAGGTCATAAATGGGTTTGACCCTACTCAAGGGATAATCTTGATTCATTTACAAGGTTTCCTATTGTTTACAGTGCAATTGATCTTTATTGTTTGAATTGATTGTCTTGCGGGCAAAGTAATAATAATAATAATTTGTCTACTATTTAAAAAAAATTAAATGTATTTATTATTTTTATGGTATACATATTGAAATATGTAATTTATGTGTGTTTTAAATTAAATACAGAAAATAATAATTATTTCGTGAAAATACAACCTTTAAGTTTCTAAACGCGTAAAGGACACCTTAATTTTCATTTATTCATTGACGAAAAAATAACTGAAGACAATTTCATTCAACGTACCAATTGGAGCGTAGAAACCGCATTATCATTACAGAAGACAACGAACGTATAATAAATCGATTGCTTTTGTCATATTAAAGTACTGTCAGATAACAATGAAATAGGGATGAATGTTCAAGTAAGAAAGAGGTAACAAACCAATTTTGAAACAAGCTTGAAAGAGACAGGAGACGCCGTTCATCAAGACAGTGTACTAATTTACGACGCTTGTGCCACTTAACTTTATCTCAAAGAGGTATTAGAGTTTGGTTCATTGCAAACATTTAAACAAACATAAAAAAATGTTGAAATATTTGCTGGTGTATTTCACACTCATTATATGGTTAATGTGTTCGAAAATATGGGATATTATCAATAGTGCCGTTTCCGATTTCCTATTGTTAGAAATAAAAAAATATGTTACATATATTGGAGCTTTTTTCCTCATATTAACAATATAAAAACTATCTATATACATTTAGAAAATATAAATATATATTTAAAAAAAAAACTAACCTTTTATTAACGATTTTCTGTACTCCCATCAGGTATTGACTCAATAAAAACTGTATTTAGAAATTTATCTAGTATGTCTTTTTATATAATAATTTTCACGGGGTTTTTCAAAATGTTATTAAGATCTAAGAGTACAGCAATGCCTAGGCACGAATAGTCCGGCTTGACCGGTGCTATACCACGGTCTCACAGAAAACTGGTTGTAAAACAACGATTGCATCGCAATTCTAAGAAATTAGGGAGGTTTCCAGAAGACCAACCCCTCTCCTCTTTCCCATCTCCCCCCTCTCTTCATTCACCTTTATCTGTTCGTCTGTCCACCTGTAGTGTACTGCGTGTCCCTATGTAGTTTTTTTCATTACTCGGCTATGATTGAATAAGGTAAGTCTCGAAAGACGAGAAAAAATTGTAATAACTTCATTAAGTCAAAATTGTCATCAAGTTCACAAGATCAAGCAGTCTTTTCTAATATTTTATGTAGCTACTCAGATATTGATATTCGTAAACCTTGTTGTGAGATAAACATACACGTCAATAAGAAATAATTTGAACTTGAAGATTTAAAATCTTGAGATTGCTAAGGAAAATCAACATGAGGTCACACACTAAGTAGGGTACGAAATCAAACAAGGTTTGTAGCAAGCCGTGACCTACATAATGTTTTATTTGTAGAAGCGAATCATGTAGACAAGAGTAAACACTATATTATTATAGAAAATTAATAGGTACACATACACATACTATCTGTGCGATAATTTGTTGCCAAAACTATTTTTCTTCTCTTGCTTCTTACTTTACGAACATTCAATGAACGGACACAAAAAATACGTAGAAACGGAACTACTATTTGTGAATCACACAAATTTTTTGTCCCGTGTGGGAAATAAACCCACGACCTCTGGTTCAGCAATCAGGGTCACTAACCACTAGACATACAGGCCCGTCTTTCACACATGAGAGGGTCACATTAATAAACGTAAAGGAGATTCTATAACTAAATCATTTTTATAATACATCCCTTTTAGGGACTTTAAGTACAAAAACCGCTGTATTCACATCTATTATAATCCAACTTGATTGTATGTACTACCCTCTAATTGGTTGTCTGAAGCACGAAAGTCAGTAATAAAAAACGAATGTGGTTATTGATTGTGATTAACACCAGTTTTATAGGCATACAATATTTATGTACTCTACACGTATAGCAGCTAATAGGTTATACCTACCAAAACCCTCCCGTGTTTAATTTTGTTATTCATCAGAACACGTCACGGGTCTTACCCTTGGATGAATGGAAGCCTAATAGGAAAGTCCCATTTCATAAGACCATTCATAACCTCAAGGAAAGAGTTAGAAAAACAACATATTTGTGGTTGATGGATATTTTGCTATGAGTAAATCTACACTAGATTGTCGCAAAGCCAATATTTGTAACGGTGTTATTATTATTAGTTGTGTAGTTTCAGACCAGGTCGGCAGTATACTAAAGAAGGGCCAAATTAAAAGCACTCGACGAGCGTGTATAAAAGGACTGATGAATGTCGAAGAGACGAAAGTTGTGTCAGGATCGTGGCAAATGGCGTTCTACCATCTCTGTCCACCCTGGACGGGAATAAGACGTGAGTTGTATGTTTGTTGTGAAGTTTCCTTCTAATAAAAATAATATTTCTTTTGTAAAGCATAATAAGAGTTACAGAATATGCGATCTAAGAATAAGGCAGCCGATCCGAAAAGAGGGGCATCAAAGTCATCATCAAAAATTTAAAATCCAGACAACGTCACTTAACAAATGTTAACAGAAACGAAACCTTGTTAAATACTCTCAATGTCATCAATGATTACCTGGCCAATCGACATACATGAATGTTGAACTTTATTAATAGCAGCGACGGATAGCGTCACTTCGTTACATCATTGGGACCGAACATTTCTTAATGTTTGCTATAAGTGTTAAATCACCTTGAGATACAAAATGAGTGGAAGTACAAACTTAAAAAGCTTCTGTAATGCACACGGCGCGCCTGGTTGTAGTAAGTTAAGAGTGCCAATTAGGAATCACAGATCTATAGGTGTTCTACTCATACTCATGTTATACTGAGCCTTTCTCCATCCACTCCACTATACCTATTTAAACAGCGTTATCCAACTACAGCTTTGTAAAATGTGCATTCCAGAAACTTGTAATTGGAACAGGAGGAATTTTAATCGTGAACACCAAATCTCGAAATCATTTCTCAGTTACATTCTACATGGGTATAATACTTTAACTTCAATATCCTTATATTAAACATACACATCAGGTTTCATATAATATGTAAATAATATAATATTAGATTTTTTGTCGAAACAAGATCACAACAGACAAATATGGGCGGGCAAATTCCAATTGTCCTAGAAGGTTTCTAAATACAACATAAGACACAGAGACAACAGAGAAATTAAATATAGTCATGATTACGTCTTTTACACAAAAGTTGGTGCTTTAATCGTAAATCGACGACCTCTCGCAACCGTCCGTCGCGACGCACCCTTTTTATCGCCATTTTGTTGCCTGATTGATGGAGCTATTACCGGTTTCTTTGAAAGCTACCTATGATATATCGTCGTCGTTTACCTATTTTCGAAAATACTTTAATGATGGATCGTAGAACCACGGTAGGCATGAAATATACGCGGACAGCGGTGCGCGTGCGCTGAGGGCGGATACGCACATATATAAATAGCTGGTCGGCTATTTTCGTCGGGACACAGAACCCAGGCGCCCGCCATGTGCCACTGGCAGCGATGTCTGACTGTAATGCCGTTAAAATTAATTAAATTCCCGACATATTGAATCACAGTCCAAAAGGGCTTCCTATACTCACATTATTTAAAATAGTTAAACGGTTAGTCAGTCAAAAATGCAAAATATATAAAGTACATATAAATTCAGTCAGTGTTTGCATAAAGATTCCGAGGAAGCTAAATGATAAAATAAACTTTTCTAGTCTTGACAACGTCAGGGACTCTTTATCTACTAAAGCGTAATAAGTACACATGTATACAAATATTGATCTCTACACTTGCCACCAATGAATACTTTTCGCGTGGGAACCTACTCTCGAACACTTATGCTTTTGAACAAATAATATTTTTCGTAGCCCCCTTTAGCCCTTTGTATTAAGGACTAAAATCGATCGTTATTAAACGTTGTCTGTACAGCTACAGAAGTCGTGTGAGACTTTAAAAAAGTTTTTTCTCCGAGGCAAATTTTAGCATGTCTGACACGACTGGTCAGACAACTTTCCTTTTCAAAGTATGTTAGTTAAGAAAAGTAGTTAGTAGGCCTTTGTCTGCAAATATGAATAGAAATAACCACAGACCACCCATAAAGAGCCAATACTGTGCATAGTTTGACTCGAAGTCAAACTATGCACAGTAAATGTTGACTGAGACAGAACAACTCCAAGGTAAATTGTCTAATGAGTTTCAATTGCGGGTGGTTGGGAATTCTAAAGTCAAATTAATAACGCATGTTACAATCAATCTACCAAAGTATGCGGGTGGTCTTATAATAGGGTTCCAAGTCACAGTAGAGTGACTTGCTTATTTCTTTCCAATAAAAAACTTGGATTGTCCAGCCAGCCAATTACTAGCCTTTCAGTACGTCACTCAACTTTAATGCCATTCATTTACCATAGCCTTTAATAAATTGCATAGTTCTAGTTATTATTGTGTGAAAGTAGATATAAGTGTAGAATATTAAAATAAAATTTCTGATTAGTCTAGAATAATTTTCTAGCGACCAAAAACGCAGGAAATTCTTATTTGATCGACCCGTTTTTCTTTACCATATATTTTTTATGTTATGTCTTTATTTCAGTGTCTTCGTTCTGGTTTATCTGTACTTCTATTAGTACATTGTTTAAATATAAAAAATAATAATTAAAGTACGTATTAAATAAGAAAGATAAACTTTATGATTTACGTAATTGTTTTAAAGCTGACAAATCGCTTTTATTATATGATGAGTTCAATGAAGTTTGACTGCAATAATTGGTTACTTACTACACAATGAATAAAACGAAATAGGATATTACAACAGCCGGACGTAGGTGTGTTCTATCGCTATTAAAATGATGGTCCGACAAGATATAATATTTGCAACGAAATATTACTACACGACACGAAGCTACAGATTTTATCCAAAGGTACGGATTAAACATTTAAAAATCAGTACACAGAATTAATATAAAAAATAAATCCAGTTATGGCGTTGAAAAACATGTGATTTAACTATGTTTTCAGCTATATGATTATTACATTATTTTTTACTCCTTAAGGTTTATTCCATTTGAATGTTGTAGGTTAAAATTATTTTTAAAAAATACTTTTTTTGTAGATTTTTAAAATATAACAATACCTATAATACGTGTCAGAATAAAAGCTTTCCAGAGTTACATTCACATTTATTTAAGTAATGTGTGTCCGGTACCGTCGCCGTCGTCGTCGAAGGTCCCCCGTCGGGACCGAAACTAGTCGGGCATCCCCGAAATACACGGGAGTAAAACCGTTAATTTAAATAAATACCTACACGCAACGCAATATACACTACCGTCCAAAAGTTTGGAAGCAACAATATAAAATCAAATAAAATAAAAGTAAGCCATCTTAAATTTTTTTTATTGATACAGAATTAAAAAAATAGACAAAACACACTTCTACAACAATGAAATTAAATAAGTAATATAAAAATTAAATTAAATTTTAGCTTCATCGAAGTGTCCACCCCTCTCTTTAATTACCTTCTCGCATATTCTAGGCATCCTACTAATTAATTTCATAAAATACTGTTCATCTAACTTCTTCCATTCGCTCTGTAATAGTTGCCACAAAAGTTCTGAGCTCGTAGGAGATTGATTTTTCACCCTTCTATCTAGTTCATCCCAAACAAGTTCAATGGGAGAAAGGTCAGGTGATTGAGACGGCCACTGCATGATTTTCACATCTTTTTTCTTCCTTAAAAAGTTCTGGCACAGTTTGGACGAATGTTTCGGGTCGTTATCTTGCTGAAAAACGAACCCAGGACCAATAAGATTCAGTCCACTGGGTATGGCGAAATCCTTAAGAATTTTCAAATAGCGTTCCTTGTTTAGTTTTTCGGTTATCCTCACAAGACTCCCGAGTTTATTGTTGCCGAAACACCCCCAAACCATGACATTACCACCACCATGTTTGATAGTAGGCACTGTACAAGCTTCTGAAGCTCTCTCTCCTTTAGATCGGCGCACAAAAACACGTCTATTGGACCCGAAAATCTGAAACTTCGCTTCGTCACTCCAAAGAACTTTTTTCCATTGGTTTATTGTCCAGTTTTTATGTTCCTTTGCCCATTCTAGTCTGTTTTTCTTATGCCGAATTGTTAGTTTTGGTTTTTTAACTGCAACACAACCTCTTAGCCCCGCAGACAGTAGTCGTCTTTTAACTGTTGTTATTGACACGGGTGTTCCTCGCGTTTCATTCAGAGATGCGGTAATTTGTGGTGCAGTTAAGCGACGATTCCGTTTAGAAAGAACTCTGATGAAGTTATCCTCTTGACTTGTAGTGGATTTGGGCCTACCAGACCTTTTTCTATCTTCATTTTTGCCAGTTTCTTTTTTTCTAGCGAGGGTGTAGTGGACACCTTTACAAGAAATTCCGAGTTTTTTTGCGATTTGGCGTTCACTGTAGCCTTCCTCACGCAGAGTACAAATAGCGCTTCGCTGTTCAAGTGTGATTTGCTTGCGTTTTGCCATTTTCAATAAAAAAAGACGGTCAAGGAAGTAGTCGAAATCTTTTGAATACAGACGATGTTAATATCACAACCTTCGCGTTCTAATGCTCAAGTGTGACTAAATAAGGTCCAAAAAAGATAAAACTACAAAATATTTTCAATAAAACCGCATCAATGCATGAAAGAAAGTCCCCGGCGGATGAAGTAATAAAACACGTGTTTCGTCAAAATCCAGGAATTTGTTAAAACTCAAGGAATATGCACTAGTAATCCTTTTGTTTTGTGTTAAAAAATCACAAAAGGTCATAAAACTTTATTTTATTGCTATTATTTACCGCAGGGAGTCGGCAATCTTTTGTTTTGTTTGAAATCAGGTGTGCTTCCAAACTTTTGGACGGTAGTGTAGTATATTCAGTAGTTCATAGTCAGATATGTCTATCCCACACCATCGTTTCGATTTGTATGCGAGTACTTTTGGGAACGGTCGTAGATTTCTATCAAATGCATTGCGTGCATCGAGTACTAAAAGTTCAGTTCAAATCATTTAACAAACAAAAAAGACGGATTTTTCAATAAAAATAAAAAAGTTACCAAGCCGTCCATCTTAATGGCATGCCGATCTAGATGCAATGACCTTAGGACCTTAGGAGGACAAGAGGTCATCATCACGCCGTAAAGAAGCAAAAGGGAACATTATAACCAATTCTAAGTCTTTAAAGCAGTATGATAATAAATCTAGAATATGAAGCTGTAAATCATGTGTTAAGTTAAGGGTGTATTGAAGTTTAAGCAGAAACGTGTTTGAATTTATTGTTTTTTAATAAATCATGTGGGAGGCAATAATCAAATTGAGAACAAACATTTGTCAGTCTAGCTGCCAGTATGATGGTGTCCACTTAATAAAGTAATCTGCTAAGCTAATACGTTACCAATCTGATCCGAACGTATGTACGAGTATGTATGCAATGTTCCTATTGATGTTACATGTGAAATATCCCTACTACAGATACCCTTGCATTTTGTTTTAATGTGTTTTCTATTTCTCTGTTTTGCACAATTTGTTTTATTGAGTTTTTGGTCTTATCCATTTTTAAATTAAAGCTTTTGAGTTGTAGATACTTCAGTACCACATTTACGACTTATTATGATTTACTTTTAGGCCAAGACTACAAAAATATTTAAAGCTTTATATTTTACCGCTTCAGTCAATCAGTATAATCTAAAAGGTACCCCATAAAATCAAGTAAGTAATTATTTTGTGGTATAGTATGCAAAAAGAAAAATTTATAACCGAAATAATTATGAAATAAAATGTGCTGTCGGGACTGTTCGGGCGGCGTCTTTAAAGCCACGAGAATGCCAACGCCCTTTTGAAATTCAGTATATATGTATATGTCGAATGAAACTCTGTATAAAGATTACTGATTTAAACTGTAAAAAAGCCTTCATATCGTAATATACATTCATCAACTAGAGTAGCGTAATAAAATACGAACAGAAACAAGCCAACTATACATTTTCATATCAATGTTTAAAATATAACTGTTAATAATAAATCAAAGGTAAATAATAACAATTCGATTTCAAATTTTAAAACAACTAATAATAGCATACATTACAGTAAACTGACTCAGTTCCTGTTTTAATTATACTTGCAAACATAATAGGAAAGCAGAATGTTTGCATAAAATATGTGCCTACACCGGGATCGGCGAAGTAAACAATTGGCAGGATGTTAATAAAACATGAAATTAGTAACATACAGCTAGGTACTACGGTAAGAGCACCCAGTAGAATATCAATACAACTGCAGGCATGTTTACAAACTAGGCCTCTCCTAAAGTGTATGACGCTTAACGCTAACCTGTCTGTCTGTAGTCGCAGCATCGTCTTATGCATCGCCTCCTTTTATTTTCGATTTTCTTTAAATTCTTCAATCACCTATATGCTATGCCGCTGTCTGTTTTGTCCACTGTAGTGTGTGATGTCGTGATAATCACCACTCGTTATGATTCATGTTAAAGATAATACCCCAATGTTTCCACAATCGTAATAGCTTTAATAAATAACAATGCATATATTTTTTACTTATTATTTAAAAATATTAATAATATTTATGTATTATTCAAATTAAAGCAAATAAAAGAGAGATTTTCATTTCTAACAGCTATATGGTATAGTAATGCGCTATGAAATCTATTAGGCCTGATTTTAAGTACATGTTGACATTTCACTAAAACTGACCGTAACTCGATCCTTGGCAGACCATTTGCATCCGTAAGTATTCGTGTACCGTCGTCTGCAAGCCCGAATGAGTAACATCTGGGAGTCGTAAGACGCTGTTTCACAATGTATTAGTTACATTTTGAGGATGTGATTAGTTCAGCTACGACTTAGTTCGGCATTCTGAATAATTGTGACGAAAACACAAGTTCTAAATTTTAAACCACAATGTAAAATTACAACGAGTGGATAATATATCCTGCCAATACGAAGGTGACTTCCAGTTAAAGCTAAACAGCGATTTTTTTTTCAGAAATAACTTTAGAGTGTACTCACTGAGAGTGAGATCGATCTAACAAAGAATAACTCATTTAATCTACTTAGTGTATATTCGATCAAACACAGTTAGAATAGGGGGTGAGAGTTAACGTAGTGTAGATTTCAATTTTATTGAAGCGATGTGATATATTATTGTTACTTTCCTCGTTTCGTTCCTACTGTTACACTGTTGTAGCATTATAGCAGTATATATTCTAAAATTTGCAAAATAGTTAATCAGACAGACCTGAAACAGACAGGTAAATGACCTAGTCAATACTAATCTGCCTACGGCACATTTTACATTTTTAGTTGATATATGTATGTACATATTATAGTATGTTAACTGGACGCATTTTCAACCGGAGCTCCAAATATTACCTATATTATAGTTATATACTAGTTACAAAAACGTTTATGGTCATTTATATCCAATGTAATTTTTTTTTAGATCCAACTCAAAGTTCTAGAGATTAGAACGTTATAATTTTTTTCTTATTAGTGTTAAACCAACAGACGGATCACCTGATGGTAACTGACTTTGCCACCCATGGACATCTGCAACTCAGGTATTATTTACTCTTAAACATTGCTGTATTAGTATATATAGTTATAACATTATATAAAGCACAATTTTATAAGTCTGAAAGTTTAAAATCGTAATATAAATACTTTGGAGTCAAATTGATTCAGTAGGCAATATAAGGGGGGATAATATGTTTAAACGAACCATTTTCTAGGTATGTCTTTGTATTAATATAATATGTGTGTATATGTCAGAAAAACAGGATAATGCGTTTTCATAAATAATATAACAGTCACTACATATACGTCAAGCCGAACTTAAATTATCTACGTATTACTTGTATTACTTTATTATTATTTGTTTTACATCTCATTGACATCTTGTTATTCCACTTTGTTATAATTAACTTTAGTCTTTAATAACATAAATATCTATATTTATATTATAATAAAATAAATAAAACCTTACAAAATGAATTTAAAAATCGAAGTACGAAAAACATGTTTAAAAGCAAATTAAAAACATAACAATAACGTCAAACAAAGCGTCGCATCAGTTATATTTGCAGGACATGAATAGTCTCTCGTTTCTTTCCAAAGAAGTTTTCAGTAATCTAAAGGGCATACCTAGACGTGTAGAAATAATACTCATTTCTTTTATATGTCAAAATAAAGACGCATTACCTAACAAAACGGCTGTTAGTTTTTATCGTATGGTAACACCAACAAAAAAAAGTTGTACTAAGTCATGACGTGATAAATTCATTATTAGACGCATTAACTTATTTTATTATTATTTCAGTGTTCCACCACATTCGGTCTGTAATCAGGGATCAGGAAATCCACACATTCATGTCTGAGAATCCCATCATCTTAGACAGAACGATCCCAAACATAAATAAAAGAATATTTCGTCTCAGTGAATCGAAATCCTCACTTTGAATATATTTATTTATTATCATTAGTGTATAAAATCATACTTAAATATAAATTAATACACTTTAGAGGTGAATGTTATTTCTTTTGTCTTTCGAGATTATATCATCTAGTCACACACATTAACATTGAGTGACGTACATGCTACTAGGTAATTATAGTTATTGATAACCTTGGCACAGACCATTTCATATTAAATTGCATGATGCCACATGTTTTAATTTTGACCTAAATTATACGACCACAGCGACTTTCAACCATGACGTCACACCAGTTTACAAATTACTGTATACTTAAACATACATTCAATGCCAATTCGCTTATTATCGAAAGTTTGTCCAATGAATGGTGGCCAGCACATTTGCCAATCTGAAATTCCCCTGGAACTCTTGTGAACCTACTTATTAAAAGAAAATATTTATAACATTCTTTCTAGGACATATTGCCAAAAATCAAACGACGAGCAATGAAATTCCTGAGGGGTTAACCCAGAAATATGTCTATGTAAAAATACTTTATCTAATTTATTGTTCTAGGCTTCTAGCTTGCTTTGACGAACTAGGTGTTTCATTGAATATTATCTAAAAGTTTATCTGCTGAGAATGAACATACTGAATACGAGGTTAAAGGCCAAGCAAGTTTAAATACATTAATAATCGAAATATATGCATGTAGGTATACGTTAAATCTAAGTAGCTACAATAAGGATTGAATCAAATAGTGGCCAGTCAAGGTCGCTTTAAAAGCCTCAAAATTAAAGAGACGAACATTTGTGTTTAATGGGTTAGTAAATAAAGGTGTCCTGTCACACCCGAGACCTTGGCCTAAAGAGAAAACAACTGTATCGCGACAAAGGACTATAGTATGATATAAACATCTGGTGACATTGATAAATTGAATACTGAGTATGACACATGCTGTAGAAGTTGAGCTTAGATGTATTTAAAAAAGATTAGAATACAATAACATTAAAAAAAATACATTATAACAGTTTATCATTAATTACACGTCTTTGTGATAGTTTGACCTAAATAAATACATAGGTATCCGAGACCTTTGCTACCAGATAAGCAAATAACATTACAAACGACATTATTATTTAATTTCAAAGTGTAAACCAATAAGTCCAGGTATATAATTGTATCCCTATACTTTATAATTGATCCTGCTTCGTGACATCATTCCTTAATATTTCTAAGAGGATAATATGTATGCTAGAATGACTGTTCTGAAATTATAACTAAATGGACAAGTAACTAAACACCCAAATGATGGATGATGTAATCCACTTATTACCGGTGATGCTGTACGATCGGTTGGCAAGACCTCAATACAGCACAGTTCAGAAACGCTGCGTGAAACCTCGTTGGATGAGCAGAGATTTATAAATAGCAAATTGAATCGGTATTGGTGTTGGATTTTAATTTTTACTAACTCATGATTTATTGCCAATACAAAATGTTAAAATGTAAAAGAAACGAGACAGACAGAAAGAAAGACGTTTACGTAGTTTCATGCAAGTTTATCTTTATTAAATTTGAGATTCGCCTTACTAGATCTATCTGATCTCCCAAACTTAAGTAATAATATTGCATATTTTATTATTCTAAGAAACTATATATAAGTCCGGAGAGGCTGAGGCATAACTTTATCGATACAAACCGAGAAGTTAAGGCAGAAGCCAAAACAACAGCTTTTAGAATAGTTGGCTATCTGAATGTTTAAACACGCATCACGCAAAAACTATCGTATGGAATTAAATGCACGAATTTACAGATGTATAACTAGATATATCTAACCTAAAATATAAATATAATTGGCTCCATTTTATTGAGTTTCTGCATAAATAAATTTATAGATACTCGATTCTAATAAACTAATACTTAATGTATATACGAATATATATTTACGTCGTTGTTCAGTAACATTTACCTGTTACAAGTTATATGTGCAAGTGATATTTTAAAATTTCTAAGAACACATTAATAAAGTAAGCAGCTCTTTCGTTTGGCGTTATTGCCATATACATAAGTATCGGTTGTTCTCAGTTTCTCGCGGTGACGTCACGGAACAACGTTGCAAAAAAACCGGTTGAAATCATGCATGACCGCTGTGGAGTCATCCGCTATCTTGAATCACGATCCCTGAGCTGCGGTTTGAGCTATATGTCATACACAATTTGCTGTGAGCAGCGCTCCATCAATTACTTCGACAACAGTGTTAAATATATTTTGAGACGGCTAAGGAAATTCTTGTATTTGACTAACTACGTGTGAAAGCCTTTCTTTGTGCGTTCAGAAGGCGTTAAAAGTTTATATTATGTGTCATATTGAATATTGACTTGTAAAAAGCTGAGCGCGTGTCAGTTTTGCATAACAATTGTGAACAATGCATCCCGTCCCGTGTTCCGTTTTGCGCATGTCTATTACGGAAAACATTTACTATGGAATAGAAACACAACAATATCACAGTTGTTAGAAATAAGAAAATGGTATTAAGGACAATTATAGACAAATTACACACCTGGCCAGTTTTTACATTGTTTACGTATTTGCAAGCAGTAGAAGATTGCACAACTGTAAGTCATTTCGAATGTAACCCCATCGAATACAACTTACACATTGGGGTTTATAACAAAACGTCTGTTGCCAATTGCGACACACATTACGTGCTAGCAAGACTCTCAAGTCTATTATGACTGGCCATTAATAAATTATGAGTAAGAAATGACACGTTCAGAATAATCATCCTCCAACTCCACTGTCTTTAAGTAATGAATGAAATAATACTTCGAAGAACAAGGACCGCATAGAGTTGCTTATACGAATTCATTACATATATTTAGTAACGTTTATTGAAAATAATTTATGCGCCTTATCTTAATTGCAAATAAGTCTACGAGTCGTGTGTAGCAATACGTGTTAAATCGTTCTTGACAATTACATGAGCAGTACGAGCCTAATATATAAAGTTCTTTAGGACATGTCTATATAAGGATCTTGATTACCATACAGTTAATCTTTGGACTCCCGGATGGGCTTGCAATGTATTGTTAACCTTTTACGAAATCTTGTGATTAGTATATATATATTTGAGTATTTGTAACTGTCTATGTCCCGTTGCTTTATTTGTTTTTTATTTGTTCATCAATGAAATGCCCCATAGACTACTTCCAAATAAACAAAGTGAACAGCACAAAAATTTTAATTACAAAGAATACACATATATAGCGTTCAAGAACCTAGGGCCTAATAAATAAGTATAATATTAGATAATTATGTCGACAATAATGCTCTTCGGATTAAGGCTTGTAGAAGAAATGATAATTACAATTTTACGTAGTTATAAAATGATTTGAGTACATGTCAGAGATTATGATGTCATATTAGTCAATATGATTACGATGAAAATTCTAAACACAATAATGTCAAGTTGTGGTATACTAAATATTATTATGTATGGTTAAGATCACAGCAATTAGCAATCGAACTATGTGAGAGCAGGAATGCGCGCGACCGTTAGCGTCCGGCTACACCATAGTTGGGGACAGTATTGATACTTGGAAGTAACCACCGTGGTAGCTACTTTTATTATCCGTAAATAACGACTTAAAATAGATGCAGTTATAGGCTTACTGATATTACAGGTAAGTCTCTAGCAACAAGCGCCAATCTAGTAATGCATATACTGTAAACGTGACTTGAGTTGAAGTTTTTTAAGAAAATTGTTTATGATAAATTAAACTATAGAAAATGTCCCAGAGTTATTATATACGTAATATATTATTGTATACCTTCGTTGTGTAAAATAAATAGATTTAGCGTACGATCGCTTGTTGACTCAAAGCAAAGTTGAAACTTAACTCAAAGCAACAAAGTAGAAATTGGTAAAGCGCAAGTTAAAATCTATATTTTGGTCTAATTATCACGCTAAATATATATAAAATATGTCGGAAACTGTAGTAAGGTATTCCTCCAGATGATTAGTTGATACTGTTTTATTGGTTTTCGTCAGTCAATAAGTGGCACCATTGGACAGAGACGGAGTAACTAACTAGAGCTATCTAAACAAAATACAAAAACAAAACAAAAACTCTTCAATATGATCAGGATCTTAAACTTAGTCAATAATCTGTAAATCATTATTAGGTCGGTACAAAAAAGGCTATCAAAGATCTAATTTAGAAACACTTATTTTGATGAGATTGTTGCACTTTTGAAACAATCCGCTTTGTACTATTTAATGTACAATTACATTTACAAAACAGGGGTCACCTACATACACAGTTATATTATAGCTGCCTCCATTAGGAGCATGCAACAAGGGCTCTATTCAAGCGTCATGACGTGGCTATCAACATCAGGACATGTTGACACAAGGCCTTTATTGTTAATGGCTAGGATGTTACTTATCGGTATCACCCACGGCAGATAGCAAACGCGCACCACCCCCCTGTAGGCAGTTTGTGATAAAACGATTTACCATATTATGTAGTTAAGTTATTTATTCCACCATACATTACATTCTTTTAGGTATTCATTAGAAATAAATGTTGCAAAACAATGCATACTTATAGGAAAGTATCTTCAAATTCATAGAATTCCTTAAAGCTTCATACAAGAATTTATGTGCATATGTATTTATAGATTTCATAGGAATTATTTTGAATCTATAATGAATCGTATTATCATAAGTGTATTAGTCAGCTGTTTAAAAGTCAATCAATAAACGTAAATGATTTACGATTGCATAACTTTTTATGTTAATTGAATTGCATAAATTTTATAAACAATGTAAAGTATAGGCATTTGAAACAAACTAGCAATATACATAAATTATTATGTGAAGTTTTTCATAGATACATCACTACCGAGCCAGTTTCTCAATAAAGCAACACAATGATTCAAGTTACTGTTCCAAGTGCTAGAACGGCCAATCAGGAAAAGATCGAAATCTACTTACTATAATGTAGCGTTTTTAAACATTAATTGCTATTCTTATACCGTGGTACACGTGCTTATCAGGTCTGATGTTTATTACTTCACTTGGAGTTTCGAAAATGTTACTATGCCGCATATTCCTTTAAATTATTGACTTGCTACGCTAAAAATATCAAGTAAGTCAACGCCCTATACAGTGTGATTGGCCAAGTACCTCATCAGCATGGAGGAACAATGAGCGGATGATAACGTGTTATCTACGCTAGAGGGTAGGAGGGGGGTGTCGGCGCCGGAAATACAACGACTCAACATGGCGGCTTCTCGGAACGTATGCGTACGTACATCCGTTTTGAAAGTAAAGAAAACTACGCTTAGACCATTGACCTAATACCGTTTTGCAATCCGGCATTATACTAAAGCAATTAAAATATGTCATTATGCAATCGACATAAGAATTATCTAAGTAAGCATAACGTACACATGCAAGATTAAGCTTAATATTTACGTAAACTGCTATCTGTAATGTAGTAATATAATTTGCGTGGCTCATTTATCGACCGTTGATCTGTTTGCATGCCTCGGTTATTTGCTCCCTATATTTGAAGAAGAGATCAGGAGGAATGCTGGCTATAAAAATGTGAAGGGAAATCATATTACAACCTGTTTTTTTAATACTATAGGAGGACATACGAACAGACGTATCACCTGATGGTAAGTGACAACCGCCGTCCATGGACACCTGCAACTCGGGAGTTGTAAGTACGCGTGAGGGGAGGGGAAAGAAGAGAGGGGAGGCGAGGAGGGGAAAGAATAGAGGGGGAGGCGGGAAGGGGAAATAAGAGAGGGGGAGGCGAGGAGGGGAAAGAAGAGAGGGAAAGGCGGGGAGGGGAAAGAAGAGAGGGGGAGGCGGGACAAGGGTGAGGAAAAAGGAGAGGGGTAGTTAGGCCTCCGGAAACCTCACTAATTTCGGTTAAATGCAACGCTTCACAACCAGTTTTCTGTGAGGCCGTGGTATCGCCAGCTCAAGCCAGCCCAATAATTATTTAATATTTATTTTGAAAGTATGTAAATTTATATAAATAAATTGATAATAAAAAAACACAAAGATAACCTTATCATGTTGAGATTTTACACTTATCAAAAGAATTTGGACAAACATGTTACCGACTCAAATACAACCAACAATATCTAACATTGTTTTCTCGTCTGTCATAATGAGAAGTGACTTTCTTCACAAAGGGCCATTATTAACAGTTCTTCCTTTTAAGTTGCTGTCTGACTAATGAGTATCTATTATTAATGCCATAAAACGTCCTGTCTCGTTTTCTATTGGGAATATCAATAATTTTACATCTATGGAGAATGCATTAATTATATTCTATGCTAAATATATGTTATAGAGATTTGTGATTTCGGTAATATGCTAAAAATAAAAAATAAAATTAAACTTAAGGCCATTAAAATGTTTTTGTAGTAGAGTAACCAAAATTGAAGACTTGACGAACGTGCGGCAGCGTTGGCCCTCCTTGGGGAAGGCCTTCGTCCAGCAGTGGACGGCAATAAGCTGATGATTGAACGATTAATTGATTGAATCAAAATCTAATGTGAGGAAAAGAAGGGCTGAGAATACGATAAATGTTCACAAGGGTTGTAAATAAATAAGTTTTATATGCTTAAAGGCTTATACTGCCCTAAGTATCCATGGCTACAACAATTACGTGTTTAAAACTTAAATGCAGCAAGGCTAACGATTGACAAAGAGTTCCAAAAAGATCTAAGCGACTTTGGGACTTTTAGGGGGTTTGGGTATTCACATATTTGATAAGGATTATTTGCAATAAATAAAAATAAAAAGAGTATCAATAATATTAATAATAATAAATAAGTATTTTTATTTTTAGTATAGGAGTATTGCAAGTGTAACAATACTTTTTTCGTGTGAAACCCTCACTTCGCTGAGGTAGTATGTCGGAATCGAACCGAAAAAAATGTCTTCCGTCACAAAATGATCTATTGCAAAGGACTCCGGAATAGCGTAAGAAGAAAGCTCCGAAAAGTGGTATAATTCTGAGTAAGTACTCTGTTTCATAGTTAATTTAGAGCACTACACAAATACCTATAAGGCAGTTTTATTTTTATGAAATGCGTGTCTAAAATACCTTGTTATCCAACTCATTAGTGACGAAAAATGTGTTAGTTTACTAATTATTGCTATAAGAAAGTAGTATCTAATCCCTTAATAAAAGAAATAAGTCAGTAATTCTACCGAAGTAATAACAATGTGTACCTACCTACTTAAAACTGTTGATTTTCATTTAAGTATTTGATATTTGTACATATATATGTATATCGTTTCGGAGCTGTGGCCTTTAAATTATACATATTTAAATTATTCGAGTTTTGGACTAGTGGGCGAATTGGCGGCCATTTTGAAAGTTATTTGTATTGTATTTTGGCGTAGATGAGTTTTAAAATATTTATGTAAGTAGGTATGGTCAGTTAAAGACAATGTTATTCCCTTATTAATTGTATGTTGTTCACTGTTATATTATCTGTGTTTATAATATGTAACCAGGTATACAGGACTACTGAATATGTAATTAAATTCATTAGAATTCTTCAGAACAAGAATTAATTATTCATACAATTATGAATATCTATTTACGTTCAAAAGATACATTGAAGTGTAACATGTGTCATTATTTTTTATTGTCAATAAAATGCATAGACTCTCCTTGATTGTAATAGAATAGTAAAATAGTTTTACTAACAATAATGGCCTTTAACACACTCGTAATTAGCTTCATTTCTATACATTTGAAATGCATAACTGATGGGTAGTTAACCTGTACGGCAAAAACCGAAGACCGCACGACATAATCGGCCGCGAAGGACGCGTGCTTGCGTACGCGCGTAATTTGTCTTACTTTAACATATAACACCATCCCTCTTACTCAGCTCTTTAATCAGACAGGTATTGCTTTTATTGCTATCTGGACCAGTCAGCAAACCAAACTTTTGCTTTGCTGACTGGTCCAGATAGCTTTTTTGGAATGCTGATATTTGAAATATTCAACAGATGAGTTTTTTTTTATTGAGGTAGTAGTAGACTGTTTTTTTTTCATCATTATTATAGAATAGTATTATTGAGAATCACTATGACTGCTCATAAACCAGTGTTTTTGTGATGCGATACGATGGTAAGTGACTACCGCCGCCCATGGACACCCGCAACTCAAGAGTCACAAGTGCATTGCTCTTGCCACTGTACATGCAATACATAGAATTCCAATTATTTGTTTAGTTATTTTTTATTTATCTTCCTTGCACTTCCACTGGTCCTTACTTATTCTATACATAAGTAAGATGTACCTTTTAACCATCTTAAAAAAAAAGGAAGTTCTGGATTTAATCACTTTTTTTATTTTTTCTGCATTAATTTTAAAGCAGTAAATGCCACAAACATGATTAACTCTGTAATTATATATAAATATATTAAAATACAATTAATTATGAGTGAAACACATGAGGTTATGAGGATAAATATTGTTATATGGAAGTTGCCTTTAAATAAATCAGTTGTTAGAATTACTCCTAGCTCTTATGAGTAGTAATAATAAGTTCAAAAATAAGTAATTCAGAATAAAATGAATACAACTTATTATTATTTATAAATCATGTAATATGTAAACTACTATACCATAATATATTAGAATGTAATATGTAGAGATTATAGCAACATTTTCATATGTACATTTATTGCTATTGTTTTAAAGTAGAACTCAGTTTAATAACTATACATTCGTAATAATTAGCTTCCAAAAAATTATGCAAACAACTTTAATATCATGAAATATTTTAACAAGTTATATTTTTACCCTTCTTTTCCACAGCAGATTTGTAACATTTTCTTTAAATTTAAACCAGTTGTGATAGTTGAAATTGATTCACAAATGACAAAGAATATGCCATAACTTTCTAAATTCATATAGTTTACAAAATTACAAAGATTCACTTAGTATAGTAATTACTGCATTGTTGCAGTATAAAACGAAAGCACTGTTAACCTGTTTTACTTACAATTTTTTTTTTAAAAGTGCAATTGTTATTTACATCTTAAATATCAATAGTTTACATAATATGATATGTCTTTTCGGTACTGTCCTGGCAACTTTATGCTTATTAATGTAAACCAAAACACGCTACAAAATATTTTTTATTACTAGTACTGGCTGCTGTGTTAAAAATACTAAGATCTATATTTCATATAACTAATGTTCAAGGAGATGTCCAGCAAGACAAAAATATTTCGTAAAAGATGATTGTGGCAATGAATGTTATGTAAATAAACCTGTTATCTTGAGAGCGAAACAATTATACAATCAAACAAATAAAACTCAAGGCTAAGCAAAATTACGTATGACTCAGCATCTACTTATAAACTTGGCATATAACTGACTTTTAAAAAGTAAGTTGTAAAGTAAACAAAATGTAAATTGTTAGTACAGTCAAGAGGTTGTTTATCTAAACAAAAGATATACTGACCGAAGCTTTCTGTCAGTTTTAGCATAACCCCTCCAATGTGCATGTCTCCTTTCACCACCATAGTCCGTTTTTCGTTTAGGTCCGTCACGTAGATCGTGAGGTTCCATGACCCATCGCCAACCACTTCACCGTCAGCCAACATTTTCACAAGTTCTTTAACACTTTACAATGCAAATGTCACTTCCGAATGAGCATCGCGAGTCACGACAAAATAGTGTTATTCTTTAGTTGCACGTCCAACAAAGACGCTGGACTATGGTAAACTGACATTTTTTGTCATTCTGTCTGTAACAGTGTTGCCGACTTATAAATACTTAAACTACTTAATGCTTATACAGGCTCTCATGGAGGCACTAAAATACGAGGTGTGACGAGTGCGAGAGTGTATAATGTACACTCGCTTTGTCTCGTCTCGCCTCGTCTGCTCTGCGTTTAGAGTCAGTTTTTGCGTTCGTTTCAAATAACCTCGCTTATCATCAAGTCACAGGCACAGGCCAAAGCACGGGCATCACAAATATATAAAAAATCACGACACGTGGGTTCGAATTTCTGAATTAATTTTTGTTATAATATACATGTCACAAAAAATAATAGTATCTGATAACTCATTGGGGAACAACTACCTTAAATTGTAACACGTCGTAACAAGAGTGGCTAGTGGCCATTAGACACTAAAATCTCTTAAAAATAATACTTATAATCACATAATTGTAAGTATTCTTAGTAGCTTTTTAATACTTTTTTGTGTGCATTTAATAGATAAGCACAGTAGAGATTTACAAGTGTAAAGTTCTACAACTTCACAAGACAACTAATAGCAAAAGAATATCGTCTGTTTGCACAATATTTTTTGTATGTAAAAATGATTATAATTAAGACCACCTTCCAGTTAACTCTAACTAACTGAGAAACACTTCTATCTTCCATCCTTTTACTTTTACAAAAGTCACATAAGCCTAGTTTACTTTCATTAGCAACACTGTACAGATGGTCATTCTCTGATAGTAACAAACTGTCATTGTCAGTGAAAAGTGACAATAACCAGATAATGACATAAATATGCTACGATTGCGATCTTTTGTGGTTCATGGTGTTTATTTGTTATTTGGGCTTTCGAATTAAATAACTTTGTATAAAATCTTCATGACAAGCCATTTTTAAACTATTTCGAACAATCTTTATGAATATACATAAACAAAATTCTAGAGATATGGTGACAATGAAGAGTAAAAATAAAGGTAAGCATACATTTTTATATCTGTTAATAAGCTCCATAACAATATAAATAAGTTATAGTATAGCTATAACTTATTTATATTTTTTCTTACTTATAGTATATGAGCTACGTCTAAGTAAACATTTCTATTAATTTTATTGAAATTGTATATAATTTCAGTATCGTGTTCTACACCAGAACATCACGCAGAATCACCATCGAGGGATAGTGATTCCATATATGACTCAGACACAGCTAGCCCTGTGCCATTCTTATGTACTCAAGATGGAGCCGAGGGTGAAACAGATGTCGTGTGGAACTTTTATACCCCGAAATCGGAAGATATAGCTTATTCACGTTTTAAAAATTCTACTCCAGTTAGTCGACGATCAAAACGAACATCAAAACCTAAACTAATTGAAAAACAGTTACCTAAAAAGAGGCCAGTTAGACTACCACGAAAAAAGACTGAGTTATTTCAGGAACTGATAGAATTAAATCAGAATTTACAGGAGTTAATAAACAAAAAGCCACATAACAATTGTCAGGAAAAAGTCAATTCAGGAAGTGAAGATGATATATTTAATGATTCCCCTGAATTTTCACCTAAAAGTAGATTAAGGAGTAATTCTCGATGTTTGAGACGAAATGTTTTAAGTTCCAACTTTGTCAAGCCTGACACAGATGCTGCTTTAGAGTCAGATGATTCTATTAATGAATGTCTTATAAAAGCTAGTCAATTAGTGGAAGAAAATATCATCAACGAACCAGTTGCAAAAAGACCATGCTTAGATTCAAAGCTTAGTAATAAAACTCTAAGGTCAGACTTTAATTTGAAAATGGACCAAGATTCAATGGATGCCATATTAAATTGTATAAAATTGGATTCACCAATTGTCAATAAAGTAAAGAAGAAATATGATTCTCCTAAGTTGAATAATGATTCCTTTGATAGTATCATTGGTAATTTAAATGATAGTGCTCTGGACAGGTTGACCCAGGCACCTCCTAAACCAGATAAAACCAAATTAAACATGAAATCAAGTACATCTGCAGACAGCAATAGTTGGACTATAAAAGAATTGATTGTACATGATGATAGCAGTCCTTCTTCAAAGTATTTTTTTGGTCGCCATAATTCAATGCCAGTTTCGCCAACAGTAACAAATAGAAATTTACCATCAACTAGTGGCATGGTATTTGGTAGATACAACTCTATGCCATTTGGAAATGATGCAAATGCAGAAACAGGTAATTTCTCTTATGTTTATATACATAATTTATATTCTTTACCCAACTGTGCAAGATGCAGGGTCATGTATATATAAAAATCTGGTGTTACAGTGTTTGTGGTCACAATCGTCTAAAACTGCTAAACTGAATTTTATCAATTTGTTTGTGTATATTTGGTAACTATGAGAATAATTTGTAAAGTATACTTCATACTGCTCCTCTGATTGGGGGGTGTCCCCCATCCAGATGATTTTTTTTTATGGCAGAACAATGTTTGCAGGCAACTAGCATTTTAGCTAGCTTTAGTCATCTGTGTATGTATTTATGTTTATTTATGATATTGGGTATAAGTATGTCCAATTTCATTGTTTTCTTTTATGACTATTTCTAATACTCACTGGTATCCTTTTCAATGCATAGGTGCATTAAAAAGTATACCAGTTCAGTCATCTCTACACCAACCTAAGGTAGACTGGCAGAGAATGCCGTTTCGTATTAAGTCTGCCTGTGTGCATATTGTGCATAAAGTATAAATATAAAATAAACAATGATAAGGAATAATGATGACATTTCTAATTATTATACTTATAAACCTTTTTCAGAGTCTGGTGATTCTCCTATAAGATGCACACCAGAAGAAATAAAGAAAAAGCACCAGCTTGCCAGAGAAAAATTGATGGCCAAAAGATTATTACCTTTCACAGCATCACAGAAGGTCATTCCATCTACTCTACCTCCACAAGTAACTTTAGAACCAAATAACTCAAAAAAGAATCCGGAGCTTTCGAAAAACAAAGAAACAGCTGTTGCTAGGAAGTTCCAACCCCGGATCCCCAGTACAGTTATAAGTTGCCAAAAGCCCCTTGTTGAGATAACTCATCAGAAAAAAAATCATAATGGTGCAGACATAAAGTCTATTATTGAAAAGAAAAGACAGGAAGCATTAATGAAGTTGAGGCGCCGACAAGTTCAGAGCAAAATGATATAATATTGAATTTAATATTTATTAAGGAACTTAAATTATGTTCAGTGATTTGTAATCATAAGTGATTTTATACATGATGGTGTTATCAGAGTAATGATTATTAAAATATTGTTTAACAATCGATTATATCTACTTTCATTATCTCTCATTAGCATAAATACACACTCTGGCTCTAAGCACCAAATCGTTCTACCTATAAGACCATGTGATTTTTTTTTTTTAAAAAGACAACTCCCACATTAGGAATAATTCCTGTGTCGCGGGGGGCTTTACAAAAATTCAATCAACCGACACAGTTTTGTCCCGTGTGGGAATCGAACCCACGGCCTCCGGTTCAGCAGTCAGGGTCACTAACCACTAGACCAACAGGCCCGTCAAGTCACATGCTGTTTTTCCCAAACAGGATAATGTAAATGTAAATGTAAATCACTAATAGATGTCTAGAGTTTTTGCGGCCATCATGTCTGTAAGGCACAACAATAATTCCTAGTGCCGGAGTTATGTTTACAAAAAAAAACATTATAAAGAAAAAAAGTTACAAATTTTGCTCGAATCGAATTAGTCTAAAACAAGTTCATTGAAATTGCTCGAAGCAGGAAAGGGTTATGAACATCATTCAATTTAAAAACCAATTTATTATTTTGATTTCAGTAGGTAGGTAGGTGTATTCCACACACCTTATTGTTTTAACCAAATTGGTTCATAAAAGAGAATAAAAAGAAGTTTCTTTAATTCAGATTTTTGGCCACGCGCCGGCGGTGGTACATATTACAACAATTTATTAAAGGTTTGTTGTGCATTACAGTGCTTCTCAAACGGTGTCAACGCTCATGAACACTTGCAAATCAAGAGGTGGTTTTCAGTGAGGCCATGGCATTACTACGGTCAAGCCCGCCCATTCATAGCTAAGTATGGAAATGGGGTTTTAGCGGCCCTTGCCTATACGGTTAAATTGAGAAGTAGGTGGAAGCTCAAGCTTAACCCGCTTGAGCTTCCACCTACTTCTCAATTTTTAAAATAAGATAGAACCGGATAATAGGAAATCCAGCAAAAGAAGTAAAAAACAGTACTTGTAGTATTGAATGGATAAATAAGTATGATAAACTCTCTCTCTTTTACATGATTTATGTGGCCAATGCATAACACATACATACATA
The DNA here is from genome assembly GCA_947561695.1 of Tyria jacobaeae. Lineage (NCBI taxonomy): Eukaryota > Metazoa > Arthropoda > Insecta > Lepidoptera > Erebidae > Tyria > Tyria jacobaeae. The sequence goes on along the minus strand of OX387225.1, from coordinate 12,700,167 downwards.
TATGCTCACGTCCAGGGAAGGCTGAGGCAACATTTGCCCGTTCAATATTCATGAAAAGATGAACGAAGAGTAACTATGTAAAGGAATTCATACAGCTTTTGTGAAGGAGCAAGTTGTTGCCTGCCTACTGATCAGTTCGACAGTTTGCTATAGAAGGGCCAAGTTAAAAGCACCGAATATACTGTGAGTTTTAATTTTATTTATCAAGGTATCCAAAACTGTACGTTGGAAAAGAATATTCTTCTGGTCAATTTACATACAAACATTTTACTCAAAATAATATAAACTGTAAACAAGATAACTCCACAACACTACCAGTGTCTCATGGCAAATAGTTATGTGTTAGTAATAGATTACACTTTAAATTTGCTTATTTAATATAGAAGTACTTATTAATAACTACTGTAGTATAGTATTTATCAATAACTTATAGTGTATTATAGCTTGTTTCTCAACATTTTAAACTTTCATATTAATTACCACCCGTACCTGAATATTCTTTGGCGGCCCTAGGGCTTTTGGAGCGGTTCGCCGAAACCATTAGGCACCGGTCACTGAATCGTTATACATATCAATAAATAAATAGTTTGGTAATTAATATGTGCTACTCGGTTCCGAGCGCCGCACCTCTAGCGTCGTTAAACGAGTGTTGCCTCGGAGCGCCTCAGTGAGCTGGTGTTCATTGATATTTTAACTTATTTGGCTCTGGTCTGGTGAATGCAGTCGAGTCGGTTAAGTAATATTAGATGTGATTTGAAAGGGGGGCTGCATTGTACAATAAAGTCTCCTGTCTACATACACATTTAATGGATACACATAAAATATATGTAAATACGCTTACACAGTCATATGTAAATATGTGCATAAAATTACATATAAACAATATAAATTGATACGGATATATAATAAATATATACATTATACTACCAAGTATGTCACATAGAAATATAGTGCTCTTTTACTAATTTGTTACCATTAGTCAAAGTTTGTGCACGTCTGATGGTCAGTGGCAATGTCTGTGTAATGAACAGACGAACAGCTTTCACTGTGAATGACTTGTCCATAAATTTTGTGGTATGTATCGGCATTTTTAACATGAGATTCTCTGATGATCTGAGACACTTTGAATACGAGACGTACAGAAATTCAAAACGTTTTTTTTTGAGATAGGGTGGAGCGCTTCAGTTGAACAAAATATTGAAGAGAAGTGATAGAAAATGAGTATTCTAGCGAAGGCGTATAGGTAACCACTTGAGCTTAATCCAATATTCAGAGACGTGGTCATATATGCGTAGTTCAAAGATGAACCTGAAACAGAAATTTTGAAGTCGCTCAAGCTAATCAAGTTGGTCCTCGGTGAGATCTGGATAGCTGGCGTCCGCATTATTAAGAATAGGAAAAAGAAGGGATTCTGCTACTGCAATTTTCGTGGCAACAGGAAGAAAATTACGCAGTCTTCTAAGAGACCCTGCAAAAGTAAAAAGTTTTCTACTTATTTCCCGCAATTTTGTACCCCAGGATAGGTCTTTGTCAATATATATTCCAAGGTTTTTAACCGTGTCTTGGAATGGAACGGCTATACCGTCACAGTAACTTTGAGGTTGACTTGACCAATCTATTTTCGATCTCATTTTGGAACTGCCTATAACAATTATTAACGTATTTGTTTTTATTGTCCTATTAAAGTTGGACGAATCAGAGAAATGTGTATTATGAAGATCAATGTCTACGTCTTTGGGAATCTTGTCGAGATTTTCCAACTCCTATATATAGCTATATCCTATATATCCTATATATACTTTACCATTTTCTACTGAGGAGTGAATATGTTGGCGTTGTGCATTCCTACACATCTTATTGCAGTGATTTCTCAAGATAATATTATATATTTCTCCAAGTTGTCTGTAGTTGGGCGTCTTTTAAATTTAGCCTTGGCAGTTGATTTTTTAGTGAGTAACATTTTAATTTCAGTAGTGAGATAAGGTGACGGAAGGTGTTTTATTTTTATTTTGCTGATGGGGGCGTGTTTGTCGTAGAGATTGGTCAAACTTTCTGAGAGTATTTAGATTTTTGTATCTACGCAATCTGTGTTTGTCTAAGGACCCCAATTTATGTTGGCAGCATCACTGCCAAGACCAACCAAATTCATGCCACGAAAATTGCGCTGCAAAAGTATTTTAGATTTAGCTTTGGATGGCCAAATTTAATATGATAAAAAGAGGACTTCATGGTAGGGAAATGAATCAGCTGAATATTGACCATGTTTTTCAACATGTTCTAAGCAAGATACAGCGATAATATCAAGAAGAGAAGGTGTACAGTTAAGAAAATGATGAATAGCATTAGGAAAAATAGAAAGGATATAAGACTCCAAACTGGAACGTAACGAGGAAGAGAGAGAGTCATTTTTAAGGAAACATAAAATCTCCTGCGAGGATAGTGTGACTATGCGATTCAATGATTCGAGGATAATGTCTAGAGAAGAGAAAAAAGGAATATGAGATGAGGAACAATAATAGATACCAAGAGGGATTGCGTGATGGAGTTCAACTTCAATAAATTCGCCTGCATTAGAAGGCGGTGGCTGTGTTGATACATTTAAAATGCAGAAATCATATGTGTTTTAAGATAAATAGCCGCCACCACTACTATATGTGCGGTCATTTCTGATAACTTGAAATCCGGGAATGGAATATGATACTGAAGGGAGACATGGTTTTAGACATAACTCAGAAACACAGATGGCATGTATATTCGCACAGTCAAAGGCAGCCAACAGATCAGGAAAATGAGCCGGTATACTCTGGGCACTAATGTAAACCATATTAATTATATATTGCTTGCTCATATAATTTTATAAAAAAAATATAGAACATTATTGATAGATAGAATATGATGATATATAGAAATGAAAGCTAGCAGGGAAAACCATAAGGCAGGAGGGAAGTGAAGACTTTCTATAGGTTTTTTATTTAATTGTTTCTGATGATAGTATCATATTTTTTTTTTAGGATTGTGCGCATCACAACTATGTTACAAAATTTTGATCGCAAAGCGTTTTTTAATATGAATGAACAGAACTGTTATGTCAACTACTAAATCAGATAGATTAATTATTGCATCGCAGATACACCTTTCATTTGTTTTTTTTTTTTTAGACGGGGCCTACGAGCATCCAGGTCACTTGATGGAATGTGACTACCGCTGCCCATGAACACTTGCAACTCAAAAGACGCCAGAGAGTTTCGGGGGCAGGGGTTAGTCCTGCGGTAACCTCACTCAGTCGGTGAAACTAAACGCAAGCATTGCTTCAAGACAGGGTTTTTAATCTAGGTACAATTTGGAATTTATAGGACTGCCAATTTGAAAACTCGTACTACGTAATTTTTTTTTATTCGCAACTAATTTATTATATGTATAGTATATTGCCATTAAAAATCATGTTGTACTTCACTATGTTACCTTCTTAAAGCTAAACTACCTTATCATATATTACAGTTTGATGTTATATAAACAAAGACAACAACAGCTACATTTTCTTCTTAAGACCTCTTTGCTTGCTGTTTTTTCACTGTGGGAATGGTACGGTGCTAAAAATATCTGAGAATTAAGAAAAAGACTCAAGGTATCAAAATTATTTTCTTAATCACCGTTCAAGTTTTTTTTTGGGTTAGGCGTATGTCCAGCAGTTGACTGCAGTAGGATAATTGATTGATTGAACTCTTACATCTAACAGATGGCAGTCGATATTAACTAATGACTCCAATAGTATATAGGATACATTAACAGTGAAAATCACCATTTAAAAAATCTTGCAATGAGCCTTTAAGAATCTTATAGACTTCCATTGACAGAGTAATAATCCATATTGATCAAGAATATTTTACGTAAATGATATACATTGGAACATAAATACTGATGTTATTGTTTTACAAAAACAGTACAACAAACAGTAGTGGAAACATGAAGATATTTTTTTATGAGTTTATGATTGAACGCATAGGTAAATAAATACATTGCTTAAAATCTGAATACTACAATACTGAGTAGATATGTCAATGTCAACGTGACAATTGTCAATAGTCAAATCATCAAAAATTTGTATTAAATACAGCGAATTGTGTGAAATTTCCTAATCGATAAAATTTTGTTGTTTTAAACAAGCACTAAAGTTTATAGATATTTTATGAAAGAGCAATAAGTCAATATATTTATATAAACCAAAATGGCACTAAATTATGTGAAACAAATTGCTCTAGCTACGTGTAGAATAAATTCGAAAACATGTATCAATACCCAGAGACAGATTTGTACCAGTCGCCCTTTGAAACTTGGTATGATACCAATTGTTGTAGAACAAACTGGCAGAGGTGAGCGAGCTTACGATATTTATTCTAGGCTTCTGCGTGAAAGGATTATTTGTCTTATGGGTCCTATTAATGATGAAATAAGTTCACTTATCGTTGCTCAGTTATTGTTCCTACAATCGGAATCTAGTAAAAAGCCTGTGCACCTCTATATTAATTCTCCCGGCGGTAATGTTACCGCCGGACTAGGAATATATGACACTATGCAGTACATAACTCCACCTGTTGCCACTTGGTGTGTTGGACAAGCTTGCAGTATGGCATCGCTACTTCTCGCTGCTGGGGCCCCTGGTATGAGACATGCACTTCCAAACTCTCGTATAATGGTTCACCAGCCATCCGGAGGTGTCAGGGGCCAGGCAACGGATATCCAAATTCAGGCTGAAGAGATTTTGAAGCTGAAATCACAAATAAATGATTTATATGTCAGACATACACATTTGCCACTTGAAAAGGTGCAAAGTTCAATGGAAAGGGATTGTTTCATGTCTCCTGTTGAAGCAAAAACATTTGGGTTGATAGATAATGTTTTGGAACATCCTCCATCTCATGCAATGGAGAAACAATGTGCGACTGCAGCATCAAACCCTCCATCGATTGCCCCGGCTCCAGCTTGAAACTGACAACTGAATATAACTGTATTGGCTTGTTTATGTACCTACAATATGTCATAATTCCTCAGAAGTCATTTTAAGATTAGATTTACACTGCCTTATTATAAAGTAAGCTAGGAAAAGAATAATATGAAATCTGGGTTAATCCATTTAACTTATATTTTACATTGTTTCTGCTAGTTTTAAACTTCTATTTTGTAATAAGGTGGAACATATATTTATTATGTATTAGTTTTAATTGCATGATTAGCCACAAAATCTCAAAACCGAAAATGTTGTTAGTAATATTATATTTATGATAATGATTAGAAAATATTTATGATAGTAAAATATATATTTTTTCTAAAATGTTTAGTTTCATTTTTAGTTTTATTTTTTAAGATCAATGTATGAAATTATGCAAAATAACAAAAAAGGGCTTATGTTTCATTCACTATACATAAAACTTACATATTTAACACTATTAATGTACATATGTTCAGTGGTCTATGGTGTAGTGTTTAGTGATCTGACTGACTTTGAGTGACTGATCAATTCTGGCAGTTTGACCTCAATTTTTTGCTTAAGTCTAATTAGTTTTTGGCAGGAGAGATCCAAATTGATGGTTTGCCTGGCGGTCATAATGAATGATGCCCTTTCAATTCCACCATACACATAGCATCACCTTATTGCATGTTAATCCTGGTTTCCGAAGATCATGGTCAAAGGGTAGTCAAGCTCCACAGACCATATGTGGAGCTGGACTACTCTTCGACCATGATCTTTTTCGCACGTTCTCGTCGGTGATCCACTTATCATCACCAGTGATCAATCTTTTTCAATAGAGAATCGCAAATGTGTAAACAATTTATTAGGTTTCTTTAAGTGTTTTTTGTTTTTTTTATGGGTCAAAACTGATTTGTGGTGTATCCTCAGTTCCTCGGCTACTTCGTAACTACTGATATGCCGATCTTGTTCCACTTTTTAGGGCTACGACTGAGAGACCAAAATCGCATGAACAAACTTTGTGCCACTCTTACAACACTGCATTAGGTCATTATAAACGTCATAAAAAAAATTCGCTCATTTTACTCTTTTTTGTAATGCTTCAGAATGTATCAAATTGTTAGATTTACTAATTTTGGCTGACAGCTGACATCTTGTAATTGTGCTGCGAAGTGCTCGCGCTTGATTCGCAATGAGCTTGTTTCACTCTTTGCTGTAAAACATAAGTGATCCCAACGTGATTGGCAGCACTTTGTCATTATTGATCAGGGACAATGGAGTTTCATCCTGAAATCATCATCGACCTTAATAAGGATACTCTACGGCAAAAGTGACCTTATTATATAGTAAATATGACAACGAAATGCCATGCCAGGTAGCTTATCATTGTTCGCACCTGTTACCCCTACTAAAGTTTGTAACCAATAAATCTTTCTTCCATTACATGCGTTGTATAACCATTTCTCAAGAACGTCCATTAAAACTCGATCTACCATAGGGTACTTTAAATTCAAATAAAAACACTTACATTAGTTACAAAAATCCTCTGTGAAACAGCTTGTTGGCAATAATAGCGCTCATTTTCATAACCAATATTTATATTATAATATTGAGTAATGTGTACAAATTAATATTTTTTAACATTATATTATATACTAACTATCTTACCTAGCTATCCTATATTATTGGACAGTAGTAGTTTCTATAAAAATATTCTTCAGTTTTTTCTTAAATGTCATTTCTTAAATCTATTTTGTTAAATATTAATGAAGTCAAGTACAGCCGGTTCTCTTACCATAATAATTTCTTATTGGCGGTATCATATATTTACCTTGTGCAATTTTAATTAAATCTTATATCTTTAAATGAGCAATTCTTTGTATATATAATTGGAATCTCGGAATCGGCTCCAACGATTTTCATGAAATTTAGTATATAGGGGGTTTCGGAGGCGATAAATCGATCTAGCTAGGTTTCAGTTTTAGAAAAACGTCGTTTTATCCGTGTTTTCAGGCAATGAAAAACTTCTACAATATCATTAGTATACGAAGGTAAATTTCGCCACCATCTATAAGGTTGTTATAGGTCAGGTGGGAAATAAGGCGGTCCCGTAACCAGATTACCCCGGTTTGAGTCCTGATGATTATTTTATTTAACGTTTTTTTTCGTTGTTTTACACGATTTACCAAAAAATACCAAAGCAAAGCAAAGCTCGGTTATCCAGGTAAAAAATAAATATCAGATTTATGAACCACAGCTTGTTTGTATTTGGTTATAGAATACTGTTCAAATCCAATTTTGTATTCTATTTTTTCGTGTACCGGTAGTATTTTACTATTCAAAATCGTTATATTTGCAATTGTTTTCATCATCATCATCATCATCATGAGCCTATCGCAGTCCACTGCTGTACATAGGCCTCTCCCATTGCACGCCACTTCGATCTATTTTCGGCTTCTCGCATCTAGCTCCTGCCAGCCACCTTGCGCAAATCGTCACTCCTCCTGGCCTGTGGGCGTTCCTACGCTACGTTTGCCGAGACGCGGTTTCCACTCAAGAACTCGTTTTCGTCAACAGTCGTTGATTCTGCGGCTAATATGGCCAGCCCACTGCCACTTCAGCCTTCTGATCCGGTGGGCTATGTCCATTACTCTGGTTTTCTGCCGGATCCCCTGATTCCTGATGTGATCCCGTAAAGAAACACCGAGCATAGTCCTTTCTATAGCACGATGAGCAACTTCGAGTTTGTGGACCAGCCGTACCGTAAGTGTCCACGTTTCGGCTCCGTTTGTCAGTTGTTTTATTCTATCTAATTGTGTTTTAAATGTAAGGCCGTAACTGCTTATCCCTAATCCCGTAGCTCTCGTAGCATTATCTTTATTGTTTGTCACAATTTGATTTCTATGTTTCATAAATGATTTAATTTCACTTGAATGGGGGCCTTGAGGGCTGAGCCTGGTATATACAACATATGATACCGGAGTGGACGGGTAAATTCTGTTGATTAAGTTTCCTTAGACCTTTATCCAGATTCATACAGATTTTAGCTGTTACAGAGTTTTTAACTTTAATGATAATAGTTTTGTGCATTTCATTTTGTACATTTTGATGTCAAAAACTAACAAAAATTTGCCGAGTTTCCACTGCGATAAATCCAATCCAGTCTTCAAATAATTTATATATATTTGGAGTTTGAAAGTAACGTTTCAGATCTATTGTACTTACTTTTTATATATTTGTGCTGAGAGAGTAAGAGTTTTTAATATGTGTTAGCAGAAAGAAATACTATATTTTGTGCACAATTATGGTGTTGTGGTTAACGGAAACAAGAAAGTAGGTTGTTCATCCAAAACAATGGTTGTGTGGCGACGTCCTTTTATAATCTATGGAAAGGCTTGGACGTTGCGGAGTGGAAGTCATCGTGTGGTTGAATGGTCGGGGTGGCGCATGCGTCAGGAGGCGGTCGATATGTGGTGACGTCAGCGGGAGTCAGGCCTCAGTCAGCCGACGTCGGCCACCGCGTTAACATGTGGCTGCAATGCTTGGCTGCGACGTTGCTAATAGCCGCGGCCGCGTCCCGCGAGGTCTTTACCAACACGTTCCTGGTGCGTTTCAAGAGGTCTGTAGCGCACGACGAGGCTCAGCAGTTGGCGCTGCGCCACGGTTTCGACAGTCTCGGGCCGGTGAGTAGCGACCACGTGATTATACGTAAACATACAAATAGACAGCGTCATATTTCGACTCCTATAGCTCCTTGTGTAAAGAAATGTCCCTATCGGTTGGACTTTTCGTTTATTACTTTTACGCCTTTATAAGTTTACATACTTAAATAACAAATACGTTCGTCGTATTTATTCTTTTGAGTATTGAAGCTTCTGAAATATGTAGTTGGTAGCTAGTTTTATTGGAAAACTTTGTTTACAATACTTAAATGAAATTCCAGCAAGAGATTTTGAATACCATGTAGAAGTTATCAAGACTGATTTCAGTTGAGGATTTGATTATATTTGTAGGTTCAAGAGTACCTGAGTGATGCTTAAATGCTTGTGACTCGTATCGTTGCTAGTACATCAATTTTAATATTATTCTAAAGTTATTATAAGTATGTACTTTGGCTGCTTGTTTGTCGTCCCGCGCGCCACAACTACCCAAGGTAAACCGTTTCTACTGTTTTGAAACTAGTTTTTTAATAGCACTTTTAATGGAATTAACTTGCGGTTTATTTGGCTTGTATAGGTCATCTATTCTAAATGGTTTATCTAATCCTGTTTCGGTATATACTTATTACTTACTCTTATTCGTTCATGAATTTAAACACTTTTAATTGCATGAACGTGCTATGAAGATAACTATAATATTCTTTCTTTATTCTTTTTAAAATCTCAGCGTTAGTTAACAAGTGAAGGATGTTATCTTGATAAGTTTTTCTTTTGTTTCCCTCGTCTAGTAAGGTACTTGAAATAACAGAACATTAAGACGTCTAAGACGAAAAATCTTTAGTTGAGGCTGGTCATCGCCTAACTGCTACTTCTTTAAAAGCTTTCACGTCTGTTATATTAAATTAATAAATGCCACATTGTCCTTATATAAATTGTTGCGCTAGTAACAATGCAACAAGATTTTTATTTAGATAGATAGATAACTCTTTATTTGTGCACTATTGTTACAGGAAAATATAATTTATTGAATACACGGGTCAGATATACATACAATGTACAATAGGCGGTCTTAATGCTGTATGCAATATCTTCCAGGCAACGTTGAGAGCTAGAATCAACGTAGTGGAACAAGCAACTGGCTTATTTACTAGTGGTACTGACATAGCTTGACTGACTACTCTCGACAATTCAAAAATACATGTAGTTCAAATTGACAGGAAAATATATTAAATATAAGTGTATATTTAAAGTTTTAGTCTTTATAAACTAAGCTATAAATATTTTAATGCTATATATAGAAAGTCGGCAAAGCAGAGCGTCAAGCACGCGTTTTGATTTTTCTTTAATTCAAGCGCGAATTTTCATCATCCCGTTCACATAGCGTGTTTTCATCTGATACATGCCATAAACTAGACAAACGCTTACTGAATAACATATCGATACTCGTAAAACTTATGGGAAACTTCTAACCTAATTTCATATTAGGTAGTAAGTATTTATTCTCAATATTTATACAACATTGACCCATATATGTTACTAGTTAGTAAAATTTCCTATCTACTTACAAATTTGGCCTGACTTGTTTGTCTTAAGATGAATTCGTTTTTTATAGTATAGGGGGACAGATGACCACACGGGTCACCTGATGGTAAGTAACAACCTCCGTCCATGGACACCTGCAACTCAAAGAGTCGTAAGTGCTCTGCCCGCCTTTGAAGGTGATGAGAGATGGGCGATGCGTTGAGGGGAAAGAGAAGAGGGGGATGACTAGATGGGAAAGAGTAGAGGGCGAGTTGGGCCTCCGGAAACCACACTAATTTCAAGAACGTGCAACTCAAGCTTGCCGTAGTTTAATAGTATTAGAAAAAAACTTTTGTAAATTAGATTCATGATATAGATGTCCTTTCTAAGTTACATCAAGTGGTTGTAGTCAGTTTTAATACTGGTGAAATTACTAAATACCTCTGCCTAACTCTTTAGCGATACAGGCGTTAACGCATATATGTATGTCGTACTGCTTCATCATTGGCGCCTGAGGCCGCCTCCATCATTGAGGTGATGACCCGTTGAAAGACTTAATATAATATTATCAAAAGAAAGAGAGACTTAAGCAAAAAAATATTTATTCTACAGATAGATAGAGGGACCTATAATGTAATCTATACTTATATTATAAATGCTAAAGTAACTCTTGTCTACTTTTCGCGGCTTAAGGCGTTATTAAATTTGGCATGTGGGTACCTCCAACTCTAGGGAAGGACATAAACATACCACGTAGTAGAAGCCGCGGACAGAAGCTACTAATAAAACTAGTAAGTAACGTTCAAACCTCCTTAATTCTCCACTCCACTTTATTAAAGTTACTTGGTTAAAAATTAACTGCCATCGTCTGTCCAGTGTCAGTCCTTCGCAATTTATTACGAAAATAGTTGAGTTTGAACTTGTTTAATAGGAAAGAACGTTAAAACTGAACCCTGAACGCAGTTTTTTTAATTGTATTATCTATATGGGCTTAAAATTATGTTTTTTAAGCCCAGTAAAGTCTAGTTATGTCTATACACTATTCTATATTATTATTATTAGTAGTAATTATATGTATATCTATTCTGTATTCAAGATCCAACTCAAGATGTGTGATGTGTGTATTACATTTCATAGATCTTATAATTCCTTAAATATGAAAAAGGGCTATAACTAATGATCTAACTGATTACTTTTTATTTTATTTAAAGTGGCTTATTGTTAAACTACGAGATGTTTCATTAAGCACTCCTATTTGGTTCGAGCTGTTTGTGGTATATTATTTTATTTATGGTATATTATTTTATTATAATGTGTAATGTTTGTGGTATATTATTTTATTATATTATATATATTCACTATTCTCATACTAAAATAAATACGTTTGATGCGATGATATGACCAATTAACGTTTTTCTGGTCTAGCAATTTTAAATTTCTTGAGCATATATGAATTAAAAACCTTCAACAACATTATTAAGAATAAACGAGTCTACAGCATGACACAAAATTTTCGAACTTTTCTTTTCGAAATTATTCTTTTGCTGTTTACTTATCTAGTAAACAGCAAAAGAATAATTTCCTAATTAAAAACACCGAGCAACTAACAAGCATTTGTTTATTTATGTGTTTTACGTTGTTAGTGTTTTTTTAGAAAAATAAAAACTTTAATTATATAGAAAACATTACTCTTCTATATCTCATTTAGAAAGAGTGAGTTGGTATGTGGCGTTTTCAACAATGATATTGCCGTTTTTCAATGTCGAGGGTACACATGAGCGTGGCTGCCAGACAAACGGTCAAAAGAATGCCAACCGCAACAAAATTTCATGCGGGTAGTTCAACGCTCTGAGTATTACGTGCTGCGTGTGCAATGTAGAACACTACGTTCTAAATTTATAGTTTGCGGCTGTGACTCTCAAATAACGTAACACCACAAGTCGTTTATCTTCTTATACATTTTAAATCGATGTTAGTTCGTTCCTAGCTAATGTCCTTCTGTACCGTACATCTGATCATCATAAAATAAACGTTTCCAGGCGTACAGAAAACGACATAAGGTATCTTTCTTCTGGTAAAAAAGTAATGTTCAAGATAGACAAAATATCGTTTACAGGAGTCGAGCCGCGAGGTAAACTTACTTTAACCGTATAATAACGGTAATAATTTATTAAACCAAAGAATCTACGTAACATAGGATAATAATGTATATTATAAAAACCTACGTGTATACTTTACAAAAAGTGGGAATTTATATAGATTCAGCTAACCTTCCTTACAAAAATAACTTTTAACAATAACTATAAATATATTTGATTAAAAGCCCTCCAACGATTCGATAAGAGTTGATGATGATATAGACACAATATACATACAATATAAATACATATAGACAGGACAAAGTATAACCTCCCTCTTTACGCGTCGGGAGTTAAAATATAAAGTTACAAAGAAAGAAATTAAAAAGTAAATAATACATACCCCGTTTACTAAGTAATTGACTTTGAATCTTCACCAAATAAACTACACCAGATAATTAAAAGTACTCCGTAAAATAATGCTATTATTTTTATTAAAAATTTTATGTAATTGCTTGAAAATGGCAAAATTAATTGCTCAAATTAGTTTGGGAGCGCTCCATAAAAAAAACTAGAAGTAGTGAATTTTCAAAATTTGAGTTCTTATATATGTAACTATACTCACGCCTATATACAGCCCAAAGGGGTAGGTAGAGGCGTATCAAACGCCCACTACTTGCCAAGCTAAATTTAGTCCCACTAACATACTAGGAGTAAGTACTGTAGGATTATGTTAGTTTACTGTATATATACAGTCTGATAAGTTAGACGCCTTTTACAACACCCATTAATTTATATTAACAAGCAAATTTATATTAGCTAGCAAATTTATATTAGCTAGCAAATTTATATTAGCAAGCAAATTTATATTAGCAAGCAAATTTATATTAGTTAGCAAATTTATATTAGCTAGCAAATTTATATTAGCTAGCAAATTTATATTAGCTAGCAAATTTATATTAGCAAGCAAATTTATATTAGCAAGGACATTTATATTAGCTAGGACATTTGTATTAGCGTTTGCCTGTTATACACCACCGGGAACCAATCGTTCTTTTCCCGATCTTTTTTCCTGGATTAAAATTTATCCCATAAACAAGCCCTAACTTGATTACAATGGGATAGCCGCAGGAGTATACTCTAACAAAAAAAAAATCGGTCGACAGCCGTCAGTATCGATTAACATATATAAAAAAAAAACATTCAAATCTCCTTCTTTTTTGATGTCTGTCGGAAAAAAACCTAATTAAACTTTAGCGAAGAGCATCATGGGAACTGACAGAGATAAGGTCAATACTTGGTGGAATTTGAAGGGCGATATTTATGTGTATTCCGCTTAGTTAATAGAAGGCATATGTCTGCTAGTCAGAGACTTATATTCGATCATATATTAAGCAGTTTTTAATTATTTAGTTGTGCATTTGCTGCAATTAAATTAAGGAATAATAAAAACATTAAGGAATAATTTGTGCACCTGAGGCCCCGTCCTTCATGGCGGAAAACTGTGTGGGTTTAGTGGGTTTTTGTCCGATATACCATCTCACCGTGAGGCCTCGGCGAGATGATGATCCGTGGGGTTTCCACACAAAAAAAGGGAATAATATGTGTATTTTTCACGTGAATCGGTGTTTCCAAACTTACATTATATTTGTAAATACACTGCGATTGAGCTGCTATATTCTACACACACTAACTAATGTTGGAATATAAACTCTCGAGAGGCGTATATATTAAATAGTAAATGAATATTATAATTTCAAATTTCCATGGGCGGTGGTAGTCGTTTACCATCCGGGGACAAAAAAAATAACTATTTTGGAGACACACAAACAACAAACATAAAAAATACACACGTAATTTAAAAACCCTTTGTTTTCAAATAAATTACTTTCCAATGATTTGTGAACGACGATTGTGGCATGAACAGAGTGAGAGTGTAGTGAATTGAAGTGAATCCATAGGGTTTGAAAATTTTAATTAATTTCGTGTACATCGAAAAGGCCTTATTATTAATCTGTTCAAATAAAAAATACTTCTATTAGAGCGAGCGATTTCTACTTCAAAAGCTTCTAAAAGTTTCCTTAAAATGAGAGAAGCGGCAAAATAAAGTATTAAAGTATATTTCTTCTCTTAGAATAATGTAATTTATATTTCATCTATACTCTGTACTGACGTGGGTGCCAATCTTATTTAACAATAAATAAAGCCAACGATATAACACATGATTACTTGCTTCAAACACTTCGGGCGAGGAAATTGCTAGACGTGTTTCTGTGTAGTATGAATCATATTACGAGCGCGTTCGTTTGCTCTCATCATTAGATTTCCATATATGTATTACAAAATATATATTTAACTTTACAGTGTATATATAAGGAAAACCCTTTGTATGATTATGAATGTTAAAATCATTCTTTATAACATTCTATTCTCTTCAAATAAGGATCGTCTACACTTTTTGATTATTCGTAGCCTGTTGCTACGGCTACGATGTAGCATTAGACATACATGCATAAATTCACACCTGTTTCCCCGAAGAAAGAGACGTTTCAAACGCCATATTTGTGCCATAATTTAGTCCCATTTACGTAACAAGGGGGCGAGCCTATTGCCATCTTCTGCACACTGTATGACTGTATATAGACTGTCTATAGATAGATAACAGTCCGGTTCGAATTCGTGTGTCTCTGTGGAGTAGAATTGGGAGACCCTACCTCTTCCCGTGGGTGTGGTAAAAGGAGACGATTAGTTATAGTTATTATTGAGAAGGAATGAAATGAAAAATGCGGAAAAGAATCTTGAAGCAATAAGGTATTTTTCCTAGACGGATAGTTCAAATTTAAGGGAGGACTTCGCTTCTATCTAGACGCGACGATACTACATAAATACCTAAGTTATAATTGTAAATACTTAACACGATTGAGGTTCATCACAGCAGCCTGCTGCTTCTGTGATGAACCTCAATCGTGTGTTTCATCTGCTCATAAAAACAATTATCAATTATAAACTTTGTAAACATGTTATATATATAAAAAGTATTCATTGATATTATAACCTTAGCCGATATATATTTTTTTAATAGGTTTTTGTTAATAATCATGACAATGTAATGATATTAAATAAAGTATTTAAACAAGAGTTGCGCCGCTTTCGCGTACTTCTAGTTACGTGATGGTACGAGTAAGTGACAACAGCCGAGCATGGAGTTACGAGTAGTAAGTACTCTATTCGGCTTTGAAGGAGATTAGGGGGGAGGGAAGAGGGCTACTTATTACTCCGGTCAAGCCTTCGCATTCGTGCCATAGCGTGGCTCTCCCACTGTAAGTAAAAACTGCGTAGTAAGTTCTATATTGTATTACCATCGCCATTTCGCATAGTAAGCTCGCCGCGTTGCGTCACTCTCTTACCCAAATTGTATTTATAACATGCGATGCAGTCCGAAGCCATGTGCGTGCTCGATAACTTCAATGCCAGTGATCATTACTATTGTCAAGGATAATTGAAGAGCACTATCTTTCAACCTTCAAGGTAATATGCCACTCTAGTGAATGACTGATGTTAACTACATGAATTTTTAAATGGAGGACGTCATAAAGTTATTTTTTATGGTATTTGTTCAATATCGATTTTAAAGAAACTGGGAAAACCATGTAATAGATTACTACGTTGTATGTTTTTTGTAATAATGAAATACAAATAATAAAATAATTATTACATAGATGTATGGAGTATGGCATTACACTACCAATGTGTGTATACCAGGTTCACCACCAGAGAGGCTTTTGTGAAGGCAGTGTTTATTTTAAATATAAATATTATAATATTTTTAAATACTTTACTACTACAAAATCTAAATAAAATACTCTAGGATAATTCTTACGAACGATCTACATGACTTGTGACTCTTGAGTTGCGGGTATCCATTGGCGGGGTTGTCACTTACCATCAGGTGACCCGTCTGCTCGTTTGCCATTATCCCATAAATAAATAGGGTGTTAAAGAACAGATAAGTTAATATAGTACAGGCTTAAGAACACGGATCTTTTTCTGAATACATACATAAATGATAACATGATATATGTATGTATCATCTAAAATATAGATGATACATATATCATGGTATCATTTCACAAATACCATGATATATATATGAATCATACGAATTTACATAGTAAAATTAGTCCAAAGTAAATAGTCATCACTCATACCTACAGATATATTTATACTGAGCAGGTAGTATTGCCCCGCCACATAAGTCATAATATAACAATAATAACTCCACACATCTCACCTACCAGGGTCTGATCCCAAACTAAACAGAGCTTGTGCTATAGTCACCAGGCTGTTGATAATCATACTTATTTGCTTCTAAATATATAAATTTTATAAATAAATTATACCCAGACACAAAACAAATACTCCTGTTCTTTTAACATTTACTTGTCTTGGGTAGGAATCGATACCCACGACCTCAAGCTTAGCCATCAGGATCACTAACCAGTAGCCGAACATGGCAAGTCAAATACGTTAAAAGGACCGAGTGGTGTCGTGGTCCAGATAGGAACGAAATTCCTTATTATAAGAAAAGGTTCAAGTTTCCGTTGTTTATGATACTTCTACGAGATGGCAGTGTTACATGATGTTTTATTTTAAAACAAAAATCCCTAAAATTCTTCACAGTTCATAAAAGAAACACTAGATTGCAGTATTATCAATAAATAAAAAATCTTACGTTACGGACTTTATTTGGCGGCTACGGTACCCCCTGCCGCCCCATAAGGAACTTCGTTCCAAAAACATAAAAGATATTATCAAAAAGAGTGTCCAAGAAATATATATTTCTAGAAAATTCGTATGTCGTGATGTTCTGAGCCGAAATCGGAAATCTTTGCCGTTTGATATTTCCTGGCAACCCGTCCACCAGTAATTTTATACCGAAATTGGACTATTTTGTATACTTGAGTGAGTCTTATGCTTCGTCGCTTACTTTTGCTTTATTTTACGGTTATCGTCGTAATTTTTCGTCTGGAATTGTGTACGCCGTAGCTGATTAGGCAGTCATGACTACTCGAGGGGTACAAGATTCTGTTAGATTATATTTTGTTGAGAGTTGAAAGAGTTGAGGGTCCTTCAATTAAGAAAAGTATTTTTTTAAGAACATGTTCTTATCTATAAAAGTAATACATAATGATATATGTACAATTGTCTAAAAGTTTTGAGCTTGTTTGTAAGTTCCCTTGCGTGATCTATTATGTATATATCTAAAAAAAGCTCCTCTTTCTGTTCTCAATTCGACTTAATGTTTTTATTTGTGTGTGACGCATTATAAAATAATATGTACGGTAGTAGGTACCTCCACAAACTTGATCCTATTTAGATTTGAGAAATTTCCTGTAAGGGCAGAAAATGAGGGTACAAACCATATTTCTTGTTATGAATCATTAACCTTTAGTTTTTTTTTGTTTTTAAAACCATTTATTGAAACGACAAAATAAGTTAGGGATTTTTAACACTAAAATAACCACAGTACGACGAGTTCTAAGTCGTGTCGTAATTTCTTTCTTCTTTTTTTTGTAGACAAATACCATATATGAAACTAATGTGTTACACAGCTACATTGTCCGCACGTATTTGTATTTATGTAAAATAGTACTTACCTGTAAAGAGCTTTAATTGGCTAAATGTTATATATTACTGTTACCATTTCGATGTAGAAGCTGTTAGTTTTTCTTCAAATAAATAAATAAATTTCTTACTAAACGATTTCTGATCTTGGCAAGCATGATCCGTATTACATACTGTTTTTATGTAAACAACAAATTCAGTAGGAAAACAACATAACAAAAAAGCTGTTAATATTTTGAATATAAATAAGTTATACACGGCCGTTTGATCCCAAAGTAAGTAGAGCTTGTATTCAGACTACTGACAAACACACGTATATATTTCTAAATACATACATATTATCGAAAAATTACACCCGACATAGATCAAATGATCATGCTCATCACATAAATATTTGTCCTGGGTGGGAATCGAACCCCCCTCGGCTTAGCAGTAGCAGGATCGCTAACCTCCGAATCTACGAATGTATTAAATTACATTCATGGCTCGAAACCTTGAAATTGCTTCAAGAAACTTTATAAAACTTCATTTAATATTTTTCAATTTCATTTCATTTACATTACCAAAAAAAAAATAGTACGCTTATATTTTACAGACTTCAAGTTTTACTTAGAATTCTTGTAATCTATACAAAGAAGTAAAATTAGTATCTGTTTGCAATATTAAAATAAAACAATACACGGTATATATATCAAAACAACATTTATTAAAATTTTTGTCTGTCTCTGTCTGTCTGTTTGTTCTGACTAATCTCTGAAATGGCTGGAGCGATTTTGACGGGTCTTTCACTGGCAGATAGATGATGTAATAAAAAGTAATTTAGGGTACTTTTATTTTAGAAAAAAAAATAAAACCAATCAAAAATTGAATATCTGTAATTAGTCTAGGTATTTTAAGTTATCGTAAACTCAGCGAACTGAACAATAACTTTTTTGTTAAATTCTACGCGGACGAAGTCGCGGGTAACAGCTAGTAGGAAAATATGTTAGTTGTATTTAAATTCAATAGCGTGTTTGCGAATGGTGATACTTAAGTGAAGTCACAAACACTTAAATGTCTTAACAATATAAAATATTATAATCTATCTATCTCATGTTATTAACGATATCATTCCTTCCACTAACGTCCCTTTCAATATACTACAGTAAGCTTACCCCTAATACGTCAGTGGGACATAATTCTAATAAGCAATATGGCCGTTTAATACCTACCCCTTTAAGGATACGAATCCCCTCCCTTTGCGTAGAATGTTCATATGTCACAACATTTTCCTCCACAATATCTTAAAGGTCTCCAGTTTCTTCTCATGAAGTTTTTTCAACAATAAACTGTTATCAGAGTGGATCATTCAGAATATATCAGTTTATTGAATTTCAGTTATCACGGCAAAACTGAATATCTCCTACCCTAGGATTAGGGTTATTACATTTCGAAACTTTTATCATCTAGATATTAGCAACCTTGTCGACTTTAACCACAATGCTTAAAGCTGGCAATTATTGGATCATCGAATCAAATGTATAATCAATCAGACATTAGCAACGGTAATCAGTGTTTGGATCATAATCTCGATTAGTTTGTGTAGTCCATGTACTATTACGATGTGCTAAAAGCTGTTCAATGTAATGATAATTGCAACAAATATCGAATCAAATAAAACCGTAACTGAGTTTGATTACTTCAGTGTTATTGTTGAGCTATACTCGTATATACCGGTGATCTATACTAATAAAATAAAGATAGAGTGTTTGTTTGCTAGTTTAAAAGCCCTAATCTCTGAAACTATCTGTCAGATTTTAATGATTATTTATTATTTTATTAGATAGGGTATTTATTTAAAAATAAGATAGGGTATGAAACAATTGCCATTAATAGGAGTGAAGCTGTGACACAAAACGAAGGTCAAACTGCGGGTCAAACAAACTAAGGTAAACATATATGACATACATAGTGTGTTAAATTGGTTTAATTTCGTACTACGTAATGATCTACGTGAAAGATAAAAATGCAATGTAAAAATAATATTTCAAATATCATGGCTGTTTGCAATAAAGCAAACCCAACCCGATTCATTACCTAAAGTTATAAAGTTCTATCCATTACTATATTGAAACAAGTATTTTCTTCCAAAAAAACACAACTTCCCTACCAATTGTAGTGTAGACACTATAAAGACGAAAAAAAATATTTGAAGATCTCACTCGTTATGATATAAAGATTCTAACCATATCCCATGAATTACAATTAGTTCAGCATTTAAGAAGTAATGGTAGAATTAAAAATCACATGCATGTATAATAAATCTTAAAAACAATTACGACTCTTGAGTGAGGCGGCGGTTGTCACTTACCATGAGGTGACCAGTCAGGACCCGTTCATTGTATGTAATTTGCAACACAAGTAGCTTAAGTTTAACCAAAGCTCTTCTCAATTTATTTGAATAACGGCTGGCTCTAATTTGACCTTCTTATTTATTTAGATTAATCATTAGAGGCAGACAATTTAGATTTTAAATCAAGTTGTATGAAGAGGATTTGTATTGTAATTTACGTTGGTATATTTCTATTATTGTATGCTTTATATCATGTAGTTCCAGAGATTGAATGTTGTATATTGTTTGACAAAGAGAGTTCATGTGTCAATTAGCTAAGTCAATATCAGTTTACTGCGAAAACTGTAGATCTATTTGTTTATTTCCATATGGCTATATATCTGTTGTATCTATTTAAACGAATTGATATTATTTATTTCACTATAGAACTTGCTGTCTATATAAAAATTACATTATGAAGCACTGTTGCCCTTCACTAGATAACACGAACGCGATTGTGTAGTATCTTAATGTTTAAAAATTCACAACCTCAATTCTCTCAATTAGTTCAAATCATCCATCAATGCAGAAGGCAGTCCTTCTTGATACGGCAAATATTGTGAGAAGGTTCCTGCCTCTGGAGCCCTTATAACCGGTAGCTTGGTACCCGATGCCGATGGGACACTATTTTTTAAATTTTTAAATATATTTCGTTTGTTTGTTTATATATATATTTTTTTATAATATAGGAGGACAGACGAACAGTCGGGTTACCTGACGATGACAGTGACAACCGCCGTCCATGGACACTAGCAAATCTAGAGTCGTAAGTGCGCAGCCCGCCTCCGAAAGCAGAGTGGGGGGAGTAAGAGATTGGAAAAAGGGTAGGAGGGATTAGGCCTCCGGAAACCTCACTAATTTTGATTCAAAACCGGTTTTCTGTGAGGCCGTGGCATCGCACCGGTCGAGCCAGCCCATTCATATCTAAACCTGGGTCTACCACCTGAAGATTAATTTAAATGTCTTTTAAGTTAAATTAAGAGAATAATTATAAATAACTTTTTTATACACCACGTTATAATAGAATTTCTAAGTTGAAGCTGTTAGTACAATTGCTATATATATTTTCATCTATACTATGTATGACAGCGATCTTAAAGATATAATTAGCCTTAGTCTGCGATGTGAAAGATTATGTCTGTTTCATAAAAATATCATCATTTAAAAAGTACATCATACATTTCCGAACCGAAACGACCTTCAAACCTTCAAGAAAAGAGCGTACTCCTACCTAAAAGGCTGGCAACGCACTTGTGACTCTTGAGTTGCGGGTGTCCATGGGCGGCGGTAGTCATTTACCATCAGATGACCCGTCTGCTCGTTTACCCCCCCCTATCGCATAAAAAAAAACATAGTGTTGGCTATACGTTAATAACATAGTGTCCATATATTAAAAACTTACAAAATAATACTATTCTCTGAAGGGTCATGAGACTCGAGCAGTGTTTTTCAGAGTCAGAATCTGATTCTTATTCTTATCTTATCTTCGAATCTTATTGCCAGAAATACCAGATATATATAAATATAGGAATTTCCAAATAACTATTTGCTAGAAACATGATTACAGGTTGTAAGGTAATCTTCACTAATATATAAACTGATGAGAGTTTTGTTTGTTTGTCTAAAACCAGTCTGATTAGAAATATGTTTTTTTTTATTAGGTGGAGTATTTGTTAATGTATAATATAGGTTATTAACTTTAAACTTAAAGTTAATAACCTATATTATATATTATTATTAAGAACATATTTCTAATCAGACTGGTTTTAGGTAGGAGCATAGCTGTCAAAGTGCGGGGAACACATTATTGCATAATGTTTAGCAAGATTCACTGCAGTTCGTTTGCAGTTACTTTATTAACTAGCTTTTTAAAATTCTTTATTTAAAAATAAATTCAATTTGGCAACACGTCTTAAGTACTCTTAGCGTAGTTCTCTATAAATTACTTGGCAGCATTAAAACTTAAGTAGGTGGCCTGAAGCTCTAACGTTTACCCACTGCTTAATATATATAGTTTAAATCTACATACCAGTAACTTACATATGTATTGATTACGCATAAACAACCCATTGATGCGAATCATTTTCTCATATAATAAATGAACATCATTATCATATTGACGTCACTGTTTAAGCATCATGAAATTCAAATTCTGCCCACAGACTATATTAATAGTCTGATTAAGTAAAGATTATGTAAATATGCGATTGTTGTCATTCAATTGAGTACAGGTTCAAAATAAGATGCGCATATTTATAAGCGTCTGGTACAGGTTTTATGGGTAAGCAATTATATTGAAGGTCAAAGGCATTGATTAATTTTAGGTTATTACAGGATTTCCTGAAAAAGGAGGGTTCATGTATGTATGTACGCATGTAAGTTTCTTTATTTTAACATTAGATATTTCAACTTAACTTATAAATGCCTGTACAGATGTGTTTAGTATCGTTCGAAAGTTCGAATCCCTATATCACCCTGAGTAACAGGAGCTATAAATACACACATCAAAAGTGTCTCTATGGATCAAGTACGTTTAAGAGTATCACCGCAATTGAGGATTATAATTATTTTTACCTTTTTTGGATCGTTACTGATTCTTTTTAGTGAATTTCAGTATTTGAATATAGAATTTACTTTAAATTTTATTTAAAATTAGAAAATCAACTAGAATCACGATTCCTATAAAAATGTGTAATAGCGTTTATACAAAACCATTAATATATCTCCATCGGAACTGAAAATGATTGCAACGATTTGGAGCGACAACATCATGTGACACAAGAAGAGATTATGAGAGCCGTAGGAATAATGCAAGCTGGTTCCACGCAACGTACTATGGCTGACGGAATCCTACCATGACCGCCACAAGGCGTGTTGGCTACAAGGCTCCACAGCTCTTTAGGCTTGCTGATAAGCGATCAAACCATTCGAAATTGTTTAAGTAAAGTGGATCTGACTTGCTGAACTACTGCTTATACTCCCCAATCCACCTGAATAAGCAATATCCCTTTCCCTCCCTTTCCTGTCAGTATACTTGAAATTTTCACATTTAATTCCCAAAAGTGCTCAGATGACGGTAATAGGTTTTACCCCCGTATTACAGAAATAGGACTACTTTGTAATCGGCAAAAAGGGGGTGTTAATTACGCCTCTGTCTACAGGTTCAGGGATACAGTCGTCTGTGTGTATGTATATTACATACATTTATACATATTACTTGATTGAGTTTTGTGGTTGCTAAACTACTAACTAAAACTTTATTTTCATCACAATAAAATGGGTTGTAGGAGTACGGTAGAGCCCCCGCCAAGTTGAGTAAAAAAGCACAGCCGTACTATCGTTTTCCAGAAAAAAAACATAAAATTATTTGTAAATAAAGATTTACTGTTATCAAGTATTTCGACGAACCAAGTATACTGCCTGTGCCAGTGAAAGGTATTTAAAATTAGTGCGAGACTTGGAAGCATTTTTTATACATAGAATGTTTTTAATGGGATATAGTTTGTTCAGGATCCAAATACTTTTTTTTTTGATTAGCGTTGAGAACTAAAATTCATAAATTGTTTAATGTATAAAAAAAAAGGCTCCTCAAACTTCTTTCATGCATAGCGAAATCACATGTATATATATGGACATGTATCCATCCTATAGCTCTATCAGTCGCAACTGTTTTTTTTAAACTTTTAAATAACTAAAATTGAAACTGTCTTCTTTCTTAAGTGTTATCTCAAATTAGGAATTAACAGTTAATACACCTTGTTCAATAATGGCAAAGTCCGTCTTCAACATTTCATAAGTGTATAAGCCTACTAAAATTATTTGCATGAGTGATTGCGTCAAATTTCTTTATATTTCCTAGACACATATATTAAGAGAAGCATTCCTTAATATGTAAACAATATGAGATAACGCGGTGATTTGTTTTTGAACACATTGATGCCACGACTATTATCAGAATCTAACCCTTAATATTTCGAGTAAACTCAGACCCGAAATAATTGATATTAGTAAATGTCACCAGACACTACCACCAGCTGTAACCCATTACTCACTCACTCTTAAATGTGAAAAAAAAAATCTCAACTCACAGTACTTACTAGTGACATCGCAATGTGGTTTTCGTGTTGCCGTGTGGTTTACGGTGGAGCAGAATAGAGCCATCCCTAGAGATCGGCTCAGGGATCGCACTGTTATTTATCAAACAGTATGTATACAGTCATACAGTGCCCGGTAGGCTTGCTCCCTATTATTATTATATTAGTGGAATGAAAATGTAATTGGTAAAATGCGGGTGTTTAATAGACCCCGCTTACCCCATAGGGGATACAGCCTGAGGTATATATATGTATGATATTGCAATCGACGATCTTTTACAGACAACTTAATGGACTATAATGTAAAGTGTTAGGTAACACGTGGAGAAGAAAAAAAAAGGAACGCTACATGTTTGTGTATTTACATACATAATAAGCCTTCATACAAAGCCAAAAATTTCATTTTTAGGAACATTGTCCGAAATGGAATTGGAATTCTCATTTGATAAGAGTATCGCGCCTGTGTTAACGTGTACTGCTAAAGCACAAAGACGCTCTGACCTGAATGGATACCATTTCATTCAGTTAAAATTAAACTAATTTCCTACATATACCAGTATATAGTATATAGTACTGGTGGGCTTACCTAGGTCACTATAGTGCTCCTGCAAATGTGGATGGTAAATGTCTCGAGTGTGAATATAAATTGTCAGAAGAGTATGCTATATAAAAAAATATAAATACCTCTTATTTATTTTCTATATAGTGAACCATAATGAATGAACTTAAACCCCATTCTCCCCCTTTTCTCAAGTAGGATTACATTACAGTTCTTTTAAGATAAAATTTATCATCATAAGGTGAAAAATAATACGAATTTAAAATGGACTAAGTAATATGTTTAAAAATCGGCTACAGATTTTCAATTGAGCCACCCTAAATTAGCATGATATTTGTTGAGATATTATTGGGCCCCTTGCTCGCCGCTCGCGGTTTTTTCTTCTTTCTTCCATTGTTTTTTTTTTTTTTTTTATGCGATAGGGGGCAAACGAGCAGACGGGTCACCTGATGGTAAGTGACTACCGCCGCCCATGGACACCCGTAACTCAAGAGTCACAAGTGCGTTGCCGGCCTTTTAGGTAGAGGTACGCTCTCTTCTTGAAGGTTTGAAGGTCGTATCGGTTCGGAAATACGGCAGGCGACAATTTGTTCCATAAGCTGGTTGTGCGAGGCAAAAAGCTTCTGGAGAAACGCACAGTGGTGGAGTGCCAATCGTCCAGGTGATGGGGATGGATATTTTGTCACGTAGGACGATGGCGGAAACCAGCAGCCGGTATAAGTCCGAACAATTCCTCTGAACACGGGAGTGTTCATGGGGACATGATACAAGCGATAGAGGATGCAGAGTAAAGCTACATCTCTACGCAACGCCAAGGTGTCAAGTCGATCAGAAATATCTTGGCAGTCGATGATGCGAATCGCTCTCCGTTGAATGCGGTCAAGAGGGAGAAGTTGGTACTGGGGTGCACCTGCATAGAGATGAGAACAGTATTCCATGTGCGGCCGAACCTGCGCCTTATAAAGTTGCAGGCGGTGGGCCGGAGTAAAATACTGTCTCGATCTGTTTAGCACACCAAGCTTCTTCGAGGCTAATATGGCCTTACTCTCTAAGTGACCGCGAAACTGGACTTCGCTTGATATATCGACGCCAAGGATTCCGATACTGGCTGATGCAGTTAGGGAAGTGCTCTCAAATTGAGGTGATACGACCAATGGCAACTTTTTAGCGGTGAAAACATAAAAAATTCATTTTGTAAAGGAAGCGCTAAGTCTAACGAGATATCGCCGTTTGACTTTTAATAATGTGTTTACTTTATTTTATATCTTTCTTACACGTAAACATTACATTAGTGTAATAAGCCTTTTATTACTCTAATGCACTCATGTGTGCATTTATTTGGATGGAGTATAGTTTAGAATTCTTAAAATTGTATAAAGAAAGCCATGCTACCCGCTGTTAAAATTATCATAAACGTAGGGCTCAGGTAAAAACAGGTTACATAAGAAATATAAATTTCATTTCTTACTCCAGAACCGCTTTCACGTTTGACGCACCTGCGCCTGTTTTCAAGATGAATCTTTTTATTCGTAGCCTCTGTTTGTACTGTCGCTGCTCGTAGACTTCTACGGCGTAGCATGTCTAGAATTGTTTTCTTTTACATTTTTTATCGACTTCAAAAGGTTTAATAAAAACTTATTATTAATAGCCCGTTGTTGTGTGAAGTGGTTAGTTACCCTGATTGCTAAGCCACAGGTTGTGGGTTCGATTACGACCTAGGACTTATATTTGTGTGATGAGCACGAGTATTTGTTCTGTGTCTGGGTGTAATTTATTCATAATGAGTACATATGTTTTTAGAAAAATATAAGTATGTTTATCAGCAATCTGGTTACCATGCTACAAGCTCTGCTTAGTTTGGGATCAGACTGTTTTTATTGTCGGGGGTATTTAATTTCTTGACGATTTTATTCAGTTACTTAATTATTGATTATGTATATTTTTATATAGAAGTCCATTTTAAAAAGGTACCTATATTATCTGGATGTTACATTTTCTCATGTTCTTGGTTCAGTAGAATAGGGCCACCCTATCTCTTTACGATGGTGACGTAAAATGCGACTAAGGGATCGGACTGTTATCTATCAGACAGTATGTATACAGTCACACAGTGCCCGGTTGGCGGCAACAATCTTGCCCCTTATAACGTTAGTGAAACAAATTCTTTTTCTTCGGACTGAATGTGGATGTTCTATTATGTTCATGTTGATGCATATGTTCAGTAATAAATAAATGATTGATAGAAAAAAAAGCTTGAAGGCGTGAAGCTTAAAAAAAGAGATGAAGGAAGGAGTAAGACGAGAGGGGGGATGAGGGGAGGGCAACGACGAGGGGCCGTGAGAGGAGGGGAAAGTGAAAGAAGAGTTGGGTATCCAGTATCCTCACTCACTCGGTAATTCAATGAGAGCATTATTTGTCTACCAGTTTTCTCTGAGGCCGTGGTATTACGCCAATCGAGCCGGCCTATTTGTGCTTAAGGACTCTCAGCATTCGAGCTCTGCCACTTTAGTTCCTATTTTTTTACTTAAATAAGTAAATTGTGCTTTTAGATTCGCGTTGTGGAAGGAGTGCAAAGTATTGAAAATAAAAGTGTATTTCTTTATATATTTGTTTACAAACACTACTGTGATTAGTAAGAGGCAAGAGGGATTATAACAATATTAATACTCTAAATACTGAACAAAGCCTTATCCAAAACGATATTATAATACGAGTCTATGAATATTCGTAATATTCGTATACGACCAATATCCGCTGTTAACACGAGCTCATAATTCAATTACCACGTAGATGGGATCCCAACATACGCATAATAACATACATATATCTTAATAACGTGTTTCGATTTAGTCAGAACAATGTTATTATATTATGTAGGTATATGTCTATATATATATATATTAATATATATACATATACTTAATCTACCCATAAGTACTGCTACAGTTAAAAAAAAAAACATAACATTTGAACTTGGAGTCTGTCCTTTTTATGTGAATATTAACTGTTTTTTTTTTCAATTTTAAAAATGTTTTTGTGATAGTAAAATGGGGTGGGGTGATAAAGAGATAAATTTTTTAAACGCATCATCCACTTGTTATTAGTCGCATGTTTGTGTACCGGGATATTGATAGGTACACTCACACCTCCTCTATTTGTGATAGGAAAAAATACGGCAGTCTAAGTAATATTTTTACTACTGATAAATATTTTAATAAGTAGAATGACCGAGTTTATGCTTAAATGTCTATAGAATGTTTCCAGTAAGTCAGCAGAGTGCAACAAAGCGCCTTCAGTAATGGTTTGTTGGTGGGGTGTTAGCATCAAGGAGTGAGTGATATATAGTGGTGGTTAAGCAACAACAAATAGCTAACATGCATCTTTTTTTATAAAACTAAAGTTGATTAACGCATTTAAATTTGATAAAACACTTCTAATGTATTATACATTTGTAGTTTTCCTTTTTTTAAATAAATAACTACCTATAATGGTAGTTATTTACTTATTTCATAGCGCTATTGTTGAAGATATAAAAATAAAACCTCTTAATAGTCTACCTACAAAAAAGGAATGGATGTCTATTTGCTATCATCCTGTTTCCCCCATTTTTACCGACTCAAAAAAAGAGGCTTCGAATCAACATATTAGCCTCTTTTTTGTTACAGGAACCGCCTGAAGTTAACTGTATTACTTGTATCTGAAGGAACTCTAGCAAATGTGTTACAATAAATTCTACGAAGTTTCCCCCTTAACAAGTTTAGTTGTACAAATCAAATTAAAGGCGAGTTGTTAATTAGCGTTAGTGCCAATTAACTGCCTTTTGGGAAAGTGAAAGGGCCAAGGCGTAGAAGAAAGATTTGTCGTAATAGTGTATATTGATTTGATTAAACTCTTCAATTGTAAAAAAGGATTATTAACTCACCGTATAATAAGTTGAATTGTTAAGTTGGCAATCTAATGAGTGAATAATTAGACTACTTCCGAATGATTTTATTGTTCTTACATAATATATGTACATATGCGGAAGGCGGAGACTGAATCACCTGTTTTTATGCTTACTGCTCCGCTCCTTCATTTTATAGCCATGTTTTATATTAGAGTATTACTTAATTAGGGATAATATACTGATCGAATTATACAAAATGTAGGCGTTGTTTACACCTGCCTACCCCTTCTGGGATACAAGTATGGCTATATAATGAGAGAGATAAGATAAGCAATAGCTCAAGTAACGCAGGGTTGCATACCTATAACTCGAACTGGCTGGTGCCAGGGAGTTCAAGCCCTCTAACTTAAGTCTATATCATTCATCAATAAATAAGAATATTCAATATAAAGAAGTCTTTCAAATCTGATTGCCAGTTCTATAGAATATACCGTTTACACTAACAAACAAAAAGCTCTCCCGCTTTATTATATTCGTATAAAATTAAGTGTATATTATTTACAGCGTAACTTACACCTCTAAGGAATGATGTACAAAACCACAGCACCCATAAAGTATTGAGATCAAGATTACAACGCAGGTATGCAATAAATATATGTTACTTTGACATAACATTTTGTTATTGCCCGTTTCCAGAACTTTAGTACTGTGGCAGTTACGAGAACTCTAAATGAGCTTAAACACGAACTCAACACAATATCCACTTAGTTTGATTGCTGTTGCTTCCTATAAATAACCTTTAAATTTATGTTTTCTTGTTAAAAGGTCTGTATATATTAATTTATAGATGTTTTTATCGATTATTAGGTAAGGTCTTATGATGCGGAATTTGAGTAAGATGGGTGATCTGATCATCGTTTCCTGTCGATGTCATAAAAGATGACTAGAAGATTGGGCTGTTCCCTATCTATCAGTCAGGTGTGCAGTACCCGGTTGACGGCTTTAGGCTTGCAGATTGTTACGTAAGTGCGACTAAATGATGGTTGCCAACTGTGGGCGTTTGCTTCATCTCTACCAACCTTTTCTTGGAAATAGACGTTATGTATGTATGTCATGTACCATGCTTGTTCGGTATCCAAGTAGTTAGTTACTCGTAAACATTGGTATTCGGCTCGAAGTATTAAAAAAAAGGTTGAAATAAAATTCGCTTCGTTATTAATTTTGATTGGTTATCCTTTTGTTAAGGTAATTACATCGAGGTGACAGATTTCTAAAACGGGTAAACGTTAATGACTTTTTTTGTAATATATACAATATATATATATATATATGTATATATCCATCAGACAAAGTGGAATCACTGTGGTAGGCTAATATAGTATATATACATATATATATATATACTATATTAGCCTGCCACAGTGATTCCACTTTGTCTGATGGATAGCAATAAGTGGAGTCCAAAAGTGGTGGTCACCATCCTCATTGCATGTCTAGTCAATGCAGCATGGTGATCCACACTTTGGCGGCCTTGTGAGATGCTTTTTCACGCCCCGCTTAAAAGACCCTAGATCAAAGTGGAAAGGAAATACGTGGTCTGGTAGTGAAAGAAGAGCAAAACCGTTTTGTTCGGGACCGTGTGTTTTCGACTCTCAAACGGCCAGCCGGCTTTCTTAGGCCAGCACGTGTAGTCGTGTAGAGGAAGGGAGAAGGTGGGACCAATTGGAAGAGCTCGTCAGAACATTCTCCGTGATGTAGGCGATATAGGACTGCCATAGAGACGACATCTCTTCGCAACTGCAGAGGCTCAAGAGACTGGGTGATCTCAGAACAGTCGATAACGCGATCTGCGCGCCGCAAAGCCGCCTTTGTGACGCTCTCGATATTATCGCGCGGATTGAGATCCCGGCAAATATCCATACCCAGGATACTAAGTCTATCCTGCAGTGGCAGTTGAGTGTTCTGAACAGTAGGAAGGGGAAGGAATGGAGACTTTTTGTTAGAAAACGCGCACGCACTGTGTTTTCTTGGCGCTGAACTCGACCA
The DNA here is from genome assembly GCA_947561695.1 of Tyria jacobaeae. NCBI lineage: Eukaryota > Metazoa > Arthropoda > Insecta > Lepidoptera > Erebidae > Tyria > Tyria jacobaeae. The sequence continues at coordinate 12,669,362 of OX387225.1, read as the reverse complement.
GGTTCTCACAACCCCACTGAGAAATGCGTCTCAAGCTCCTGTCGTTTTCCCTTAACAGCAGCAGGATGTCCCAAATATCGCCGGTGTACTGTGCTGCCGATTGCATAACAATGTATGTTGCCGAGGGCCAACATGTCATTGATATGCAGAAGGAACAGGGGAACAGGTTGAACATTCGTCTCTCTCCAGGCCTCCGAAACAATTCCTGAGGAATAGGACAGGCTATACAAGCGCCTCAGTATGGGAGACAACTCAGGTGCACAGTTCTTAAGAACCACCGCCGGAATACCGAATCAGAATTATTTAAAAATTAATGAGAAAATTAAAAAATATTTTTTTTAAGTTTGATTAGGTATGACAAGGTTAAGAGACTGTTATAAAAGAAGAAATAATATAGTACAATTATGTTGGAAAACTACTGCCTGTTAGTATCTCACTGATGTTTATTGGTTATTTAAGAGACGTGTATAAACACACTCTTATGTACTTACATATGTATGTACGTGTTCAAAACTTACTATACCCAAAAGTTTACTTTTCAAACTCGGATGAATTTTATTTTGGTAATTCTTATCAGTCAACCCAACAGAAAACCAACATTTCCTCAAGTAATCAAATTCCAACTTTTATATTACATTTTCTCTGCAAGTCATTCTTTACTGTTGACAATTATGCCCGTGACGCGGTACCCTCTAACTTTGTTAGTAAAACCAACTATTCAACCAGTTCGAATGACGGTTGTATTACTGAAATAGTAGGATACGTTATAGGAGGATATAGATACCTTACACTAGTCAATCTGTGTGTGTCGTCATACAAACTGGGTTGATTAAAAAAGAGACCTAACCTATCTGCGGTGTGAGTTCGAGCCCCGCAGCACACCTATGAATTTTGAACGTTTGTAATTGATTGACAAATTAACTTAACGATTGATTTACCATTCAAGCAAGATAAACCCTTAAGTCTGTGAATGCATACGGGTAGTTTGGTAAACTAAGGCTTTCAAATGAACATTATTAACTATAGTTTTTGCGAAACATCGTCTGGAGTAAAAAATAATTACCTATGTGGTTACGTAGGTAAAAACTTTTGTGAATTAGATTAGTATTTATTTAAATATACGGTTTTACTCACGTGTGTACTTGGTACCATCGCGTCTGGACGACTTACTCCTTGAAAAACGCCTCCTGTCGAGACCGAAACTAGTCGGGCATCCCCGATATAAAACCGTATATTTAAATAAATACGTAGGTAAAGGTAAAGATGTAAAACTACTTCTATAATTTTAGTTTAGTTATGCTAACACTTGTTTGGATTGTAAGAAGCTGGTAAAATCGTGTAACATATGTTCATATAAACACTTCGCTTACAAGTATTTCTATATTCTACTTTACGTTATGATGCAAAACTAAAAGTAATTTAACTATGAATATTATATAATATTTTTTATTCTTGTCATATCTGTCGATAATCAACTGTCATTCAAGTTTAAATTAACAAAGTTCATCACGTCAGCTTAGCATACTAAGTAGGCAAGTGTAATAACTTATACTGTGTAAATCTCAAACTGATCTCGTATTGTTTACTTTGTGATTTTAGTCTGGGAAGAGAGATTAGGGCTAAACCCCAACATCAAGTCTCAACTTGCTTTCATAAGTTTGTCCTTGTGTTTCATATTTTCCATTAAAAAATAAATCGTGGGTCTCAAACTTGTTTGTATGGTTATGTGCTTATGTTTCTTTTTGAATTTTTGTAAGCGCCATAGTTCCACACCCATATCTTCTATAACCTTAACCTTTTAGTTTAAGGGGTTATGGGGGCCCAATGTTGAGAAGCCTCACTTAACCGCAGGGAATTATGTTATAAGGTCTTTGTCTTATTAATTTATATACTGACATAACCTCCATACTCTCTGCTTAGGTTGTTACAATACTAGAATTTGTTGCTTTAAATTTAAAATTTGTTTCTTCTGTCCTACTTAGGACACTACTTTTATAGGGATGTAAAAGCTCCATGGCATTTTCTGTATTCTGTTAAGAGAGAAGCCAAGTCGGAAAAACTTATTTTTGCGTTCAGAAAACAGTTACAAATGTTTTTTGCAATAATATCTTATTAGTATAATATAATATACTAGCAGTTCATGATCGTATATTATTCGCCATTAATACTCTATCCAATATAACTAATTCAGAAAAATCATTCAAATCCGACTCACAGTTCCAAGATAAACGCGTTAAAACAGACAAACAACTCTTCAGCTTTAATAAAATATTGCTTGTTGTAATAAGGCCGCCCATTGTACATTTTATGTGAATAATATCAGTTTCATCTTATATGTACATTATGTGTACAATAAAGAGTACTTACTTACTAAATACATTTCCTCTTTCTTGCCTTCCTTTTTTTCATTAATGGATAAATTACCGCCAGTTGATGAAATCCAAGAGTATCCCATAAACAACGCCTCGTTATACGCGATTGGGATTATTTATCAAAACTTTACTTTAAAAAATATTCTGACTTTTTTGTGCATTTGTCTTTGCATGATTCACCTGTACTGTGTGACCATAATGATTTTGGAAATAAATTGAATGAACGATAATAACAACGAAAATATTACTTAACCTGCGTTTGTTTTTTTATCAATAAGGTTATTTTTTCTATTCAATTTCAAAGTGATAATCGTTTTTTTTTTGGAATGAAGTTCTTTATGGGGCGTTGCGGAGGGATACCCTAGCCGGCAACAAACGTCCCTAATTTTAAACAAAAAAAGCGTTAGATTTATTTATTTATTGATAATACTGCCATTTAGTGTTGCTATTATGAACTGCAAAGAAGTTTAATGATTTTTGTTTTAAAACAAAATATGGTGTAACACTGTAATCTATTTCCAGCCATACTGCACCACTAGTAGTTATATCGCAAAAAAATGTTTGGAAATAACTTAGTAACTTCTTTATGAAATAGATCAAACAATGTTTTTGACAGAATGAACTTTTACTTTCTTTCAAAATTAAAATAAATGATTTTCCTTCTTCTTATTAAAGTACTTTTCAAATCATTAATTATATCAGCGTAATAAAAAAAAAATATTTTTTACCAGACTCCGCAATAACATCTAAAAATAATATGTTATATATCATTATTCAGGGATTTACGAAGAGACAACCCTGACGTTCTTGAATCATATTGAAATAACATCGGTGTCTCTCTGTGTTAAGCTTCACTCAGAATAATTGTACCACGTTTCACTGCAAATACATAATTATCCTATCTAATACAATATTTTTTAAGACATTTTCTTTTTCTTTCGAGCACTAACTAACTATTATCATATCAATGTGTGTCGCTTATAAAATTATTTACATTAAATCCTTTATTTATTTAAGATGATAAACAAGCAAGCTTCTCTGTAAAACCAGGGTAGTCTTTCATTTCTGACTCTATTAAAAATCTTTCTAGGGTATTTAAGAATATACCACCCGCCACCGTGAGTAAAGTCACAATATATCTGTAATTTATTATAGACATGTGGGAATTCAGTGACATGTGCGTGTAGTAAGTAACGATTGCTGTTTTTTAGCCAATGATATGACTGCCTATTTACTTACAAATTAATTAATAAATCAGTACATGATAACTCTGCCAGTAGTACTTCATAAATACGACAATCATAGGAGGTTATTAAACAATATTGAAGTATAAACCTGTCTTTAAACCCTATTGATATACAACCACAGAATTACGTGCGATATCCATTGAACACAACCGCAGATATTCGTGCCATTGTACCATTGAATGTGGAGTAATTGTCTGTAAACATTGGATGCTGGGTAAATTGTTCTCTATTCAATTGGTTTTATTACAAGTCCATTAATGTTATAAAGGATTATAAAGGTGAGGTTATAAAATCGATTTTACATAATTAATTACATATTTAGGAAACAAGTAACATTATTATTCAAAAACATAACTCCACTGCATTATTCAAATTCCTCTATTTGTTGACGTTATCTCCAAATATTTCACCGTGGGAGAGCCTTGCTTTCCCTCTTTCCCCTCCCCTCATCCCCCTTATCACAGTGGGTGTCACTAACAATCAGGTAAGCTGCCTGTTTGTCTGTCCTTCTATATACTAATATTAAAACTCCAAATTATACGATTAACATAATACCTCACATTTCACGTGATACGATCACACGTGGTCGTGATAAAGAAACATCATATATATATTGGTACATACTGTTATGGCAATAGTTTGAAGACATCGGTTACTACTAAACATCATAGTTTTAAAAAAGGAGTAAGTCAGATTTTTTATTTTATACTTTTCGATTACCGAAACCGATACAGTACTAGTATAATGAATCTTTACGTTGATATTTTTTTATTAATTACCAACTTTCAACGTGTTCGTTACAAGTTCAGAGTTACCACGTGCTCATAAATGCCAATTTATTTTTCAAAGAAATAACGATCCGTCCCAAACAATGGGCACCTTTTTTATTTGATTCTTATTACCGAAGTCTTTCTGTACCGAATTCAGTATAGATTCCTAAAAAAAAAAAAACAAATATTTTATTACGTATTTTATATTCCGGAAACTTTTATTAATTAATTATTCCCTATATACGCCATGATTACTATTTTACATTTTTTATTTAGTTATTAGATTAGATATTAGATTAAATGCCTTAGGTGTCAGAGGCATTTTCTGCCGGTCCACCTGTGGTACAGAAAAGCAGGAAGTAGGTGCATTTAAACACTGAAATTTAAAAAGTAAGATCATTAACAACTAAATTTACCAATTGTGACTAGGCAATACTTGAATATAGTACACAGAATTATAACCGCAGGATGTATACACACAATAGAAACTTCTTACACATATATAAGAAAAAAAAAAGTATATTTCTACAGAGTCTTATATACTATACATACAAATGTTAAACATATTACCCATACAAAACATATACTACAAAGGATAGTAAATTACGTGCTAGTTGCTCTTTCTGTGTTTTTACTTTTACACCTTAAGTAGTCAATTATTATTAATTATTAACCGACTTTAAAAAAGTAGGAGTTTATATGTTCGACTATATGTATCTTTTTTTTGCTTTTATGTATCTTTAGCGGTTTTTCCGTCATTTGTCGAACCGATTTTTACCAAATCGGGACTAGATCACAAAGCAATATCAAAAACGGATTGAAGTCGGTTAAATACTTTTTTAAAAGTCAGTTTATGACAGACAGACAGACAAGTTGTCAAGAAACAGCATGGTGACCTCTTATTGAGAAAAATAGTACTTATATCTAGTTATTCCCATATCTTAATTAAATTATAAAATGTACATTGAAGTCGAGCTACCTACTGCATGCTACGACATTGATAAGCCGTTGAATAGAGCATTTTGGTCAAAGCATTCTGTGATGTTCCAGTTTATATCCAAGATACAAGAACAGATACAGGGACACGTCATCCTAAATGTTTTTCTTGGACAAACACATCAATTAATATCCAACATGAAAAATATATATATAAATATATTCATATATGTGTGTTCAGACAGTCGATATATAGGCATATTTGATAATCTTCTTGACCAACTCAATATATGTTGCTATTCTACAATATGATGTCACAGATGGTAAACTTAAAAAAAAAATGTTTGAGTGGCCCCTGTCGGGCACAGACTTGTTTGAAGTGAGAAAGAGGGCTTTATGTTTAAAGGACAGAATTCATCATGCTTATTTTTTTTTATATTATAGTTCGACAGACGGGTGACAACCGCCGTCCATGGAAACCTGCAACTCGAGAGCCATAAGTGCGATGCCCGCCTTTGAGGGTGTTGAGGGATGAGGGTATGCGGGGAGGGGAAAGAGAGGGGGATGAGGAGACGTGGAGCTGGGTCTCCGGAAAGCTCACTAATTTCAGGGAAATGCAACGCAAGTGTTGCTTCAGAACCGGTCTTCTGTGAGGCCGTGGTATCGCACCGGTCGTGGTATCGCACCGGTCGAGTTAAGCATGGCTAAGAACGAGAGGAACAGAGAGAAAAGCAAGAAAGCTAATTGTATAATGCGGTCGGGTTTTATGTTTTATAATAATTTTGCTTTTTAATGTAGATAATAGACACCCATATGTCGAAGGAGGGTAGTGTTCTTCGAGATGGTTTTTGTACTCTATAGCACTTAGGTTATAGAGTAAAAAATAAAAGAAAATAGGGTGTTTTTATTATTTTGTGGAACGAAATACCCGACTACTACTAATATCTTTAATAACCGTTTAAAGATATTCCACAAGGGAATGACATATATTTTGTTTAGACGTATAGCATATTGTTTCACTTTAACATTTCACATTTAACGTAGTCGGGTATTTCGTTCCACAAAATAATAAAAATACCGTATTTTCTTCTACTAATTGGCAAAACGTGGGTGTCTTATAGTACTCTTTAAGCTTCTTGATATCTGGATCTCTTATCACTCTTATATTTGAATGAGAATTTTTCTTCCATTTAGAATGTTCCACTAGGCATAATAGATTAAGATATACGCGTGCACAAAGCAAATGATAAAAGGGAAATGTCACGTCAATTACGTCTGTACTCTATGCCGTCAAAGGGTTATATATACGATTCTATTAATTTATTATATTATACACATATATATGACTCTTTTTATCTCCTTAAACAGATATATTACTTAGCTGCGAGTAACACATAGGCACATAACTACAGTTGCTATACATAAAATAAATATATGCATATACTCACGTCTAGATACCCGTAAGCAGGGGCCCACTCTTCCTTCGGTTTCCGCAGGCCCAACTCCCCCTCTCCTTTTTCCTCTCCCCTGACCCCTCTTTTTCCCCTCCTCCCTCATCACCCTAAAAGGCGGGTAGCGCACTTACGACTCTCGAGTTGCAGTATCCATGGACGGCGGTTGTCACTTACCATCAGATAACCCGTCTGTTCGTCTATCCCCCTATAACATAAAAAAATTGAGAGGGCCGCATGAACTCTGCTAAATACAGAAACGTACTGGAATCTGAGTTGCTGCGCTCATTTACTGCACTTTTGGCGATACGAACATGGATAGCATATAAACCTACAAAAAACGTTTTATTTAATTTCCGTTTGATACTAACTCTTTGAAAAACTGAAAGATGTAATTAGTGCTCAATACTTTTTGCCAAGTACTTATATATCTCAATAAAGGGGTAATCAACTTGACCGAATTGTTTTTTTATATATAATGTTAAATGACATGATTAAGTGGTTAGGGACCCTGACTGCTGAAGGGCTGAGCTGGTCGTGGGTTCGGTTCTCTTAAAAACTTGTGTAATAAACAGATACTTTTCACGTGTCCTAGTGTTCATTGTGTCCGTTTGTGGTATGTTTGTAGTCTCCCGCGATACAGATATTTTTTCTAGTGCGTGCGATATCTTTACAAAAACAAAGAGAAAGTCACGACTTTAGTTTATCGACTGTATAATTATAATATATTGTAAGCGTATTGCTGGTGAGAAAGTTGAGAAAAGCAGACCAGCCACCTGGGTATTAAACCCAGAGAATCAACAGTCGTATTTATCAATATGCAAGTAGGAACAAAAGCTTAGAGAATGTAGGGGAGATGACGAGTTTGGTGACGTCACGTCGGATTAAAGTATGACGACATTGTTATTTTACGCATGACACATGCGAGTTAATAATTGGAAAGCTTCTATCTATAAACACAACTACGATAATACCTTTACGTGTTGTACGGTTTTTATGGACGTACGTCACTTCACTTACTTATTTAAGTTGACCGTAGGTTTGGTGATAATACTTCTATGTATTCTCAGCACTTGAACTTAGTCAAGGCAATAAAGCATAAGGTCAGGGTTATATGTTTTAGTAGTTAAAGGTTTTGTTCGCTTTGTGTGACTGACCGAATTCCACTTGCAGAGCTGAATCTGTTGCTCGATAAGGGCATATAAAGAAAAGCTCAAATTGCAATTGCAATTGACCTTTTTCACACAAATTGTTATGGAATAGTTCTGGTTCAGGTAACTAAAAGAAAAACTATCTATAAAAAGTCAAGTGATTTCATATTTTCCCGCTGCTGTGCTGTAGTTGGCCAAAGGACGTTGACAGAAGTCGGCCATGGAGTGGACAGCAATTTTGTAAAGAAATGTAAAAAGTCCTAGCTTTCTTTTACTAGGAAATAATGTTGGGTATCATTTTGTTGTATAAAATGAACATAAATTAATAAAGTATTTATAAAAAAGTATTAAACCTAATATTTTTTTATTTGATTTTTAAATAGTTTTTAATGACGTGACTTCAATTATGATTTTTTTCACGACTTTCTTTTTTTTTAAGTTTTTTGGTATGAAATAGGTGGATAGACGAATAGGCAGGACACCTGCAACTCAAGAGGCGAAAGTGCGCTGTCTGCCTTTAAGGGTGATAAAGGGAGGGGAAAGATGAGAGAAAAATGCAAGCATCGTTTGACAGCCGGTTTTCTGTGAGGCCGTGGTAATAGTCCGATCGAGTCGGTCCGAGGTTACCGGAGGCCCAGCTCCCCCTTTCCTCTCATCACCCTCTCCTCTTTCCTATCTCCTCATCCTTCCTCTCGCCCCTCCCCGTATCCTAATACTCATCACCCTTGAAGGCGAGCAGCGCACTTGCGACTCTTGAGTTGCGGGTGTTCATGGACGGCGGTTGTCGCTTACCATCAGATGACCCGTCTGTTCGTCTGTTTCCTTATAATATAAAATAACGGAATAAAATACTAAACTAACTATATTATTGGTTTCTACTTAGCTTACTTTGGTTCTTCTACATAGTTGTATTTTTATTTAAGTATAAAAATGTACGTGCCATTTCCGAATATTCATACAAAACTTTGTTTTGGAAAACAATTATTTAGGTACATAACGAACCTGCAATATGTGCCTAAATAATTCTGAGAGAAGGTATTTCCTTAGACAATGATTTTGTACTATTTAACTGTATGTCCCACATGTCACCGGGTTTTCAGCGATAAGCTTTTAGGTAACTTGAACAAAGCGTTTCTAACCATACAAACCACTTCAACCCTTTCTACAAACAAAGATGGCGGAACGTGTTAAAAGATTATTATTTTGCGTTATAAGCTTTTCTGGATTACATGTAAATAAAGATATAATCCAGAGAAGCCTTAGGCTGTAGCTGTACAATTAAATGATCGGTTGTCAAACGTAGTATGTAGTTTAAGTAACAACCGTACGCTCGTTTGCCTCCTATTGCAAAAAAAAGTGTGCGTTTCAGTATGTATATATTCAGCTGAGGTAGAAAATACCAGATATTGTGCAGCTGATAAAGAAAACTGCACGGATGGCGAAGTGGGGGTTCGATCCCTAAATGGAAAACATTTTGTTTCCTCACAATCCAACAATCCTCAAACTGTTGTTCTGAGTCTAGGTGTACGTGTCCTTCGTGTCCGTAATTTGAACTTTGTAAAGCCCCCCGAAATACAGGAATGAAGCTTATTAGTGCCGGAGTTGTCTGTACAAAAACAAAAAGACAAAAAAGACAGAACAGAAAGGCTGTTTTTGAATTTAAGTGAGTTTTAATGTAGTAAATAATATAGCATGATGTTCAATACAAATTGGTAACTTTAAGTTTCAAACATATTGTGACCTTATATTGAAGTAAAACGATTTTGATGGAGTGTGATTATGTATGTACATATATATGATATTTCTTTGTGCAGTTTTTATTTCTATTTCTTTGCCAAGACGACTTGATGGATTTCGACATGTGAGGTTTAATAAGAATATGACAGTTTAGAAAATAAGCTGATAGCTTGCCTGTAACAAACATATTTTATTATTTTTAATGTTGTAGAGCCATGCTCAGGCACGAATGGCCCGCTCGACTGATGCTATACCAGGGCCTAACAGACAACCGGTTGTGAAGCAACGCTTGCGTCGCATTTCCCCGAAACAACTCCTCTCCTCTTTCCCTCCCCGCATTCCCTCAACGCTCATCACCTTCAAACTCGGGCAGCGCATTTACGTCTCTTGAGTTGCAGGTGTCCAGGCTAGTCCAGGTCCAGGTGGTTGTACCTTACCATGAGGTGACCGTTCGTCTGTCTTCCTTTACCATAAAAAACAACAATAGTATTACTAGTGTAGCCAGATCTATCTAAAAAAAAATCATCATCATCATCAGCCTATCGTAGTCCACTGCTGGACATAGGCCTCTCCCATTGCACGCCACTTCGATCTATTTTCGGCTTCTCGCATCCAGCTCCTGCCAGCCATCTTGCGCAAATCGTCACTCCACCTGGCCTGTGGGCGTCCTACGCTACGTTTGCCGAGACGCGGTCTCCACTCAAGAACTCGTTTTCCCCAACGGTCGTCGGTTCTGCGGCTAATATGGCCAGCCCATTGCCACTTCAGCCTGCTGATCCGGTGGGCTATGTCGATTACTCTGGTTTTCTGCCGGATCACCTCATTCCTGATGCGATCCCTTAAAGAAACACCGAGCATAGCCCTTTCCATAGCACGCTGAGCAACTTTAAGCTTGTGGACCAGCCGTACCGTAAGTGTCCACGTTTCGGCTCCGTATGTCATGACGGGTAGGACACACTCATTGAAGACTTTCGTCTTAAGGCACTGTGGGATCGACGATGAGAAGACTCGGCGTAGCTTCCCAAAGGCTGCCCAACCCAGCTGAATTCTTCTGTTCACATCGTCCTCAAAGTTGTTTCTACCTAACTGCAATGTCTGCCCGAGGTATACATATTTTTGAACAACTTCCAGAACGGCCCCGTGTACCGCAATCGGTTCCGGTAGTACATGCTTATTGAACATGATCTTGGTTTTATCCAAGTTCATCCGTAGGCCGATGCGTACAGAAGAGTCAGCTAGGTCATTCAGCATCTGCTGTAGGTCCTGAAGCGTCTCTGCCATGATGACGATATCGTCTGCAAATCGCAAATGAGAAATGTATTCGCCGTTGATGTTGATGCCACGCCCTTTCCAGTGCAGCGTCTTGAACATGTCCTCCATTGCATTTGTGAACAATTTCGGGGAGATAACATCCCCTTGTCTCATTCCTCGATGCAATGGTATTGGCCTTGTTTGCTGGCTCTGTACTTGGACGGACATGGTGGCGGCTTCGTAGAGACATCTCATCACTTGGATATATCGCCAATCTACTTGGCAACGCTGCAGGGACTCCATAACAGCCCAGATCTCGATCGAGTCAAAGGCCTTATCATAGTCCACGAATGCTAGACACAGGGGCTGATTATATTCTTCGGTCTTCTGTATAATCTGCCGCACTGTGTGGATGTGGTCTATGGTGCCATATCCTCTCCGAAATCCAGCCTGCTCCGGTGGTTAGAATTCGTCGAGTGTTCGCGCAAGGCGGTTCGTGATGATTCTTGAAAACAGCTTGTAGACGTGGCTTAGAAGGGAAATTGGTCGATAGTTTTTCAACATTGAACGAACATTGTCACCCTTTTTGAAGAACAAGACGACCACACTCCTACTCCACGCCTCCGGAGTTCTCCCTTCAAACAGGACAGCGTTGAAGAGCTTTTGGAGCTCCCTTATTACAGGTTTACCTCCAGCCTTTAGCAGCTCCGTTGTAACGCCATCCTCTCCAGGGGCTTTTCCATTTTTCAGCTGTCTAAGAGCCATATCAATTTCGTCGGTACTGACTTCTGGCAGGTCTTCGGTGAAGTGGCGTGTTAATGCGGCTCTGGGGTCCTCATTTACGGGATCCGGTCGAGATGCATGCGAAGCGTATAACCGGCCATAGAAGCTTTCTACTTCCGAAAGGACTGCCGGCTTCGAAGCAACGACTTCTCCGGTTGCTGTAGTTAACTTCGTCAGGTGGCTTCTTCCAAGTGATTGTACGAAAACTTTTGACCCCCGATTCTGCTCGATCGCCCTTTCAATCGAGAGAGCGTTAAAGCATCGGAGGTCGTGTCGTACGAGCTTACTAATCTCTCGGTTTAGAGTTCGCTTTGCCAACGAAGTGACTGTGAGGGTCCTGAGTGAGTGAGGTGAGTGAGGGTCCCTTCCGAAAGCTTCGACTTCCTGCCCTTACGCTGCAATTCACAAAATCTCGTACCTTCTTCCCTGAGAACCCGAACCACGTTTTCGAGGTTCTGGTTTACGTCTTTTGTGGTTTCCACGGAAGCGAATCGGTTTTCCAGCTTTGCCTGGAACGTTTCAGATCCTATCATGGCTTGAAGCAGAGTTGGTCGGAGCCTGGACTTCATCAAACGAACACGTTCAGCCTTAAAGTCGATATTTAGAGAGCCTCGGACAAGTCGGTGGTCACTACCGGTATTAAACCTATTGATCACTGAGACATCTCTGAATATGTGCTTCCTGTCCAACATGATGAAGTCGATCTCATTTTTGGTCATAGCGTCGGGACTTTGCCAAGTCCACTTTCTCTGGGGCTGTTTCTTGAAAAATGAATTCATCAAGAAGAGCCCCTCCCGTTCAAGGAAGTTAACGAGCATTTGCCCCCTATGATTCCTGCTTCCAAATCCATGGGATCCTACTACCGATTCGCTACAATTCTGTACTCCCACTTTAGCGTTGAAGTCACCCATAACAACGTTGTAGTAGTTCTTAGTGGTACAGTGGAGGGCCCTCGATATGTCATCAAACATATCCTCCACCTCGTCATCCGAGTGTGCCGAGGTCGGTGCGTACACTTGCACAACCTTGAGGCTATACCTCTCGGTAAGCTTGACAATGAGGTACGCTACCCTGCTCGACACACTGGATATTTCCACAATGTTGTCAGAAAGGGACTTGTTTACCAGAAACCCAACGCCGCCTTAGGATTGTTGGTCCCCCTCTCGGAAGTACATCAGGTGGCCTGACTCGAGGGTTATGGTGTCCTCCCCCTCTCTTCGGACTTCACATAGCCCTAGGATATGCCACCTAATCTTCTCGAGTTCAACCTCAAGTTGCGCCAGATGCGAGTCTAGCCGTAACGTGCGCCCGTTATACGTAGCCAGGGTCAGTGGGTTTTGGTGGCCTCTCGTAACCCGGAGATTCTTAGCACCCCCCGCCCCGCCGTAACCGTGGTCGCCACCATGACCAGGAATAGCGGGGCCGCCGGGAACTGGGAGCCGTGGCTTATGTTGCGTCTGCATTAGGAGGATATTTGCCCATAATCGCCACGCTGGGCAGGCGTGACGCTGCTGTCCGTCACCGGCCTGTCGAATTTAGCTACGCCTATTGGGATGGATATACCGCCATCGGTCGGTCGCAAAGCCTCGTTCGTCGTTTAGCGGGATGCAACACGTGCAGGTGAGGTTGGCTTGGGGGCAAAAGATGGTGGTTCACCCCCCTCACCGTTCCCCCTACTCAGGAATTTGATGGAAACTTGGGAAGTTGAAGGGATAGGAATTAAATGGATATTGCTTATACGGACGGAATGGAAGGTATAAGCAATAGCTCGAGCACGTCAGGGTCGCACCCCTGTAACCTGACAGGAAGGTCAAGCCCTCTACCTCTACCTAAAAAAAAATACGCTTTACTAATCCGATGGTACTACATGATTTTGTTTGCGTCCACATTGTTCACCCCAATGTTTGGAGTTACTTGTTTGTACAGGCGGCGGGTTCAACCTTTCGACCACATACCTATGTATGTACCTGTCCAACCTCTTTTGATACTTAAGTGGTGGTATGTGATATTTTGTATAATGATGCTTCCGGCAATGTGCTTCAGGAAAATGATTTGTTGTTCTTGTATGTTATTATTTCTTGTGTACTTAGTCTATAAATAATTTCAATCATTTTCTGCTTGCTTGTGTTGTGTTCTAATTTTTAAGTTTCGTTAAATAAAATAAAACCAATAATATAAAAAGAAAAGGAGCAATTATTATAAAAGCGTTTTTATTCATTGTTCTAAATTTTTTTGTAATAAAAAATTGGAATTAGAAACTCGATTACAGACTTTTTGGAGCCGCTAGTCTAACCGCTTTTAGCTTAGAAAAAAAATCAATCTATGAAATCTACGAGCAGCTTTAAAGTGTCACACGAAAAGATAAAGAGAGAGATACTGTCGGACAATATACAATATATTTATTTGAGGTCGATTTATGTGTTGCGCCACGGGTGGTAGAATTTCGTGAATATATTGTCCCTCGATAAAACAGCTTAATCTAATATTCAACTCGTAACTGCTCGTTTTTCTTGTAACAAATGTTTGCAACCAAATAATGGTCCAACCTCGGGATCTCTCTTTAAAGTATTCACCCGGAGCTCCCAACTTTGCCCATTTATTATTACCCACTTATTTTTTGTAACATTCAACGTTTTTTATTATCACCGTTCTTTATTTTGGGCGGCGGAGTGCCGTGTTGAGCGTAATAAGCAGGAGTTAAAAATGTATATCTTTGTAATTAGGCACCGTTTGCTTGAAAAAATGTAGCGTGTTCTGAATATGAAAACTGAAATGAGCTTTATTTACTTCTTATACATATTTAAAAAAAAAGAAGACCTTAATTTGACTGTACGTTACTTTATATACTGATAGCTCTTGAAGTAGTAACATTAGTACGCTGGTAAAATAGATTATGAAAGTTTAACATTTTAAGAGTTGAAAGTATTTATTTAAAACTTTAAAAAATATTTTGCAGGAACAAATATAAAGGAGTACCGACTGTCTTACAATATGTAGTTTGAAAGTAAATGTACCTACAAAGGTAACCGGTCTGTTAGTTTGCCTCCAATTACATAAAAAAAAAAACAAAACCAATATATAAGCCAAATAATTTAATCGTTGAACGTTCCATATACAACTGTTCATCATGACAGGGAACATACATACTCTTGCGCCTAAATTTCCTAAGAGGCAGGCAGAGGTGTATCAAACGCCCACAGTATGACAAACATATTTTAGTCCCTCTTATAGGGGGAACTCTATTGATAACAGTCCAAACCCTTAATCATTTTTTCTAATGCTTAGTCCTGACGTCACTAGACCTTCAAGTAAATAAAGTCCTACAATTGGATCAACGTCCAATTCGTTTCACCTCTACCTGATTTAAGAAATGTCGATGACTAAGGTGATTCCGATAATAGGTTTTTCAAATTTGGTGTTCTGTAGGCGGCAAACGTAACAAAATTTCATTTTCTTTTCAATTTACGTAATAGGAAAATTGTTTATTTGAACAGCCTTTGTATACTTACGTATGTCATTTTGTGATTAGGTTTGATGTTTTGAGCTCTTTTTATATGGGGTAATTCTGTATGATATTATCTTCTCACTCACATACATAAGACTATCACGTTGCTTTCGTTATAATAAGGAAAGTTGACTAAGATTAGGTTTCTTTTCTATTTTATAAAACATCAATCATATAATCACAAGGTTTCTTTCTCCCTTCTGATATTAGAAACCAGAGGTTTCCAATGGACTGTAAATAAATAAGAAGATCAATTTTACACACAAAGATTGCGACATTGATGAGGTTGGTCTGCTCTGCTCGCCGTCCGATGGAAAAGAGACCTGTGTTTTATTTTATTTATTTTCATCATTTTCATTACCATTACCTAATACCATATTAAATTATATTATATACTAAATCAGCCTTCCAAGAGCATTCAGCCTGTCTTGTGCTTGTTTGCTTTATAAATTAAGAATGTAATACAGTATCTAGGGAACACTACGAAAGATGGATAGGTTTAATTACCCAACTTTTCCGAATTTATCGCCGCACTCTTTTAATTTTTGTCGATAAAATACGCATTGGCGATGTTGGGAGCGGTGAAGAAATTTTATTGTTTGTACAATAAATTAAAACTCTACTTAGTGGTTATGTTTTGACATCAAATAGTTGCTTGATGGTATGCCATTTACAACATTAACAAAGTTGAACCACGAATAGAACAAGTTTTTTTTTGAAGTTATTAAGAATATTACTAACCTACCTTATTATAGTACGGAAATACTAATAATTTAGACAATAGTCTAGAGATTGCTAGTAACGGAAACGAGTGTTATCTGTCAGTCATAAAGACCTGACTGTAAGACAATATCAGTGATGTAAACCTTTGGCTGACACTCGTTTCCATTCCTTTATGCGGTTATCTGTGGACTATCGAGTACACCTAACATTTTGCGATCTGAAATTACAATCAGAAATCAATGTAACATCCCTAATACATACATAATAGTAGTATTATTGATGTGCAAAACTTTATGTAGCAATGTCTAAGTTAATACAATATGCTAACCTCTTTAGAAGCTGTAAAGGTTAAGTGGTAGCTCGTAAGTAGGTATCATTTATGTATCCTATAAAGAAGTATATAATAATAAAAATATTTATATATATCTCTAAAATATAGATTTTAAATTCATTGCACTCCCTGGCATTTCTTGAAAACTAATTCAACTATTAGATATTATGGGTAAACTGTATTTAAAAAAAAACTTCATCTAACGCATGTATGTGCTTACGAAAAAAATCGGAAAGTTGTCAATTTAGATGTTTGTATGTGTTAAGAAACATAAATATTGTTATGAAATACATTGAAAAGCTTTTATACAGATCATATACAAACCACATAAACGCAAATTCATTACTGCAGTGTGGTTTCAGCTGTGGTACAATAGCAGACACGGATTTTTATAGCTTGAAATTATTTAATGTTCACAAAATGTGCGATCCGATGTACCGGTGTAAAGCGGTGTAGTTCCGAGTTTTTATCATTAGGAACAACAAATTCAGAGATTATAAAAATTATAAAAATCACGCCTCTATCCGTTCGGGGTACGGCAGAGACGACAGACCGCCATTTGTTTCTATCCTTACATGGCTCACGCGCTTCCTTTGCTGTCATTAAACATTTCACGCAAGCTAACCGCTTTTTTGTATTTCTGAATTATAAATTAGTGATTCCTCGAATGAAACACCTTTTTTTTTAATTGCATCAAACATTTATGACTGTAATGTGTTATATACATTAATGTAATAGTGTTAAAAATATATGAAGCTCATTCACAATGATCTCTAAAGACTTTAATACTGTCTTTTAAACGATGAGACCAGCTTCCTCTCCATGGCATGGGAAAATTCTTCACTGCCAATCTTATGGGTTATATATATGTTTTAGGGACTCAAAATTATCATGGCGTTTAGAGCATGTCATACTCTCTAAAATTGACCATAAATCATAATCCAGCGGATTAAGATTGTTACTAGATGATGACATGTCTTCAGCTCTGATGAAGTCAGAAACGTTCGTTTTCAACCACGCTAGGATAGATCGAGCTTTATGACCCGGTGCTGAGCCTTGCTGAAAGGACCATTCTTGGTTATGGAACATGGTATTGTTAAAAAGCTTTACTACCTTGTCAAGAATCGTATCTTGATACTCTTGTGCCGATGTTTTGACACCTTTTGCCTTTCATTGCGAAAATAAATAACACGACAAACACAAGATAAATCAATAAAGTCCAACAAAAATAAAAATTTCGCAAGAAATCTCTCCTCACGTAAATCTGACGGATTATCTAGACTTGAATGTACATAGATATATAGCAAAAGTTCCAGACTTCTCAGACAGTGAATCTCAATGTCAATCAAGCTATCAAATGGCGGGATTCGCTTCGGTACTCAACTCGAACTTCGTCAATTATATCAATATTGAGTTACTAACAAAGTAACCTTTACCTCGAAGCAATATAATTGTTACTCAGTATCTGAATTTCCATTAAATAACAGCGAAATCGAAACAAATGTTAACATGATTTCATAGATTTGATTTGATTTGCAAAGATTTTTAATGTTACATACAAGTTTATTTCATTTTAAAGCATGTTGTTCAAGCACGCTTTTAGAGTCAGGTCATGCTAATCATAAACATGAATTGTCATCGGAACCGGAGGTATATCAAAAGTTTTACTCAACCGGACGCCGGAAAACGGGACAAAATTAAAGTGCACGATTTGACTGTAACATTGCAAGGTAAATAAAAGTTAAATGAAAACGTAATTCAGTTCTCATGAATTTCTTCGGAGAGTGTGACTACTTAAAATAATTATATCATTATTCTGATCAAGTTTATGTAAACTACACATCCTTACTACATTAAAAAAATAGAATTCAGGCTGATTTATAAAGGTTTTAATGTGTTCGTCACAGCAATCTTAATAATAATTTACTATTAAATATACTGAGTAAACATCCTGATATATTATCCCTTGTACCCCTTGAGGTATTAGATAGCCAACATTTCTTATTATTTATAAACTTGGTCGGTTGTAGATTATTATCTCTGCTATGTCTATGGTTATGAAATATGGCTTTTTAATTAATCTTCTTGACTTTTATAAAGAACATCCTTCTTGAAAATAAACTATTGTTAACCGACTTCATAAAAGGTATACATATGGCATAAAAGGTATACTGGTCAAATAAAGAAGTTCTGTTTTCAATCCGTATATACATATGTGTGTATCTTTGTATGTCCGCGATTTTGGCAAAAGCTACTGATCTGATTTCAATAAGATTTTTGATACTTTAGTGCAAATCTTTCAGGTTCTTTCAGGTATGATATGTATATATAACATTACAATCTATCTACTGTTTAAAATCAAGTACGATGAAGTCGATTAGTTGTTTTGTGAGAAATGTTTATTGACTGAACGACTTCATAATAAATGTATCTTAGTAAAGTAGGTATAACACATACTGTATATACATACATATAAAACATAACTTAATAGAGAAATAATTTAGATAATTAATACTCAATTTCTGTATACCAAGACACCAAGCCGTCATATCAACGTTATACTCCATTATATGTATATACCCATTTAGTTTGTGTATAGTGAAAGACGGTATCAATGGAATTAAGTATTCTCTGAAACACAAAGGGGTATTTGTAATCGGTCACCTGGCAACTGTCTTCTGCTTGTTTCTGAACCGCTTTGACCGCTGTGGGATTTGCCACCGTATTTTTTTAAATACATTTCATTTTAAATAACACTTGTATCATTTTTTACCTTCTTATTTTAATAATGAATAACTAAATTTTAAAAACACATATAACAAATTTGATAGCCTATAGGAGGCATTCGTGCCAAAACATGGCTTTTCTCAATAACAAGACATATCTCCTAGGACATAAACGAATAAAGAATAAATTATAAACAACAATTGGTCTTTATTTTATAATATAGGTGGACAGACGGATCACCTGATGGTAAGTGCCAACCGCCGACACCCACCAACTCAGGAATCGCAAGTGCGCTGCCCACCTTTGAGGGTGTTAAAGATTCGGGGGATGCGGACAGGGGAAAGAAGAGAGGGGAAATAACGGGATGGGCAAGAGGAGATGAGGAATTGGACCTCCGGAAACCTAATTTCGGGGAAATGCAGTAGAAGCGTTGCTTCACAACGGGTTTTCTGTGGGGCCGTGGTATCGCCCCGGTCTAGCCCGCCCATTCGTGCCTAAGCATGGCTCAACCACGATAAAAATGTTGTTGCTGATTATGACTTTTTCGCTTAGCAACACATAGTTAGGCTATCATGGCTTGAGAAAAGATATACCCACCTTTACCTACTTACCTTTCTTGTAATGTAGAGGGTGAACTTTGAAATTGTGGCTAAGAAATATTGTGTAGATCATGAATAATATATATGTATGTAATGGAATGAGAACAACGGACTGGTCATTAATAATTTCCCTCAAATGGTTTCCTACGATTGATAGATGTAACCTTAATTTAATTTATATAAATAAAATATACTGTGATAACAGTCACGGTAAGCGGTCAACAAATATGCCGTTAATAGTACATTATAGTACAAGTGTGTAATGTTGGTGATTACCGCTGAGGCGCCATTGAGACCCGAGCCGTTAGGTGAGGGTCTTAAGATAGCCGAGGACGGTAATCATCAATACACACGTGTATCATAGGACGTTTTTCAACACACTTAGAAACATTTTTTTTTCAACACACTTGCTTATAAAGTGGCTCTAATTTCACCGCGATTAGGCACATAATGACACCTATAATCAAACTGTGACTTTTTCATTGCTATTATTCACAAGTGAATTATAGAGTTTATTTTTTAGAGTTGCTTTGTTCTTAAAAAAGTTTCGATACAAAAAAGATCGTGTTCAATACTACAAATAAATGAATGTACCTATTGCTGGCTCATTTCATTCAACTTCGTATTTAAATAGATATTTCAACTTGTACGTGTTTAATAAATAAAACTTTCACTCAAACATAACTTTAGTTTTTTCTGTAATAAAGAAAACTTGAAAGTCCCCATTTTGTGCGTGGCTAAAATGCTATCCGTGAAAAGCCAAAAAAAAAGAAACCTTATTCTTTTAGTGATGCGCGCGCATAGGAAAACTGATTAATTTTTCCCGCCATTGCGAAAAATTTTTACAACTCTTTTTACTGTTGAAATTACAGTTATTTATTAATTAAAATGTCTTCAAGTACTAATTATAAAGAAAATGAATGATGATATTGTATACCGCCCGATATAAGATGTGAATCCCTTAACGTTATGGAAAGTTTACTACCTGAAAACTTCCAGGAAAAATATCTATTAGCGTACCAAAATTTCATACAATGGCAAAACAACAAGAAAACGCAGTCTTTTTCAGAAAATGTGTTCATGGCGTACTTTAAAGAATTATCTTCTAAGTACAAATCTAGCTCTTTGTGGTGTATATACCCAATGTTAAAAAGTACAGTTCGAACAAAGAATGTATTGGACCTTAAAAACATACTCTAATTTGTCAGCTTTTCTATAGAGATTATCCGATGAATTTAGAAGCAAGATAATCAAAGGTTTTATCGTCTGACGATATTTAAATTAATAATAATTTACAAAAGATGCTCCTGATAACCAATATCTGGCAACTTAGGTTAGGTAAAATAATTTTAAATATCTACGCGACTTCAGCCTGTGTTGTGTGTTGAACTTAATAATTGTTTCTTTTTTCCTGGTTGCTTTAATATTTTTTGTAACTGGTGCTTGCAGGATACAAGAATTAACAAATATAACTGTAAAAGACGTAGAGAATCATGGCCAGATTCTCTTAGTGAAGATATCTATCACGAAAAATAAAATACCGAGGTCGTTCACTATACACGGTCCATTTTATGAAATTCTTAAGAAGTATGAAAGTTTGCGTTCACAAAAAGCAAAAAATGACCGTTTCTTTCTAAATTACCAGAATGGCAGATGTACCTGTCAGCCTATTGGTACAAACAAATTTGGTTCTATGCCTAAATAAATCGCTAAGTTTTTAGGTTCAGCAGATACTGAGAGCTACACTGGACATAGTTTCAGAAGAACTTCAGCTACATTGCTGGGTAATTCAGGAGCTGATATAATGACTTTGAAGCGTCATGGTGGGTGGCGACCTAGCAATGTAGCAGAATCATACGTAGAAGATTCCATACTAAACAAGAAGGTTTGTGCAAAAATCACAAAAAGAATTAGACTTGATTCTGAGACGCGTCCTACTGGCGAAACACCAATTACACCCTATGATTGGAATTCACCTACCTACACGATAATGAACTATCTCAAATAACAATAGAACATGAAAGTATTTCAGTAAATAATCTATCTGATGAGACCGTTATGCCATCTAAAACAGTTAATTATAATTTTACTAACTGCACATTTACTAATCGTTTTTCTAAATAAACTTTTTATCTACTAAATAAAATATTTTATTAAGTATTATTTTCAAAAACTTTGAAAAACTTCGTATGACACACATGTGTATCGATGATTACCGTCCTCGGCTATCTTAAGACCTCAATGGCGCCGCAGCGGTAATCACCAACATTACACACTTGTACCATAATGTACTATTCCCTCTTTTTGTCATCCTCATTCTATAATGCTGCTCACATACGACGAAAGTCCAGAACTACGCCAACGTTCCAAATACATATATATATCATTTTAATACCTATCTGAGATGACACGAAAATAATACTTAATACTTGCGTCAAGTTATCTCGTATAGCGGGTACAACCTGCAATAACTGTATAGGTATCTCCATATATTTGCCTCTAGTACTGTCAACCTTCTGTTTAAGTTACATACGGGTTATACAAGTCACCTTAAAAATATACGACCATATTTGTTTGTATATTTATTTTCAAGTTAACATCATAAAAAATCAATATCCTAAATTACTTTATTGCTACCTTGATTTAACACAAGCTTTCGTACACCATTTTATTACGTCTAATTGGAATATTTCAAAGAGATCAAGTAATATTTATATTGCTGAGAAGATGAAAGTTCAATCAAAATTTCTGACGATTCATTAGTCAAGGATTCTGCGAACAATTAGGTCTAAGGCAGTAATTACGCACTCCAATATTTTCCGAGGTCCATTCATTATATCGGTATCATGAATTGACTTGGGTTATTATAAAACGCCAATGAATACCTCCTGTGAATGAATTTGAATTGAAGGCGTTCTATGTAGTCTTAATAATGCCTTTAAGGTATTAAAAGTATTATAGTGCTTTTATTATCAACTAGTGGTCGGCTAGAGGTCGCCAAACTTATTTAGTAATGAAGGCCCGTTACGGCTTCACGGTGAAGCCTTTATCTTATTATTGTCATATTTCAGACAATTTCGAAAATACTGTAATCAATTATAAACCCTTTCTAATAAATCGCCCCGACTGTTGGTGAAAACCGTATGAAAATTCATTCGATTTATTTTGACTTTGTTTTGTAAAAGTAGTGTTGAAGTTTACAAAATAAAGCTATATAAAAAAGCAAATGTATTAAAAAAAAATGGTTCTAATTTTTTGCATCGATATCATTGTAGTTTACGTTTGCCAAGGACAAATCGGCACGTTTTCTTCATGATCATAAACAGACCTTTGACCCACCTGGCTAACATCACACATAAATCCCCGAACATCCTGACTATTGATAAATTGACACCTTGTCGTTGCGTAGAGATGTTGCTTCACTCTGCATTCTATATCGCTTGTATCATGGGGAGTGTTCAGAGGCATTGTTCGGCCTTATTCCGCCATCGTCTTACGCGACAAAATATCCATCCCCACCACCTGGACGATTGACACTCCACCACTGTGCGCTTCTCCAGAAGCTTTTTGCCTCGCACAACCAGCCTATGGAACAAAATGGCACCTGCCGTATTTCCGAACCGATACGACCTTCAAATCTTTAAGAAAAGAGGTTACTCCTACCAAAAAGGCCGGCAGCGCACTTGTGACTCTTGAGTTGCGGGTGTCCATGGGCGGCGGTAGTCACTTACCATCAGGTGACCCGTCTGCTCGTTTGCCCCCTATCACATAAAAAAAACATGTTATATCCAAATAACGAAGTTCTTCTTTTTTCATCAGTTTAACAAAATTTCATTATTTAGTATACAAATATTGATGTCACATTTTAATTTAAATAGTTCTGATAACTTTATATAATAACATTTTATGATATGATATTGTCCTTTAAACCTGGATGTGATTTATTAAATGGCGGTGGGCGTTTATATAATGTTGCGTGTTAATGTGACATTTTGCCCTGAACTTGATGTCCTCTGTAACGCGCTTTACATGCTAAAAATTAACACTGTTGAATTGGTTGTGTGAAACTTAAAACGTATGTTTAACAAAAATATAGTTTTGTAATGTAGAATCAGTTTAAAAAGGTAATATGAGAATTCAAAGGTAGAGTTTCAGCTTCATCGGTTTCAATTTGTTGAAATTATAATGAGATGAGAATGTATAATGTTTATATTCGTTGGTATTCGTTGTCGACTTGCACTCTTGAAGAAATTATTAATAGTAATTGTATTTTGATATGTAGGCGTTGAATTCACCTCTGCCTACAACTTCAGTGATATAATTTTAAAAAATATCATATTGTTTAAGTATTAATTGTTCCTATACCTAAACGCAAAAGTTTGTGTCCTCTTCAGTTTATAAATCGTTAACGTGTCATACATCAAGATTAGGTCACATTTTATACTACTAACAAGTGTTAAAGCTTCATTTTAGTTACTTAACGAAGTTAACGTTTTTAACGAAGAGTTAGATTTACCTGATTGCCCCCTATCGTATAAAAATAAAATACATACAATTGTCTTACTCTTAATATGGACAAGTAGTACAAACTAGTATATTTCAGTTCTGTTACTATATTTCCATGGTCTTACCTACCATCAGAAGTCCCTGTTCGTCCCTCCCTCTCTCTACTTATTATAAATAAAGTTATATTTACATAAATACCTCTATTTATATAGAACTCCCAATTATTCCCTAAAATAACCAAGAAAACTTACCAATTAGTAGCAAAAAACAGCCTAGGGGATACTCAGATTACTTGCCTCAATACCTTAAAAACATCCCAATCAATTACATTAAACACTCATTGAACCTCCAAATCACTATACCTTCCTGCCCGTTCAATCCAATTCAATCTACCAATTTTAATATGTTGTTATCAATTAAAAAGGTCAAAATTGGTCATATTACGAATGAAAGAAAATATTTCAAGGTTCTAAGGTCTAAATTACGCTATGAAAAATGCATCTACAATTATTGCGTAGTTAAATTAAGCAATAAGTTACAAATGACTACAAATATATAATTTCCTATTTATCCTCAAAAAAAAGAAGAAAATATTTCATATCTTATGGTGGGAGAGCTATGGACCGGTGCTCACAAAAAACCAGTTGTGAAGGAACCCTTGCGTTGCATATCGCCGAAGATACTGAGATTTCAGATGGCCACACACATCACCCTCAAAGGCAGACGGCGCACTTGTGGTTCTTGAGTTGCAGGTGTCCATGGACGGATGTTGTCACTTACAATCAAGGGACCTGTCTATTCGTCTGTTCCCTTTATTAAAAAAAACTACATTGTATGTAGCTTGACCATACACTATATATGGTCAAGGAAGCAACAATGCAGTATGTTTTGTTATTATAATATTTATTTATAATTCAAATTGACGTGATGGCAATATTTGATTATTATATTACCAATCAGTAATGCCTAATTAATCATAATAAATAATAATAGTATATAATAGAGTTGCCCTGTTATGAAATTTGGTAAACTAGTGTTATACGGCAATACATAATACAAGAGACAATCTTAATTAAATTAATCTGTCTGGTAATTTTTTTAGATATTTACGTGTAACAGTTTCACGTTCCCGCAACTATCTTATGAAGTAAAACGAAACTTTAATTAAAGTCAATTCCAAAAAGCTAGTAATAGTAAACTTTATTTCTCAATAGCGTGGCAATTAAATAAAACACGTACAGTTTCTAACAAATTAGAGATTTGAGATGTCCCTACTTTGAACTTTATTTCTAATAATAGAAATGAAGTTCAAAGCTAGCTTTAGCTTTAGTTCGTGGTTAAGTTTGAGTTAAATGAACTATTCTATCCCTAGAGAACAGTATTGTTTCTGTGGATGTGATTAAATACAGACATTCAGACGGAATACACATTGAAAACAATGTCTACAATCATTTATTGGATGAAAATTTCATATGATTCGATTCGATTGGCACGGTTCAAATTTGGAAGTGTGTTGTAGACTAAATTGGCAGCTATTTATTGGCGTATATTTTTTGTTGATATCAGTCTTTTTTTTTATTTAAATGCCTCCTAAATAGTACTTGCAGTACTGTACTGCACTAATAACTAAAATTATGTCAAACCAATGAACCAAAAGCTGTTTTTATTTGTGATTACTTGGTTGGGGAATTAATGTTTAGATTTCGTGTGGGTTTTTCTTATAAGGTTGTGAAATTGTTCCGTTAATGGTACTAAAATTCTATAGGTTTTTAATATTACTGTTGATGCGCGTGAACCGTAATGGAATGTTACCTAGAACTACCCGCGTGGGGATCGTTTGTCGGTAAAGAATATTCTATGTGACAATCCAGGCTGAACAAATTTCGGTGGTTTACGGCAGTATTCAAATCAGTGGTAGGGCCATGCTTAGGCACGAATGGGCTGGCTCGACCGGTGTGATACCATAGCCTTACAGAAAACAGGTTGTTTAGTAACGCTTGCGTTGCATTTCACCGAAATGAGTGAGGTTTTCGGAGGCCCAACTCCCCCTCTCACATTCCACTCCCCCAATCTCACTCTACTTTTTAACTTCTTTTCAAACCACCTCTCTTCAGTCCTCTCCCAGAATCCCCGATCCCTCATAAACCTCAAAGGTGGGCAGCGCACCTACGACTCTTGAGTTGCAGGTGTCCATGGGCGGCGGATGTGACACTTACCATCAGGTGACCTATCTGTTCGTCTGTACCCCAATAGAATAAAAATAAAAAAAAAGCAGACATAAATTAACACAAACTTTTGCGTTTAGACTATTGATAATATTAGAAAAAAAAAAACTTTATTATTAGTCAAATTATATTATTAGACACAGTTTGGAAAGCGAAGCGTGTCATTAGTATTCCTGTTAACCCTTCCAACTAAGCTTTTGTAAGGAGTGGATTAACGATGGTCGTGCACTGGGTTGGTTTTTCAACCCGCAACCACTTAATCGCAAATTCAACGTTTTAGTCTTGTTTGATATGTCCTACGCTGTCTTAAAAAAAACCTTTAATTATATAACTTTCCTTGTCTAACTTAGCATGTGTGTACATATGTATATGTATGTATATCTTTGTCACGGCCTCGAGCCCTGACCGATTTCTTCATCTTAAGCGTAACGTCAAGATAAAAAAAATTAGTTCAGAATACAGTCGTTCTTTACTTTATCCTATTTCGTACCCCTTTACTTCAATTAACTAATTTTATATTAATTCTAGTGACTTTGATTTTGACTAATCAGTAAGAAAAAAAAAGTATGAGCAAATATAATTTAAAAACCATGTTTGATTATTTATAAAAGTAAACTACGACCGCCTGACTGCTGAGCATGATTGTTCGAAGCGCGAAAATTCGATAAAACCAACTCGCTAAGCATTTAAAACAGTTTGCAATGCAAGACGTACCTAAATATTTTTTTTTTTATTTGAAATTGGATATAACCATATAGTGAACACAAAAGTGCTCTACAAAAGTTCCAGATTAGTGGGTTCAACCAAAAAAAAGTCAGATTCTTTAGCTTTTAGTCTATTATAGTAGATATAAAACCAATTGTTGTTAATTGTTTGACGACTATTTTATTACGATCATAACGTCGTCAGTCGTCACTTGTAGCACTTCTATTACGTCATGGCAGATATCGTTAAACGTTCACGAATATGTATATGTATATTATAAGTATCCCTATAATATCTTTTCTTCAGTTCAATAGTGAAACTAGACCATCTGGTAAGTAAGAATCTTGAAGCTGTATCTAATACTATTTCTATGTACCGCAAATAAATAATTTGTTACGCATTCATGCAATTCTACTTCCATATATATCAGAAACATTCATCAAAACAATCTCGCGAAGATGAACCAAATGACGTAGCAACTACTCTAACTACGTTATAAGATTGTGAATGAATTCTTACAACAATTAGAATATATAAAAATTCAAATAATAGAAATTCAGAATTGGGCCGCGGTTCACCAGGTACCCCTTGCCTTCAAACAAAAGTAAATATTTGTAAGTATGAATTTCTAGAATAGCTGATACGAAAAATCTCCCTTTAAGTCAACAACAAAATGCAATAATTAAGGTTATAAAATAGATCAGTATATATTTTTAATAGAGGTCTCGGACTTACAAGCTACAAGTAGTTTGAGTGACAGCTATGTGACCTCAACGTCCACGACCTATTTCTAACACTTCGTAACCCATCCATCCATCCCCACTTTTAATTTCCGTTTTACTTGCCTTTCGCTTTCAATAGAATCATAATTTTCCCGTCTTTAATTCCTAAAATGCCCGGTTGGCCGCAAAAGAGTTACCCCTTATTACTTTAGTTGTTAGTAACCACGTGCTATACAATAGATTATGGGTGTTCAAAACACGCAAGTATGTATGTTTATATTTTGTAAAGTTTTATAGTGATACTGCATGTGTGTAAGAGGTGTTGTGGGTGAAGTGTTTACTCTACTGGTAATTTCCACAATTGACTCCCTGACAGCTGACAACCTCACTCAATAAGGGTGACTAAAATAGAAATCCCGTGTATTCTGACGTCATAAACAGTTCTAAATACCCTAGACGGACAGTTGACGCCACCTCTATTAAATGACGTTTCCAAACATGAGTAATAACGTCACACATGTCGCGTCTTCAAGAATTGTGTAGGCTTCATCACGTTTTCACTTTTTCGATTGTTAAGTGAATAGAGTATATATGAATAGAGTAATATTCATAGGTACATGCTGTATTGATAAAGATAAAACGGTTATAAGACGCGTTTAATTGAAGGAAATCGTACTGGATGAAGTTCACATTTCTATAGCACGAAGACAGTCGCTTAAAGTGGCTCGTTGGTTTAGCGGTTAGCCTATGCGGCTGCTGATCAAGAGGTGTCGGGTTCAATTCGCGGGTCGGGCCAAACAGTGCTAAGGTTTTTTTAATAGAAATTCTAACAGTTCGGAGTTTGGAAGTTGGTGGTGTTACATCCCTGTGCCTCGTAGAGCACGTTAAGCCGTCAGTCCCGGTTGTTATGAACACCTATCACCTATGACAGTCGATATTGGGAAGTCAGTCCCCTTCAATATCCTGACAACTAGTCCAACTATCGAATTCAGTTAACCCTCCGGGAGGGACCCAGGGGGTAGCACTGACATGGTAATGATAAGGCTAGCAAGAAGAAGAAGAAGAGTTACTAAAATTCAACGAGATATGGTTAGAGTTCGGGCCAAATGCCAATTTGTTATACACAACACAACTGATTTACATTACCACAGTAATTTGGTAGACAAATTGAGGGGGCGCACTTACAACAGTGTGTAAATTTTAAAGTAATCTCTCCACCGCCCATGGACACCCCGCAACTCAACAGTCACAAGTGCGTTGCCGGCTTTTTAGAGATAGAAATTTGTTTCACAAGTTGGATGTGCGAGGCAAAAAGCGCACAGTGGTGGAGTGCCAATCATCCCGGTTATATTCTACTTTAGCCATTTGCCTTGATTTTACAAATTAAAAATATTGAGCTCAAAGTATACTCATTTGGAGAGGCTATATAAAACAGCCGAGTCAATATAAACGCTGTAACTACTATTATTATCCATTTGTAAATGAACACAAGACATGTACTTAAATAAACATTAGACCTTTTTGTACCGGAATTGTTAATAACTTTATTCTTAAGTGCTCTGCCAATAATACTGTTATACCAATTAACTTTTCCGCAGCCATATTTTTATTTTATTTTGCGAAAGCAACGTACAATTGGCGGCCTATCGGCTGTAAAACTTTATAGCCTCTTGGACCTTCCCCTACAGGTAATAAAGGCCGTTTTCATTTTCAATCCAGTCGTTTGATCATAAACTGCTTTAACGCCCCAACGACAGGATTGAAAATGAAAATGGCCTTGTGCGCCGCTAGTAAATTCAGTAAATTACGTCAATATACGAGTACATTATAAGATCTCGTAATAATAAACAATGAAAGATGTACAGGATTAAGTCTTATTGTTATTTTAAATAATAATTTTTGTTTTATCGCTTCACAAAGAAGAAAGGTTTTTAAATTCAAATCCTTTTATTGCTTCTGCACTTGCTTCTATCCTTGCATATATCACGAATTACTCTACTGCCATTAAACCTTTCATACTTCTGATCTGTCCTTCTTCAGAGGATTATTAATTTGATCGGTGTATGTTCTGTTTGCCTTCTATAGTTGATTTGTCATTCGCTGCGTATTCGTTACTTCAATGTCCATAAACCACCTCAATATACTTTCCCCCTTCATTTTCGTCAATACGTCTTATTTCATCAGCCACAGATGTTCCGAGTATCTGTCAACCAGTCTTACCCCACACATATGGACTTCGCAATGACTTCATCTAAACAGCGTTTATTCGACTATCATATTTTTTCTGATATACCGAACTATCACAAAATAATGTGTTTCACAAAGTTTTTCATGTAGAATATAAGTAAATAAGACAGAAACAGTTCTTTTTTCTAACAAGAAGACAAACAACATACATATGTACTACTCGTAATTATTGATATCCCATATCATGTATCTTTTAAGTTTAAGGAGATGTGTTAAGTAGTAACCAAAATTAATGCATTATGTTATATATAATATACTGCGAATCAGGGATCGAATATCCAATGCATAACGGTTATGACAACCATGCTCTTATCAAGACGGTAAAATTGGAGTGGTTCAGTATGTTACCGTTTCGAACGGTTACAGAGGGATTCGGTTAACAGATTATACATGTTATTTTGGTAACCCATCCAATAGGGTTAACATAAATAAAAGGTTCATCTATAGAAACTGATAAACCATATGAACCCCTTAGGTTTTCGTTTAACTTACGACTAAAGATATGATGCATATAGTTATATTCAAGACGTGACATAATCTTTAAGTTCCAATTCAATGGAATCTAGGAATTACAACATTTTTACATATCCAGACAGTTTATTATATTCGGATGGAATTAGACTCTGCCAAAAATATCTGACGTATTAACATTTTTAAGGTATTCATAAGTAATTTCGTCAATTTTAAAAACAAATATTAATTTATTTATTAATAATTGTTGACTACAAAAAAGGAGGTGATTCTATATTTAAATCGTTAAACATACATAAAAAAAATGTGCAAGGAGGAGGACTTAATCGAGCTTAATCCGTATTATTCATACCAAGTCAGAATTTGATGATAAGATCCTAGGAAAACCGAGCAAATCCCTAAAATTTTATAGGTACTAACATTAAAGACAAAACTAACAAACTGTTAAGATAGTAGCGTGTCATATTCTTGAACTAATGGTAGAAGGTACAACCCTTCAACGGTTAGGAATTTGAAGACAATCCTTATATACGTATAAGATACTGGATATAATAGTAATTATTTTATACTTAGGACTTAATTTTAGTGCGTCGGTCAGCACATAAAAACGCTTTGCGTTCCTATTATATTACGATTGAAAATTGGCCAGAACATAACTACTTAAGTGCCTTGTATCTATATACATAGGTACAAATACTTTTTCAGACATCATAGACAATACGTAGAATAGAATACCATGACCAAGTTTATTTAAAGAAATACATTTGCGAAGGCTATTATATTGCAGAGAATCTAAACACCATTGAGGTTTTTCATTTGAGGAAGTTTAACACCTAATGTAACACCTTATAATATTTAAAAACATATATTTGTAAGCTAGGTTTAAAGGGGAATATTGAACCAACCATGAAAACACTTCTTTTCTTATTTAAAAAGACCTCTTGCATTTCTTTCAATAGTGCTGTGAGAATGTGAGCAAGAAAACACAAGCGTGTGCGTTCTCTACTAAAAAGTCTCCATTCCGTCCCCTTCTTACTCTTCAGAGCACTCAACTGCCACTGCAGGATAGGCTTAGTATCCTGGTTATGGATATTTGCCGGGATCTCAATCCGCGCGATTACATCGAGAATGTCACAGGCGGCCTCGCGAAAGCTCGGCGTTTTGAACAAGGTGAGACGGTTCTTCTCGCCCGAGCAACTGTCTTTTATACAAGACCCAGGTTCGCTCCTGCGTGGAGTACTGCTCTCAGCTCTGGGACGGCTATGCGCAGTATTTGCTTGACACTCTCGATCGGTTGCAACTGCGCGCAGTCCGCATTATCGACTGTCCTGAGATCACCCAGATCTCTTGAGCCTCTGCAGTTGGGAAGAGATGTTGGATCTATGACAGTCCTCTATCGCCTACATCACGGGCAGTGTTCTGATGAGCTCTTCCAATTGGTCCCACCTTCTCCCTTCCTCTACAGGACTACACGTGCTGGCCTGAGGAGTCACCGTTTGAGCGTCGAAAATATACATATCCGAACTAAACGGCTTGGCTCTTCTTTCCAGTGCCGATCGGTAAAAGCCTGGAATTCTCTACCAGCGCACCTGTTTCCTTCCCACTTTGATCCCGGGTCTTTTAAGCGGGGCGTGAAAAAGCATCTCACCAAGCCGCCATAGTGTGTGGTGTGGGTCCACCGTGCTGCATTAACTAGACGTGCAATGAGGATGGTGACCACCACTCTTTGACTCCACTTATTGCTTTCCATCAGGCAAAGTGGAGTCACTATGGTCGGCTAATATAAAAAAAAACATACACTTAGAATTAAAAGAACAAAAACACAATAACCAAGCGTTTTTTTGAATAAGAACTCTTATAAAAAAAGAAAGTATTTACGTAAACTATTTGAGTTACTGGGATTTTTGTTTAAAATCACAAGTTGGTTGAACTTTAATTGAGTGTTGCAACACAAAGGTTTGTGGAACAGCCAACTTCTTTTCTTTGAAAAAGGTATTGTATAATTCCACAGCAAATACCTACTTTGTTTACAGCGTAAAATGCTGAATGAAAAGTTCAGTTTTCAAAATTGTTATTACTTTTATACAGAGTGTTAGTATAGTTGACCAAGTAAATAACGTAAATTGAAAAGAGTTATAGAAAAAATTGTGTGTTAAATACAAAAATCATACTTTAAAAAAATCTGCATCTATAAAATTAATATTTTATAACGGACATATTGGATAATATATTGAATCTGTCTTGGGAATTTTACAAGATGATAAAAATATAGATAGATATTATATAAAAATTATAGATATTACAATATGACTGCGAGTCTTGTTATTTTACAATCAGTTGCTACATATGAACTCAAAAAAAAGAATTAGTATTCTCTCTAAAAATATTGACTATCACAAAAATTTATGCGTTTTCTTCATCCAAATAGCTTTACAAATATTTATGTAGGTACAAACAGATACAGATCTGAGAAGGAAATATTGAAATCATTGTGTAAATACGAGATTTCTCGACTCTGTTTCGATGTGTACGCGCCAAGATCTGGTATCTATTATTTAGCATTTTGTTTCTATTGCGACGTGTGATTTGTCTTTATAAATTAGGGATTTCATTTTTATTGCTTCCAACTGTAATTTGTTTGCACGTTTGATACAGGGTGACGGTATTATGTTTCGTTAACGTTTAGCAATAAGTTTCTGAAATTTCTGGTACCAAAAGTTTTGTTGCGAGCTTTTACAAGTAAACTTGAATTGTATATATTTGAAGGTTGGCAACACCCTGCTTATGCCTCGTTCGTTCCTTCATGTATGAAGGTTATTATTATCATGTTTTTTTAAATACCAATAACTTTTTAGAAATTTATTTAGTTTCAGGCCTCCGTGCTGCTACTTAAAGTTTCCAATCATAACAGAGTAACAATTTGGCCTAACCAGAAGTTGATCCTGGAATTTAAACTGCATTTCCTTTCCACAGTACTACGGTCCAATTTACGAAACAATCATACCCTTCATATGTTTTTCTTTTTTTACAGATACTTGGTTCTGACACAGACTGGCACTTTGCCCATCGGGGCCTGCCGCACGCACGCCCACGCCGCTCCATCGCACACACGCGAATTCTCAAACAGCACCCTCTTGTAAGTACTACCAATACAAGCGAATGCTACCTACTAATACAGATTTAGCATTTTTCTAGTGTTCCATGTTGCTTGCAATAGAAGCGGCAGAAAGGGAACAGGAGAGAGTTAGTACTCTTACGTCCCACAGAAGACGCAGAAGGCGCCGGAGAGTGCAAAATGACCTCCGGCCTTCATGAGCGCTGGCCTGAGGGTGATAGATTGAACTATCTATGAGGGGGGGGGGGCGGAACACATCATAGTGGGGTCGCCTTGCTCATAAGGCGACCAAGTCTGCCAGGGTACACAGGGACTTCCTTTCTAGGGTACACCTGAGGTCCCGGACATAAGACCCGTTGATGGAACACTGTGTGGTTTTAGTCGGTTCGAGTCCCACATACCACCTTACCCATTAGCCCCGGTAAGGTGATGACCTGTGGAGGTGTCCACACAAAAAAAAAAGAAAAGAGTGTTCTATGTCATTAATTTCAGACGTAGAACTTGTAACTGCTGAGTACAAACAAACAGATTAAAGACGATGAGATGACCGGTTGTTAGCAGCCATTCATATATTTACGTTATTGTACATACTAATTGGTTTCGTATGTACATATATATGTATATATACTTACCGCTTAATATATTTAAAGCTAGTAACTAATACCCTCGACCTCGCTCACTTCCAAAATTTTGAAACGTACATTTTTCCAAGATAGAAGTAGTGTGAATGCAACTACAGAATATAACTTATATCTTCCCTCTCTGCCACATCCAAATCCGTTCAGCCTTTCTATAATGATTAAGAAACAGACATTCCTCCATACTTTGGCATTTATTGTAAAATTTGTAGTGTTACGCAAATTTGAGTTCCTAAAACAGACACGTAACGCTATAAAAAGTTCTGTCCAAAATAATAGGATTGTGTTAACTGTACTGTGGGGCTTAACCAACTCTGTCTCTATGTAGTCTGTAAATAAACAAATTTCATCAAACCATCATTTATCAAGCTTCAAAATATAAATTGAGTTTTGAGCTTGACGCTTCAGATAAGTAACGAAACATGGCAGGCTTTAATTCCTATTCAGTTTTTGGCATAAAAAATTAAAATATTCTTTGAGTATTTGAAACCGTAAAGTGCTTGACATCAAATGCTACAAAATTATGGGAAGCTGTTTATACAAGTAAAGTGATTCAAAAGTTTTGGTGAAATATGTATTCCCATTAACTTGCCTGTAGACTGTAGATACTTCTTAATTTCTAAAAACCCCTAAAAAAATGACATGAAAGAAAAGTTTATAAAAAATATAATTGCGTAACATTGCAGAAGCTATCAAAATATGTATAAACTAAATATTACACTTATCATTGAAACATTATATTTATACAAAAAAGTTTCAATGTTTTTTGGGTGATAAATGTAACAGAGACCGAGGGTTTATGGTCTGTGCATCACTGTTATTTATATATTTTTATCGCATTGATTTAAAGAACACCAACAACAAAAAGGTAACACTTCACATGTATATATGGCTTTTCACCGTCGAATGCTAGACGAGCCTCCACCAAGGAGCGCCAATTATTCTGGTCTTGTTCGCAACCATCTGCTGCCAGCCACCTTCTTCAAGTCATCAGTCCATCGATGCATAGGGCCCATTACGCTTGCCTAATCTACTCCAATATATCCAATATCAGCTCTAGCGCCGATCAGTTTGCCTAGAAACCTGATATCTGATTTTCTGCCAAATTACCTAATTTCGAATTCTATCGATTAGAGCAAAACCGACTCGTGAGTGACTTCGAGCTTGTGGACTAGTCCAATGGCGAGTATCCACTTTTTGGCTCCGTATGTCATTACTTGTTGAACGAATTGGTTAAATACATGATATACTCATACATAAACATGATACTAAGTTTATTTTTATGGCATGTTTTCATATACCAGGTTCTTCATGATACACCTATATCTACTACACAATAAACGCGGCACATGGACACCTGCAACCCAAGAGTTGTAAGTCCACCTATGAGGGTGATGTAGGCCATTCATGCCTAAGAAAGGCTCTCCCACGGTAAAAAGTATAATAAGTATCTAGTAGTATATAGTTTCTTAAGGTCACCTCCATTCAAAAATTATCGCTCTTTTCCCGGATCCCTATGCAGCGGGCCAACTGGAGCTTTATTATTTAAACAATAATTTTAGTATACCTGGGTGGTAGATGAGTGTCTGGACACTCATCTATTTATCCCGTAGATTTTTTCTTTGACTGACTGACTGACTGACTTCTTTGACTGGCCTATGGTTAGTGAACCTGACTGCTAAACCAGAGGTCGGGTTCGATTCCCACTCAGGACAAATATTTCTGTGATGAGCATGATCATTTGTTGTGTGTTTGGGTGTAATTTATCGATAATATGTATGTATTTAGAAGTATATAAGTATGTTTATCAGCTGTCTGGTTAAAATAGTTCAAGTTCTGCTTAGTTTAGAATCAGACGGTCGTGTGTGAGATGTGTCAAGTTATAGTTATTATTATTATTATTTTACAAAGTAACAACACCTTGTACTAAATATACTTTAGATTTTTCGAGATGATAATGAGACGTGTACCCCCCAACCTTGTACCGTGTAACAGTAGAAGACAGAGCTCATGGTTACTTGAAGCAATTACTTATTAAGAGAACTAGTAATCAAATCCTTTAATCTCAGCATCAAACCACTTAAAATACAAGTACACATTGAGTTAATTTAGTTTGTGTATAAAATACATTTTTCTGATATGACTATCACTATTGATTTTATGAATATCAGATTTATCTCATGAATATTTACAGACTAGCGTGATAACGAAAGTATGATGCAAGTGATGTCGTTTAAAAAATGCCAAGCAAGACTGTTTGGTAGTTCATTTATCTCATCCGTTCTATACCATTAATATCATATTACGTTAAAGCGATGCCGCAATGTAGGCCGTTATTTGAAACTCAACTTAATAGTCAATAAGGAGACATAGATATGTAGCATTTGTCAGTTGCAAGTTAAAATGGCAATCGGATGGCGGACCACTTTCTTAAAAATCAAGTGGCGGCTAGTCTATCATCAACTGGATGTTCCCTTATTACACGAATAAACTATCTGATCAGACTGATAAGGATTGAATAGTCCTGTAGAATCCTGTGGAGTCCTATATTCAGCAGGCGAGTTCACCTGGTTGATGACAGTACAATGACCTTTTCAGTGCTAAAATATACATACATAGGTCTGAAGTCCGGTCTGTCATTTTTTTTTTACACAAGTTACTTTTTTTTGTATAAAATGAAGATAGTTACTTCTGTTGACAAAGTGCTATTTTTTTACTTGTTCGATATAAGGATACCGCCGAATAGAAATCATGGCACGGATAATCCTTAAATGGAGCTTTGGCGTTGCCAGCAACGTAACATGTTACAAGTCCTGATGTTGCAAGTTTTTAGGGATCGGGAACCACTTACTAAACACAGAAGCTCTGTACCTATTTGACTTCGTGATTTTATTTTACAACTAATTTGTAAGAGCTAGCTTTCCGGTCATTTTAAGTCAACAATTTTTTTTTATTCCAAACAATATAAACTCTACCGATTTTTTTGGTATTTAAAGTAGATGCTACATTACGTAAGGTAAATATTTGAGCGTAGATATTTACTCCCCAAAGAATACTTTCTAAGGTTGAATTGGAGTATTTCGAGAGAAAATACGTCGCACGCTCGCTTGGATTTAAATCCTCTCCTGAACACTTGACTTAGGATGAATGTTTACTTAGTCGTGTATTATGTTTGTACTAGGGTTGCCATTTATTTAGAGGAACATTTTTTTTTCACCATTAATTTATGAAATGGTTTTGTGAGAGTCTATAAATAGTATCTAAAACAAATGAATACAGTAATTAAAATGACTTAACAATAACAAAAAACTAAATGTAAAACCAGTTTGCATTTTTACAGTCTTTTTTTTCGGGCTGACGTTATGCACTATGTCTCTCTATTCAGATAATTCAAATGACTCCTCACAGGTTGAATTCCACCAATGGCTCTAAACATCATACACATGTAGATATATGTACATACATGCACTCGAAAAACATTTCCTTCCTTCTGGCGCTAATTTTCAAACATATAGATACATAGATATTTGAAATCCAATCCAATCCAATTTATAAAAAATCCCTATTTTGAAAAAGCCCTTATTAAAAGCTAGATCTTTGCGATTTATATTTTCGATATAAACCTAACATACATATTAGTACACATCCTAATACTTTTTGACTTTGGGATACATGACAAAATAGTGCGCTTTTGGGAAGATCCTTCAACGCCCACATAGAAATATTAGCTTATAACAGTTACATATGTATCGTGAATTCATGACACTTATATAACGGTCATAATTGTATTAGGTTGGCAACTAATAAACCCGCCATCTTTGTACCCAAATTTATTTATTTTTTTAAGTACACAAAATCAAATTATTTCTTAACTATATAAGCACCGTCGTTTTCTATCACCTGTCGCCAACGCAGCCAAGGACGGCCCAGCCAAGCGAAAGTAATTTTTCACGAGTCGCTTTTGCTACATGTGGTCGAGCATTATCGTGTACTTACACTACAAAAAGTATACTTTATTTTGATTTTTCGGTAAACTCGCTGCTAGTTTATCCAGTTGGTCACAATAAATATTGGCCGTGATTGTAGTGTTAGATGGTAACAGCTTCCAGTATATAATTCCGTTTATTCCTCACCACACACTTTTTTTTTTTTTTTTTTTTTTTTTTTTTTTTTTTCGTGTGGAAACCC
Source organism: Tyria jacobaeae (assembly GCA_947561695.1). NCBI lineage: Eukaryota > Metazoa > Arthropoda > Insecta > Lepidoptera > Erebidae > Tyria > Tyria jacobaeae. The sequence continues at coordinate 12,630,962 of OX387225.1, read as the reverse complement.
CCTCGGGCCGTCATTCCATCGGGGTTTTCAGTGGAACGGTGTGTCGGAATCGAACCGACTAAAACCACACGGTGTGCCATACTGCGCTTAAAATAGGAGGAATCCGGGAACAGCTTTATTAAGACATCCGGACCCCTCCTAGCGCCTGCCCGCACTATGCGGGCACCACCTACTGGTAACCTATCAATAAGGCGGCGTCCAGACACACGCGGACGTCACCTCCTCGCGGCTGGCCATTAAAGCGGGTGGAGGGGAAAACCCATCCCGACCACCCGCAGCCACACTCAGGGCGGCATGAGGCGCTGGTAGGCGCGCCTCCGCCGCCCGGTTCGCCGGCGGCGGATTAGATCCGAATGGAGATCGTCCTCCCGGGCCCGCTCCGCCGCCTCCTTCTGCGAGATAACGTCCTCGCAGAAGGTTGCAACCGCGTTAAACTTCCTGTTGCTACTGGCCATGGAGCGTATAACAGCCAGTAGCGACAGAGCCTCTCCGATGACTGTAGTGAGGGCCCGACGCTGCGACGCCCAAGAGGGGCAAACCGCAAGCGTGTGCTGAGCCGAGTCCGCACTACAGTCGCAGTGGTGACAGGCGGGGCTCATTTCCCTCCTAGCGACCGAGTGCAGGTACTTCCCGAAGCAGCCGTGCCCGGATAGAACCTGCGTCAGTCGGAAGGAAAGAGCCCCGTGCTGCCGCCCTGTCCATTCAACAATGACCGGCTGGAGCGCCTCCACGGCGGCAAAACCAGCGCGTGGAGCCTCCAGCCGGGACGACCAACGAGCCATTGTGGCTCGGCTTGCGGCTTTACGCCACTCGCGTACCTCTTCGGGCGGGGGCTGTCTGCCGCCAACCGCCCGGAAGTCAGCCGTTCGCCGATAAACTTCGGCGAGCACTTCCGCCTCCAAATCCCACGGGGGTGTTCCGGCCAACGCGCATGCCACTTCCGTCGATACGGTGCGGTAACCGCGTATGGCTCTAACCGCCATAACTCTCTGAGGACGCCAGAGGCGTGCCCTATTCTGGGCGGTCAGAGCCTCCGCCCACACCGGTGCACCGTATAGTGCCATTGACCGGACAACCCCCGTGTACAGCCGCCTTGTTGCGACGCTGGGTCCTCCCAAGTTGGGCAAAAGCCGCCCAAGGGCGGACGCAGCGCCCACCAACTTTGGAGCAAGCTGCCGAAAGTGCTCGTCGAAGAGCCACCTGCCGTCAAGGATCAAGCCCAGATATCTTATGTGGGCCCGAACCGGTACGAGAACCGAGTTGACCATGATGGAAGCGCCAGGGGGTGGACCACGACGGGGCCCATGGAATAGAAGGGCCTCCGTCTTATCCAGGGCCACCCGCAAGCCCAGCGCCTCGATGCGCCTGACCACCAGTGAGGCTCCTCTGGTGGCCAAACGCACCGCCTCCTGAAAGTTCGCCCCCTGGGCCGTGACCAAAGTGTCATCTGCGTAACAGATTATGCCCAGCCCTGGGGGGAGGTCACCTCGAAGGGCCCAGTCGTACCCCATGTTCCACAGGAGCGGTCCAAGGACAGATCCCTGCGGAACACCGCACGACATGGGCCGACGACCTAGATGTCCTTCTCGGTCCTCGTACATGACGGTACGCTCCTCTAAATAGTCTGCCACTAGCCGCCTCAGGTACAGTGGCACCCCGTGATAGCGGAGTGCTTCCCTGATGCAACTGAATGGCAGACTATTGAATGCGTTGGCGATGTCCAACGACACCGCCAACAGCACGCCGCCACAGCTCACCGCCTCTTCGGTCACGGCCCTCAGACGCAACACAGCACCGATCGTCGAACGACCCGCTCGGAAACCGAATTGGGCGTCCGACAAATCGGGGCCGACCTCGCCCAGATGCTGGACGATGCGGGCAGAGAGTACCCTTTCAAACAGTTTACCCGCCTCGTCCAGCAGCACGATGGGTCTGTAGGCCGCAACCAAGTCGGTAGGCCGTCCCGGCTTCCTTAAAAGCACCAGCTTCCCGCTTTTCCAGCAATCAGGAAAGCGTCCGGACGACACGCTAGCGTCGAACACCTCCCTGAGGTGGTCCGTCATGTGATCAAGGGCCAGAGCCAGAACTCGGGCTGGGATCCCGTCTGGCCCAGGGGCGGTGTTCTTGGAGCGGATCCGTAGAACAGCCGCCCCTATCTCCGCCTCCGTGATGGGTGGAGCATCCCCCTCCCCTAACTCCCCGTCGTCACCGGCCAAAAGGGCCATTGACGGGGGTAGGTGCTCCATCCGTTGCGGGAAAAGGCCCTCAACCACTTCCTGCAGGAAGCTGGGCTGGAGAGTTTCAGTAAGGGGGGGGCCCAACGTGCGGAGCTTTTGTTGCACCGCACGATAAGGGCGACCCCAGGGGTCACGATCAAGACCCTCCAGCATCTCCTTTCTCTTCGATTCCTTGGCACGGCTAATGGCCAGCTTCAGAGTTTTCCGTGCTTCTCGGTATTCTTCATGAAGCTGGTCCTCTTCCCCCTCTTCGCGGTGACGCCGCCACCGACTGCGGGTGTAGGACCTCCGGGCACGAATGCAGGCCACGCGGAGGTCCGCCAACTCTTGGGACCACCAGTAGACCTCCTTCCTTGGAGGCCGACGACCTTGCACGCGGGGCATGGCCGCATCGCAGATCTGCGTGATCGCATCACGAAAGCGGCCCGCTCCTATGTCTGCCTCCTCGGTCGGAGGTTGCGGAGACAGCCAGGAGCAGATAATGGCTGCCTCCTCCAGTAGATCCCTATTTAATTTAGATACAGCCCACCGCGGGAAGCGGGATGAAAGCCGCGCCGTGTGACCCCTACTGGTGTCCTGGGTCCGGGAGAGCTCAAATCGGATATAGAGATGATCCGAGAGCGTCTCAACCTCTTCCAGGACACACCAGTTCCTTACTCGTGCGGCGAGAGCAGGGGTAGCGAACGAAAGGTCCACTATCGACCCTCCCTGCTGCCGCACGCACGTGTTGGTGGAGCCTCTGTTAAGGAGACAGAGGCCCACCGACGTCGCCCACTCCTCTACCGCATCGCCCCGTGCGTCCGTCCTGGGGGAACCCCAAGCAATGGACTTCGCGTTGAAGTCCCCCAGCACCAGGACGTGCCCAGACGCTTGTCGCCGTATCGAGGTCTCTAGGTTGTTAAGGAAGACCTCGAAGTCGCTCAGACTCCTGTTGGGGGAGAAGTAGACACCGTATATGGTGATACCCCCCCATTCGGCAGCAACATATCCAGTACCCTTGTCTCTTAGCGACAAGGGCGGGGAATGAGCCGCCGTGGAGCCGACGACTGCCACGGAGCCTTCCCGATCACCCAGCCAGTTTGGACGGGGAGGAATGTAATAGGGCTCCGCGGCTACGGCCACTCCGATGGACCACTCCGCCATAGTTTGCAGGAAAAGGTCCTGCGCACCGGCACAGTGGTTCAGGTTCGTCTGGACAAGGAAGCTGGAGACTTGATCCATTACTGGATCGTCTCTACAGCCTCCTCCATGGGCGATGGTGACGACGCACGATTAGCATCGGAGGCAGCCCGGGCCGATTGGTTAGCCACCGATGCCTGCGGAGTAGTGCGGGGAGGCTTGCAGCTGCCCTGCCCCATTTGGTGATTGGCGGGCAAATTACCCGCCGCACACGCTGGGCAGTGAGGGGCGGCAGAGCACTCCGCTGCTCTGTGCCCCGGTCGACCGCAGCGGAAGCAAAGTCCGCTACAATCGAAGCAGCTGCCGCACTTGACGCGGGTGTGCCCCGACCCTAGGCATTTAAAACACCTCATCGGTCTTGCCGCCAGGACTGTGACTCTGGCGTTCACAAAACTGATGAGGACCTTGCCGGCGTCGCCCAAAATTTTGGCCGACGCCACGGGACAACTAGCCCACACCGCGCCAAGACCACCTGGACCGGGACGGATGGTGCCAACTCTGATGTTGTCCGCGTTGCACCCCGTCTTCTCGAGAATTGCAACCCGGACATCATCGACCGAAACAGAATCGTCCAGGCCCGATATACGCAGCTCCGCGCACTTGGTGGGCCTGGCGACCTTCACACCATCCGTCGCAGCAAATACGCCCCGCAACTTCTCCGCAAGGGCATCCGCGGTCTTTGCACCTTCAGCCCCGGGGAACTCTAGCACTCGAGCCCCCGTCTGGGCTAGGCGCAGCCTGACACCTGAGGTCCCGAATTGAGGGCCTAGGCTATCCCGGACCTTTTTAAATACGGCCGCATAGGATAGCCCACTGCTCGCCGCCTCCGCCGACAGGGTGACCACCACAGCTGCCGTTTTAGGCGTCTGCAGTTTCCTAGCGTCTTTCTTATTTACAACAGTCGACGTTTGAGACGGAGAGGGCGCACTTTTGGCAGCCTTTTTGTTCCGATTTCGGGACCTCTTCTTCTTGCGTCCCTCAACTTTTTGCCACCCATCACTCGAGAGGGCAGACGTGGAGGGGGCAGGGACAGTTTCAGCAGGAGTTGGGCTCGTACCTCGTGGGGCTAGAGAGGGGAGCGGAGGGAACTTCATTGCTGCCTTTATACGGGGCTTAGTGGCAACTGTCGCGTATGAAGCGCGTCCAACCGAAACCGTGAGCGGCTTTGCAGAAATTGTCCCTCTTGCCTTGTCCGCAGCGAGCGGTGGCCTTACTATGGGCGCCGGAGGCAGCCTAGCCTCTAGGCCCGCGAGGCGTCCATCTATCACCCTCATCACCGCGTCAATGACTCGACGCAGGTGGGAATCCTGTACATCAGACACCCCAGGGGGCGATGGAGGTGGACCTGGTTGCCGTACAACTGGGCTTTGGCGATCAGAGCAATTTGCTTTCGCCCGAAATTGAGCGAACTGTGCCCCGAGTTCGGCCACCTGCTCTGTCAGACGGTCATTTGCCGCTTGGAGACGCCCGACGTCTGCAATCAACGTCCCAACGACCCCGGAGACGGCGGAGGAGGAGTCCTTAAGGGCCTTTACAAAAGAGCCCTTAAGATTTTTGGACTTGGTGGCCACTTTATGGATGATGGCCACCGCCGCGTTCGCTCTCTCCTGCATAACAGATGGTGTTTGGGGAACAGAACCCCCCACCTCGGGCTTATGAATTTTAAGCAGGAGATCTGAAATTTCCTCCTCTGCTACGTTTTCTCCGTCCTCTTTTGCACGGGCGTGAGCTCCCCTCCGAGAGAAGGGGGAACTAGACGGGGCCGATACCGGTGTACGCGACCTACCTCGCTGGCTGCTGGGAACCTTGGGTGGCAACATATCCTGGGACGTGTCGCCATCTGAATCTTTTGAGCGTCCGCGCTTGCGACTCTCGGTGTCGCGACGGTCCAACTCCATGTCTTCACCCAAGTCCGCCGTTAAACTAGCTGTTGTGCTAGCGGCCCTGGAACGCACTCGCTCCGAAACTCTTCTGCTCCCAGAAGGAACATTGTCTTCTGGGAGCTCCTGCGAGATAGGCGTTCCTAATAAAATATCCTCGCCGTAAAACAAAGCGACGTCTGCTTTGTTCAACTCCTCTTTCCTATTCTCCTTCTTTTTTTTTTTTTCTTCACTGGTTTTGTTAATAAATTTCTCAATATCCATAATTAAACCCACGATTAGGGGAGAACTAGAGGTCCACCCGGGCAGAGGTCCACCCGGGCAGAGATCCCCAATACCCGGGCAAGCGAAGATTTATGCCCAACCGAGGGGTCCGCAGGTGCCCCGGCTAGGAGTGCGCTCGCGACTGAACCTCCCATCAGCCATGCATCCCATGGTCACGCACCAGAACACGAGATTCGGGGTAATTTTTTATAGAGGTTATCTTCCTCGTAGTCCGGGCGGCTAAGCCAAGACCCTCGCCCCCGATCGGAGCCGCGAGACTCCTTTCAGGATTACGATATGCCGACGGTGACATCGAGACAAATCTACAAATGTCTGCTCGGTGGCAGTGCAAGTGCACGCCGAGCCCGTCCTCGTTCCTCCGCTGTCCACAGCGGAGCAACTCTGAGTGACCCTTTCAAAGGTCCCACAGGGTATCCTGTTTTGTCTGGAGCCTCCCCCTGGGCCAATCCGGCATGAGTAGCTCTATCGGCACAGCCCCAGGGATCTTTGACCCGCGCAAGCCCCCCCACGACGACAACGTAAGGATACAATTGGGGGGGCCTCACCACACACCTAAACGAACTTTTTACTCGTGTCAGATTTTGGCGTCGGTACTCTCCAGGTCCAAGCTACTGGCGCTTACGCGAAAATTTATGTACATAACCCACTTTTCATCCCCCGTAATTACATCCTTCAGCCACTCATTGGTACGATGATAACTAAGTAGTTCCATGCACACGTTAGCTCTCTTCTGAAGTTGCGTCAGCGTCAACTCATGTGGCAACCAAACTGAATATTTCCAGGTCGTTTCTAAAGCGTGGAGTTGTTTTTCTCTCTGCTCTGCCAGACAACGTGAAGTGAACCTGGGATACATTTCTATGAGTCTTTTTAACTCATCTACATCTATTGTAGGAGGTCGTCCTGGATGAGGTTCATCAGATAGGTCCATCCTTTAATTTTCTGAACCTATGTTTGGTGGTATCGTAAGAGAGCGCGCCTTCGCCCATCGTTGCACATATATTGCTTCAGTCGCTTTTCGACCTAAGCGAATTTCGTGAAGTAAAAGCAGCCGAAGTTCTCTACAAGAAATATCCATAATTTACTATAGTTTTACTATTCGAGATCCAGTTGTCAACTGATCTGACATAAAACTCTTGCTTTATTTATATAAAACTCCAAGTTATTCGAGATACTTCTATAACGTTTTAGAAACTAATCGAAAAAAGTAGCGGGTTTATTAGTTGCTAACCTAATAATATGGTACTCCTGTGAAGTAGGAATATACCCAAAATATATCTAGAAAGTAATGGTTACCTGGTATTATTACTAGGTAGTTAGTATTAATTTAGATGTTGAAAAAAGAAAACTAAAATTAATTCTGCAATATTGAACTTAGCTGAAGGAACAATTTATATTGAACAGTCTTTGAACAGGCTTTATCTCTGTAAATAATTGCAATTAATTCTGGTGCGATTAATGATGATAGACGAGTTCGTATTATTGCCTCATCAATTATGTATTATAGTGAGTCGCTTGCTTAATGTTCTAAATATACTATTTTTTCTACCTGCTTTAATTTCAATACTCGGATATCAAAGGACTTAAGAGACTTAGCTCACGGCCGTTAAGTTTGTTGTTTAAATTATATCTTTTATTTTAATTTAAACGATACGAACCAAACTACTACATTTTAAATCGCAATTTGAGCGTTTTAATGAAAATAACTATCAACTATATGTAAAATGATAACTATTCGAGAGCCATGCTTAGGCACGATTGGGCCGGCTCGATCGGAGTAATACCAGGTACCATCACAGAAAACCGGTAGACAAACAATGCTTGCATTGTTACCGAGTGAGTGAGGGTAGCGGAAGCCTAACTTCCCTGTGCCCTCATCCTCCTTCTCCTCTTCCCCCTCACCTTGGAAGAAATAGAGGAGGGCCTATGCAGAGAAGTATACGGTCTAGGTCTAAAATTATGATGAGCTTATCATATTATTTTTTTTTTTTATTAGTACAAAAATCTTATTGCTACCGCTCCGAGTAATCTAAACAAATTTTGAACAGTACGGCGTCCAATTACTTACCTTTCATTAGAAAATATGAAACAAAGGAACACGATCTTAAAGGTTTTCTTCACCAATCAAGTCTTGGTGAATACCTTCGAATAAGTATTCATTTATTCATGAGTTTAGTCAGCTATTTATTCGTTTGCTTTCGTGCGTTTAGTATGGCTTTTACTCGTAGAGTATGGCTTTGTAAATGTACTTCGTTCTTACCTTTATATTACGTGAATCATTGTGTTTTTAATTCGCTAAATGGTTATAGTGTTGGATATTTAGGTCTACTATTACTTGCATGTATTTTGTAATACAGGAATAACTGTGGTCTCCCAAACTAGAAAATACTGGTGACATTTTATTTTATTTTCAAATCTCTAACACAATAATTGTTTTCATCTTCTGGGTGTCTTATAATGACAATTTCCTCTGTACTACGAGCACAACAGAAATTATTTAACTAGCTCTAAATACATTCGCCGGGAATAATATTAATCCTTATTATGCCAAACAAAGTATGCTGTAACTTTGTTGTTGAGAAGGCTACAATGTACGTCGCTATAAAATATTAAGCACTAATTTCAAATTAAGAATTAACTTATTGCATTTCCCCACTAAAATATTACCATAAACGAAAATAGTTAGAAGAATTTGTAATAAATAAATAAAGGACTTTTTAAATTCTGAATCACATAGTATTTTTTTTTTAGATTTTATTTTTTATCAGGATTTTAAGACAATAAAGGACTCAGGAAAATAAATACTACTCCTCTCATGACATTATAAACGGGTTCTTAGTTTAGAAATTGTCTAAACCCATTTCAATTAAGATTAATTAAAATTTGAAGATAAAATAATAAATATACAAAGCTGCTGGATTCTGATTTACTCTCTACAACATATATTTTTTTTTCATTTCCATTTTATATCATAATTTAAAAATATTTTTCTCCAAATATATAAATGATTGATACATCTCACACCCATGAGTCAGTTAAATAAAGAATTACCCACTAGTTGACGTTCATAACAAATTTACGCATTCATCCATCAAGTAAAGTTTTATCCTTCGTGCAGTCGCTGTTACGCCACGCCACCTGCAGTCTTTTGCGGTAGATATATTTTGACTCTGACATTGGTATAGTAAGATGAAGAAGAAATAAATGATTTAGATAAAGTATTGTTTGCTTCCCTCGAAAATGTTGTATTGAACATTTTTCCAGATTTATAACCTATGTACTATTCAGGAATATATTCTCAACCTCTCTTCCTAATTACATGCAGATCTAGTCCAGAATCTTGCCGGAACAAAATAAGTAATGTTCTTGTTTGTGAAAACACCCCTGAAAAGGTTTTATATAGACTGTTCAAAGCTCTATAAATTGTGATGGTTACCATAATACCGTACACTTTACAAAATTGGCCCCGCAATCCTCATTACTCATACTGAATATTTCATTACTTACAATAAATATTGTCAATAGACCGCCTAATAGACATCAAGTAACTTCCCGACTGACATAGTTGAAATGATTCCTGACAATGCAAAAGTACTTATGGTTGCTGTAATTAAAATAAATGTTTTTTTTTATCTTCATACTTACTATTATAAATTAATCTGAAAGTTTGGAAAATACTCAAACACGCCAAAACAGCTGAATGGTTCTGAATAAAATATGGCACATACATATATGTAGATTACAGACCAAAATAGCTTCAAAATTCCGACGCCAACGTAGTCGCGGACCTTAGATAGTATCTTTTAATTCTCAGTATTCTAGCTTTATTGTTTGAAGGTCTTATATTTCGTTAGGTCAGAACAAAGTTTCAAACACTGAGTTTAGATAACAGCTGCCTCGTTTGAGTTTCCTTCCTTATTAATATAAACAATGAAAGCCTACGCTACTGAAAAAACACCGTCAAAAATAAATAAGGCTATCACCGTGATCTCGTCGTGCTAAGAAAATGAAATTACATTCAAGTGAGCTAAATTACGAAAGATGAAGTCTTTTTACCTTTTAGTAGATCTTCCTTTCACAAAGAATGGAGAACAGTTAGTTATATTCCAAGAATTTCTCATGTACTTATGTAAGATAACTTATTATTACGTCGTTGGCAGATATCGTAAAAGTCGCTGTGCCCACTTTTGAGAGGATGGGAAATAAGAGAGGGGAGTTGGTCCTCCGGTGACCTCCCACACTCGGTGACACACCGACACACATAAATGTAAATAATAAAAGGTCTGATAGATCCAGGTGTAGCTACACTGTTGACTCTCACAGGTATTAAATTATGCACGGACTGTTAAACATGAGTTTGAAAAGCTTGTTCTTGAATAAATATATTATTGAAGGTTTTGTTAAAAGACTTAAAGATTTCCCCAGAATAATAAGAGAATATTTTAAATCTATTGAATATCACGAGAACAATAGCGTTCAACACAGAAAGTTAGGAAAGGAAACTTCAAGAGACAAGGACTTTGTATAGAACAATACAGATATTGAACCTGTTATTGTAATTTGGGTATCCATTGTGTTTTACCGCCTGTGCACGATCAGTTTGAGTTTAAATAATTATCTTTGACTCGCAATAGTAGGCCAATTTTAATGCGAAGTAGTTTTTTATATAATGTTTTTAACAGTAAAACTTGCCATTTATAGGGCTTTAAACTCTTAGACTCTTCAAAAACCAGAATATTAAGTTCATGTTTTAACTATTGAATTCATTGTTGTTTATTAAGGGCCTTATCGCTTCAAACCTTTATAAATTTCAAAATACATACTCGGGTAAAAACTTAAACCCTGTCTTTTAATAAATGTTAATACCACTGAGGAAAGTTTTATTTTTATGCACGACGACATCGTCGCCTGAGCATCAGGTGACCTTGGTCTGGAGGTGTTCTCGGAAGCTTCCTTCTTAGGGTATACCCGGGTCCTCTGCAATAGACCTTATGACCGAACACCGTGTGGTTTTAGTCGGTTCGAGTTCGACATACCACTTCACTGTTGGTTCCAGTGAGGTGATGACCCGTAGGGGCTTCCACACGAAAAGAAAAAGAAAGCATTAGCTCAAGCAAGTCAGGGTCGCATAACTATGACTCGAACTGGCTGGTGCCGGGAAGTCATAGTCCTTTTAACTGCGCCGAGTTCTTTAATGTACATTTACAAACCTTTGACACATCAAAGGAAACGTTCTTTGTTGTTATTTTACAGTACTGTATTACGATAGAGAAACAACTCCATACAGTCACAAATAGAAATTCATTCACAAAGACGAAATAGAACTGCTCATTGCTTTTCCACATCAACATAATATGTACATATATGTATACAAAATACCCTACTATACCTACGTTTACTGTTTGGAAGGTACTGAGTGACTAAAAAATGCAGCAACAATACTCCGTATCTCCTTGACCTCACACAATGCTTGCCTTGTATTTACGGAGTCAGTGTGAGTACCGGAGGCTCAACCTCTTCCTCTCCTCTTTCCTCTCTTCTCACCTTTCCATCCCCTCAAAGGCGGGCAGCGCACTTACAACTCTTCAGTTGAAGGTGTCCATAGGCGTCGGTTGTTACTTACCATCAGGTGACCCGTCTGCTCCTTTACCCCTAATAGTGCGTAACACTGTGTTCGTGTGTTCACGTGTTCGTTTTAAGATTTTCTATACAATTGACCTATTTTTGAATTGTCAAGAGCAAGGACTAAGTAAGTCGTTTGTAAATACTTATTTTTATAAAATAACCAATAGTATCCAATTAAGCTAAAAGGCTTAAGCTGTTGTTGGGAACAGTTGAATACTCATAGTAGTGTATAACAAAGTCAGTTTTTGAGACTCAAGCTTCTGCAAGTTAGTAGTAGATAGTATAAGCAATACTCTTGTCCTAGCAGTGCCCTCCCTTTCTGCCTATCAATATAATGTCATTTTTAAATTCCAGTTTCAGCAATAGGCTTGTACTGTACTGTACTTGGTACTTGGAACCAAAGTATAGTGACCACTGCATACCACTGTCAACCTTCTCGGGGATAAAAACGTGAGTGTAAATAATATGTAGGTATGATCCATATATCACAAACGAGAGTACATCTTATATACTTTGAACAAAAACTACATTATTACTATTCTCATAAATGTCAAAAACATTTCATCCTTAATGGAAATAGTTTCAAACTAATAAAGTTAGGAGAACGTGAGAAACGATTGCACGATTTTCAGTTTCTAAATTGCTTTTATAAGTATAATGGTATTTGGTGCCGTTTTCAATTCCATTTCAATGCGCACCTTTAGGGACCGAATAGATTGAAGTTATCACAATTTCACACAAGGACTGTTCGGGTATGTTTGAATAAGATAAATTATCACATCAAATGTTTTCGTAAAGGCTTAAGAGAGTTTTATCTTATAAACGATTGTTACAAATGTAAATGAAAGTGTATTTGTGCGTGCTTTCTGCTAGGAGCATTGCAAGCGGAATGCTCTGTCTGTGGTCTGGCACATGCTACAAGCATATACTTCGTGTTTTTACTTAGAAAAGGAATCCAAAAAGAAGGGTTATGTTTCTTGAGTCTGTGTATTTTTGAATATGTATGTAGATGTATTGGTATGTATTGTTTCTTTGTCGATAATAGTATGATTTCGACATGTGAGGTGTCGATTGATTGAATTGTTAATTGATTTGAGCCAGGCACAAATGGGTAATGCGATAAAACGGTCAACGAGAAAAACGTTTGTGAAGTAACGCCTGCGTTGCATTTCGCTGAAATTAGTGAAGTTTTAGGAGGCCCAAATCCCCCCTGTCCGCTTTCGCAACTCTTCATCCCACTATCCTCTTTTCCCTCCCCGCATCCCCCCTCCCTTTATCACCCTTAAAGACGGGCAGCACACTGACGACTCTTGAGTTGTAGATGTCCGTGGAAGGCGATTGTTACTTACCGTCAGGTAACCCACCCGTTCGTCTGTCCCCCTATATTACTTTTAATAAAATCGTCTTAATAGGGTACTTACGTACCTATACGAAATAAACTGTTATGTAATTCTAATTTATTTCAATATAAGTTTTTGCCTGTAATACCGCAGGAACGGAGAGCGACTCGTCGACTGCCAGGATATTTCTGGTCAGCTGATACATTGGCGTTACGCAGAGATGTAGCTTCACTCTGCATTCACTATCCGCTTGTATCCTGGGGAGGATTTTTCAGACTTATACCGGTTGCAGGTTTCCGTCATCGTGCTACGAGACTAAATTTCCATCAAATGGATGATTGGCACTCCACCACTGTGCGCTTCTCCAGAGGTTTTTGCCTCGAACAACCAGCCTGTGGAACAAATTGTTGCCTGTGGTATTTTCGGACCGATACGACATTCAAACCTTCAAGAAGGGAGCGTAATCCTGCCTAAAAGGCTGACAACGCACTTGTGATTCTTGAGTTGCGGGTATGGGTGGCAATAATATATATATATATATAGGTCTAATATAATAAATATAGGTCTTCCGGTTAGTTTTGAGGGATTTATTAAAAATGAAAGACTCTTGTATTATAAAAAAGATAATTTATATTTTAATCAAAATATGATCCATTACTAGCTACAATCTTTTGCCATTTTTCCATTTGGATTCCATCATATAAAAACTGATCATCTTTTGAAGCGATCCATTCATAGATCCATTTTTTTATACATTCGTAAGATTTGAAGTGCTGATCGGCAAGGCTGTTGCATAGATCGAAATAGGTGGTAACCAGAAGGAGCACAATCTGGTGAATATGCGGGATGCGGTAACACTTCCCACTGAAGATCTGAAAGTATATCTCTTACAGCTTTTGCGATGTGTGGGCGAGTATTTTCATACAGTAAAATGACCTTTTGTTTTCTATGTGCAATTCTTGGACGTTTTTGGTTCAATGCATGACTCAATTCGATTAATAGATGTTGATAACGCTCAGGTGTGATAGTTTCATTTGGTTTTAACAATTCATAATAAATAACACCTTTCATATTCCACCAAATGCATAACAATACCTTATTTACGTGAATTTTACGCTTCGGAGTCGATGTGGACGGTTGACTAGGATCTACGCATGATTTCTTACGTTTTGGATTATCATAGTAGATCCATTTTTCATCGCCGGTAACGATTTGATACAAAAAAGATTTCTTTTTGTGACGAGACACTAGTGAAGTACAAATAGTAATTCGATGCATCGCTAATTCTAATAAAACATGTGGAACCCATTTTCCTTGTTTTATAATTTTACCCATTGCTTGTAAACGATCAGAAATTGTTAATTTACCTACATTTAATTCTTCAGCCAACTCTTGTATGGAGTGACGAGTGTGCGGGCAGGGTTTTGTCAAATAACGCTTGCAATTCACCGTCTTCAAACTTTTTTGGTTTCCCACTACGTTCTTTATCCTCTTAATCAAAATTACTACTTTTAAATCGTCGAAACCAGTATTCACATGTTTAAACAGATGGTGCAGATTCATGACACATATATACAATAAGTCTGTGACCTTCTGCTGCTGTTTTTCTTGAATCGAAAAAGTACTACTTCGTAAATGACGAAAATAAAAATTATCGCGTTACATATTTAATCCCACTAAAAACTTGTGTGCGTTTGTTGTAAGTGAGTTAATAATATAATTAATAATAATTAAAGTGCAAGCTAGAACATGCCGCATCGAATATCAAAGTAACTTGTACGGACGTGTCGCGACAGCTACTTGATACGTTCCCTCAAAACTAACCGGAAGACCTAATATATATAATCATATTCGCTCTACTCTTAGTAGGTACCTACCCGTAGTCAAACATGTCTTTTACACAATCAAAAGAGCTATATTCGTTCTTCGTTACTTAATATTCTGATCAAGTTGAAGGTCGCATTAATAAGTTATTCAGAAACCAATTTATCCCTTTTCTGCTTTGGAATACTAACCAAGGCTGATCCTATGAAAACTGTAACCATTTCCATTTCACTAACTCAATTACACGTCACACGGAGAGCGACCTACATATACATATATATACTAAGTAATTAATATCGAAAACAGTTAGGTTATTTTGTTTGACACAAAGTGAAAAAGATTTGAAGGATCCGCTTGATTGACTGCTTGACTTCTATCTGAAAATAAACAAAAAAAATAATAATTAAATGTAGTATCGTGTAATTTTCATGACATCCATCCATGCGAAACAATCCAACCAGCGATGACATTGTGATATTCTTGAGCATAGTGTTACATATATACACTGCTATTAAAAGAGTGTATCAGCTCAAAATGAATCTTTTTTCAGAAATGATAGAAAACTAAATAAATTTTCTGTCGTTTTACACGCATACACATATAAAAAATTGAGTAATAAATAAAATAAATTATATATTGAAATATATATTTATATAAGATATATATTTATAGAAAACTGATTGATAAAAAACTCAATCAGTTTTCTATCCGCTCTGAAAAAAGCTTCATTTTGAGTTGATACATTTCTTTAATAGTAGTGCGATATTTTTATTAAATTTTATTAAAATATATGTATCACTGCGCTCGTATTTTTTTATAATACAGGGAGACAGACGAACAGACGAGTCACCAGATGGTAGGTGACAACCGCCGTCCATGGACACCTGCAACTCAAGAGTAGTAAGTACGTTGCCCGCCTTTGCGGGTCATGAGGGATGGGCTGATGAGGGGAGGGTATAGAAGACAGGGGAGTTGAGGAGAGGGGAAAGAGGAAAGGGGGATTAGGAGAGTGGAACGAGGAGAGGGGGAGTTGTGACTCTGGAAACCTCACTTATTTGGGGGATATGCAACGCCAGCGTTGTTTCACACGATTGTGATCGGTTTTCTGTGAGGCCGTGGTATTGCATCGGTTGAGCCGGCCCATTCGTGCTATACAACTATATAACTACACTCTCACCTCTGCCTACACATTGAAGATTGCAGACGTGATTGTTTTGTAAGTATATACGTATGTATGAATATGCTTCGTCAAAGCATTCCGTGTTTAGCTTACAAACATCTTCTCTATAGAAGTTCGCAGACAAGAAAACCTCTAGAAATACAGGTCTAGAGGTTTTATTATTATAATAAGTTACTTTAATGGATACCCATTAAGAGACCCTTTAAAAATATCAAAGTTTCAAAGATGAATTAAAGCTTAGGTATAATTGTCTGCTGCCTCTCGGAAAGTCCGTATTCTGCCCATCCGTCCTGTCTAGTTTTTCGGTACCTCTTATATTGTTACAAACCTGCTTATTTTTATTGCTTGTTATTATTTAACTATTTCTTTAACAAGCTGCTTATTTAACTGAAATATGCTTTAAAAAAAGTTTTTTATATAGTATTTAAAAGTTTTTAGAGGTTTCATTGGCCAGCATATGACAATGGCCCGTGCAACCTGAAGTCATTTATTAAGTGATACAACTACATTTTCCGCTACACATGTCATATAAACATCAACATAAAACATGAGTTCTTAAATCATTTATAATCCCAAAGTAAAGCAATTAGGTTTCATTGTTATAGGGCACAGTGTACATACTCAAAACAAACTGCTACAAAATACTGCAAGCTTTGAGAAGGCACTTTTTTATTTGGGGACTGTTGCAACGAGTTTAAGCTTTGACATACCCTGAAACGAAGAGTGCTTTTAAGTTGACACGCTACACTAAATCCAGTTCAATCTTTTCAGATATATAGTAATTTACTTCCTATTTACACTAAAGTGTTATTTATTTATTAGTTTACATAATCTCTACCTCTGTGTTCATAAAAATATAAAAGTGTAACTAATTCTCTCACAAAAACACTTAAATGTAAATGAATAAGATCGTACTATTTATTAGTATTATTGTAATACGTTTGCGAAAATATAATCGAATTGCAACCAATCTGGTTTTTGACCTCGCGATATCTAAGATAATTTCTTTATTCAGTAACATATTTTTATCGGTACAATCTGGGTGTTAACACTTCTCGTCGTCGTGAGCATGTATGTAGGTGTGTACGTGTAATTTAATGCGTAAAGTAGCTATTTCAAGAAACGTTAAGTTAAAAGTAATTGTTAATACGTAAATTTATGTCTCCAAATGATTAAATTACAGTATCAGAACTAAATTATTTTTATGGTACTGTTCACCAAACGCTCGCATTAATTCACGTTTATAAATTATTTTATCCAAGCCCTCTGAAAAGTACCATAGCAAGTGTAGTACACCATAGGATATAAATGATTTTATATATGACTCTAAGAAGTGGCCATAAATAAATAAATATTTTATAGTGTTAGTCATAATTTTTATTTCATTGTTACCCAGATTAATATTAAAACAAAGTAATCATACTGTTTACAAAGACAGCCACTCTGTTGGCTTTATATTAAAGCTGTTAAACGAAATGAAAATGTTTGAAGATACGGAAAAATAAGACTAAACGAAACCTTCTCCATTAACATTATTAACGTGTCTCTTTGTCTTCAGGTACACTCAGCAATCCAACAAACCGGCTTTAAAAGAGTGAAACGTGGTTTTCGACCAGTATTTTACACAACACCCGTGCCAGCCCCGACGTTGCCTCCACTAGCCGAGCCTCGTGATCCCTACTTCCCCTTACAATGGTACCTAAAGAATACTGGTCAAAATGGGGGCAAACCCAAGTTGGACCTGAATGTGGAGGCTGCCTGGGCCCAGGGTTATACTGGGGTTAACGTTACAACGGCAATTATGGACGATGGTGAGCAATATCAGTACTATTATTTATCACCTTTTTATCTATCTTAATGAATTTATCTTATCAAACTTGAAACTAATGCGATAAATAATCAAATTATATTATTAATATAATATATTATGCATGTAAACCATAAGAATAGAAATATAAATGGAATAAATTAAATACTTAACAACATTGGGATGACATCTTAACAGTGAGAGGGTATAAACATTTCGAGATAACGTCCTCACAAAAAGAGAGACAGATAATAATGTAGTAGGGATTTATATTTTGTAACGATTTAACCTGTTTAATTAGTTCGTTTGTTAGTCGAATAAAATACACTAATACTTAGTAAATTAGTAAGTCGGTATGTGGTCTGTATATTTGGGTTTTGTTAAATTTGTTTAAAAGTATACTACCCTATTGCAGTATGGTGCAGTATGGTGGTATATGCTATCGTAAAGGTGCCTAAGGGGTTGGATTTTTATCGATCAAACAGCAAGACAGTGCTCGATTGACGGCAATAGGTTATATATCAGTGTTATCAAATTATAGTGCTAAAATACGCATCTGTGTACCCCTTTCAGTATGTTAGCGTGAGTTTATATATGTATATATTTTATTGCAATTGTAGGTACTAGACCAAAAGTAAAATCGCAGATTGTTTTGTTTGAAGTCCTAGTATTGATAAATTTCTGTCCGCAAATATCGTCACATAGCAACTGTAATATGCGTGTTTTTAAATTGTTTTATTTAGCTTGCTCTGTTTGTTATTTTTACTTTAGTCTCAAAATCATTCAGTGTGCCTTACAAAGTTCAATACTTAACACCAAATGGCAAAACGCGAAGATACTTATTCTAAATGTTAATTTAGAGGAAATAAAAATCTCATCTCAAATTCCAAAGCCTCGTGAGTCTAATTATTATATAATGTCAAAAAGTATATAAAAATGATTTTAAGGAAGAAATAAGAATATCGTTGTACAATAACTTTTCCAGTTCGAGTAATCCCGTAATCAATGTCGAGATTTACTCAATGTTATAAAAAATCTCTCAGGAAGCGTCTTGAAACAATCTAACAAAGTGCGAGTATAAGGATGGTAATAAAGAGCTTGTTTCTAGTTTTTAAGGAAATATCTATGCTTTATATAATATTTTACTAATTATAATATTTAAGGTACGTATATAAAAAAAAAACTTCGCTCTACGGTAATAATATTGATTTTAATATTTTAGTAGTGAGCTACTTATGTAGTATTGTTAGTCTAGATATAGAACGTACTATATAGAGTATATTTTATACTTGTATTGTAAATAAAGGGACCATAATAGGGGCGGTACAATCAAACGCCTCGGCAATTGTATATTTGTCGACCTTTTGTGAATCGAACATAGAACTTCCTCCTTTTTATAAGTGTTTCAATAAATGGTGAAAATGATAAAGATCATCTATGATTACGTATACTTAGAACGATGTACGGTTGTCATCTAAAATCGCGTCGGCATCCAAATTATTAAAAATAAAACGAAAATATGTTTATACGTTCAAAAAAGGAACTACTTCGGGTGGTCCCAAAATGTGCTATTGGGTTTTTCTAATAGGAAATTCTTAGTAACAGTCCGAAGTTTGGTAGTTGGCGGTGTTACACCCCCGTGCTTCGGACTGCACGTTAAGCCGTCGGCTCCGGTTGTCATTCATAGACGTTTACATGTTACGTCAAAGAAATGATTTAGAATATTCACATACATTTCAACATTATTACTTACATTCCAATTACAAATAACTTAAAAATATATATTTCGTATATATGATGTCTACAAAATAAGATCATACATTATAAAACAATCAAATTATCAATGAAATGTATTTATCATAATACATCGCCAGTGCCACAATTAAAAAGAAAAACAATTTAAGTATGTTATTACTTTATCATTAAATACATAAACATCGATGACAGTCGATATTGGGAAGTCAATGCTCTAAAAACAAATAGTTCAACTAGCGAAATCAGTTAGCCCTCATGGTTGCAGATATCAGATGCCAGTAGTAAAACTGATATTCAGGCAAAAATTAAATGGCCTAGAAGCCGACCCCAACAGACATGTGAATAATAAGGCTAAAAAGAAGAACAGAGGAAAGAAATCAAGGTAGCCCTCAAATTTTATAGGTACTAACAATGTATTTTTCTATATATTCTAAAGCTATAAAGATATTTGCGTCTCATTTTGCGGAGCTGACTGAGTCTTTAAACTTGACGTTTTTACGATTGTCATTATAGAGCCATGCTTAGGCACGAATTATTACCATAGCCTCACTGAAAACAGGTAGACAAACAACGCTTACATTGTATTGCCGAGTGAGTGAGGATACCGGACGCCCAAATCCCTCTTTCCTCTTTCCCCTCTTCACGCTCAAAGGCGGGCAGCGCACTTACGACTCTTGAGTTGAAGATGGGCGTAGGTTGTCACTTAGCATGATCCGTCTGCTCGTCTGTCCCCCTATACAATATAAAAAAGAAGCATTGTAAAAGGTTTTGTTCTTTAAATATATATACAATTATTATTTGAATAATATGTTATAAGTATTTTTATTAGAATATCCTTAGAATTATATTATTGTTACCTATTTACCTAATACTTGTGATTTGTTACAGGTGTTGACTACATGCATCCAGATCTGAAGTATAATTATGTAAGTATTGTGAATGAACTAAGATATAAGCATAATCTAAGTTTTTGTTACAAGATTGATTGTAGTACACCAAACGCTATAATTCTAGAGGTGTAGATTTTCATATTTTGGGAGAATAATTTAAATAATTTTCAAGTTCAAATTATATTGTCAGATGTCAAACTTTATTGTACACCAAAAGAAATTGTTCACAAAAGATAAAACACATAAACATGTATGTACAATTGGCGGTCTTATCGCTAACAGCGATTTCTTACAGGCACCCTTTGGATGGTTAAGACAACAGTAATTAGATGAAATTAAGGTGTAATTATAATAGTTAAAAATGAGTTTTCTATGTTGAAATTAACAAATTCTCTATCCTGAAAACACACAGAAAAACTGCCATTAATGGCTTCACACTTTGGCCATTTAAGGGTATCCATCTGTCTACACCCTTAAAGCGTTCAGACTAGTTGTTATGCCATTATATTTTGAGAAGAAGACATAGACATAAGATAACAATAATGAAGGGTCATTGGCTGTCAGTTCTTGAAAAGTTCTGTTATCTATGACCGAAGATCTTCATCAGATCCTAATATGCCGTAATGCCGTGTGGTCTTCGATGGAGTAGAATAGGTCACATCTACATCTCTTACCGGTGGTGCCGTAAAGGCGACTAAGGGATCGGACTGTTATACATCGTACAGTATGTACACAATCATACAGTGCCCGATTGACGGCACTAGGCTTGCCCCTTATTACAATAATGTTACCAAATTAAAATTGGAAAAATGTAAGTTTTTAATACACCTC
This sequence comes from Tyria jacobaeae, assembly GCA_947561695.1. Taxonomy (NCBI): domain Eukaryota; kingdom Metazoa; phylum Arthropoda; class Insecta; order Lepidoptera; family Erebidae; genus Tyria; species Tyria jacobaeae. Next base: position 12,610,132 of record OX387225.1, on the reverse strand, counting down.
TGCCTACCCCTTAGAGGATACATGGGTTAGTGTATGTATGTATCCTAATTTATTAAGGTAAACTAGAAAAAAATGCAGAAAACCCTATCCAAATTGGATCATCATTTTTTGAGAAAATCGCATACATATGTATATTATATACAGAAACTTATTTTTGGAAGTCAGTTAAAAATATTATTGCTATCAGTCACGCGATCTAGAAAACCCTAAAATAAAACCGTATCTATCGTTAAGGTAGAATATCTTAAGTTGATTGCAGATTATCGTGTTTCATTCCGTGTAATTATACTAAAACATAATATTATGAGAGCCCTCATAACCCACCCTCAGAAACTATAATGGGAAATTGATATCCAATTAGTGTCAGATGTCGGCTAATAAGCTATTATTTGTTATATTAACAGTACCTCTCGAATCTTATTAGGTGATCTGTATTAAGGTGATATTTATTAAGTTCCTTTCTTTTATTTAAATAAGGGAAACAAAATACACCCAGACTTAGAACAACAATTTGAAGTTTACTTACACGAAGTGTCCCGTGTGGCGATCGAACCCACAACACTCAGTGCGGCAGTGTGAACACGGGGTGAACACTTAAATCCCTGCGCCATACGTGCATCACTTTCAATAGCAGTATCAATACAAGCTTTAAATAATAAACTTATTGAAATATTGGAAAGACGTTTTATTCATAAAATGAACTTTCAATATTTTCAAATAACGAATAACAATGAGGTCGCTTATAAAATTGATAGTTTTTAAAACCGGTTAGTATACGTAACATTGATCATAGACTTCCGAATTCGAATTACTTTATTGATTAGTAGTACACAAAAGGAAGAGAAGGAGAGTCCTTAGAACAAGCAATCATAAAACGTTTCATATTTCTTGGACCCGGTGTAAAAATATGTAAAATTATTTAATAATATGCATAAATTTAAAAATAACGCAGTATATCAAATTATTTAATAATATGTATAAATTTAAAAATCTTTAACTTCCATATATTGATTTTATTTCTCACTTTTATTTATTTATTTTTACTTCACAGTCTAATAAAAAGTTTTCCTCAGAAGTATTTTTGAGTCTGGGTGTACTTTCTGTCAGTCATACAAAAAAAAACGAATTTTATTACGTGTGGAAATAAGTGGACCGCTGAGAAACCTTGTTCAAAATACTTAATTTAAAATATAACTCGAAGAATCTTAAGGCAAAGATAGCCGCAAAACTCCTAGTGTCTAAATAACATAGGAACTTGCTTACAAAAAGTCACCAATGCCTGGAGATCATTTAAAGCCTTAGTTCTATCCCGGCGATCATGAATGTTTAAAAAGGACAAAGTGGGTAGTTTCTACTTAGAACAAAGCCTTTTGTGTTGGTACTGTCAGTCGGCACTCGCTTTGAAAAATCCAAACAATTCATTTATTAATATGAATTCTGACTTTGCTTGTTTTTTATCCACGAGCACCTATTATTCATTTAATTTATTAGTAGAAATTAAATTACAAACATGAAAAATTACCGACTCTGTATATTTCTACACAAACTACTTTATATGGGGAAGGGTAATTCGTTTTACGTGTGGCTTGGCTTTGTTGAAAAAGGTACATTTCTCTTTTCAGGAATCCGTTTTTTTTTATCGTCGTTTGATTCCAAACTCATGCATTTCAGTTAAAAGCAACCATGTCGATGCCTGGGAGAGAGCTGCAAAGTTAAATTTGAGTTTGGAAAAAAAAGTAAAAAATCTGAGCGAGTCAAACACTTCGTCGGCTTTTTTAAAGACCTGAATTTGTTTAAAGTGAAAAATTTATTACTAGAAATCAGTTTATGAAGCCCTAAACAGACATCAAAGTTATACTTATAACACTCGTAGAGTTTTGATGTTGAGTTGAGGGCTTAAAATATTTTCTCACTTTGGATACTCTTATTACTCAGTAATTAAATCGTAATTTAAATTAGAACGAAGCTTGAGGGTTCCTAAGAAATTCATTAGGAATATACTTGGATTTTGTATAATCATTATTAGGGGCTTAATTAACTTTAATCTTGAGGTTAAATTAGTCTTTCCAAGTGGCTTACATTTAACTTACAGATACTTAAATGGACCAATTAGCTAATACCTACATCTTTTACGGATGACGTACTACGACACTTAATCACGATTATTTGTTGTGGTTTCAACAGTACATTTTATAACATGTTTTAGCATGCGGTTTCATTCACATGAAATAAAATTAATTTTTCTACTCAAATTCTAATGTTTTATTAATCGAACACTGCAACTCCTCGTATCATCCTGAATCTGAAGAGATCGCATATTTTTTATAGAAGGCTTTTGTTTTAGGAATAAATTTTAGGTTTTCTATTTTTTTTCTCGCAATATACATTAAACAATATACCTATATACCTTATAGCACCTTTTGTAATGAAGGTACCCTAATCTTGTTTTAGGTACTTAGTAAATTTAACCAAATTTTCTTATAATCGGTTGAGGAGTGCATGCCTTAGGCGTCAAAGCTTGAAGGTGACGGTTAACAGTGGTTTCTTTATAATTGAAAAAAAGACGGCCAAGAATATAAGGTGTAAATTCTATAAAAAAATAATACTTTTTATAAGTGATATAAATTACAGTTTAAAAAGAGATGGTGGGTGGATACCTGAACTAGAAAGGTTCCTATATCTCAGATTGTCAGATTGTAAGATTACTCAGACAATTGATATGCGCCAGGAAAAGTGTAAGGTCAAGCGTACATCACTGTGGTTTCGCCATAGTTGACGGGCAGGCTTGAACTTAACTTCTATTTATCAGGTATTCATATAAGAACTCGAGGGCATTTCCCCGTATCCATAGATCCATAAATCAGACTTACGCGAGAGTAAAGGAATGGACACGGCATCAAATGTCTTTTTAAGATCTACAAAGATAGCTATGCAACTCTCTCTCTCTCTGCTGGCCAGAACTTTAGTGATTGCCCTAGATATATTGGCAACAGCGTCTTCTGTGATCTTACTTACTTGTTGTTTATTGTTACTGTGTTCAACTTAAACCGTACTAAGTAAACCTATAAGTTATCTTTAAGTTCAAAGGTCGGTAAATTTTAATTAAAAATATTAAGGTGAACTTGAAAAACATTTCTAATATAAATACGCCTACAGCAATAAACACAAAGCGGATGATCAACCTTTTTCAATGCTGCTTACACTTGCCGAAGACAAAGATATGGACAACACCGAAAACAATAATAAATATACAATTTGTATTTTGTACTTTATTGTACTTTGTTTATCCTAGTACCTACTCATTGTTATTTTTACCAGCTCCTAATGAACTTGTAGTGTTGTTATAGAACTTTTAAAACAGAAAACAATAACGTGAGTCTTTAAAAACTGTAATGTATGTTTGTTGCAGAACGCGGAGGCTTCGTACGACTTCAGCAGCAATGATCCCTTCCCGTATCCAAGATATACAGACGACTGGTTTAATAGGTATGCTCTTAAGAATTTAATTTAATTTACGTGTAGTATTAGTGACTTTAAAAAGGATTTGAGCTATGTCAATCAGACAGTATTAAACAGTGTCCGGTTGACGATAACAGACTCGCCCCCATTGCGTAAGTTGGAGAAGTTACAGAATGTTGGCTTTAGATACGACTCTACCTCTGCCCTTCGAGGATATAGGCGTGAGTGTATTTGTATATGTATGTATAATGAATATCTTTTATTTATATAATTTTAAATTAGTGGGAGTCATAACGTTATAGAAATAAGTGGGTAAGAGAACAGACTAGAGTGAGCGATAGTACTAAACGTATGAATAAGTTATAATACAAATGGTTATACATCGCACTAAATAAAACTGTTTTCTTAACAAAGACTTTCAACATCATCAGAACTATTTTTTAATAAAATTTGCCTAGGAACTTCGTTCATAATATGAATTAACTAACTCGCCGAGTGAGTGAGGGTACCGGAGGCCCAACTCCACCTCTCCTCTTTCCTCTCAACTCATCCCCCCTCATTACCCTCATAGGCGAGCTGTACACTTACGACTCTTGAGTTGCAGGTGACCATTGGCAACGATGGTCGCTCACCATTAGGTGATTAAAAACGAAACTGAAATACTGAAAGTATAATAACATAACTTGTTAGCCTTACCAAACACCTACACTAATATAAACAGCTAAACAATTTCTAAATTATCTTAAGTCTAAGTTTATACTTAGGCAAATTAAAATAAATGTGACAATTAAATTAAGTTTCGATAGATATATGTATATGTTAGTAGTTTCGATAGATAGATATCTGTCCGTTATCACATAGAAAAAAAAAGGCGGAAAACACCTATTTACAAGAATTTAACAATAAGCAAATTTTATTAGAATAAGACTTCGATTTAATGATTTCGATAAAGTTTAGGAATGTCAGATCTGAGAACGTACTTGAGTTGAATTTACTACTGGATGTTAGTACATTAATTTCAACAACATCACTATAAGGTATTGAGAGTCTATATTAAAAATAATGTCGGTAAAGTAATCATATCAAATTGTTGGCTCTAATTTCCGACAGGCAACTTGATGGACCGTTTTTTATTTTTCAATAAAGTGATTCATCTGTTCTTCTGTGTATTAGTCTGTCATCAAGATTAATTTATATTCGTACCCGTAAATGAGGTGAGCACCACATATGTACATCAATACATTAGAAGAAGAAAGAGTTGTTATTCTAATATGTCGTAATTTAACTTATTGACTGCAGTCAAACCAATACTTTTGCGTAAGTGACTAAAACGACAATGTACATATGTTGTTATTGTTTTATATTGTTTATATATAAAACCACCCTCTTTTTAGGAAACTACACTGGCGTGGTATTACAGATAATAACTGCTGATTCTGGTGCATTAAACATAGATTAAAATCCCTTATGTATTAGATTCGATAAATTTACCAAAAAACTTTTCCAGCCAATAACTCTTTATATATATTTATATTATTTCATTACTTACTTTTTACTCTTAAATTAAGGTTTTTCAAATGTTTTAACATAAATAATACCACAGATGCAAAAGCTATCAAGGAAAGGGTAAACAAGAAGAAGAGAGACTACTGCTATTTTATCTTAATACGTGTGTTTTTAACATCACGTTCAGTTAATGTTACATTTTATAGACTGACATTGCCACTGAAGTACAAAGTTTTGAGAGTAGTTTCCTCATGTGGGGTTTATAGCTCAGCTTAGTTTACTGTCTAAATTTATGGTCACAAAATGCAGTGAACTTTGTAAATACGAAAATGTAAACATTTACAAAACGAATGATGAGAACGTGAAAGCACTTGGAAATCTTCAACCTTACATTTTACCTAAATAAAAAGACACCTGAGTTCTATTTCAGACTATAATCTCACTCTGTGTCAAATTTCATCCTTATTTATTTAGATGTTCTGGCTTGAATCACCAATGAATATTCATCCAGACCTACACTTTTTTAATATTAGTAAGATTTCTGATGTAATACTTATTTATATACTATAATACATAATTATATACTTCTAGATTTAACTTAATACCTCAAGTATGAAGTTCTTATTGAAAAGAGTTGTTTTCAAACAACAACAAACAATATAAAACAATAATTTCTTAAACCATCACCACAGCAAGTTTATAGTTAAAGTATATTGTATTGAATGCGTGTAGTTTGAAAGGTTTGATTGCAGTAGACGAAGCTCGTGAGGTGTGTTACTATAGAAGTATGCTCTGCCCAAAGCGAGAACGCGTGAGGTTATGTATGTACATATGTATAAACAACAATAAGTCTAAATGAGTGGTTTGACATATTATCGCTTTAGACACTCCCACAAAGTGTTGCTATAAAAACAGTTATTGGTGCTCAATTCATTTATCTGTACGAATATACAGATTAAATCTTTTGTGAATTTGCTTTTGCAAAGAGAAGAATGGTCTGTTATCGATCGCTTATACAAGGCATAAAACTTTGAATAACGCATCTACGTACATATATAAGGAGGAAAATTGCTTATTTTTATTCAAACAAAAAGGTTTTACTTATAGATCTCCAGCCGCCTGCGTACCATGTGTCGCTCTCTGGCTTTGAATATAACGACACAAAGAAAACCTTTTTTAAGATTTCCGTAGCTCTTTTCAAATTTGATATTGTGGACACGCAAACAACTTAAATGGGGTAACATATGAATATTTTATATGAATCAGAATGTAGACACTGTCCTAGTTTAGAATACTCAGTCTATCATATATTTTACCTAATATTATAATAACGAAAATAACGCCATCTGTTTTTTACATTTTCATTTCTAAACGGATGAACCGATTTTGACTAAATTTGGTATGTCGATAAATTTTTACCCCGGGGAAACACATAGACTACTTTCTTCACCATACCTTGCATGAATTACACTTAATTTTTGCGTAAATGGGTGGGGTTTTAGTGTAGTTACAGTAAAAAACAAAATAATTCTGAAGAACGAAATGAATATACATTTATATAAAATTTAAGACACGATGATTAAAGGTTTCTGAGTTTCCTATCCTGAATTTTCTCCTGAAATGGTCAAGACTTGCCGTGGACTAACGAAGTGTCCGTACAAAAGTTTTTAATGATCGAAATATAAAGACGGTGTTGTCGCCCCAAGTACCGACTCCTCAAAAGTTATACATTGAGCAGAGAATAATAAATGAAGCACATATGATTTCGTTTATTGAAATATTACAAATAATATTTGACGGACCTATTGATCTAGTGGTTAGAGAACCTAACTGCTGATCTTGGGATCGATTCCCACACGGGGCAAAAATTTGTGTGATCACATAAATAGTTGTTGCGAGCCTGGGGTGTTCTTTGTGTTTAATGATTGAATGCTTGTAAAACCCCCCGCGACACAGAAATTATTCCTAAGGCGGTAGTTGTCATTAAAAAAAATCAAGTTATAATTAAAAAGGTTTACCAACTCTACTTTACTTCAATTTATAACAGAAAAATTACGTGGTAGAGCCATGCTTAAGCACGAAGGGCGCGGCTCGACCGGTGCGATATCAAGGCCTCACAGAAAACCGGTTGTGATCATGTGACCGTTGCATTTCCCCGAAATTAGTGAGGTTTCCGGATGCTCAATTCCGATCTCCTTTTTCCTCTCCCCTGACCTCCCGTCCCTTTTCCCATCTCCTCACCCCTTCTCTTTCCCCTCAATATCCTCATTTCTCTTCACCCTCAAAGGCGGGCAGCGCACTTACGACTCTCCAGTTGCAGGTCCATGGACGGAAATTGTCACTTACCATCAGGTGACCCATCTGTTCGTCTGCCCAACTATAATATAAAAAAAAATCTAGAGCTAGTACGATGTAGAATAGACATGCAGCATATGTAGTTTCGGAGACAAACCGTCGTACTAATATATTCAGTAGTAAATTCTACACAAGTAGGTTCGCATGTCTGACACCCCTAAACGTTATCGAAGTAAATAAATTGTCTTAAGTCTTATTCGAATAAAATTTGCACAGTTGTAGATGCTTTTGAAATGTAAGTAGGAGCTTTGAATTTTAAATAAGTTCCATGTATATTAAACTTGTCACGCGTTCTATCATAACTTAATTTAATTGTAAGACTGAGTTCAATTTGCCTAAAATTTATGACTTAAGAAACTTTAGAAAAAAGAATACACTATGAAAAAGACATTTACAGTGTCTTTTTAACGGAGGGTACTTTGTCTGATTCAATTTTTTTTGATATACATTAGTGTAGGAGTTTAGTAAGGCTAACAACTAATTTTTTTTTTCCTATAATAGGGGGACAGACGAACAGACGGGTCACCTGAATGTAAGTTACAACCGCGGTCCGTTCGTGCTTCACAACCAGTTTTCTGTGAGGCCGTGGTATCGCACCGGTCGAGCGATTCATGATTTTTTTATTATTTTTCCGTTTCTATTTTTCTTTATTTATATTTTTTACTTTTATCCTCTTATACAACACCTTATACACTCTTATACTATATAAAAAGGTGTTACAACAGTAATTTATATATAATAATATTTATATGTAACAACATATAAATATTCTTATTAAAAAGAAAAGATTAATTAATTGTATCACTGCTACATATGTATATGCCGAGAATAATATATTATGGTATCGTTATAACCTTTTAAGAAGATCTACCATTTATTTTTTCTATAGTGGGGCAAACGATCAGACGATTCAAGTGATGGTAAGTGAACACACAACAACTGTAGAAAGCCTGCGGCGACTGATTTTGACTGATTTTTTAGCACCAAAAGCTTTTCCTATACCAAATTAGTTCATAAATATAAGGTTTAAGGTAAAGCTCTCACAAAGTAACTTCGTATTTATGAAATTAGTTTTTAGAATAATTTATTTAAAGATTTCATTCTTTGTAACTTTTATTATTAATGTTAAAACTTTTTCTTATGAATACATTTTTATTAAGTGCGATGTATTATTATTGATATGAGTTAGACACGGCTACACATGAATAACTTATTAACTTATGGTAAATATTTTTAAGATTTGTATCGTTGTTAGTAATGTGAGCACTAAGACTAATATTTATCTGACAGTCACGGAACAAGGTGTGCTGGTGAAGTGGCTGCAGCGAGAGACAACGGAGTTTGCGGCGTGGGCGTTGCATACCACTCTAAAGTTGCCGGTAAGTGATTGGATAAAGTGCTAGAGTGATGCAAAAGTGCTGAATAATTTTTGAAAAAAAAAATATGGGTCCATATAGAAATGTTATATTGACCGCTAAACTGATTCGCGATTTCTACTACTGATTTTCTACTAATTTATTAGCGTGGTGGTAGACCTCATTGATGAAGTAGTTAAAATATTATTTTTTACTTTTTAGTTTGAGTTTGTACATATAGGTATGTATATATGTAGTCTTACAGTCGATTTTTGTTTTTTTTTTTTTTTGTAAAAATAATTTTATATTACCGGTCCTGTTTACGGTACGGTTGTACGGTGATGCGAGATCGTCCTCCATGTCACTCGGCCACACTGCGCGTGATACGATAGCAAGTCCAGTGGGGCGCGCTACAGCCGCAGTAGCTTGCCTGGAATCAGCATAAAAAGAATTCCAACGGCTCTCGTCATCTCTTCTCGTGTCAAATGATGTTGTCGCTCCATGTCGATGACATTTTTTTCAGTTCTGATGCAGAAGTTATAACGTTTTATAAAGCAGAGATTGCAACGGTTTTGTGAAAACGCTCTTACACGCTTATATAGGAGTCCTGATTGACACTTTTTTTAAGACAACTCCCGCACTAGGATTAATTCCTGTGTCACGGGGGACTTTACAAACATTCAAGCAACCACCCACAGCACTCGGCGCGGCAACGGAGTGGCGAGGTGACCACTTAAACCGCAACGTCATCCGTGCAGTTTTTAATCAAATTTCACTTTTTAATCAAATTTTAAAGAAATGATTCATTTAAATACTGAAATTCATTAAAAAGAATCAATAACGATCATAAAATAATAAGCCTCAATTGCGGTAATACTCTAAAACGTACCTGATCCCTAGACACTTTTGATGTGTGTATATAATAGAATATTCCAATTCATTTGTTACATAAAGATAACATTGACTTTTGACAATCTATAACAGACATATAAAACTACACAAAGACGCTCGCTTTTCTAAGTTTGTGATACTGTCACATATCGCTGAAATGGTACGGCAATGTGGAGCGGGCATTCTTGATCGGAATTTCTTTTATGTCGCCCGCTGTTTTTCTAAAAATACCCCTAAAGATAGACAGATAGTAAGAACTTCATTGCAGTTCTTTTGTTTCCATTTTGTACTTTGATAGGTGTTCTTGTTTTAGTTTCTTAAAGTTTTTACTTTATCTTCGATTACTTTCCATTTACAGATTCAATTTCTCTCTCTCTCTTCTAATGCTCGCTTCTTTTCAGGAGTGCTTAATATTTAAAAAGTGATACGCTTATTGCGTAAACATTTTTTACCCATTCCCTTTTTCTAGCTATATGAGTTGCATGCACATTGTCTTCATGCAAATAAACCAATAGCAACAGTTCGCAGCGTCAATAATTTTTTTTTATTTTGGATCACATTCGTGATTGCTTCATTTGCACACGTTGGTGAATAAAAGACTCCGAGATTCTATTAAACTATTGAGAAAAAAATAAACTGTAAAAATCTTATTTTTTTTTTTTTCATAAACTTAAACTCATTACGACTTACAATATGATCGTTGGTTTGGCACTTTGGACCTGTAAGATCTCTAAAGGCACCAAATAAACTTTTTAAATAGGATACTGAGTTTTACTAATAATACGCGATGCTTCATCTAACATTTATTTGTTTTCTTGACACATACATATATAAAAGAATGTATTACAGCGTTTCCCAGCAAATTTAATCGCAATTAATTTGAAACAAAACTATACATGGTTTAGAAAAAAAAAGGTTTGCCAGCCCTCGGTCAACCGTGATCTAAAGCAACCCACCTGTAAACAGGTATTTATGGGTTGCCGACGATAATAGACCATTAACAAAATGCCTTTTACTTGTTTTATAAATAAATAAAACATTGCTTAACTAAATAGTAACTAAATAACTTTAGTAATAAAAATATTTTTACAATTATTTACGTTTTCCATACATTATAAGGCTTCAGATTTTCTTTCGAAGAATTTTTCAAGGGTTCCACTTTTATTTGCGTTTTATTACAGAAAATGAACAATAGGTTGCTCTTTTTCAGTCAATTGACTATCATAACTACACCCGTTATAAATTTATACCAGCAACTCTTTTTATCTGGTTTTACTTTATATTGATTAACACTTTTACAAGTAATAATAAGTTTAATTTCTTTCAGGTTGTTTCAGTACGAACCTTTAATACCTCTAAGAATTCTGCGATCTTAAACTAGGAAGATCTAATTGAATATTGAAAATTCTGTTATAACTTTAAATTGGATCGTGGTAGACGGTCAGATGTTCTAATACCGTTTTATGCAATAAAGGCAAGGTGCCTATAATGGAAAAGTTGCTTGCTTGGTTCTGTAACACTGGTACTTTTTAATTTCATACTTCTTTTTCCTTTCATAGTTCCTGTTCAATCTTGAAGAGAAGCTATCGACGTCATTCATTTAATATTTTTAATTTACATTAATAAACTTTTTAAACTTTAACCTTCCGGTACTATCCCAATTTAAATATAGAAAACCTTTTAGTAGAATAGTCCGGACAAAAGAAGTACACGCTGTATATACTCGGGACGCTTCTCGGAATCTACTTTACGAACCATTCCAATATGCCAGCCAAACAATATGTATATGTACACGGTGAACGGACAACTGATTAATTGGTTCCCATGATTATTAACAACCTACCCTTATTATACTCGTATATTACGAGATAGATAACACCAATGAATTTAAAATCAAAATGAATACCTTATTTTGTTAACAGAAGGTTATTTTTTTATGTTTTCAAATGTTATTAGCTCTTTTTATCTGTATCTTTATTTAGTTCGTACTGTGTAATCGAACTCGACCTTCCGCTGGTATGCATTACCAACATTATATAAAATGTTGTAATTATTTTTTAAATGACAGACAGTATGTATACAGGTATAACAGGTAATTAAATAAATAAATAAATAAATAAATATAATATCCGGTAAGCAGCAAATTGACCCTATTACGTTAATGGGACCAAATTGTAATTGGCAAAATGTGGGTGTTTAATACATCTCTGCCTACCCCTTAGAGAATATAAGCGTGAGCGTATGTATGTATGTATGTATGTTGAAAGAATAAATAAAATAAAAAAAAATGTAGTTTAATTGCAACATAATTGTATCTGTAAACAAGGGCTTGTTATTAAGTAAAGTGTTTGAGAAGGAGTATAGTGAGACTTGTAAGCAAGCTAGTAAGGTTTCCCGCTGGGAGAGTTTATGTTTGAAACAAGTTATGACTAAACTTTCCAACACAGTGTAACCAAACTAAATATATTAAAACCCACTTAAATATTCATGACTATTAAAAAGGTACATCTTATCTGTGTATAATATTAAAATAGTCTGAAAACCTTGATTGGTCACCTAGTGTGATGTATTGAAGTTGTTAAAACTAACCGACAAAATGAGCCCAAGCCCAAGGGGTTTAAGTAGCCTGACTCTATCGTCAGATTTTTCTTTTTTTATACTATCCCCTATAGTATAAAAAAAGACGAACAGACGGGTCACCTGAGGGGAGAGGAAAGAGGAGAGGAGGAGTTAGGCCTCCGGAAACCTCACTCATTTATCAGAAATGCAACGCAAGCGGTTGCTTCATAACCGGTTTTCTGTGAGCCCGTGGTATCGTACCGGTAGCCGGCCCATTCGTGCCTAAGCATGACCTCTGCTTAAAGATGCCATATTATAGTATTGCCATCCAAACTACATATTTTGTAGCAAATTACTGAGGTTTCTCTTCTCTTTCCCCGTCGCTCGCCATCTAGTCATCCCCCCTCTCCTCTTTCCCTTTCCCCCATCCCCCATCTCTTATCCAAGCAAAGGCGGGCAGTGCACTTATGACTCTTGAGTTGAAGTTTTCGCTTTAGATTAGGGGACCCGTCTGTTCGCCTGTCCCACATATCGTTAAAAAAAAATGTAATATACACAGTCTCATTTCGGTATTCGAATTAAAAGAGGGTGAAAATTAACTTCCCAAGTTAGGCTAATGTATGCGTCTTTAATTAACACGGACAAACCAGTTTTAAGTGCTCTTTGCTGTTCTTCAACCAATTGCCATTTTTTTTAAATATTCTTATAACTATACCTTTGAGGAATTATTATTGTATTTATAACACATATAGTTTTATAGATTAATTACCCTTTTAAACCAAGTTTTAAGCTTATATACCTATGAGCAATAATTACTTAAATCATCTATCTATTACATCAGCCATCCCTAGATAATTACGCATAGCTGGTAAATAGCCCTCTCACAACTCAGCACGTGTACGGAGTCCCCAGAGACGGTATCACATTACTTGCGCTCCATCGAACCGCATAATTTCCACATTTTTGGACAAGCCAGCACCAAGAGACCACGACCTTTTACTTTCACAGCTAATGCTTTGACCGTTATCAACCTAAATCTAAAAATTTTTAAAGGTATTACTATTTTGAAAAGGTTAAAGTGGAATAAGTAGAGATAGTCACTGTCTCTACTGACGGTAGAAATTATTCCGTAATTTTATTATAATGAGTACATTGTTATGTTTAATATGTTTTTTTTTTTCATTATTCTATTCATATTATTACTTAAAATATATGATATTTGGTTCTTTAATTAATTATATGAGTTTTCAAAATATAATACAGTAGTTTTAAAGTGCAGTTCAGAAAATTTGTTGATATTACACTCCACTTCACCTTCACATATAGATGTATTTTTATATCTAAACATTTTTGGTGAGGCACTTTTTATTCTCATATTTTACTGACTTGGATAAGACGATATTATTATTTATTTACTTAGAAATTTTGCCAATCTGAATACACACCTCTCCTGTTAGAGAAAGTTATTAAGCTTTTGGCATCCGCTCTAGCATGCTACAAAGGACTAAATGCATGCATCCAATTTCTGCTGTGATTACAGACTGCCGACTGGGGACGTGTATATTCTATCTACATAAATTGTATGTTTCAAAAGAGCAAAGGATTTTTTGCCAATTTGGCCAGTGACTAAACAGGTATTTTTTTTTACCATTTCAAAAATACACTTATCACTTTCAATTATAAGCAATAAATTACAATGTATCGTATAAACATGAGTTGATTGATAGAACGATATCACCAAAGTTCATTCCAATAAAAGTGCAATGAGAAAGACAGCGGTCTGATACTATTTGCATATTGCAAAACGATGTTCAGGAGGAAAATGGAAAATACATTTCATTCTTCAATATTTTAACAGTTACATTAATAGAATTTGTAGAAAAAGACTAATATCGTCCGCCAATATTTACCGTTTTCCAGAATCGCTCTATTCTTTGCAATTTTAATTTATCTTTCTTTCAGAAGCATAATTGTAGTTCACCACTACGATACGAGTCAGGGGCCATGCTGCCTACCTCATTGTCTTGTTCATATTGTGAAAATGCTGTTTAACTACCACATTTCGGTGGCAAAGGAAATATCAGAGGGTTCTAATACGTACATATAGCTACATTTACGAATATATCGCCAAAGGAGTAGGCAGAGTAGTAATTAACGCCCATATTTTGTAAATGTAATTTAATCCTGTTTAAGTAATAGGTGGCAAGCCTATTACTGTAGTCGCGGCACTTGGCAATTTGGTATATATTATATTATACAGGAAAGGAAGGATAGAAATCGGAGGTGAAGGATATTGCTTTTTTACTCCCCAATCCATCTAATTAATAGCTTAAGCAAGTCAAGATTGAATACCTATAGCTTGAACTCTGCTAACTAAAATAAAACTTAGGAAGTCTATTTTTTGGTTGATCCTGCTTAATTTTTTTTTTATTCACTTGCACAAAATATATTACATTTATATACATATCATGGAAATACAAAAAGAGATATAATTAGAATTCTATGCATTATTCTAAACTTTGAGTTAAATCTAAGTCAAGATTTAAGCATTTCTAATCTTATAGTCAGAAAATATATTTTTGTACTGCAGCAATTAAGAGGAGGTGCGATATGATAACCTAATTTTTGAGGACGGTTAAACTTTGTTAACGTAACTCTTCGACAGTCAGAAGTACCCAATTTTACTATATATGAATGGGTATGTCGAAACAAATATCACTATTTACAAATAATCTCATCTCTATTAAATAAAACGCCAGATAAAACCAAAACATATCTGTGGAATTTTCCTATCCAAAACATAACCTTCCGGCGCTAAGACAATATTTTGTAAACATCTCGATTTTCGGATAGATTCTATTTAGGGAAAACTAACGGAATAGAAAATAGACCGCCTCCACATCGGACACCGAGGGATTATATTTAACTTATTATCTATACTAATATTATAAGGTTAAGAGTTATTTGGGTTGGAGATTCCAGTCGGATTTTGATTCGAATTCGAATTCGAAATTCAGAATTCGAAAATACTTTTTTTGTAGAAGACTAAAATAATTATACCTAAATAACTATAAACGCAGGTCAAACTTCAATCTTCAATTAATGCTTTACTAAATTATTTCTTTATTTGCCTTAACAATGTAGATGTTGAATAAAAGTCAGGTCTTCTTGCCAAGTATGTGTAACTCTGCCTGTACAAGGTAAAACTGTAATATTTTAACTATAATTATGCATGTTTTTATAATTTTAATTTTATTTCAATTTAATTATAAATATATAATTAAAATATATATAAATAATATGATTCCTTAAAGACATTTTAAAACAATACAATACAGATCAGGTTGATCCGTTCTAAACACAGTCCGATAAAAAGATTTATAGCTATTTTATTTTTGTGGATGAATATTGACTGATGGTAAGTGACCACCGTCGCCCATAGACACCTGCGACTCAAAAAGAGATGAGGGGAGGGGAAAGAGAAAACTAGGAGTTAGGCCTGCGCACCCTCACTCGCTCGGTAATACAACGTAAATATTGTTTGTCTACCGAAGCAGCTTTTGTTATTTTTCAACTACTGTCACTTCGGTAATATAACAACTACATTAACTAATCCCTTATTAATTTTCTTGTCACCTTTATCAGTAGCAACTCTAAGTGTTAAACACAGACGTTTCCGCTTTTCATCATAGTAAAGTACCAACCCAATGCTGTTCTAGTATCTTTACTTATGGTAATTTCGCCCAAGATTAGGCCACGAGGTCCCAAGAGGGTGGAGGAAGTTTCTCTCTATGACGCTATAAAGATCTCCTAGAGATTACGACTCAGCTTTATTATGTTTACGTTGAGCGAAGATTGAGGACGTGGGCACTAATAAAAATAAGAGTTTATTTTGGTCGTCTTTGTGTTAGGTGTGTTTTATTTAACATAGTTTTATTAAGTACTTTTGGACTCCATTTATTGCTTTCCATCAGGCAAAATGGAGTCACTATTGTAGGCTAATATAAAAAAAATGTGACTTATAACCTACTTTAGTGAATCCATCATCTCAATTACAATGATCAATAAGTTTATTATTATAAATATAGTTAAAAATAATATTTTAAACAAGATTTTAAGAATTAAGAAGCATGACCATGCTTATCATAAAGATGCATTGTCTGTATTGTCAACGGAACTGATGGCTCAATCGAAAACCGGACCGCGGGTAAATTTAAAATAGTCAAATAATGAAATAGGTAAAAGTTAAATAAAAGTATAATATTGAAAGTGATGTACTTAAAATTAATAAACGTAATTTATAAACATAATTACAGTGTTCATTTAATAAACAGCGTTTTACATTTCTCGTTTCTGAAGTGAGATATCAACAATATCAACAATATCAACAATAATCAACAATTCATAATTTATCTGCATTACTAACGACAGTTAGAACTAAACTCTATGCCACTGGAAGATGCTATGACCTATTTCTACAACACCATGAATTAATTAATTAAATCTCAGAGTAAATATCCGCATAATAATTTATTTTATTTTATTTTATTTGGGAAGCTTACGGCTTAAACAAGATTACTCTGAAATACGTAGTAGCACATGCCAATTACACACTTTAATTAAGTAAGTCACTAATAAACACACAAAGCATTTGTATGTGATTATATTTATTTTACTACACCAGCGATTTAAAGAACTAGAAAAAAAATATTTGACAATTACATAGCCAAAATCCAGAATGACATCTATAAATCCACGAGCCTTCTGGACCTATGTTACATCCAAACGACAGTCAAATCAATATCCAGCAGTGATGCAGTTCGGCGAGGCCTCCACTGGCAAGGTTGAAGACATATGCGACATGTTCAACAATTATTTCTGCTCAAACTTTCTAATGAATACTGACCACCCAACCCTAGACAGAACAGAACAAGCAAAGTTACCTTTATTTACAGCATACAGAGTAAAAACTATATCAACCGGTGTAAAAAAACATCTTCTACCGCTGTTTGAGAGAAGAAAAATAGCAGATCTATCATTATTATTCATTGTTATGTAAAGGGTATTCTACTCACTTACATTTATTCAGTTGCATAACCCTCCAGCAGAAAACTGTAAAACATACCTGTAGGCAAAATTCATAGCTGATCGGGACAAGTCGCATATATAATGCGACGCGTTGGAGTGTAGGATATTTTCCACACCAGAATTCTCAAATTAAAAAGGCAATTATGTAATTACTTTTCAGACGAAATATGAATTGTAAAATAAATAAGCACGTTTTTTTTAATTATTTTACACTTTTTCTTTATCAGCGAAAACTTGTAATTGGCTGTCAACTTACTGTTGTAATATTTGCCTATTGTTTAAGCTAACTGTAAGTTTTCCATAAATGTTAAAATAAAACAAAATAAATAACATATACGGAATGAGACGACATGTCTATACAAAATGTAAAAAGCAATGAAATTTATATCCACAAAATGCCGCTCCCCAAACACTTGTAGTAGAAAAACATGTAAATACATTACCGTTATCGAACAAATTTCCTCAATTTGCAATTTTACGGATCATTTGACGAAACGTGGCTTTACTGCTAACCCACCTTATTGTCGACTTAACCGTATTTGTAAACAATACGAGAATATATTTAACTAGATACGATTTCATAGTGACAAACCGTTTTGTTTGAAATTAAAAGCTTTTACACTCAGCATAGACGTAATTGTCACTCAAAATTACAATCAATATTCAAATACTGCTAGGATTAAGGAATTTTTAAGGCCCGTCGTTAATATAGTCAATATACAACTGTGTTTACTATTAGTAATTACACATTTAAATTTATGTATTAAGTACGTCTACTAGAACAACTTAAGTGCTGATCGTCGTCACGTCATAAACGCTTTTGTTGTGAGTTTCATCTAAGTTAAGATATTATTATTATTATTTTTACATTTGCGTCTTTTTTTAATAATTTTCATTGAAAAAAAAAACTGCGATACAAATTCTGTTCATCTAAATTTTTATAAAAAAAAACTTATTATTATTAGTAGTTTATGGGCTCTCACGTGTAGATTCCGCCAATGTGTTAAGCATTAAAAAAACAAACAACAAACAAAAACAACAAAAATATATTTATATAGTTAAAAAAAACGATATTTTTATTCATCTTTTCTTTTGTTAACATGTTTTGTTTGTGAACAAAGCAAGCTAGACAAAAGTTGAAGTCAATTTCAGCCTTTGTCTAGCTTGCTTTGTATGAATATTATATTTATAAATTTGGATGACAATACTATAATTGATCTGACGATTGAGATGAAAACCCGTCGAGTTTGGGCTAAAATGATGCGTTCTGAGTAGTTAACATATACGTGGTTGTGGATAGTGGAACTCTTCTGGTAAGCCCAAACTCGACGCTTTTACTAGTATACACTGGAGTTTTTTTTTTAATTTTTAGACTCATTTGGTTTGTTCAAAATGAATTACAATACAACACAACGCAATACATTAAACGTGATCAAACGTGCTTTTTAGTTTTTAAACTATTATAATTAATCAATAAGTAGTAATTGACTTTAAAGTCTTATCAGATTCTGAGTTAGGAAAATATCAGCTACCTTAGAAATGATCTCTCTATAATCTAGAAGTAGTGGAAAGGTTTTTCTTTTTGCTGCCTTGGAGTGCCACCATTTCCGTCCGTTGCTAGTCAGTTTTATGATTAATTCTAAACCGAAGTAACTGCTTCAAAGTGACTCAGAAATGGCAAACCCTTGCCATAGCCCTTAACCTGAAGTTTTTGTACTGTATGCTGTATTTTCGACTCGGCAAAGAAACCTGCCGAAAATTAGAGTTTGAAAATATATTTGAAATTATTGAAATTATATACTTAGTATATTATGTGCATTATTAAAAGTTTAATAACCTTCACTTATTAAAATATTTTATTATTAAAGTAAATTAAATGATGAATAATTCTCAACCAACTTCGATAAATGGTAAACTTAGGTTTATTTAAAAAGAAACTATAAGATTTCAAAAACTATTGTATATAAGTTGAACCGAGTTGAACTTGAGATGACGTCTGCCTTAAAAGCTAAATTACGTAGTAAGTAAGTTATCTCCAGTCTACGATACAAATGCCCTCTGTTTTGAAAATGACCTCACACAATAGCGAAATGTTAAAAGCTTAACCTTTCTACTTTTGCATACGTACTTGTATTTATTGATCCGATCAATAAAAAGCATACGTATTTAACCTTCAGCTATTTTTTTTTAACTTGTGGAAACCCCCTTGGGCCGTCATCCCACCGGGGTTTTCGGTGGAATGGTGTGTTGGAATCGGACCGACTAAAACCACACGGTGTGCCATACTGCGCTTAAAATAGGACTTCAACCTTTTCCAGAAGTCACATAAATATTGAAGAGAGAGTGGAAATGGACACATTCTGACATTTAAGTATTTGCACTGAGAGAGAATGGAATGGAATGTTAAATGGGTTATGCGTTTGGTTTTCAAGGTACACATGATTTTAAAATACAGTAGCGCCTGTAGTAGTCCGACTCGTTTGGGAGATATTGGGAGAGATCGGAAGTGTAAATAAAACTCAAATATCTTCAAATATATAACTTTAATAAGACTGCCACGGTAAAATGTATACTATCACATTATTTAAAATATTTATATTAATCTTTATCTTTTATAAGGAATTAATAGCTAGTTGAGTAATGTGGACTGGAGTGAGGAGATTAGGAAGGATCAATGCGTTAATGAATCTTTGAATACATTTTATAACATTGTTTTTAATATAATATAAATGTACGTTAGTTAGTCTTAATTTTGGTCATCAAAGTTTCCAATTTCGTTCTCGCCTGCCCTTATACGCATACACAATAACAAAGCGTCAGCATGGATGAAATGGAAAAAGTATCAAAACATATCCGGTTATGAACAATTTTCAGATTTTTTGCCGAAAGATTCTTTTGGTTCAGATTTTTTGCCGAAAGTAAAAACTGTTATAGTAAATATATAAACTCTGTTGAGGAGGGTATACATAACAATGTTATATGTTTTTGGTAGTACGTATTGAAACGCAGGTCTTTCAAAGGTATTCCATCCGACATGAAATATATTGACCAATGATCCTACTGAGATTTGCAACTATTTTTCAGTTTTTTTTTTTAAATTGATCTATGAGCCCTCGACTATTACCTCCGATACAATTTTGAATAAAAATTGTTCTACAGGTTGTACAACACTTAATTTAGTGATAGTGATGTATTACAGGCTTTTAAAGTTTTAGATCCTTCCAAAGGACCAGGACCTGACGGTCTTCCTGTAATATTCTTTAAAAAAAACGGATGAATACCTTTATATTCCTATACGAATACTGTTCAATCGACCTCTGATCCAAGGGATCTTCCCCAAGAATGGATAGATAATGGAGTGCGCTAATATAACACCTTTCTATAAATCGGGTCCTAAGAAAACGTTGAGAACTATTACCCTATATCAATATTGTCTGTTTTGTAGAAAGTTTTCGAAAGACTAGTCCATAATAAAGTATATCCCATGCTTCATAATATTACAATTCAACAACAGCATGGATTTGTGAAGAGCAGATCAACTACCACAAATTTGGTGTCCGTTGTGGATTATTTATTTATTTAACAACATGGACTCTCGCGTACCAGTAGATGCTATATACATGGATTTCCGAAAAGTATTCGACAAGGTAGACCACCAGTTATTATTGAATAAATTGCCTTAAATGGCATACTTGGCGACCAGCTGCGGTGGTTTTCTTCTTATGTTTCCAACAGAATGCAGCGAGTAGTTATTAATGGATTCCAGTCTTCTGTGGTTTGTTTGACCTCTGGTGTGCCCCCGGGGTCAATCCTGGGCCCTCTTTTGTTTATTTTATTTATAAATGACATTAATACATGTTTTCATAATTATACATCACTGCTCTATGCGGATGACCCTTAAATTTTTAGACCAATGAAGAGTGTGATTCATTGTATGTTGCTTCAAAAAGATTTGGATTGCTTCAGTGATTACTGCCAATATAACAAACTGCAGCTTTGTATATCTAAATGTTGTTGTCTTAGCTTTACAACAAATATAAAAAGTTATAAAACATTCATAATTATTGAAATGCACGAGCCTGACCTTTCACTGGTTCGAGATGTGGGTGTTCTTCTAGATGATAAACTCCGTTTTCATCAACACATTGATAACATCGTAAACCACGCCTATTAGATGTATGGTTTTGAAATGAGAACAGGCATAAAATTAGTGCGCCCTTCTACTTATTTACGTCTCTATAAATATTTTATTAGATCACATTTGGAATATGCAGTACCGGTGTGGAATCCTTTCTATAACATATGTATAGAATACATTGAGAAAGTTCAAAGTAAATATTTGAGAGCCATGCATTCCGGTGTTTTCCGCCGATTTACAACTTCTGATGTTACTTAAAAGGTATAATTTGCATAGCCTCTACGTAGAATTACTAATAATTATAAACTGTACTTTCAGGACATAGACTGGTCTGTTTGATTTTTTTTTCATTCAATTCATTTGGGTAAGAACAGCGCATGATACTTGCATTTTTTTTTTAAATATAACGTGAAAAATGCTATTAGTCTCACAAAGGTATTTCTTTATTTTAATGTTTTATTGTAATCATCTGTGTGACTGCTTATTTTCCCAAATAAATAAATAAAATCATCCGCACTGAGGGCTATCGACATTCTTTATTTTTCTACTCTATATTGTTTTGAAATTGTTTACAATACAACAAGTGTTTACAAGGTGTAATTAATTCAGCCTCTGTTCACATACCAAAGAGATTGAAGTGCAATAATACATCAATGACACTAGACTTATCCTTATTGAAAGCATTAATCTGAACAATTCCAACACTTCTGCCAATTTTAAAACTCACCGGCGCACCACACACTCATTGTAGTTCGTTAGTCCGTTCGTTTTTGAATTAACATGAAGTACCTGGATGACCGAGCTTTGCGGTGCTTTCGGTAAATCGTGTAAAAGAAGGAACTTAAAAAAAAAGCAAAAAAAATATCATCTGGACTTATTTGTTTATTATTTGCTTATTTGTTTCAGGTATCAGGATGTTGGACCAACCTTATATGACGGATTTGATCGAGGCAAACTCCATGGGTCACGAACCCCATAAGATCCACATATACAGCGCGTCCTGGGGTCCTACCGATGATGGGAGGACGGTTGACGGACCAAGAAACGCTACCATGCGAGCGATCGTCAGGGGAGTTAATGAGGTAATCCTTAAGCAATTTTCGACTATTTATCAAGTTCAAAAACCAAAGGACCAAAAAAAGGAAAGTGTGAAATCGATGTAAAAAATAGCTAAAATTTTAAAACATGTGTGCTTGAGCTTAATCTTGAAAAATATGCAGGATGAATTCTGACCTTTCATATGTAATACGGCATGTCTATACAATTAAAGTTCAAGTAATTCTAGTCATATATACAAATTATTATTAAAATTCAAGATTAATGAATAAAATTCGACCACGAACCGATCTTTTACTGAAAGTACTTTTACTTCTTAGTATAAGCTGTTGCCTACGAATTCGTTCGACTGGACCTTTTTAACCAAACATTTTCAATTGAATTGTATGTATATATATAGACTATAATCTATCTCTATACCAAATTTCATCCATATCCGTTCTGGCGTGATTTGATAACGGACACCGATCTAAAAAATCTAATTTATAACAGTAAGATGTACGAACGTGGGTTTTGACTAAAAGTGTGTAAAAAGTGAAACTATTGAAACGGAATTCCAAGTATGAATTTAAAATTCAAAGAACACTTTTCGTAACTTAAACCCCTTTTATTTAAGGAGATAAAAGTTATTCTAGAACTTTGAGAAAATGAATACTGTTCGAAGACATTAAAGTATTTAAGGGTAGGTTAGTAGAATAACATTTTTGAGGAGTACACTCAGCTCAGATGACGTAAAAAAGTAAAATAACAAACGGTTTTATGAAGCGTACATGTTAGTAGTCGGTATTTAAATCACTTATTCTCACATTGAATATATAATTTTGATAGTCTATAGGACTACAACAAACTTTTTATTTCGTGTGGAAACCCTACGGGCCATCAGCTCACCGGACCTGAGGGTAACGTGGTCAATAGTAAAAAAAATCTAGGCGCTATTTTTTTTTTCTTTTATCCCTTTGCGAACAGCTTTAAAAGTTGTTTTGATTTAAGAACAATATTCAGTTTTAAATTATCCGTGAAATGACCAGTGCGACTCTTGTAGGCTGCAAGTCCTAAGTCATCTTTTAAAATACGCAAAATGGTTCTAGGAGCTATATTAAGAGTGGTTGACCCATTTAAGTACGAATAGACCGACAGAAAACTGTTTTCGTATAAGTTCGCCCGCCCACAAAAAACTGTACATGCCATGAGTTTAATGCAATTTAATCTCCACTCTGTCTATTTCCATTAGCATACATTGCGAACCATGTCCGAAAATACCTAAATGCCTCCCTCATTTTATATGGTGGAATATTCATGAATGTAGAGCTGTGTATATTCAGTGTAATTCAATGTAAATCCTCATCACACAGCAAAGTGTACACATACACATTAAACAATTATAATGGTGGTATTGTATTTGTTAGAAAAATGTAGAGGTGGCTAATACCGGACGCCCATGCAACACAATCATTGTTTTCTTGTTTAGATTTAACGCTTTTGTGTTATTTTGTATTTCTATATATAATGTCAGGAACACGGAGAAGGAGGCGAGGATTTTAAAAATGACTGGAATGAAGACAATCTGAGTTGGGTATTTTAACTTGAAGATTGAGGCAATAAGAAAGGCAGCTAGAGCTTTTAGCGTCTGAAGAGACCTCTTAAAAAAAGGGAGAATAAAGTTTTGAAATAAAAGAAAAAGAAGAGCAACTAGGAAAAATCAAAAGAAAAAGACATTTGAACCTATAGAAAGTGTCAGAAGAGGGTAGCGTTAAGAAGTCAGCTAATCTGATCTAACAAAAAGAGTTCTCCAAAGTAATAATAACCATCAGTCTCCGTCGACTCTGAGATCAATTTGGTTAATATGTTTGACAGAATAACGAGATAGGGCTTATATTTCATGTCTGATTCCAAGTACACTTTTACGATCTAATCACCTGACGCCACTGTGACCTGATGAAATGACAAACTGGCCTACGGATCAATGAAAAACAAGCCTGAAAAGCCGATGAATCAGGTAACACCATATCGATCAATGGGAGCGAATTCTTATGGCATAGCTAAAAGTACATCTTGATGAGAGTAATCCAGATCACCAATTTTGGTTTCGCAAGAAACATTCCACGGTAGAGCAAGTGCAAGCAAAATAAGGCAGTTCCTTGAAAAGAAAGAATATTGCTCTGCAGTTTTTCTTGATGTGCAACAGGCCTTTGATCGTGTATGGCAAAAGGGGGCTGTTGTGAAATGTGTATTAACATTTAAAGACTTTGCCACATTCGTTTTACCTTTTGTTAGATTTGTATCTTAGTAACAGATTTGTACATTTTACAGTGGTAGAGCCATACTTAGGCACGAATGGGTCAGCTACACCGGTGTAATACCACGGCCTCACAGAAAAACGGTTTTGAAGCAACGCTTGCGTTGAATTTCCCCGAAATGAGTGAGATTTCCGGAGGCCCAACTCCTCCTCTCCCTTCATCCCCCTCTCCTCTTTCCCATCTCCTCAAACCTCCTCTCTTTTTCCCTTCCCCGCAACCAACCCCCGTCCCTCAGCACCTTCAAAGACGGACAGCGCACTTGTGACTCTTGAATTGCAGGTGTCCATGGACGCCGGTTGTTAATTATCAGGTGCCCCGTCTGTTCGTCTGTCCCCCTTTAGAATAATAAAAAAAAATGTTCAAAGTAAAGCGCGTCAAGCAAGGTCCTTTATTTATACGTTCCACTCCAACCTTTTCCGGTTCCCGGTTCGGTACATGGCCCCCTAGGTAGACAACACATTTACGCAAGGCATTCCATAAGCTTCAAATATTATAGTTGCTACTATTGCTGTTTTCATACCCAAACCCATGCTGACCCTGATCCTCACTTCTGACCGAGATCATGATATGGGTAGCAGATTTAACTTAACTTAACTTAACTTGATCTAATCAACGATTGTTTCAATAGATGAAAGTTAAAGCAAGTGCCCCTAAAATAAACATATAACATTTACCCTTAAATCTAAAAAATACCCAGAAGTCGAACTAGGACCAACTCCACTACCGCAAGCCTCATGCGTCAAAAACTTAGAGTTCCACCTGGACCAGAGAATGACAAAAATATTGAATAATTGCTGTCATGGAGGAGGTCCAACAGTACTGAACAACTGCAGACAGCGACTAAAGAAACATCCTAAACCCCTAACGGCTGCATATTCACACTATCAGATTTAAAAGAGCCATTGTGCTCCGTGAATTAGAGGAGTTGAGGCCCCAGAGAGAGAGAGACTCATCAAATGACATACGGACTTCACAGGATCTGCTTATAATCGCCTGATTGACTGATTGCAGATACGTTGAAATAAAACTTAAGGGACTAACATTTACCCTTCCTTACCCTATTAATAATTATTTAGTAAATTAAAGCTATGGGATTTAAATTGCTATAGCTACATACAGAGTTTAATATTCTAAATAGGAATTATATATCATTATTACTTCGTAAACTTTTGAAAACTTAAATACATTTTCGGCATGAGATGAGTCCTACGAAACGTTTCGTTATTTATTAAGACTGAAAGCATTTGTGATTTTTATTATAGCGCGGCATCAAATCTTAGCATCTTACATTTATTATATTATATTTTACATCTAATAAATGTAAGATGCTAAGATTCGATGCCACGCTTTAATAGAATAGAATCTGCCTTAAAAATAGACTTTATATTTGATCAATTCAGTCAATCCTTTTAACCTTGATATGATATGGATTAAGTTGAAAAAAGTAAATAAGCCCTGCTACCCGCACATATTGATATTTTCCGACGTGTTAAGCAATCCTCGACATATTTCAGTCATCTTATATAAAACCTTAATCAATTATCTATAAACCTTTCTAATGAATTAACCCGGCCGTTGGGGAAAACCGTATCTATGAAAATCTGTTCGATAGTTATTAGAATTGAATAGAATTTATCAGATATAGATTGAAACTGTGTATATTTAGAACCCATCGTTGAATATTTTATGTGCAAAAGTATACTTACATATATTAAAGAGTGCACCCGAATATGACGAAAAAAGGTTAATTAGTCATATAAATAGATAAACAAGTACAATGACCAAAAACATAAATTTTTTAAATTGTTACTGACGTTATCTGCCATTGTCACTCTCACTGCTAACACGATTCAAATAAAACCTAACACGGCGACGTCCATCAAGCCGTGTAGACTCTAGTTATGAACGAAATATTACTCATACATACCTATAAAGCCGAAAAACATCCCTCCTTCTTACATATTGCCCATGTCGTTAATATTTAACGAAATACAAATAAAATTAGTGAAGTGTTCAACAAGGACTTTATCTTACAATAACGACAAGTTTTCACCGAAAACCATAGACTTTTGAAATAATAGCAGAAGTTTCGGAAAGTTAAATGTAAATTTGTAATTGTTTTGCCTATTCTCATGGTATAATTCAACCCTATTGTACACGTTTCGTATTTTCACAGGAATAAAGTAATGTTATCTTTAAATTAATTATGATTACCAATCAAACTTCATAATAATATGTTTAAAATGATTTATTACGAGAAATATGACCACAAAGAATGTGCCATAATCAAATTGGTGATGTTCTAAAATAGAGCCGGTCAGAAGTAAAAGAAACAAGCGGACTTGTATGTAAGTTTAGTAACAGTAGAGGAAGAGGAAGGAGAGGAGGAAACAAGAGGAGGTATGTAAGAATAGAAGTTAGTAACAGGCTCTTATCTCTGGCTACCCCCACAGAGAAATAAGCGTGAGTTTGAAAGACATGTGCATATACATTTATATATTTATATATTTAATTTAGATATTTTTGAGTTGAACGTGTGAGAACTGTGTAGTCAGTTATTAAGTTACGTTGAGGGTTACGGTAAAATGTGTTATGTAGTATGTATATATCACACACAAGACACACTTTATCTTAATAAAAATTAGCTTACATATTTTGAGAGAGTTTTAAATATTTCTTTATTATAAATTAACTATTATTACGTAAAGGTGTTTCATATTTGTATTTCGAGGATAATCTAACAAAGGGTCTCTTCACTTTTTATTGCAACATTCGCCACCACTATTCAAATGTTGTAGGTGGTTCAGATATTTTATGTAATGTTGACCAAACTGTTGTAATAAGATAAAACATTTAATTTTTATAGACACTCACGCGTAAACGTAATAGGGGGCAAGCCGATTGCCGCCAACCAGTTACTTTTGGGAATAAAATGGATTGGAAAATTTGGGGTATATTGACCGGAAAGGGAGGATGGAAAGGGATATAGCTAATACAGATAGATTAGGGAGTATAAGCAATAACTAAAGCAAGTCAGGGTCGCACACCTGTAACTTGAACTATGTGGTGCCGGGAAAACAAGTCCTCTAACAGCGCGAGAGCCCTCTATGTTAAACAAAACTAAGGAACATATTCTGTTTCCAAATTTCATATAGTTTTTATTTATAAAAAATATCCAGCCAGTTTTTATGTTGTCTGTAGGGCTATTGTGCTTTACAGCTACTGAAATATAGTAAAACACTTAAGTGCTAGACAGGATAAAGACCACTTAAGTAGAAAACGAATCATTAAGAAGTATCTTTATATAGTTCCATTAAAGGATGACATTAAATCCCTCGTGGGTGGGATTACTTTCACCCCGGGTGGTCAAATAGGGTTGAGTGACACCACAGTTAGTTGAAAGAGGTTGAGAAATCACCGGGGTACATCGGACCAGCCGTCGTCGGCTTTAATATTTTTTCTATCACTTGCTTCAATAGAAGTTATTCCTTATCTCTGACTTCTATCCGCAAGAAGTAAATGGAAAAACCGTTTCCTTACGATTGTCATAATTCTTCATTATATTTTACATCATATACCTAAGACATGTTATTAATATTTTTCCCATTTGAACTAAATACGTTTAAAATTAAGACCAAATCGTCAAGGAAACATATACTCGTGTATGTATAAATACACTGATTTATATTTCTCACATCAACGATTTTATACATAGTTTTTTTAGTTTACAGATTACACACACTCTGACATGGCTAAATTATGCAGTTCATTCGTTGATAAAAAAAATAAAGAGCATATCTACCACATTAAGGGCTAAAATGGGTACACTCGATTCTGACGCAAATATACATAGGTACCTTGTAATGTATTGATTTCGTATTCTCTCAAAAGTGAGGCCTTATTTACTTTCACGAAAATACCTTGCTTTACATTCAAGTTGATTATTAACCAAAGTGTTATGTTGGGTTGTAATTGCTTTTGTATTGCACTTGCCTTCATACGGTTTCTACTAATGAATAAAGTAATTCACAAGAAAGATTTAAATGTACAATTTAGTAATGTGAAGTGGCTGAAGAATAAAGATTGTTGAAGAAGTCGAAAAAATATCAATAGAAGCGGAAAGAAGACTATGCGTGCAAACAATAGGGGAAACGCCTGTGTTCTATACTATTTTTACAGCTGTGGTAGAGCCATGCTTAGGTACGAATGAACTGGTGCGATACCACAACCTCACAGAAAACTAGTTGTGAATCAAACCTTTGTTGCATTTCCCCGAAATTAGAGGGGTTTCTGGAGGCCCAACTCCCCCTCTCCTCTTTTCCCTTCCCTTCGTCCTCACTCTCCTCTATCCCCTCCCCGTATTCCCCCATCCCTCATCACCCTCAAAGACGGGCAGTGCACTTGCTTATATTTGAGTTCCAGGTGTCTAATGACGGCGGTTGCCCCGCATCAAGTGACCCGTCTGTTCGTCTGTCCCCTAGAGTGGGACTAGAAACTAAAAAAAATGTACAATAAATCATTACCATTAATAATAATAATTGTTCTGCGTATTGAATTAATATAAAATAAACACAGCAGCAAGTACACTCAAATACTTTTAGAGATTACGATTAAGTATAGAGATATATTTAGTTATAATTTATGCATTTTATGAATTAAAAAATGTCTTACATAAAAATTCCCGATCCGCAAATACTATACGTACATACATTAAATGTATAATATACATCAATTAACCTCGGCCAAGTTAGAGCGCCACAGTATCGTATAAATCAAAATGAAACATAAAATAACTGGGCAAAACATTAAAAGTAAAAAAATATTTAGAAACTCTTTCTTAAATAAGTGCTAAAACTGGGTCGCTGTATTATAAGCGACTTTATTTCCGCTGGCATTGGGCGTCATTTCCCGCAACTGAAAGTGGTTTGAGGGGTTCAATAGGAATATGACATCGATGGCACTTCCTCCCTTTAACGAGACTGGAAACGTAGTTATCGCAGACTAGTAGTCTTTTTATTTGTACCATTTGTTTACGTAGATGTGAGACGTGACACGTAAGTATTTAAAGAAGACAGCTAATATCGGGATTTGCTTGAATGTCACGTTTTTAATTATTGATAGTTAGAGTTATAAGTATGCGACCCTGGCTTGCTTGAGCTACTGCTTAAACTCTCCAACCCATCTGTATTAGCAAATTCGCTTTCCTTTTCTTTCTATTTTCCCTTTCCTATCAATATACGAAATTTTTTCCATCTTATTCACAAAAGTGCCCAGATGACAGCAATACGCTTGCCCCCTATTACCTAAATGGGACTTAGTTATTATGTGCAAAATGTGGTCGGGCCCCCGCCTGCCCCTTCGGAGACACAAGCTTGAGTGTCTGAATGTGTGTATGTATGATAGTTCTCCAATTCTTAGAAGCTGTAATAAATAGTAAACGCTTATATATTTTAGTCTTAATATTCTTTTCTCCGATAAAATTATGATTTTAGTGCACATAACATAACATAACGGAGGTAAACGGCTCGTTATAAATAGTGGTTAGGACTACCGAGCCGGAAGTTGTGGGTTCGATCCCACACCAAACACAACAAGGGGATTTTTTATGAGATCCTCAAATTATTAAATTAAAGGAACTTTAATAAAATTAGCATGCATACCTAATTGAATACAAAATACCTACTGCGAATTGTACTTTCTGGCAGGTATTGTTTCATGCAACAAGTACAGAAGAAAAAATGCAGTTACAAAATAATTCGTCTCTAATAGTTAAGTAGACACTTAAATATACCTGCATTTATAATACAGACTACACGCTTTCTGATTAACATTGTTTTACCGTACCTAAACAAACAGCAATCTCGACTTAAATAGCTATCACACTTAACACCCGCTGAAAACGGTCTCATAATTTCTATAAAAAAAATATCAAAGCGAAGCAAAATTAAGTCTATCTTTTTGCACATGGCCTTGAAAATTTTAGCAGTGGTAGTAACAACAAGGGTTCCTTGTGACTTATTAACATATACCACATTAATTTTGCTGCGAATACCTCTGGACATACCACGTACGTACCCTTTTGAATTTCAATACCTAATTATATGTATGAACATATTTCGAGCTTGTTATATTCTTGCGGAATTGCTCTGTCAAATATGTATATTAATAAGACTCAAAGGTAACCTGACAGGTGAACACGATGGCAGGAATGCTCAAAAAGGAATTCATGTTGCGGTTGTAAATAATTTGCGGCGTAATGCTATGATCCTTTGAGAATTTGTTCTCGAATATGTGATGTCAGTCGTAAAATTAATTCGTTATATTTAGTTCCTCTCCTGGGGTTGGGGACTTACACTAAAGTATTTTTACTTATATTATGTTTTTCATATATTCTTGATTATCATATATATGTATATACATACATACGTACGTTACAGTGTTATTTAAATAAAAAAACAGCAACTTTTTCCCTTTTGTATATCATTTTTTTTAATGTTTAGTCCCAATCATAAAACGATCTAGCTTCCGCCCTTGCCCTCGCCCACAAGGTATGTCTATAAAAGTAGCCTAAGTCCTACTCCAGAGTTTCGATCTATCCACATACCAAATTTAATAAAATTCAGTTTAGCCGGTTAAAAAGGTAACATACGGATATATCGATGAAATCACTTTCGCATCTATAATATTAGTATAAATTGACATCTTGTTAATGACTTTGCGTTACTACTCGTATGTGTTGCACTTTTAGATAATAAGTATAAAATCAAAACATTAAGCCAATAAAGGAATCTGGACCATAGAACATTGTAATAACGATATTAATGCGTTCAGAGTGCTCGCGAGACTAACTCACTTGTGTAAATACAGTAGTAGTACTTTGTAGACAGTGTTGTTCCAATATTCGTCGAACAAGTACTTAATTGCTATTTAACGATGTGATAAAGGTTTACATCCGTGGTAAACATATACGGAGACAGTATACTATAGATTAATTTCACCTTATCTAATTTCAATTCAACTGTAAAAAAAATAAACTAATTGTGGGCTGTATTTGTTCTTTACAACTTTTATGTAAATAAGTAAAGTGTAAAGTATAAAAAAGACAACACCTGAGAACACTAAAATGGCGGACATCGTTTTAGTAAAAGTCCGTAGTAAGTAGTTATAAAATTATTTAAAAAACTAGTTTATTGTATACCAGTATATCACTAGAAAGTCATCCGCACGTTGCCAACCCAATGGGACCCAACTCTTCAATAGGAGACGGGGTGCTTCTTTAGTCGTGCACCTGTAGATAGATAGATATAGAAAAAAACTCTTTATTTGTACACCATTGTTACAGTAAATTTTATACACGTGTCAAATATATAATGTATGTCATGAATGCGTGAATGTAGGTTTAAATTGACTTACGAATTTTGTTCGTATAGACATTTTGTTAATTAGATACAATTGAAGCTAATAAAAGCCTGTATAAAGAATGAAGAAAAAAAATTAGATATATAATAGCTAAGCAATAATAAAAACTCTACGTTCTCCTTAAATAAATAAATAAATGGTTTTATAAAGTAAAGCAAACTAATTTCCTGGTACAATTAATACCATCTATAAAAAAAAACAAAATTAATCCTTTTGAGAATGTTCATCAAAATAATTTACATTCAATTACCAATCAGAGCCTTGTCAGTCTTATTTGTCTTTGAAATGCTGTAATTCGATGTAAACATTTTAGTAAATTAATTAATTATACCAAAAGCTTCTAGACTTAATCCTTTAAGAGGGTGCCTCAGTCAGTCGAATATTTTGTTGAATTTTTTCAAAAGAAATTATTGCATGATATTCTACTTTTGCTTATCGATTTTATATTCGTGTACCAAGTATTTTCTCAAGTACTTTGTTGTCTACCTTTTCCTAAACAGAAAGTAGAAAAAGAGGGAGGAAGAATATTGAAATCATCATTATAACGCTTAATATATACGCGATTATCCGAAGATGGCTGGACCAATTTTCCTTTTATTTTTAATTGTGTGGAATGGTTTTCTTCATACTCAGTCTTATTAAAATGAGGTTCGTCTCTGATAATGGTATTCTTAATGGCTCTACTCTGTTCTAGTTGCTAGACCAATATGCCAGTTTCCTCAACAGCTGAAGAGTCGCGTATAACT
The DNA here is from genome assembly GCA_947561695.1 of Tyria jacobaeae. Classification (NCBI taxonomy): domain Eukaryota; kingdom Metazoa; phylum Arthropoda; class Insecta; order Lepidoptera; family Erebidae; genus Tyria; species Tyria jacobaeae. The sequence goes on along the minus strand of OX387225.1, from coordinate 12,577,263 downwards.
AACCTACATACATATACAAACTCCCAAATACTAACCTGATGGCAATGACTAACCACTTGAGATAATAAGTAATCACTAGAGTTTAGTGTTGAGTTCTTTTTTAATTGTAATTTACGCATTTGTTGTTGGAAAACACCACTTGATGAAGTGGAACTGTTGATGAAGACCACAGACGGTGTCCGAAAGTACTCAATAATTGGTGCATCACGGGTTGTGATTCAAGTACTTTAATATCGCCATGCTCATCACAATGCAAAGGGAAGTCTAAGAAGAAGTTCTCTACAGTTAGCATCCCTGAATCATTTAAAGCAATACTTTGTACAAGGTGAAGCGGTTCACTTTACGCTCCTGTAACTTACTATTAAAAACCGACCCGCTCAAATGCGAAAAATAAGAATGTAACATTTAAATTTGAAGGAAATATTTCACCTCTAATGATTGAAAACTAAAGAAAAAATAATACAACTTACAATTTAGAATTTTGGAGCATTGAAGCCGTTAATATTTTCTCTTTAGGACTCACGCAAGTCAGGGTCGTGTACCTGTAACTCGAACTGGCTGGTGCCAGGAAGTCAGAGTCCTCTAACTACTAACTCTTTAAAGCTGCGTTATATCTCTAGTTTGTTAATTAGGGGAGAATATATCTAATACTATTTATTGCCGCGTATTCGAGAGAGTAACAACAAAGTTAGCTCTTGTCCGTATCCTCCGATAAGAATTTGGTCCCGATAGCGTAATAAAGGCGAGCAAACACACAGTACTCGGATGTAACAGGAATCGTTTATTAAAAAGTAAGTATAGCATTATGTTAGTAGATCAAGATATTAAACTCCCAAGTATGTACATACATATCTGATGTTACTATTAATATCCTAGTATTTCATGAATATTGTGATCCTGATGCAATTGATCACTTTTTCTTCTGTATATGAAATAAACGAAATAAACGAATTGTTTATGAATATTCAGAAATGCATTTTGTACATGGGATACCCTCTTTTGCATTCGAGTTCTCAGTGAAAGATGCTTCGACTTGAACCAAGACATACACATATTCTTGTAGATTACGAGTAGACTTTCGAAAGAGTACACCATAATAAGCTTATGCAAATACTTTTCTCTAACTTGAGAGACATTAAAACCATTAAAAACTTTTATTGGTTCCAATCAGCGGCAGTCAAAGTTGAAAACGAAGGCACCGAGTCCATTAAGATACAACGTGGTGTAAGACAGGGCTACACCTTATCGCCGCTATTATTTAACATGATTATATTCTTAGGATTATATATGATAAGAACATACCTAACAATGTCAATTCTAGAGTGAATTTTAATGGTACTATCAACAATATACAATATGCCGACGATATCCCCGTGATCTTTGATAGTGTGGAATCTTCACAGAAAGTTGTCCAATTATTTCAGAAGCAAGTGACAGCAGTTTCTGCGTACAAATTTTGGGAGGGATAAATACATATTTTTAGTACTGCTATATTTTCGTTATGGCATAGCAGACGGGTCACCTGATGGTAAGTGACTACTAGACACCCGCAACTCAAGGGTCACAAGTTCGTAGCCGATCTTTTTTTATATGATGCAGAATGGTAGAAGAAAACTAGAAACCTTTGAAATGTTGATTTACCGACGTATTTTAAACAGTGGTAGAGCCATGCTCAGGCACATAAGGGCCGGCTCAACCGTCGCGATACCACGACCTAACAGAAAACCGGTTGTGTAGTAATGCTGTCGGATGTTGGACAACATCATGGCTATGCGGACTTTTCAGGCAGGCAGGTAGTGCATAAGAACTATTCCCAAAGGTCCTTAAGCCACAAATGTGTTCTTCTACCCAAATCTCTCTTTCCCGCGATTTTCTTAATTTTTTATTTTACTTAATTTTATTTATAAATCGGTCGCCTCTAGATTTATTTTATACCATAGGGGGACAGGAAATGCAACCCCCGAAATGAGTGAGATTTTGCGGAGGCTCAACTCCCCCTCCCCTTTCCTCTCCCCTCACCCCCCTCCTCTTTCCCAATTTCTCGTCCCCCCTCTCTTCTTTCCCCTCCCCGCATTCCCCTAACCCTAATTACAATCAAAGGCGGGCAGCGCAGTTATGACTCGAATTACGACGAGTTGCAGGTGTCCGTGGATGGCGGTTGACACTTACCATCTGGTGACCCGTCTGTTCGTCTGTCCCCCTATAGTATAAAAAAAATCTAGGGGCGACCGATTTTTTTTCAATTAAGAAAATAGTGGGAAAGAGAGATTTAGGTAGAAAAAGACATTCGTGGCTTAAGGACCTGTGGGAATGGTTCTTATGCACTACCTCCCTCTTCAAAGTGCCTGCTTGAAAAGTCCGCATAGGCTTGATGTTGTAAAATTTCCGACAGCATTAATACCTTGTATACTTAGTTTGGATGACGGATTTTGCAACAAAATTATTTAAGTGTAAGTTATTATGTATTGATGTTTACAATATTTTCCTTTTTCTTAGGGACGCAATGGCCTTGGCAATATCTACGTGTGGGCGAGCGGTGACGGTGGTGAAGATGATGACTGCAACTGTGACGGTTACGCGGCTTCTATGTGGACTGTTTCGATAAATAGGTATGACATATCCTACATGCCACTATATGAAATGTGTACACTATATGAATCTATCCTGTCTGATGATAATTCAGATTGTGTAGAGCAAATTAGAGGCTATAGTAATGCAATAGGTAAAAGTTAAGGAGGTAAAATCCTACTCTCAATCACCGATTTGGAAGCCCCAACATATGCAGCTTTTATATATCAGTTTCCATACAATTTTTCCATTTATTTCCAAAAGTACACGGTTGAGGGCAGCAGGTTTGCCCCTATTATATCTGCCTACCACTTCGAGGGTAAAGACGTGAATGTGTACTGTAACCCAAATTCTACATTATGTATTTTAGTTAAACCAATTACAGGTATTTTTGAATTGTCAGGAGTTGGAGGCAGTCAGACAAAGTCATTCGTGGTGCTTGTTATAAAGCGTAGATTCTATGAATAAGAATAGGATTGTTTTAAAACCCGTTTTTGGGTTGTCGTTTCTCTGAATAAGGTCTTGAAAATATATCCACCGATCAAATATAAACGTCGCGTAGTAGAAAGTCTACCCAATGCAACTTAACATACTTCTGAAATGTGTAAAACACTGCCTGCATGGCCAGTCAATGGTGTGCAGCGCCAAACCACTTTCTCTAAACTGAAGGGAACAGAGAGATTCACTTAATTTCTGGTCTATTATTAAACGTTGCAGTGGGTCATTGTCTTAAGCATAGCTAATTTGAAATAAGTATTTGAAACAATTGTTTCCAGAATATTAGAATAATACGTTGCCAAGACATTGCTTACCTGATTGATCGTAAAATATTTACAAAAAAAAATCATTTTAACACAATTTTTCTCCTTATAAAGTGCGACGTATAAATTTTGATGGATACAGAATTAACTGACCTAGTTGCTCGGCTACAAATACTTTGTATATTAATAAAATACACAAGCAAACATTAATCTAAACTTGGTTTAATAATAATTACTCTCTCGGGTCTCGTTGACGGGAAAAAATTACAAAAGCATTTTTTTTTACAAATGATTAATTATCAGATATGTAATTATGAAAACAGGCTGTGACCAACGCCATTGCAAGCTATCAGAAACGTTAGGCCTATGACAGACCAGTTTCACCTACGTTTGTAGTTTCTGCTCCGCTCCTAGATGTTGTAGTGTAATGTTTGACAGCCTATATTATTTCTCACTAAATGCTCTATCTATCTTTCAAATACAAATACAATAATAATAATACTTTAATCATTTTTCGTGTCCGACTCTTAGTTTCAGAGATTCAAACGTTTAAACAAACAAACATTAAAATCTCTTCAGTGTTTTTATATTATCGATCCCCGCACGGAACAACACTTTGTGTTATCCTTAAAATTGTTGTTCTGAGTCTGGGTGTTCCTTGTGTCCGTTGTTTGAATGTTTGTTAAGTCCCCTGCGACTAATGAATTAATCCTGGTGCGAGAGTTGTCTTTAAAAAAAACTAATAGTGGAATAAATTAATAAGAAGATAACATCATATACATTTCCATTTTACGTTTAATGAAAAACTGTACGCATAAAGTAACTTGCAAATGAAGTAGCAAAACAAAACTAGTTTAAAAACATATTCGCCTTCATGACAAAATAACATTCAAATATTTCACTATACACTGTAAATGTTTGTACCCGCATAACCGTTAATTAGTCTCCGGTTACACTTTACACTTAACGTTACAAAGGATCTTGCTACAACCTTACTTTACATATTATTAAACATCACAGTAGTCAAGTTCAGTTATAATTAAACCTATTATATATTCAACATCAAAGCCCTTTACTGACGGTGCTTCTAAAAGGCATTGCTCATCAGAGCGCTATAGTATCTAATTAGGTTGGTAGTGGGTAGGTAGTAAACAGAGGTTTTTATTGTAATATGGGATAATAGGAGTGTGCGATGCTGCTAGTAAATGTGTACCAAACTTTGTTGATTTAACCTTCATAAAAAGCGGTTAGAATGTAAGTTATAAGGAAAAACACGGTGTCTTTATAGTATCTAGCTTACGAGTAGTACGGCAATAGAGTCTTTAGCAGTTACATTCGATTTTGTTTATTTTTGTTTGTTTCTTTGTAATCTGTTACAGAAAGATGTAGACATATTTTAGGTTCGTACAGTATACTCACTGAATAACATAAAGCATAACAGTTTCACGCAATTACTTGGTTTTTGTAACAGATATTTATTTTGAACTGATTTTACTATTAAAATTAATATTTTCTGAAATGTAATGATGACAATGATGTAACTAATCTGACGTCTTATTATTCTTTTTCACATTTATGTAGGTCTAAATAAAAAAATAGTTTACTTTGTAGTAAAGAATATACACGTGAGAAGTGCAGTCACAAAAACATTAAACCTAATAAAAGTCATGATATCTAGCCAAACAGAAAAGTAGTTCAAATTAAAACCATTATTTTGTCTCCAGTGCCATTAATGACGGTCAGAACGCGCACTACGACGAATCTTGCTCCTCAACACTAGCCAGCACTTTCAGTAACGGAGCCAGGGAACCCAGCACAGGGGTGGCTACCACAGATTTGTATGGAAAATGTACAGCGACGCACTCCGGGACTTCTGCCGCGGCGCCTGAAGCTGCTGGCGTGTTTGCTTTAGCATTACACGCTAAGTAAGTATTGTGCCCATCCGTAAAATATATTTATATGTCTTCTGGCTCTTAGTTAGTGTCCAGTTATATTATCTTTCCCTTAGACCGCCACATGATCTACGTAGAACTTAATTACAGAGTGTTACAGAATTTATTTTACATTCATATTACTAGTTGTTTCTTACGAAATAGCAAAATAGAATTTTATCCAACATAATTCGGCTTGGACTCCTCAGCACCAGCCAGTTCGAGTTATAGGCGTGCGACCCTGACTTACTTGAACTATTGCTTTTACTCCCCAATCCATCTGTACAAGCAATTTCCCTTTCCTATCCTTTTTATCCTCCATCTCCTGTCAGTATACTCCAATTCTCAAAAGTACCCGGGTGATGGCGATAGAGGGCAACCTCTATGCCCCCTATAAATGAGATTAAATTATATTCAGCTATATTAGGGCCTCATTTACGCCTTTGCCAACCCCTTTCTGGTTCTAGGCTCAAAATATCGTTTACACATAGTACATACGACATTATGAAAGACTTCCCCCTGCAAAGTGATTGTAATAAGTTAAGTTTTAAAATCCAGAACCAAACGCATAAAGTGTCGACAAAACTTGAAGAGTAATTCTGGCGTTAAATTTTACCCACAAGCTATCACTTTTAATGCTGCCTCTTACTCTAATATCCCATATCTATAGTCCTCACACCTAAACTACACCTCACACTGACTATGACACAAACGAACACTCACACATACAAAGACTAATTACATTTTGTGAACGATTTTATCAGAACTAGGTAATCTGGGCTTAGGGGATCATGACACCCATGAGCTACCTGACACGTTTACAGCCTTGAACAACAACCGTCATTTACATTGACTTCGCAACCAATTTTTGATTATATTTAATATTACTACGCGAAACAAAATATCTTTCAAATCATATCTCTCTCTCCTTCAATGGTTGCCTGGAAGAGATTGCTAATTGCGATAAGGCCGCAAATTGTACATATTGTTAGTTAAGTATTAATAAGCTGTATCTGACTGTACAATAAAGAGTCAATCAATCAGCCAATCAATAAATAAATCAATCAATATAGCTTCTAGCAAACCACTACAAAATCTTATTTAACAATTGAAAACCATGCTTAAACTTGTACAATTTCTACTTAAACGTAAGTACTACTCAACACGTTCCCGTCTCGTGAACACAATTTATAGCACATTACCTTTGCTAGCACTGTTTAGTTGGGTTGGACAGGAAAATAGATGTATTGAGCTGTTTATCTTTCAAAGTGGATAGACTATTACTCTGGGGTTGGTTGAGCTCTAGTGGAGCGATTACTGCGGATTAAATTTATCTACTTGTAAAACATGTGTAAAACTACAATTTATGTAACTGTTTGCTAGTTATAAAGTGTAAGTGAAACGTGTGAAATGAATAAAGCTTATGTTGTGTTATTTAGGTTTCAAGTTTTAATTGTACATAGTGTTGTTTTTCTTTCAGCCCGACTTTAACTTGGAGAGATATCCAACACTTGACGGTGCTGACTTCAAAGAGAAATTCACTATACGATGCTAAGGTAATGGAAATATTTTAAAATTTATCCACGGAGCAATCGGATGTTATTTAAATTTTGTACAGTTCTGTCGATTATCTTTTAATCATTACGTATGTGCTTAGCATACATACTGTCTTATCCCATCCAGTGTTGGCAGTGTCGATAGAACGTCATTTAGCTATAACCTATCTATCTTATCCTTAATATTATAATATTCTTCAATTAGTCTTTGTTCGGTGAGTTCTCGTATAAAACATGCTGCATAATTTTATTAATTATTTTGATGACTATTATTTAATCTTTATATCAAATGAGTTGAATGTTAATAAGGATCTTTGTGGTTCGTGAACTCTTTTTTATATAAATCTTGATCTGTCAAGCTACTTTAAACCCTCTGTAGATCCTTTACACTTCAGGATTATAAATATACTGCAATCTCTCAACTGTAAATTAATCTTTATCATCTTAAATAATATTTAATAGTTAATACTGTGGCGTCTTTAGTACTTTAGTCTTTCAATTAAAATCTTATACAAAAGTATAGATTTTTTTCATTGAAGATTACGTAAAAGTATTTCTCTTAATCTTAACACAGATTTCTCGTGGAAATAGAATTCTCCTATACCAAAAAATTTCAATTTTATTCAAATTCAAATATAACTAACTCAATGTTTTTTTTTTTTCAAAATTTGTTTCATCTTATAATGTTGCAAGAAATTAAATTATTATGACTGAGCTTATAATTAAAGTTTTCAGCGCAAATAAAGATTTTCTCTCCGTCTTCAAAGGAGTGTCTAATATCTTTAGTGTTATTATTATTTGAGTTGATTTACAATTGTTGTTTAACAAACAATAATATTAATAATTTGAGCTAGCTAATAACGCGATATTGGCAATTTCGTCTAAACTGCTACTTGTGCTAGACATATTTATTAAGGCAAACTTTCTGTATTGTTTATGAAAGCCGACTGTTATTTACGTCTAGAATAAAATTTGCAAATTCCCATAATAATATTAGTTGATACGTTCTTATCTATTCATATGATGTTTCTTCATTATTGTCAAACATCGCTGTTTATGTTTTGTCCAATGATTCTTGTGCCATAATCACATTACAAATAAAATCAGTTAATAATAAGGTAATAAAGGAATAAAGGCAAATAATAGCATTTGAAAAATTATATAACTGACTTCAATCATGATAAATTGTATTGTTCATTTAATTTGTTCATCCCTTAATTTGCTCCCTGAGAGGTGGAATATTTTCTTTAAATTAACAAGGAACAACTTCGAGTTATTGAAATCGGTTTTACAATGGCCAAGGTATTCTGTAGCAGAAATAAAATTAAGAAAAAATCAGCGGGTTCATAACCTTTTTCAAGTCAGTAAACTTTTCAACTTTCAGTTTTGCATCAGCACACATATATTGGAGGAACACTACTTACTAGTACATTATTTCTTCTTTATTTATGAACACGATGTATAAATGATCTAAACGTCATGCATTACATAACTGGCATATCAACCTAAATTTTGCGTTTTTTACTACCTTACTTGCATCTTATTTTAAAAACTTTGGAATTTATGTTTATTCTGGTCAAATTTTAAACAAAATAAGAAAAACCGGTGACTTAAATGTGACCCTCTTCCTAGTAGCCGTTTGAGCTCAAAGCCAATGACAATGCAGTTTTATGACAAGCATAGTCTGAGTCTGGTTGTAAAAGCTTTTTTAATTTTTATCTATAAATTTTCTCTAACTTCAGGGTCGGTTCCACTGGACCATGAATGGTGTGGGTCTGGAGTTCAATCATCTGTTTGGGTTCGGTGTGCTAGACGCAGGCGCAATGACGGCTTTAGCGGCTAAATGGCACTCTGTGCCGCCACGGTACCATTGTGAAGCTGGATCTGTTATTACTCATTCGTAAGTAAGGGTTCAATTACCTATTCTTAGTTAAAACATATTTCTGTTTGAAAAAAATAATCTGTAGTTTCAATTTTAATTTTATTACATAATCTTAAAGATTCGGGATCCCACCTGATCACGCCCGGGATTGAGTAAATCCGCATATCTTACCGCGGGATTGAATGAGCTGCGGGATTGCAATCACTTAATGCAACGCAAGTGATGCTTCATAACTGGTTTTCTGTGAGGCCGCGGTATCACACCGGTCGAGCCGTTCCGTTCCTGTCTACCATAAATTATAATTCATATATTATATTATAAATTTACTAATTTCATATCGAAGGCTGAAGTTCTTTTTCATTGAGACCGAATTTTTGATGTCGTTGTAACCACTACTGACAGTGGAAACATGATAACACGCAGATCCGTCCTATCCAGATCCGTCCAGATATGTAATTTTACTCACTATCTAAGACCGCAATCTTCTGTCTACACACTAATATGTTACTAAACAATAAGCAGTTATATATAATAAGTGTTATCTAGGTGCGGGGAGAGAGTTTTCATACTGTAAGTAAAAGAAAACCAAACCAAAGTATTACATTTATTACCTATACTTTTTTGATAAATAATATATTATTATCATTGCCAGGGAAATTCCCTCAGAGGGTACTCTAACGCTACAAATCGAGACAACAGCGTGTTCCGGCACGCAGAGCGAGGTGCGGTACCTGGAACACGTGCAAGCTGTAGTCAGCGCTAACGCGTCTAGACGCGGAGACCTGGAGCTGTTCCTCACCAGCCCTATGGGCACTAAGTATGCAGTTTGTAGAATTATACATAACATAAATGATCTATTACTTGATTGATTTTGGAGAAACAGTCTGATTTTGACATTCATTCACCCTTGTTGATTGTATATTTCATTAAGAGGCATTCCGATCATAACTGAAGTAAAATTCTAATCAGTTCTAATTAGTTTAAAGTACACCTAATTGTATTTAATATTAATTCCACAATTAACAAAAAATATCATACGTTATTGTTATTTTTACACCTTAGAACACCAATTTATTTTGTCTCTGGAAAGTAAATTTTGTCCTTCCTGTACTTAGACTTACAAAGTGTTTACATAAATTTTATGACGATCGCTTAAATATTTATGGCATCAAAGCTTAGAATTTAGAATCTACGCTGGGATCAACAACTAACTTTGATTATAACAAAGACTGTCTTGACGTTCCAGATCAATGATACTGAGCCGGAGGGCAAACGACGATGATTCCAGGGACGGTTTTACGAAATGGCCATTTATGACCACACATACTTGGGGAGAGTCTCCACAGGGCACATGGACCTTGGAGGTGAACTTCTATAACGTATATTTTTTCATAATGGTTTAATGAACCAATTTCATAAGCACCAGTTATTGTAATTGGTAACAACCATATTTGATAACAAAATATAAAGACAGGGAGAAAGTTTATTCAGCACAAACATACGACATTAATAACTTCTTTAAAAATATTTAAAACACCGTATAATAAAACTTTTGTGTTAGCCTTGACTCAATAAATAAAAATAAGGATTGACCACGATTGGTGAGTAAAACAATAGAAACAGCAGAAGAAGCAACTGATTGTCTAGTTCAAGAACGAGTTATATTCACACTAAATTATTTAATGCTAAAATACTAATTTTCAGGCCCGCTACAACGGCGGTAACAACCCCTCCGACTGGTCAGGATTCTTTCGCGGCTGGTCGCTCGTACTGCACGGTACCCGCGCTCCGCCCTACGCGGGCCTACAGCCACAGGACCCGCACTCAAAGCTCGCCATCGTTAAGAAAGCGCACGAAGATGGCTTAAGCGACTAATGGACCCTTTAAACTTTGCTGGTTAAGGTTTGGCAACTGTTATTTGAAAACACAATTTTTTTTTTTACAATATAAAATGAAATTTTGACAACGCCAACTCGAAAATAAGAATTTAATATTTTAAATATAAAAAGTTTTGACAATTCTTGTTTTAAAATAGAATTTTAAATTTCAGGAGCCTTCACCTCTTTATACAAAACCTTTTTAAAAATGCAACTTATCGTGTCACTGCAATGACATGTCACTGTACTTTTTACTTACCTGGATATTCATTTGTAATCCTATTAAATGGCATTTTAAACTATTTGAGCGGTCAAAGTGAACTATGTAATAGTACTAGTGAACTAAGGTAAATATAAATAATAGAAAAACCTTGGCCAGCAAACATAGACCTATCAACTGATGCAGACATAACATGAATAACAAACAAACGAAATAAAAACTTTCTATCTTCTTCACCATATCTTCTATCTCTCTCTAGCAGCAAATGTTATGTCTGCTACAAATATTGCCTTTGTCAAGTCTTGTATACTCTTGTATACCGTCTGGACAAATGCTCACTTCTCTCAAAAAATATTGTTAGATTGCGTTTTCTAGAGAACGGTAACTGCACACATAAAATATAGTTTTCCTAACAGCACTGTTTATTGACCAATGACATTTTTTTTTATCTAGTAAACGTTGTTACCGTTTGTTATAATTCTAACATAATAAATATGGCGATAAGAATACACACTTTTTTGTCAATGAAACATGTGTTTAGAGGAATTAATTGGTTGGATTAATTCCTGTCCTTAGTTTTACTATTTATTGCTTTTAATGTTTGTCTAATCGCCATTACCATATTTAATAAAATAATTGAAAGAATTTAAAAACAAAGTGTGTCACAGTATTAAGAATTTGTGTGATCCGGGTATCTAATTTGTCTTTGTCTGTACTACGTATTGTATGGATAGTGAAGAATATATTTGATTTGTGTTTAATTTAATTTGAATTGTCTATGCTTGAACTATTCATAAATTTTGAGTATTTCTCATAACTTTTTTTAATACAACTTATTTTCATTTTTTAATTATGGGTCTGGGTATCGGTATTTGCCACAAAAATAAAAAAAGTAAGAATAAATTAGGCAGGTACAGTTAAGATCAAAGTGTTTAGTATAAAATGAATACTCTTTTCGTAAATCGTTAATATTTATAACAAGATTTTTTATAAAGATTCACACTGTAGAATGGGTTGATACCTACATAATATATATATTAAATTACGTAGACAGACGGACATATCAGGTAATCTCATAATGTACCAAACTTAAAATATACTTATAAACATTTTCTTTTCATTTTTAGTAATATTAAACCACTTTGTTAATATAGTTTTTTAATATTACTATATTCATAAGTAGACTCTTGATTCCTACGACTGTCGTATGTTCTTCTATGGATTTTTTAAAATTTATATTTACTTTTTAAGAGTGGAGAGTTCAACAGATTTTATTTAAAAAAAAAAATAGATCTAAAAGGTTGCGTTACTTTGGAATTGCATTCAAATGGCCTTAATTTAACCCAGCTAAATGAAGCTCATTTGAATAATTTTATTTTGAATAATACATTGTATAGAAAGATACATACGTTAGAATATTTACAAAGATTATATTAGAGAATTATCGGTCGAGTAAGATATAATAAAGCTATTTATATTAACGACATAATAAACTTCCTTTACGGGCCCACAAAAACTGAAAATGGTTATTTATCACAGCCTCTTTGCGTCTATTTTCATAAATAATAAAATTATTAATAAAATAAATATTTCAGTCGTTTTCACTTCCATTATAATAACCAACATATATTGTGTATTTTACATATTTTATAGTTTATGGGTTTAATTTATTACAAACTCGTTAGAATAATGGTTACCACATTAAAAAAAAATATATAAATAAAAAATATATTATGTACTATTATTATAGAAAATATAATGTGATTTGGTGTTGTATTTGAATTAAATGACGTTTTTGTAATTGATAATCCTTTCCCTTTAACGATTTTGTCATGAATGGTACCTGCTACTCTTACTGTACGGTGCTTGTGAAAGTCATAAATATTTGATTTACCAATTTTACTACTTACTTACTACGTACGAATGTTGAGCATAGACTATATATATATGACTTGCCTACTCATATATTATTGGTACTCAGTAAAAATAATTCTTTAGTTATAATTGAACAAGATTTGTTTACCACGTTGTAATAATTAACACGTGGAAGAAGGTTTGATGATTGTTGAAGGTGAGATATTAATATTATCGTATTAACTTGGCCTGGTGATGCAGGCCGTCCACTTTGTTTTGCTAAACTCCAATTTGTTTTGTTGAATAAAACACCATCAAACTTATATACCTACTTATAAAACATAATCTCTGCCGTGTGGTTTACGGTCAATTAGAATAAGGCCAACGCGTCTTTTGACGATGCTGACGTAAAAGGCGATTAAGGGATCGGACTTATTTATCAGACAGTATGTATACAGTCATACAGAGCCCGGTTGACGGCAAAAGGCTTGCCCCCTATTTCGTTAGTGGGACCAAATTCAAATTTCGAATTTGCTACATGTGGGGGTTTAATTACACCTTTGCGTACCCCTTAGGGGTTACAGGCGGGAGCGTATGTATGTATGTACATAATCTACTACAAATTTTTACTAGCTAATTTAGCTCTACACAGAATAATTTTAGTATGTTCCGTGTGTCCGTTCCTTAAAAGTAAAAAAGAAACCTAGTTATATGATTTTGTTGTTCGTCTGTCTGTCAAAACTTTCTCAGGAATACGTAGAGTTTGAGTTGGAGTTTTTCTCTATAAGCTACTATTTTCTATTGTTTACATAGAAATATTTACGCTTTATGAACTACAGAAATCTTAAATGTGATGCAGATTGTGGTATCGGAATCGGCTACCTCCTGCCTTTGTCACTTATTATTTTATAAAACAGTGTAAGCGTGTAAGCAGTTGCCGTCTTAGAAATATTCATGTGTCGCGGTTGGCTTTTACAAACATAACCAACGTATGCAAAAAGCACACAGACTCGATGCAACTATTTGGAGATAACACAATTTTGTCTGGTCCCCAACAGACAGCAAAATTTGAAAGAAATAATGAAAGAAAAATATTTTTATGTATTTTTTTATACTATAGAGGGACAGACAAATAGAAGAGTCACATGATGGTAAGTGACAACCTACGTCCATGGGCACACGCAAATCAAGAGTCCTTTGAGGGTGATGAGGGATGGGCGGATGCGTTGAGGGGACGAGGAGATTTGGGAGAGGGGAAGGAGTATGATTGGAGAGGAGAGAGGAGAGGGGGAGTTGGGCCTAAAGAAACCTCACTAATTTCGGGGAGATGCAATAGGGGTAGGGGAGATGCTAGGGTTGCTTCAAAACCGGTTTTCTGTGAGGTCAGGGTATCGCAGCGGTCGAGCCGGCCCACTCGTGCCTAAGCATGGCTCTACCACTGTTCTGTTGTATATTCAATAGTGTAACACAAAAACATACTTTAACATAAATTAATAAAGTACGTGCGTCACCTATTGTCGCAGATTTTATGGAACACTCGGCGCTAGCTTAAGCCCTTGCGCTTTTTATTTGCATTGATTGTACTTTAAAAAAGAAATGAATTTCGATTCTTTTACTATTTAATGTATTTCTTTAGTACCACATATTGTCGCAGTGATTACATCGTCATAATTAGTGGCAGTATTTTCCATTCAGAAACATAGGAGGCATCATTTTGGAAATGCGTTTTTTTTGGCCGTTATTTGTTATGAGTAGTTACATTGCCGCGTGTTGCACAGTGAAGTAGAAAAGGGCCATCCCATGTCTTCCCGGTGGTGTGATAAAAGGCGACCAGGGGATTGGACTGTTATCTATCGGACAGTATGTAGGTATATAGGGACGCCAGTACGAGTGCCCGGTTTTACGGAAATAAGCTTGACCCCTATTACGTTAGTGGGACCAAATTCCAATTGGCAAAATGTGGGTGTTTAATACACCTCTGCCTATACAGTCAGTATAACTGTACATCATGCGGCGGTAGCGTGATGGCTGAGGCGTCAGACTTGCGGTCAGTGGTTGCGGGTTTAAAGACCGCCCAGTACACTACCGATGTAAACCGTTAACACAAGTGTTTAGCTTAGCTGGGAGGTGAACAAAAGAATACTAGTAATATGTGAACCACGTTGCTAGTATTCTTTAAAAACCAAAACGAACTCTTTTACGTATCAACATTTAATTTTATTAACAAATGTCTTGGCAGTTTGTATATCTTACAATAATGTCAACTAACTACATATACACAAGTACATTGGATTTACGTACATAAAAACTATTATAACACTATGTACAAATATAGAGCACACCTTTATAGAAATATCTAATTAATAGTAAGTAATTGTAGCCGTAGTACATGATCCACTAATATACATACAATGACTTACTTGTAAATGATATCACTTCAGGTTTTATAGTATGCTATGTAAATTGTGTTTCTTAAAATGTGGTTCTTCAAATGGATTGTGAATTTAGAAAAACTTACATCTCATTCTCACATAACTTCGATAAGCAATGCAAAATTGCGGCAATGTATACCTACGCTTTTAGGGACATAAAATTAGCAGAAATCTGTAAAAATCAAAGCAATCTTAAGCAATAATTGGGTAATAAATTAACACTATTTCATCATTATCACCTATTGGCAGATGGACGTGGACTGCCCAGAACCAGGAGAGTTGGCGCTCCTGGGGGGAGTCCTTCGTCCACCAGAGGATGGCGATGGGCTAATGATGATGATAGCGATTTAATCATATATTTGCAAAAGAAGTTATATTTTTTTAATCAATAATGAGGTACACACAAACATTCTACTTCGGACTTATTCAAATAGAACTTTAACTTGTCAAAGAACAATCAATTCGCAGTTGTTAAACTTTGTGAGAATGGGTTTCTTAATATTTAGGTACAGATAAAACACTAAAATTAAAATATAAAATATAAATAACACTAAAAGTTTGTCATCTTCACTACACCTAACATTCACAGTTAATTTGGTACAGTCACACTTAACATACACACTTGCATTGATAAACACCATATATTTCCTTTGTTTACACAAATATTTCAGTTCCTATGCTCGTCACCGAAAACTCTGTCCGGGGTGGTACATACTCAACTCAATGATATTCAAACCGTGAATATTTCATTTCGAATAACCATTGCACGCGATTGTACTGCACTGATCACGTCGGTCAGATTTTCAAAAAGAATCAACTCGTTTACTTTCACTTCACTTGCTTGCTTTCTCATTGTACAATGTTTGGTGCGTTTGCGATGTTCTGAGTTCTTCTTCGGTGTCCAAATATTCTACAGTATATATGGTAGTTTATAGTTTTATGAGTGTCGTGTGATTAGATATACGTGGGTTAAACGCCCATCTCGTTGTATGGCTTGCCGTTCTGCATGTCGACATCGACGGCGCGCTCCGAGATCCCGTTCAGGCCGTTAGTGTGCCCACGGGAACTTAACTGTCAGAGATCTGTAGGATGGAAATTTAATATTATGATTTTTATAAACATATTTTATTCGGCTTTTTTCAAGAAACTGAAATTGAAAATTTAAAAAAAACAAGTAAATATTCTGGAGCGTATTTTAGAAAAGTAATTTATTACATACCCATAGTTTCCTGTTGTAACTCTAGTTTGTAAGCAGGATTATCGTACGGAGGGAGAGATGACTCGCGGGGAGCGGATGGCACGGCTGTTAATAAAATGCTAAAGTTTAGAGCAGTGGTGAAACAACGTCATACGTTACATGAAGGTCCATTAAAAGTGGTAAGAACGTGTTTCAGAGTCAATTTATTACAGTATGTTCACAACATACAATGATTGGTGATAAGCACTCCTGTTTTTTAGTTTGTCCTGTTAGTTTGTTGGTTCCGTTCACGCCTTCTTAATCATGAAATTTGAACACCTTTTTTCAGTACGCAGGAGTATAGAAAAGGATGTAGGATACCATATGTCCAGGGACATAGACAAAATGTTTTTAAGCTGAAGAATCAAGGGAAAAGCTAGTTAATATATACACCTAAAAATATACATACATCAAATATTCTTTACCTACTCTCATCATCATCAGAATCTGATGCTTCTCTGATTCTACATAATGTAAAGATATACTCACTAGTAATGGGAACAGATCTTGGTCTATGTCTGCGCAGCACGATCAGCAGAAGCAGCAGGGAACTGAGAGCGCCCAGCGCTGCCACCGCGCCGACGCCCACCAGCGCGCCGTAGTAATCGCCGTGACGAGCTGACACGGATGAAGACGATTCTATCTCATCTAAGGGGTTTAATTTCTATGTTAATATATGTCATAGGTGTAATATGTCATACAGAGTTTTATATCTAATATATTTATTTTTAAATACAGGAAAAAGTAATACAGAATATATTTCGCTACACGGGTATGCCAATTGGCGGCCTTTCACCCACGGCGATTTCTAATGTCTCTCGCTTGTATCTCTTTTTAGCTTAAAGAGTAAGAAAGAATTTTCAGTATTACTTTGGGGCATTACGTTCATATTACAAAACTGTCAAAAATCGTTAATTAAAGATTTCTCTTTATTTCAATTTATACTTATTCGTCGCTGCTTTGGAATCATATGGGTTACTCGTGAATATCTAGTACTCAACAAACAATCATACACCACTGTATTGCTACCCCGTAACTCCCATAGGTGAAGTCGATCTGCACCCGTCAAGGAGGCCGTACTATGTAATTCAAAAAATAGTATAATCCTTAACGTCATTTGAGACTTTTTAAAAGAGTACTTATAAGTAATTACAAACCCGTATAAATATAAACAACAAATCTAAAACCTCCAAATTGTTATTTAAGTTTGATTTTTAATAAGTACTA
This sequence comes from Tyria jacobaeae, assembly GCA_947561695.1. NCBI lineage: Eukaryota > Metazoa > Arthropoda > Insecta > Lepidoptera > Erebidae > Tyria > Tyria jacobaeae. Next base: position 12,559,718 of record OX387225.1, on the reverse strand, counting down.
GTTATTATAATTTATTAACTATTATTGTTTGTTTAACCGTACGTTTCTGAGTGAAGTGAAATGCCAATGGCGAGGCAATGTATCGGTTCGAAAGTTATCTCCTTATTTAAAACGCATAGTAGGTACATCACACTACAAAGCGATAACGCTATTAATAATATTTAACGGCGGTCTTAACAATTCCTCAGGTGATCATAACCAAGGAGAAACTAAAGATGAGAGCAACATTTAAAGAAATAATAATACTCACTATCAACTGGTTCTGGATGGTCCAAAGATTTGGTGTTGATCTCCAACACATTACTTGTCTTCACTTTTCCGTTAGTCAGGAACAACTCGAGCCATACGCGACACCTGTTCATGAAATACATAATATGAAACATTCATGAAACACAAACATCAGTCATGTGGTTAACGGTGGAGTAGAATATGAAAAGCCCATCTCTTCGTATAATGCTACTACTAAGGGGCTCTAATTCATTAGTGGGACTAAATTCTAATTGGCAACTTGTGGGTGTTTAATACACATGTTACATATAAATATGTACATGTTACACTGGTTCCTAATAAACCAGTAAAAGTAATACCACTGAGGGCCAAAATTTCGTTCTAAGCATTCCAAAATGTTTGTGTTTTGCTTGATTGCTCATTTGCTTGGCAATAATTATCTCATGCAAATGAGATGGCCTCAAACTGGAGCGACATCTATATGTACAGAATCGAAAGGTATATGATAGAAGAAGTTTACTTACTTGGTATCCGGCAACAACCCAGATATCGTAATAGCAGGTGGAAGGTCTCTAGCAGCCAATCTGAATGCATCTCTCTCATGTCTGTCGTGATCATGTCCTTGGATATCGAAGTCATGCACATCGTGTAGATCACGTTTATCGCTCCCGCCGGAAGGAATGCAAGCATGAGCGGCTCGGAAGACTCGAACCCATCTTTCAGCTGGAGCTGGAACTCCTCTCCACCAAACTTCAGCTGCTCCGGCACCGACTGCTCTAGTTTCGATGTTTACCGTCCAGTTGTAAGGATCTAAAGAGGAAAATAAAATATAGAAGTTAAACAGTAAATAACATGTAGCATCATAAATATGGTGGTGGTGGATTAAAGCTTTTTAATAAAGTTTTTGCACTAAATTCAAAATGGCGAAAAGGTTTTGTTAGCTGCTATTCAGTTTAGCAGCCTTTTATATTTTGACAGCACGGATGGCGCAATGGTTTAGATTATCGCTTTGCCACTACACTGTCGCGACGAGTGTTGTGAGTTCGATCCCCATACGAAACAACACACTTTGTATTCGTTATTTGAATTATTGTAAAGCCCGCGATATAAGAATTAATCATATTGCCCGAGTTCTTTTTAAAAAAAATCAAAAGACATTTTTACAATTTTGATAGTAAATATAAAACCAGGCTTCGTTTTTAACCTCATCTCTTTTTTTGCAGACATAATCTTAAAATGTTATATCCTATGTCACTTTCACTATTAAGACGATATAAATAATTCCTCACATGTCGAAAGCTATCGGACTGTTTAGGTTCTAGGTCGTGATAAAGAAACATCTTACATACATACAAATGTTATGTTTCTGCATATACACCCACTGAAAAACATCGAGAAAAAACTACAAAGTATAATATAATAGTAATGGCTAGAATAAAATTTGATACCTTTCTGATTCAGATTTAGTATATTTTAAAGGTCAAGGGTAACTTACCAACATATGGTGCCGTTTTGAACTCTACTTCAGAAGGATCTACCAGCTCTGTGACACTCTTGGGCGGTGGAATGAAAATCAATGAAGCTTCATATTTAGTGTCCGGTCGCAGGTCATTCAATTCCGCTGATAAACGACTGTGGTGCAGCAACTCTGTCATACTGTAGATAGGTGTGCCCACTGGACGATACCTGTGGACATATTTTTATTAAAATTACGCAACTATTTTTAAAAGATCAAGTAATAGCAGCTCAACTCGTCGAGCTTCAAACTCATATATGGGTGTGATTAATCAGAACACAATAAGATCAGTAACGTTAAAGACACACAGAACGCCCAGGCTTAAAGATGCAATGCAATCATCAATGACATACCATCATTAAAAGAGGTGGAAACCAGTTGCAAAGCCTATCATCCCAGACCACCTCGCCATGAAAATCTTTATCACGAAGAGAGGACCAAAACTGCTGTAATGTTATTAGTAATGAAATGCATACTGGTTTTTTGTAGTTCACATATGTATGTTTTTGTATATACAGGCTGTTCCGTGTTTTGTGTTTTACTAGAAAATCTGCTAACTGAGAAAATCTATAAAAAACAACTTATTAAACAATAAAAACTTTTTAGTTTCCATTATTTGGGTCATAGTATATGTATTTATTGTTTAATGTTTATGATGTTCCTAGCTTTACATTTTGATTTCTCTGAAGTGAACTGCTATATATAATTATTATTATTTTATGTTGACACCAAAACTGCCCATCAGTTTTTTATTGTTTTTTTATATTTTTGTAACTCCTAAAGTTGCCTGGCAGAAATCACTATGTATAAGTATCCCTTGGCACACCTTTAATTTTTGTATATTACTACAAGCTATAATATAATAGTGTACTTTATCGTTTGATTCTAATCTAATTTATTAACAGTTATATAAGTTGAATGTAAATATGCCACAAGTTAAACTGCTACATGGTAGTCCTAGGCGTACCTAATTTGTATTCCATCGATGTACATCAATTCTTGCTCGTTGAAGTGTCTCCAACTAACATGTGCAGTCGTGTCGTTCACATCAGTCACTGTTAGACGGCTATCAATCTCTCGACGCTTCTCCTCCATCGGTACCGTCTGAGACAATAAAGTCAATTTATCTTTTAAATAATGTTATATTAAAGTGGGAGTGCCTCCCCATTTGCCAATCCCCTCTTTTCCCTCCTCCCTTTCTGATACCCTAAAAGGAGGATGGCACTCTTGTAGCTCTTGAGTGGCAAGTGTTCATGGGTGGAAGTCACTTACTATGTATAAAAAAAAAAATAGGTTTATATTTAAAATAAGGTATTTTTTTTTAATTTACGTGATCGTCACGTAAATTAAAAATAAACTATTCATAGCACTGTGTTAAAACTATTATAATATACTTCTTTATTTATTTTAAATAAAAGATAACAATGTACATATTTACAAAGAAGGACAAAGCAGAGCAGATACAGAGCTGACTGCACCCTTCACTTATTAGAGAGGCACTAAAAGAAGAAGAATTTATTTCAAACCACTAATTAAGTTGAAGGCACTGGTTATAATGTGTAATAAGTGTGGGTGTAAGGCATACTACATATATTATTGAAAAAGATATCATGAATAAACTGTTTGGTATTTGAAGCAATATATTAACACCAGTTGATAAAACGCCTATGGTCCCCCAGGGTTGCAAGTTACACCAAGTTTTCCATATAGTATGGGGGGACAAACGAGTAGACGGGGTAAGAACACCATCAGGTGACCCGTCGCCCATAAACACTTGCAACTAGAGTGCTGTCCACCTTTTGGGGAAGAGGAAAGGGAGGAGGGGAAAGAAGGTATTGACAAATGGGAAGGGGAAAGAGGGAAGGGTGTTAACCTTTCGGTAACCTCACTCACTCGATCACACAATGCAACCAAACCATATTTCTTCTAAATCGGTTCTGCCGTATACCTTTGAAAGGGTAACAAACTGATAGATAAATGACTTCAGCATTTATAATATTAAGCATAATATTAAGCATAAACAAAATGAAAAAAATCTTTCATTGAATAATAATACACTTGAATTAATTTGATCGAGCTGGTTAAAATACGTGGAATATGAGAATGTTGAAATCCTCTTTAAAGTCTATGAATGACGCGTAGCACAAAACATGCACACATACATACATGTCAATCAAAATTATATTCATATTAATACATTAAATATAGACACAAATGCTTACCGTTGGCTGATCCTGTGTTCGGACAGTGTATACTTCGCTCTCTGGCTCTACCGGCAAGTTATGCAGATAAAGCTTTCCTCTAATTTTGTAAATAGTTGATGGTTTCAATCCTGTGAGCCGGAATTCCAAACGAGGCGTGGTTAACACCTCATCGGCAGGTGCAAACACTTGGGAGTACCAGTGAGTTATATCTGGTTCACTATAAAGGAAAAGATATCGGATTCAGTATGCCATCATGTAAGAAATTAGACTATACTGGCATTTCGAATGACATTGGAGTGACATGTACCTCGATAAAACAAAGATTGCAATTTATCAGTACACATATCTTGTTTCTGCTGGTGAGTAGGATAGCTAGTGTCACTACTTTGCCTGATGGAAAGCAATAAGTGGAGTCCAAGAGTGGTGGTCACCATCCTCATTGCATGTCTAGTCAATGTAGCATGGTGACCCATGCTATCTTGACAATGTGGGAAGGAAACACGTGCGCTGGTAGTGAATTCCAGGCTTTCACTTATCGGCAGGGGAAGGAAGAGCTAAATCGTTTAGTTCGGGATCGCATATTTTCGACACTCAAACGGTGACTCCTCAGGCCAGCAGGAGTAGTCCTGTAGAGGAAGGGAAAAGGTGGGACCATTTGAAAGAGCTCGTCAGAACACTCTCCGTGATGTAGTCGATAGAGAACTGCCATAGAGGCGACATCTCTTTGCAACTGCAGAGGCTTAAAAGACTGGGTGAGCTCAGACCTCATATATGGGTATTGGTTCAATGTTTTTTTTCCTACCATTGATATTTTTTTCAATTTAATGCAATTTTAATATCCACGTCTTTAATTCCTAAAGTGTCTGGTGCAAGCCAATGTGCTTGTCCCCTATTATATAATGGAACTATACTATTTATATACATATATGAAAATTAGGGTGTTTAAAACGCCTTCATCTTCCTCTAGGCAGATATAGGCGTGAGTTATTCTCATGTATGTATGTATATAACTAAAATCATACAAAATACTTACGCCTTATCAGTATATCTGAGGTCCACGCTGCCTCGCAACCCAACCAGCACTGATGGCAATCCAAACAGCATCTTAACACTAGTTGGCGAATCCGCTTGCAAAGATATAACACTTAGCTTCTTATTGTTATCTCCATAAGGTGGTGGTAATGTTAATCCTGGAGGTAAACCAGCCAATGCTGGTTCTATTGGGTTTGCTGGACGATGTATATTATTTTGATCGTAGTCGGGAATGTCTTCTTGAGGGAAGTGAATTTCTGGACCAACCGTTGGAAGGAATGGTTGATGCGGCGATTCCGAGGCTGGATGACCTGTTATTTGGATTCTTTATTATAAAACAGTTATAAAATTAATGATCCTCCCGTAGTGTTTAATATTAAAGCTATGATGCTGTTAATATATTTCCACATTTAACCCTTGAAGCTCATAGTAGAAAAGAAAAGATAAATACAGAACCGCATAAAACATGCATGTTGAACAATGAGTGATAATGAACTGAAATGTGGCAGTGTCATTGTGACAATAGTCCCAACTATAAGATTCCTTAAATTCTTTACACATAATCTTCTCAAGGATAAAAAGATAACGAATTCAGTGATATTTATTTCAAAACTTTGAAAGTAAACCTATGATTATTATATACAAATATACGTACAGATATACAGGTAGTTTTCAAAGACTTGTAGATGCTTTCACTTATACTTAAAGTAATGGTTTGTACTTGAATTTTCATTATGAGCGTCAACATACAGTCATGTATTGCTTCAAATGTACAATGTTTCAAACTTTGAGATACTCATAACCGTCAGTTAGATCTTTATATACCGCAATAGTGCAAGCACGAGGAAAAACGTAAAAGTGTTTTCCCACCAATCACTGTTTTCTGAATAATAAATGTTTATTAATGATACCTGATACAAACGCTTATATTTTATAATTTATATTTATCATTTACATTTTGCCTCAAACTTCATTCATTACCTACTTATAAGTTTACGACCTATATTTTTGAATCGTCATTGATAGCTATAGTCAGTTAGTCAAAAGATGAAAAATGTGAGTCTACCCTTTGAGAGTCAGTCAGTAATACATCAAGTAAACCCGAAGTCAAGGCGAGGTGACAAACCTTCGGTGTCCTCCTCTTTGTCTGCTGACCGTCCTAGATTCTTATTGACTACTGTCTCCACTTCCATTTGATTCAAGAGATGTTCAAGATCCATTGCTGTGTAAGATTTCACAGGCAATTGTGGTATTTTTAAATTTGGATTGAATCTTGACGGGGCAAGGTGTATTTTAGGATTGGGCACAGCCCTTAGTAATACTGTCTCATATGGATTGGGTAGTTTAGTCAAAACGTGCTTCTTTGATTGCTCGCCCCATATTCCACCGTTGTTGTACATCTCAGTCGATTTCGGATTCTTCAAGTCTTTCGTCTTTAGTATTGTCACTTGCTTTCTAAGGACAGGCGGCTTGTCTCGAGTTAGAGTTTGGCTTTGGCTAGTTTGGACTTTAGGATAGGAAACCGAAGGCTGGTAATAGTTAAGAGATATGTTGGCCATGTTAGGTTCAAAAAACTTATGTGTTAATTTTACAGGCTCAGTTAATGTATTGTGTTTTAATGGTGTCGTATCAATCTGATATTTGGAATAAGAGTTATCAGCTACTGTTCTGTGCTTTTCAAAAGATGGTAAAAAGAAATTCAAATTTTCAACTGTTGAAAGTGGAACTTTTCTTACTGGGTCATACGAGAATTTGAAATTTTTGTCTGAAATTGCAAGCTTTGGAGCTTCGGTTTGACTAACTGGTGGACTATGATAATAGTCATTTCCATCATTTGAATTCGAAATCAAGTTATTTTTTTCAGGGTATGAATGAGTATTGTATATAGGTTGAGGTTTCCTATGAGGTTCCTGTGACATGGTCAATTCAGGTCTACTATTTGGGATTTCAAAGTGATTATTACTGTTCTTTACACTTACTAACGTGGGTTCTGGGTGGATAGTTTTAAATGATTCAACATCGTCTAAAGTGAAGACAGTAATGTTATCGCCCTGAACTTGGCTTGAATCAGGAGAAGGAGAAGGTACTTCCATATAATCATACTTAGGGGCCATAGTTGCGGGAAAGACAGTTTTCATATATTTCGGTAAGGATTTCACTGGACTTAAATGTCTATAAAAGTCAACAGAGTCGGTTGTAGCGGTAGGGCTAGGCATAACTTGTGACAATGTTGGTAGTAGAGGTGCTACAGGTGTCACATAATTTATTACTTCGCCCATATTCGGTATGTCGTATGACTGAAAAGCTTGATTTTGTTCATTTTCAACTGTAAGCAATAATGTGTAAATGAGTGACATGCAAATGATATATGACAACATGAAAAGTGAAGAGATGATGCATAAAATGATAATGATTGCACTTAATGACTCATGTATATATGAAAATGTTTGACAGATCTTTATGTTAATTATGTTGGCGATGATGAACCAGACTGTTTTAAACTAAAAAGTTAATAAAGGAAATGTGATATACTTTCTCATCAAGCTTAACGCTTTTTTATTCAGTTGCAAAATATATTTAATGCTCTATAATATAATTTATGTATTATTCTTAAAGAAACACGTTCTCACCATTTGGAAGACAACCCCACTGCTTACAACAGTCTTCATCAGAAATGTTGACCGCACCTGGCCGATGGTTGGGTGGACACCTAAGATTCTGAGGGGGTACAGGAGGAAGAGGAGAGCACACCTCTTGGCAGTCCAATTCTCCGTTTTCACAGAAGCACCGTTGCTCACAGCCAGTGAGGGATATTGGTACCTCACTCCAATTTGGAACCCTGTAAATAATTTTTATATGTATAATATAATAAGGTGTAGTTATATTTTCCACCGTATGTAGTCCCTTTGAATAATGTAAAGCGATAAATAAATTAGGAACATCGTCATTTTGAATATAGAAATTGTATTTGACATTGATGGCTCCTTAAAATTAACTGTAGAGCAAAAAAGGAGAGATACAAATATTTGTAAGAGAGAGGTCTGAATGAATGAATGTGATTAAAACTGTAGGTATTTAATAGTAAGGAAGTTGGTGGCGTATAGGTATTCATGCGAAAATGTATGCATAAAAAAATAAAATCACTGAAACTAACAGAGAACATCATCATAAGTTTTTTACAAATGAATTTGTTTTAATGACTTAGAAAATCCATTTTTAGAAGCTAAGTCTACTATTTGTCTGCTACACATAGCCCTCCTAAAATATGACCACACCTTACTTAAAGAATTTTGTATAACATTATTTTAGCTATGTACCAAAGTTTCTTATTAACTTGAACATGTTCGTCCATTGCGAGATTGTTCACATTGCTCCCTCTAGTGCTGGATTGGAATACGTTTCAAGTATTCATTTTAACGAAAATTAATTCTAGATCAAACTTACAACTGAGTACAGTAATATAATAACTGGATGGAGAAGGCGGAGATTAGTTAAAATAAGATAACTTTATATCGATCTAATTAACCTCTAACATCTAACTGACTCAACAGATATACTATTTTTAAAACAAAACTGAAATTTCTAAAATAGATTTCTAAAGTTGTTTTACAATAATATATGTAGGTATCCACGACCAAATTACATTGATGTAACTAAACGGTCATTTGGCAAAAACGAATCACATATTTTCATTTTAATAATAACGTTAGGTAAATTAATACTTGATAAAGTTATCACTTTACAAACTATTATTTCTGTAAATAAATCATTTGACAAATAATTGAAAGCCATCATTTTATGACATCAAAACTTCATTTGACAATCTAATCTTTTTATAAAACAACGCAAAGTAAAACGTTTGTAATAATTTATATTAAAGCATACATACATACATGTCGCTTTCACTACATCATCAGTCATTTGCAGGGCAGGTCAATTGAACAGAAATGGCCAGGTTTAGGTTAGAGCCGAGCGAGCAAAGCGACTGTGCCGCGACCAATGGTGGCTAGTGTCACAAACGAACTTTACCTATTTTACTTTTTTAGGGCAGCATCAATCGCAAATTTGACAAACAAAGTACTTGGTCAAATTAATATTTTCGGGTTATATTTTAACATTTGAAATATTTGTAAAGTAAAACATTGGCGAAATCTCGATTTTGTCAAATGATTACTTATAAAAATGATAATATGTCAGAAACTGAGTTACCACAATTTATTAGTATGTTTAGTGTTTATGTAATGCTACTGAATTATTATTTACTTTACTATTTAAATATGACTGCTTAAATGGTGTTTCGTTTAGCATATTCTTTTTTTTTAAAGTTCATAGGTGGAGTTGAGTTTTAAAGTCTTGGAAAATAAAGTTATATATATGTATCACTGAAATAACATCTTCCAACGTTATATCTTACCCTGAGTATATTTAAATAACTTACGCTATTCCTTTATAATGACAGGTTCCATCACTTAAGCAACGAGCCGACCTTGGGCAGCAGTTAGGTGGTGTCGCAGGAGGACTCGGGGCCCATCGTACACAGCCCTTGGACACCAACTCAAGGCCAACATGGGATGGACAGACTAAAGCAGCGCATTCTTGAGTGTCCATGCCTGTACACTCGCAGAGCTGCTCACATCCAATGTGGAATTCTTCTCCTACAAAAGAAATGCGTAGCCTTGTCAATCAACAATACCATCACATACAACAGCATACCAGAGACAAATTTAACGCAATAAAGGGTTATATAAAAAGCAGTATCTTGTTTTTAAAATATTTAAAATAATATAAGATGTGTGTCTTTAAGGCTACATGCCTTTATTGTTATTTTTATTTTTACCAGAATGTGCTAAAAGAGTGTTCTGTTTTTTTTAAATATGTATAAGGTTTCTTTGTCGCGCTCTAGAGCCTAATCGAGCAACCGTAACAGTAGAAAAAGTAGTTCCACACCGCTCAGTCTATAATAACTAATATACTAAGCTGATTTGTTTCGGTCTTGGTTGTTTGTATAAACGGGTTTATATCTGAACCAGTTGAAACGAAAAAAAACTGTTATAAGAGTGTTCATTTATTAAAAATATAAGCTTTTAAACATCATACTACGACTTTTAGGAGCGGGGCAGTGAACACGCACTTGAAACTTCGGGGGACTGCTTGTGCAGAATTCGCATAAATAATTATGATTGAAATTTTGTTGCATAGAAATGTAATAGAAAATTATAATTATAGTTGTTTTTAGTTATAACCCATACACAAACACTTACCAACAGCATAAAACTGACCATCTTGATAGCAACCAATCTTCGTGTTATTACCGTAAGCCTCATATGGAACTTCATTGGCTCCTGCATCAGATGCTGTTATGGTAAAGTTGAATTTCGTACCAGTCTCTTTGGTCTTTAGTATGTAGTCTCTTCCTCCTTCCAAGTTTAGGATTAGGTTTGAATACTTCAGTTCAACATCATCGAAAGATTTTCCTCCATTATTGCTGAGGAGCAGATGTATGGGATCTTCGCTCTTGTTCATGTGCATCAGGTTGACTTGAACTGAGTTGTTCTGTAAAACCTTTACAGAACCAATTGGTTCCGTGAGCACTAATGGTCTGGTATTTGATGGATTTGGTTCTTCATAGTCTTCGAAGCCTCTGATGATCTGAGACAAAAAGATTTATATTAACTAATATTATAAAAGCGCAATAGGTCTCGGATAACTCGGACTCTCGAACTTTCCGGCACTAGCCCATTCGAGTTATAGATATGATGATAGAACATATACCCTATCTTGCTTGAGCTATTGCTTATGCTCCCCAATCCTACTGTGTAGGCAATATCTCTCTCCCCCATATGTCTTTCCTTCCCTTTCTCAATCAATCAAGTCAATATACTACAAATTTTTGCATCCAATTTCCCAAAGTGCCCGAAATACGGCCATAGGCCATAGATCTTATGGAGATGAACAGTCAAAAAACTCCATGGACAATATTTTTGAACTTGGTTTATGAATTTCTAGTTACGTTATTTACAAGAAAAAATATTTTATTGTTGGTTTTTCAACAAAATTAAAGTTACGGACCTCTGTAGTACTAATAATGTTCATAGGAGTACTCGTGGTGGTGGAGGTACTGGAGCTACTGGTGGTAGTGGTAGTAGATGTGGTGGTAGATGTTGCGTTCTCGGGCTCCTCGTGGACGTCATGACTGACGTCACATACTTGTACTTCACAACAAGCATCGTTGGGATCCTGAACGTTTATGCACTTGTCTGATATCGGGAGCGGACTGCATCTGTAAACATATGTAACTGTGTCTTAGTACCTCATGAAGTCAAACTAGAATAAGTAGATTGAATTTATAGATTTTCTTTTTGAGCTTAACGAATATTTACCAACGACAAGCAAGCTTACGGAAACAAGTTAACAAGCCAGAGTAGAGTACTTACCGAGGTTGACATGTGACGATGGATTTATGTTCGCAAATGCAAGTCTGTTCACAGCCAACATGCCACGTCGCGCCCACTGGGTAGGTGTCGTTACCGTACTTACATACATCCAGTTTCGCTATTTTCTTATCTGCAAGTAGCATTGTATTACACCTTTAACTAACTTCAATCATGTTTCGTATCTAGGCTACTCAGAGAAGTTCGAAATTGGTGAATGAATAATTTTCCTTTCATACACGGTTTCCAATTTTGAACAATAACATACCTACAATTGATAAAACATGCATCGTATATACTGAATGTTTTAGAAAGGTGTGGTCAGATGACTGACAATTCACTCTTGAAAATGGTCTATAAAGCCAATCTTTTGTAAGAGATAGAGGGATACTATAGATATTTGGTTCCGAGAATGTTAATAGGTTATACGGATTTTTCGGGAAATGTATGCATAAAAGAAAAAAATGCAAATAAAAATAACAACATTTTGTTTAGAAATTCGTAATCCCACACCGGGAAAAGAATTTTCCGAAAAAAGAAATCCGTAAAATTTTCTAAATCCTTTTTTTCTAAATAAATCTACTATTTGTCACATGACTCTACTAAAATTTGGTCATAACTTTCTGAAACTTAATATATTTATTGTAAATTATTAGTAATTTAATTTATTATTTATTAGAGTAATAAGTATAGATATTTATTTATAGAATATATGGCAGATTTTTTATAAAAAAATTACCCACAAGCAGTAAGACGTTTTTCTTGGCACAGTATGACATCTCTTTTATTTTAATAATTTATTTCTTACTAAATTTATTTATTATTATTCATTTTATGTCAAGGGTTGAAAGAACCGTGATTACACAAGTCTGATACTTAAAAAATAAGTTATTAATAGACTAAAAAAAAATTCTAAACGAGAAGAAAGACGAGATAGTTAGAATCTCACCAGTACCAGTAGCGCAAGCGACAATGGAGCAACATTCATCGACCGGTGACTCGAAGCACAGCGGGTCGTTCAGTCGCCTTCCTCTTCGGATATATGGGTGTTTGCAGCGAGGAGAGCAATCAAAAACGCCACCAGATACGCATTCACACGTTTCTTCGCATCCACGATCCATATGATCACCAAGCTGGTCAACGAAAAATGTGACTGTGATTATCCTTATGAAACAAAGTTATGCGACATTAAAAACTGTCAATTTTGCAAGAATTACAGACTTGTTAAGTGGGCTGTATTTTTCAAATATGTATTACAATTTAAATACAAAACTATATCAGTAGATTCAAGATCTCTTGGATATGTTTAGCGAAATATGTTTCTATTTCAGTACCCAAGCATAATTCATAAATATAAGTCTTGTATTAATACTGCGATATCCGTCTATACATGACCTAAGAAAACGTAGTACAAACACTACACATAAATCAAGTAGTTTTCTTAACCATCTAAAGTACCAACCTTATAAACGACCTCATTTTCTTTACACGTATCTACTTCTTCTGAGCCTCGATCTGAATTCATAAGTGAATGGAATGGTGCTTGGAGATTAGTGTAAAACTTATCTGGTATTTCCTTAACCTTGGGCTCAACAGGCATAATTCGCGTCTCTTCGTCTTCATCACCGTCTAAATTTACGTCACTTAAATCTGGCAAACTTTTCTTTTGACCTTTCGAATTAGTTTCATTATGTAAAGCATTTGCAAAGTTTTGAAGCTCATCCACGTTTAAATTTAACAGTCTTCCTTTAGGTTTTACTTCCATGTGTAGGGGTTCTGGCACTTTGTAGTCCATAGACATTTTGTAGTCATTACTGGCATCTCGCAAATAAGGTGTTGTTGGCGCATCGGCCTCTTCCGTTCTGTTTCGAACAGTTTCTACTTCTGTTGCTGCTGACATAGAGCTTGGCTCTTCTGTTGCAGCGGGCGCCGCGGACAGAATTTTAAGTGCTGCAACTTCTTCATCCTCTGCTGTTAGTTTACCTGAAATTGCAATTGAATTTTGTTATGTATTCTAATTTAATAAACTGGAAAGGTAATAGGCCCCTTCCTTGGGTCTGGCTAACACACGATATAGGTGAATAGCACAACATTCGTCAAAAACTGCTGGGCCCTCACAAAAGTTATGCAAGACAATAAAGAAGAGAAGATTTTCAAAGGGAATTCTGAAACATTGACTTTAAATTCCATTAAAAGAAAAGTTCAATTGAACTTTCCAAAAATTACAATATTTTCATTTTATTAAGATTATAAAACCTCCGCGTATTTAATAGTGCTCTACGTAGTTTTATACATTTAAAACACAATGGAAGAAAGTTAGCTAAAATTTAATAGGACTGTCTAGCCATCCATGAGAAATTATCATTACTTGCTTGAAAGTAGGGCAGGGTCACTGGGCGACTTGCAGGTCATTTACCATTAGTCTTAAACTGTCCCATATAACTGATACAAACAATATAATGCTATATTGCAACAAGCATAAAGATCATAATATGTAGTATGAATCGGATGTTAAATCAGATTTACTAAACGAACTGTCGATCGAAATCGGTATAACTGTCATCAAATATTCATTACGACAAACCAACTTAATCAATTTAGGATAAGTTTTAAGTACTTTAGACTTTAAAGCTGTTGAAGCAAGTGCTACTTGTTAATGAACGATAGATTTGGAACGGTACAGATTTTAGGAGCGATTGTTAATCGTGAGAAAGTATTTCATGATTATTGTTAATTTATAGATTATTATTGTTTTCGATTTGGTCTCCTCAATTTATCGATAGTAAATCGATTTGTTGAGTAAGAGGCGAGTCCAATTTATTTCTCTATGTGGTTATGTTCATGTGAACTTCTATTATCTAACGATCCGGTCTTACATGACGCAATTTTGATACCCTGACATAAATAAATATTGCTTACGGTTAGTAAGTATTTAATACTTATTGCAATAGTAGAAGAGACAACAAGATTCAAACTCAAACCTACACAGTTAGTATGACCAAAAGTGTATGAATATAATAATACAAATGGGGATCTAATACATACATATATCATACAATACATGATGTTCATTTTGGATGCTATCAGTAGTGACGTATTATACATATAATATTACATTTTAAGGACGTTATTCACAAGGTAAGTAGGTAACGGTAAGCATGAGCCTGTAACTAGTCTCGCCGTAAATATTTGTTACAAGGAATAAGTTATTTTCTTTTTTATTGCATAAAACATTTATTACTGTGATGTGTGTTAGTTTATACATTAATATAATAGCATTAAAAATTAATGAAGCTCATTCAAAATGATATCCCTTGGCTTTAATACAAACTTTTAAACATTGGGCCAGTTATCAATAGAAACACGAACTCTCGCCATAGGAAAATTATTAACTGCCAATCTTATGGATTATTTTAAGGACTCCAAATTATCATCGCGTTTACAGTATGTACATGCATGCTCTCAAAAACTGACCATAAATCATAATCCAGCGGATTAAGATCGGGACTAGATGATGGCCAGTCTTAAGCTCTGATGAAGACAGAAACGTTCATTTTATTTTCGTCGTTCTGCTTGCTAAAATATTGGGTGGATTGAGCTTTATAACCCGCTACTGAGACTTGCTGAAAGGACCACTTCATGATGGAACATGATGTTGTTAAGAAGCTTAACCACCTTCTCAGGAATCGTGTCTTGATACTCTTGGTCCATGTCATGTCTTGACAACTTTTTCAAAAAAAAAATATGGTACAGTCCATCACTGAAGTCGGATAAATACCACGTTGTACTCTGCTGACTACTTGGAAAGCTTCTATAGAACTTTAAGTATAAACTCGTTATGCTTCTAAAAGTATTGCTCAGTAGTAAAAATATTCTCGTCAGATTTTTTTTGTGACCTTCCTTTGCGTACTGCATTCGAAATGGTTTTGATTTTACACCCTAGTTCATTTTAAAATTATCAGTTAAATAAAGAATAGTGCGTATCTTATAGCCTGTAAGTCCTAAGTAAACTTTAAAAAAAACGCGATATGGTTCTAGGTGCTATATTTACATATTTCCAAAAAAAAAAAACTTTTGCTTTAGGACAAGACTTATTAGAATTCCTTCCTTCATCATTCATTTCATTGTCCCAATCAGTAGTCCGGTACAGAAACATTCGACTAATACCAAAATGGAACGGTTGCTGTGTTAGTTCTATTACATTCTATTTACTAAATAAATTACTAAAAACTGTAATTGTTAGCCAACAATCTTACATCAACACCAACGCCAACAGATCAAATCATGATTAGTCATTTTACAAAAACACAGACTTATGGCGTTGTGGTCAAAATCATCTGACTGAAAGGGCTGTCACAACGATCGATTAGTATAAAACTTCATACAGGGATTATTATAAAACTTCATACAGAAAATAAAACACATACATAGACTTTCGCCTGTATCCTCTAAGGAATGGCAGAGTCGTATTGAATTCCCATATTTAGACAGCTATTTACCTATTCCCATATTAGGCCTACACACGTTTTAAAGGTGTCTATTCAAGTCTGCTGCGATCAAGAAGGCACTTTAGACCGAGAAAATTGTACTATATTGAAAGAGAAAAGTAGGTTAACAAGATAGGTAAAAGGATGTTGGTAACACACGTAGATAAAGGAGTGGAAGCAATAGCTTGAACAGGTCCGAAGTCCGGAAATCGTCACAATGATGTCAGTAGAAAAATTACGTCTTTACGGTGTTTATGTCTGCAGATAGAACATGCACACTTCTATTAATAAGAGAATAACCAGTGGCCTAGAAATGTGGAGCCCAGTCACAAACTCACTACATAACAGTGGTTGATTGCGTAGATATCTTATTTATGCAGACAACATTGTGGCGATTTATATATAGGCTTGTATAATCTTTTTTGACTAACTGCAACGATAGACAATGTTAAAGTAAGTCATAAATTAATATATATATTTACAACATAATCTGGGGGCTAGTCTTTTGCTTCTACCAGTTACATTCTAAGATTCCGAACTAGCAGTCAGAGGCCAGAATCGTGAAACTTAAAAAAAACTAACATTCAAAATACTTTTTGCCCTGAAACCAACATTTTTATTTGTCTCAGACAAATAAAAATGTTTGTCATATAGTGTAATTCTCACATTACATTCTCTATTGAAATAAATACGATGTAAGCGATGGCCTCACATTGACCTCAAAGCACATACATATTATTACAGATTAGCTAAAGGACACGAGCTGGTCGGCGCATGCCCAACTATAAATATAGATTTATTGTTTGCATTAACAATTAACACAATGAATTGTATTTAAGCTTTACTTATCTCGTTTTCCATCGTGAGACCATTGGTTTGATTCCCAGAGAATATAATACAAAATATTTTATCAGTAAAACACGTCTGGGACAAGTAGTTTATTGAATATGTCTATAACTACTTAACACTGGAATTACAGGGTGATGATGTAAATGAGTAATGAATCAGTTTAGATAGTATATATATCTTTCAATAAATTATGAAAAGGTATTTCGTTAAGGTATTTTGCCAAGTTACCGAATTATATCTTTAACATCTGCATGAGCTTCCATCTCTCAGCTGAGTACCTTAATATCATTTTTAGTAAAGTGTCGAATACGTTGCAATTATAATAAGGGGCCCGCCGATGCAACGACGACATTACATCAACGTTCCACTCAGGACAAAAATACGGACAAAAAATATGAACAAAACAAAACAAAGATGCTACATAACCGGTTGCATATGCAAAAAATCTGTTCTCCATAACCTTCTTAAATATCTAAGGTAACCGAACATGCCTTCATGACTTCAACAGTAAGCACCTACATAAACTAGCAACACCTGAGATACCCACCCACACAGGCTGCTCTATAAGCTCACGCTAGCAGTTGTGTAAGGATGCAAATGACCACTTTCTATTCAGGGAGACTCCAATTCCCGTCAGTGATTGACGGGAATTGGAGTCTTTTGTTAACTTCACTCTAATTGTCGAATCGAAATGAAATGATAATGAAGTCAGGAAGGACAGTAGAGATCTTTGATAACTATTCGTAAACCCCTGAAGTTTGGGCTATGGGTAATGATAAAGTTCTTTCTTAGTCTTATTCTCGTTAATTATTCTCTCTCTTCTCGTAATTTATTAAGTAAATCTTTACATCTCTACATTAAAACTTTTTCTATTCTATGTCTATTTACATCCATGTCGATCTGCATAATATTTTGAGCCGTACTATGCTGCTAAGCATGCCGATTTAACGACGTCAAAACATTTACTATACAAAAGAACCCGTTATTAACTTGAACTTGTACTTAATTTCCCTACAGTTACCATCAAGTGGGACAACAGCACATTCCGCAGAAGCACCTCACGAATTTCCAGTCGCGCAAGTGTGTTCATGCCTATAACCGATATACATATGTTGCGTATATTGCGTGTGAGAGCCAGACATCCGCCTTATAAGGGCGTCGCGTATACACTGACGTGGTGTTCATAATGTCCATTTTACACATATTATTTCATAGTATGTATATATATAGTTTGCTATTGACTTAGTGACGGGCGTGACAAATTTGTGGTACAGGATTTACAACAGAGTTGATTATACAAAACCTATCGCAATATTTTACGGATAATTCAATGACATCGAAGTACAGTATTATTTAAGGCTCTAAAGAGTGATTCATACGACCCTTGGGTAGAAATGGGTGACTTTGTCCGGAATAAGCACTCATTAGAGGCCATAAATAAATTACGTCACAAGTTAAAGTTGGGGGCCAACCAACTACGACATTGTGTGGCAAGGAACAGGGGTCAAACTTTGTGACGTTAAAATTTAATAGTAAAAAGTGAAATTTATATGCAAACCAAAATCTTACAAATATTACTAACTCGATCTACAGTCTGTCCTTAAAATCGCGGCAGTAAATGACATATCAGATTATACTGTATAATAAAATCTCAATATATGTGACATTATGTGAAAACCGCTTATTTAAAATTAAATATAAAAATCTTTTAAACGATCATGATGAAGTGTCATTTTGAAAATAAGTATCTTGAAGACAAATATTAATTGCAAAACGTTGCAAAAAATAATAGAAAGCATAATAGAAGAAAGCGGTACATACTTTACAACCATGCTTATTAAGTACTTAACAGGTACATAACACTTTGTGGTAACTCTGTAGCGTTTATATCTAAAACTGGAATAAAAAGGTCTTTAACTAAACCTAGTCAAAAATACCAAATAGAGCGTTATTCGCAAAAGTATTCCTTATGGCGGCCTAAAGTTAACAGCAGCCACGCAGTTGACAAAGACAGTGAAAATTGTTTTTTTCTAGAGCACCAATGATAGAAATCAAACAATCAGAGGACCAAAACTCGCGCTCATTGGGGAAGGCCTTCGTGCAGCAGTGGACGGCGATAGGCTGATGATAATACCCCGATTTTCGACCTATATATATTCCCTTCAAAGCATTAAAGTGATGACATTTAAACAGCAACTGTTATTTATTTGACTGATACTTACTTTATAAAAGTTACTTTGGTACAATAACAGATATGGAATTAAACAATGGTCATTATTCTTCCCACCTTTAGGTTCAATGACTCTAAAACCAATCTCGCTAATTCACTAGTTCACAACACGATTATTCAGTAGACATACTAGTGATAATTACGACCGAATATTCTTTATTGTACACCATAAGGAATGATGGATCTTAAATTTATCATTAATGTACAAGGGCCTTATTGCTAAAAGAAATCTAAAGCTCCATCTGTACATTTTTGGATGAATTTAGTGTTAGGAATTAATGGTAGCTGAGGGTTCACTACATACATATATAACTAGCTGAACCGACAAACGTTGTTCTGCCACAAAATAAACAGCGATAGGGGCACCCTAATCACTACTTGACATACCTTTGCGACCACAACCACCGCGACATGAGATATATATATATATATATATATAGATATAGATAATTACTAATTATATATACATTTACCTATATATATATACCTAGAAATGCCTATACACATATATACATAATATTTATAATAATATAAAGAATAGAGATTTAACGAATAGGAAAATTGTGCCACAAGTCAAGAATTTCGTGTTGTTTGAAACTATATGTATATGCTATGCGTGTACTGAATATAGACAAGAACAGCCAGAATATTGATGTGTGAATCTAAACACGTAATAATAAGATTCTATTGTACTGTCTAAAGATAGACGTCGCCAGGTACGAGTATCATGTGATGGGAATATCTAATATCAGGATTTGAAGTTTATGTCTCTTCTCAAGTGTAGTAAAACTAAAGTGTACCGTGAGTCTGTGTCTCCTACAAGCAGGATTATAATATATATTCATAGCAATTACATAATAATGGAATATTTGGATACGAAAAGATGAAACAATAACGGATGAGACGTTGAAAAATTAAAGGTAATTTAATACGATCGGTATCAATCTATAAAAGGGCGACAATCAAACATTCGAAAAGATTTAGTAAGAGTACTTATTTGGAGAAGCAAGCATGCTATGTATGGAATAGTGCACAAACTAGCTGTATCAAATCTTGATCACAAATGTATTTTTTTTTTATTTACGGTACGGTACGGTATTTACACACGGGTATAATAATTATGAACCAAAAACAATTAAAGATTGTCTGGTAGAGATCACTTTTAGCGATAAGGCCCATTGTACCTAGCTTTATATTTTTAAACGTTTACTGTTTTCTTTACCTGGTGTATAATAAAGAGTATTATATGCTATTGTATTCTATAAAACGCCCGAGGTCTGGGCGTAAAACCAACAATAAAAAAAATGTATTGTAATTTATTGTTCACTTCTACCCACTTTTTATTTTTATACCCAATATAGACTAGGTATTCGTGAATTAAAGCACAAAAGATTGATTAAATAAAGCACATAAGAATATATAGAGTAAAATATCAATGGTAATCATCAACTAAAATATCTAATAAATGTTGATCGGGAGCAATGAATGGCTCATGCCGTCCTTATGCTATGTACAACAAAACAGAAACTATATGGGCACAACTTCTTGCTGTTGTTCAGACCGTTAAACAGGTACAATAATGTTGAAGTATTTCTATTGTTTTTTTCTCGATCAATTAAAGTATGTGTGCTTGCTGAATACGTGTGCTAGTTTGTGTATTTTTACAGAAATAGGAATCTTTAACCGTGTTTCATTATGACAGTTATTAAAAACATAACGATCTGCTTTATTTGGAGTTTTGGTGTTAGTAAAGAAACTGAGTTTAGAGTATCACCCAATTCTGCATCAGCATTCTCAATCAGCATGTTTGAAATCACCATCAGATTACGTACTTCACAGAAACTTCGACATTTGAAATCCACTCTGTTTAAAACTGGATAACGCTATATAATTCCATAAACAGTTCTAATCACCGATATGTTAATAACATACTTCTTAGATCATCGACCCGTGATTACTTTCAAGCTATTTGTAAGATTGTTTATTCTTAGAATCTATTAGATGGTTAGTTTATAGATTACTTGTAGTCTGTACAAGATAACTCTCTCATAAACCTTGTATAGTTAATAGGTAAAGTAAAATGGTGAATGTTAAAATTACCTTATTAAAATGGAATGAAGCTATTCAGGTAGTTTGTGTTCAATAGCGATAGTATTTTTTTTATTTTAAATCATTTTTGTAATGAAAATTATTTAAATAAGTTAAGAATTCAGCGAACATAAGATGTAATATTAGAGGCTTGTTATGCTTTAAAAATAGAAATACTAATTATGATTGAAATAACAAAACGGAAACTTGCCAAAAACAACAAAATAGACAATTCAGATTTAGTAAGACGCAACCTTTCACAATCGAGAAACCCAAACTGCAAAAGCTTTTTGTTAATCCTGATACGAATATTGCATCATGGTCATTATCACCGAATTGATAAACTATTAAACCAACTGCTTGTTGAAGACATAAGGTTGAATATTGTTCAACAATTGTTAGCACGCACCAACTTTCTCAGCCAAACAATGCTGCAGACGCCACGCTCCCGTCACGCATGACAGACACTTGTTATGTCAACGAATTACGTGCAGTCTTCCTACACTGTTACTACCTATATAATTTATGGCATCATTGCCGACTTCGCAGATTGAACAATGATCATAATTGGACAATAACTTTTATCTGTAGTTTCGGTCGCGTGGTTCGAAGAATATTCAAATGTTTAGTGTGTAATGTATTACAATTACGTACATAAGTGTTAGGCTTCTATTACTGTAAAGCCTAAATATCTTGGTGGACATTGTGATAGGTAGAGCACAGTAAAAACTATTATTTTGGTGTTTATGTTGCATTAAGTGGTCACTACTATATACCTTAAAATCAAAAATTATAGTAGTATCGCACTCATCACAATACATCTTTAAAAAAATATATATTGTCTTTATGGGATGCTAAAACGAAACAAAAAGGATTTTAGCGGCTATACGTTACTCTAAGCTTAAACGTCTCTAACCGTGTTTATTTTTATTTTACGTACATAACTGATTTGCCTCCTGATGTACATATTATACAAGCAATTTAAAATATTGTACATACTTTTAGTTCAACTGCCAGAGGGGATGGCAATTAAGAAATTATAAAAACAGTTCTTTTGAGAGGTTTTAATCATATTTTTGTGGGCATTGTATTATTTATGTATTCTTTTTTATTTATTTATTTTTTTTTTTTAATTTTTTACTTTAATTAACATAAGGCTTCTAGTAATATTTGAATACACATTCACCAGTACTTTGAAGTATTGAAAAGACAGATGACTAAAACGTTATTAAGTGCCGGACATCCTGTATTCAATGAGGTTTACATATAATATGGAAGTAATTACTTTTATTTTTTAAACATTTTGTCCTCTACCGAAGTATAGAATTTTATTAAAATCCCCGCAAATGGTCCGCTGCAAGGTTTTGTATAAGCCAATTAATAAAATACATAAGTAAATAATCCTCAACTTTTAATGTAAAGTTTACTGATTGATTGAAACATATATATTCTTAAAAAAGTATACTTTGCGTTGTAGAAGGTCAATTTATCAAGTAGGTAAGCCTAATTAGGACGTTTATGACTTTTGACAATATAAAATGGAGGATAATAATTAATTCCCGGAGGTAAACAAATTGTTAAAGGTAACATGGAATTGCTTTTCTAACAGAGTAGAACAAAAACTACCGAAACGAATTTAAAATCGCCATTACAAAAATGTTATTGGCAAATTTTACAGATTTTCGATCTGGGTGACGTACGGAATATTGTGTATTTGTATATTTATTAGAAAAGCGGAATATAGGGCTCGGACAACACCCGCGAGCTATTGGTTACACTGCCCAACCCAGACGTATAAGCAATATCCTTTTCCTTCCCTTTTCTATCCTCCCTTTCCTTCCCTTTTCTATCCTCCCTTTCCTTCCCTTTTCTATCCTCCCTTTCCTCTTCAATATACTTAAAATATAAATAACTTTCGACGGTAGCGTGATGGCTGAGGTGTCGGACTTGAGATCGAGTGGTTGCGGGTTTAAACCCCGCCTAGTACACTACCGTCGTAAACCCCATCCTAACACAATCATTTAGCTTAGCTAGGGGGTTAACAAAAGAGTACTAGTAATGTGTGATCCACGTTGCTAGTATTTAAAAAAAAACATCACCCATCTTGAATTCCTGAAGGGCCCGGTAAATGGTAAATTCTAATTGTTAATTACTGAAATTTATTTACAAAGATTGTAATAGTCACAGTATTGTTATCACTACGTTTTTGGTGAAGCAACTTTGGATAAAAAGCTACAGCTTAGGGACAGAAGTTAGAAAATACCGGAAAGTGATATGCATTTCCCTGAATGTCTGTAAGTTGTTGGGGTATAGATCTATATGTCAATCTATAGAGCAATACCGCAGTGATGGGTTTATATGCTCGTATGGTAAAGAAAGTGTCTTTGTATACTGTGTATATTGCTACCATTTTTTTTTAACGTGTGGAAACCCGTTCGGCCCGTCATCCCACCGGGGTTTTCGGTGGAACGGTGTGTCGGAATCGGACCAACTAAAACCACACGGTGTGCCATACTGCGCCTGAAATAGGAGGAATCCGGGAACAGCTTTGGTAATACATCCGGACCCCTCCTAGCGCCTGTTGCCCACAAAAGCGCGGGCACCACCTTTGGGTAACTCTCAATTAGGCAACGTCCAGGCACACCAGGACGTCGCCTCCTCTGGCTGAGCGGCCGGCTATATGGCGGATGGAGGGCAAATCCCGTCCCGACCACCCGCGGCCACACTCAGGGCGGCATGAGGCCCGGCCGCCCGGTTCGCCAGCGGCAAATTGGGTCCGAATGGAAATCGTCCTCCCGGGCCCGCTCCGCCGCCTCCTTGACCTCCTTACAGAAGGTTGCGACCGCGGTAAAATTCCTGTCGCTACCGGCCATGGAGCGTATGACGGCCGGTAGCAAGAGATCCTCTCCGATGACTGCAGTGAAGACCCTACGCCACGCCACCCAAGCGGGGCAGTCCGCAAGTGGTGTATATAGCAACAACAACCTAAAAATAACATCAGTAAATATACAATTGAGAGACCATTAACACAGGAAACCTTAATGGCTACTTACAATGAAGGAAATGTATTTGGTAGAAACATTAAATGCGTTTTAGTGTGAATGATTTACATGAACCGTTAAGAAAAACCATTGAAGTTGTAAATACATTATAGTACTTACTATAGTATAGGTTGGTAAGGATTATGAGCTATCCATATTTATCCCGGTAATATGTAATGGTCTCAAAAGTGTTTGATTGCATGAATGTTGTTATTACGATAAAATACGTTATTAGTCATCAGTATACTAGAAACATTTAGTATTAAAATAATATGTATAAGTATATCAACAGTATATGTGTACTTGTGAAATGTAGTATAGGCAAAAATGTCATACTTAAAACTGTACCGGACCTTGCATCTGTTAAGAGAATTCAATTATAAAACAAATAACCAGGCTTATTACAAGATAACCACCGGTATTTCCCATAGCGCAACAAATTAATTTGTCTAACAGAAAACTCGAATCCTCTCGAAAACTGTTTTTGATTGATCAAGCAAAAGCAACAAGGCTACACCTGATATAGAAGTCGGTTTACATCAAATCCGCGTCATCATCCTACAACAAAACCAGGCCGATCAGAAAAAGAGCAAGTCGCAAGAATGTGGGGCTCCGAAAAAGGCGTCGACAGAGTCACGACTAACCGCGGCCGTCGCATTGAGGAGAGCGTTACGAATTAAAAGGATATGCCCCATTTGGATATCTGACTCACCTGGATGATTCAAATTCAAATATATTTTAAAAACAAGATTTAGGAAATATATTAGGTATACTATTAGATCGCATATAATTTAACACGTGCAAAATGTGGATACTTCGTGTTACTTAATAAAAGTTAATAAAAGGAAAATTTTAGCTAATTATTTTTTAAGCTACTTTAAAGTTATCGCATGACTCGACTAGTCTTTGAATCTAAAATTTACTGCAATATTGTAAATCTCCATAATATTGTAATCTCCATAATAAATAATAAGTAGTATTGAATGTCATCCCAATGAAACTGATCGATGATAAGTCCTTTCATAGAGATAAATTAATTAACCGTCACAACATACTTATGTTCGATGAACGAACTCTTTTTAAAACTAAGTATATTTATATATTTTTAAATCTTTATTATTAAAGCTGTGTATACATATACATATACATTATGATTGTTATACGTATACGTATTCACAAGTGCACATTTGTACTTATGAAATTGTTTTTTCTCAAAAAATATTCCTAAGAAAGCCAAAAGAAAAATATTTCTGTTAGGTCGCGTGAGTCAATACAATAAATAAATATGGTTAGTAGTAATTTATTACTTATATTGTGTTGAAATTTAAATATCGCGGAACGGTAGAACCGGTTGTTCTTATTGGCTTTATATGCGTAAATGCTGTGAGACTTCACGATAGGTTAGTAATTGAACAGTTGTGCTTAAAAACCGTAAAATTGAGCTTAAAAAAGATACGCCTAAATTGTGCGTAAACTACTACATATTCCTATTTTATCATTATTATTTTATTCAATGAATAGAAACTAGCATAGGCTCCCGAGGATTCAGAGGACACTTGTTAATTATTACTACGATACTATTTTTTACGAGTAGGATTACCATAAATATGTGCTTCATATGTGCCTTGGGTAGACTGTTATTGGTAGAAAAGTCAAGTATATTATTTACAATTATATTCTGTTTAATCTTGAGAAATAAGTAAGCGAAATAAATAAATTAAAAATAAACATTTAATAGTAAGTAGTAAGTTTAAATTTTTTACTCAATATTCAGTTATCATAAAAGGCATATCCATATTAAGCAAACACGTTTTACCCAACCTTGAAATGCCTTGCGCGAAATCATCAAACAAAAATGTTACACAGAACTTGTTACAAAAAAAACAAAAAAATATATCCTCACGTTGCTTGACTAATTCAGTCATTAATATTATACAAAGATAAAATATTATGTTGTCACATTTCAATAGCGTTTTAACTAGCTTTTTATAAAGTAACATTAGTTGAGTATGTTGTCTATACACTTTATTTCTTATAAAGTGTATAGACAACGTTTTAAAACTTCTTTAGAAGGAAGTAGGCAGTTAGAAGCTTTGACTCCAACAGTAAGTAAGCAATTAATGTTACCCCACCTTTTGCAGTTCTTTAGGAGGAGAAACTTACTCTCTTCTAGGCTCTTATGGATCTCAAATATTCTCACCGGTTCATGTTCCAATGTTCAAATCTCGTGTTTGTTTAAACTATCTGTCGATAGATGGAGGGTGTTCAATTTAAATTCAATAGTTAACTGTCAAGTTAAATCAGTTTCTCATTACCAAAAGTCAAAACGATAGGTTCCATAATAACCTGTTTGTAACATGTATGTTGTATGTAACTTATCTTTTCTTACTGTCGTCAAATTATTTTCATTTACTTTTAAAGGCTGTTGTTGTATACACCTAAAGATACATTTTAATTTTTTGAATTGAGAATTGAGGGACATGAAAATTAGATATTTCCAACGTGTATTACTTTCTCCTTAAATTGCGGTATTAGGATCAACTTACATTTTGAAGTTGTATGATAGTGCGGCGATCAGTAAAATGAATAAAAGCAAGGTGGGTACCTAATCGACTTAATATGCTAATTCTGATTTGACCTTGGCAAGGCGATCATTGCCGGCCCGCATTTTATATAGACTTGAGGTCACCAGCTGTTTAAGACAGTAAACTTGTTAGTATACTCACTGAGAAGTTTATAGTTGTTAGTTTAGTAAAGTATTCACAGAACTTATTGAATAGTTACTAGTCTCTAAGCCAGGCTCTCTTAGTGGTACCACCTTATCATGCCATTGCAGTATGACCGCAAATTAGTTCACTTTTAAACATATCTTCATAAGAATAAAAGGTAATGAGAAGTTATTCAATATTTTATATCAAATTCTGTAATAATGCAAATAAGGTATGCGGTGTCTCAACAATATCCTTATACAAACTGAGGGTGCCTTGAATTATGTTATTTGTTTTAATAACAAGTAATCAATGGACTGCATAAAAGAGGATATATATGTACATATATAAAGATGAGGTTAGAAAGGGATTACGCAGTGAAATGAGAGAACATATGTAAGAAGGTGATGATGTTTTTTTTTTTTTGTTTTTAAATAACAGTCATGACGTTTTACTAAAAATGTATTAAAATTAAGTCGTTATATTCGCAACACCACTATTTATTCTGCATTTCGAGGCCTACGCAGTATAAAGGAAGGTTTCATTCATCAACTCATAACACTACTATGCTGCTAGAAGCAGGAAGCACCATTTCTATGAAAACCCAGTAATACTCCCTAATAAATAAGTTAATTTCATTCTGCACCGCGGAACCCTAAAAAGGTTTCTAATTCATTATAGCACAGATCATCAATCACCTGTCAAACTTGAACTACGAGAAATTAAAAACAAATGCCTCTGTCGTGTTATTAATTAGCAATGCCAAATTCAATAGGTGCTCGTGACACCATACCGTAGCTTCGATCTTAGATCAGACATGTCATCTGCATACATGCAATATTAACCATGACGAGGCTTCATATGAATTAAATTAAAAATAATTTTAAAGGCCGGCAACGCACTTGTGACTCTTGAGTTGCGGGTGTCCATGGGCGGCGGTAGTCACTTACCATCAGGTGACCCGTCTGCTCGTTTGCCCCCATCGCATAAAAATAAAAAAAATATATATGTATGTATGTGTGAACAAAATTGTTATTAACTAATAGTTGTCCCCAGTCTGGGTTCTTTGTGTCCGTTGTTTTAGTCCATATATGTCCCCCGTGACAAAGGATTGTTACCAAATGTGGAAGTTGTATTTATTAATAATTAGAGAAATTGGAGAGTGAGAAAATATGCCACCATATAGTAAAACATGATTATTGTTGAGTAATCCGAATCATTACCATAGAGGAGATGCCATCCTCTATGGTAATTATTCAAACATAGCAATAATTAGCCATAGTGACACATTCTCAGGTCAGGTCAGGTACGGGTCTTCTGACCAGAATAGACCATCTAGTGCTTTCAGTGACAATGAAGTGTAAGTGAAGTGTGTATAATAAATAAAACGTTGGTCAACAAATATTTAATATTCTGTGATAATGTCGTACCGTAATTGCAATATATTTTTTTAAAATGTCTTTTTTTTTCGTGGGAACACCCCCACGGGTTATCACCTCACCAGAGCTGACGGTGAGGTGGTATGTCGGACTCGAACTGACTAAAACCACACGGTGTTCCGTCATGAGAGCGTCTATTGCTAGAGACTCGGGATACCCTCAGAAGGAAATATCCGGGAACCCCAGCAGACCTTGGCCACCTGCAAGCTAGCAGGTGATCTCATTTTGGAATATGAGGGCCTTGTGGCGTGCCCTGCGCTTGGTAGCTCAAGCCGTTCCTTCCACTCACTCACTAGAACCTGGTAGAGCTGGGACCATTGCGCTTCGATTTTCCGAGGCGCGGGTCTCAGGTTTCGCTCCAGCGCCTCCTTGCGCCACAGGTATAACCGACGATTCCAACGTAGTCTCCTACAGGAGGCGTCGGGACCCCCTAAGTTGGGCAGCAACCTAGAGATTGCAGCCGCCGTTCTCATGAGCTTAGGGGCCAGATTCCGGAAGTGATAACCGTAATCCCACCGACTATCGAGTGAGAGCCCTAGGTATCTCATCGAAGACTCGATACCGATGCGAACGCCTCCTACGGTAAGGCTGCATCCCCATGGTAGTCTTTTCCGAGGCCCATGGAAGAAGAGGCCCTACGACTTATGAAGGGCCACCACGAGACCCAGGTGTCGAATACTTTTAACGACTTCAGCGACCCCGGCCGTGGCTTTTAAGGTTCAAAATGTATCAAAATTTTTATGCAGAAGTACTTAGAATACCGTTGCAGATAAAATAATTTATTAATTTAAAATTAATGAGATGTTTTATTTATGATAACATTAGTTAGACATAGTTAAGTTCAATTACATTAAATGTAGAGTAAGTTGTACATCGATTTTACCGTTTGAAACAAGTGATAATAGACTTCTATTAATATGTAATAAGTTCGAAAATTTAGAGGCTTATGACCAGGAACCTCTTTTACAAAGACACTTCGGTCTAGTTACAACGCGGGTAAAGTAGGTGGACCGATGTTTAGTATATTTGTATGTTTTTTAAATGTCCTTACGTAATAAATTAGGAAGTGGCTAAGTAATTTACATAATTCAAAATAAGTATCCAGTATTTTGGGTTAGTCTTAAAAAGTTTTAATTACAGTATGTAGATATATTGTCTAATTATATCGTCAACAAGTATATTTTTAATGTCTTTTTTTATGTGTAAAGGTTTTGTTTGTTCTTGTATTATTTTATGGGCTACCCTGTACTGTGCTGTATAGATACAGTTAGGTTGGTCCAGGTGGTCCATGGTCTAATTTAAAAGATCAATAGTAGATTAAAAAAATACTAACTAAGTTCAGTGTCACAATCGGTGTACTCGTGGTTGCAGTCAACGGTGTAAGCAGCTGTGCGCGCACTGATGATCAGCAGCGCGCACAAATGCGCGAATGCGCGTGCGCCTCGTGCGCCCATTGTCAATCACCGGGACGCCATCTGTTAAGGAAAAGAAATTTTATGTTTTATAAACAGAACACACAAAGTTAACTGAAAGATTTTTAAATAATGTTTGTATATCATTACTATACTTATGTTTCCCTATCTCTAGAGCACAAGATTATCAACAGTGCATTCTCACCGTACCCCTTTATTTTACAGTGTGAAAAACATAGTACAAAAACACTGTTTTTACAAGCTTTGTGTGTTGTGTATTTGTTCTAGTAAAATCTGGCACAAAAATTTGACTCGCTTCCCGGTGTCTAATTAAATTATTTTGCATAAGCCTTCCGTTACGATGCAAGTGCTATATAGGAAGCATGACCTGACTCTGATACTAAAAACTTATTTAAACAAAAGAAAACATTATATTTCACTTTTCTTGTACTGTTTTCAAATTTTTAAAAGTGCGAAGAATCCTGTGTTGATACCTACATACATGATAATGTCTAAACCGTTGACCAAGACTTTCTTTAGGCAAAAAAAATATGTGTTGTGGATCATCAAAGTACATTGCAAATGTTAGGTAGTTAAAGGAGGTCTTTCCATTGTTTCGCGTAATTCAATCCTTAAGTGTTGTGGTATTTTACCGTTACATGACATGAAGTGAACACCTGTATCGAATAGTTAAACGACTGGCAACGCAGTCTGTGGTATTATTGTGGTTCGATTTTGGTTATAAAATTATCTAAGTATGTCAAGTCAAAGCACAGCTATACAATTTGTTGCATCCCTACAAAAATTGTGAAAAACAAAACAGTGCCGTCGTAAAATGAATCCCGTGTTTAATTTCCTTGTTTGGGTTTGAAAGGGACAGAATACCTACAAATCTTAGTATTAAAATCTACCGACACTGAATACCTAATACTTAATTAAGCAGGCGGACACATAGTCAAAAAAAGTTTTTTTTTTATTACTTTGTCGTTTGAGAAGAATAGAGTATATCTCTTCCCGTGGGTGTCGTAAAAGTCGACTACAGGATGGCACTGTTATCTATCCTTACAGTGCTTTGATGACAGCAATAGGCTTGTCCACTATTACGAAAGTGAAGCAAAATGCTGGCTCCTTTGCATACCCTTCGGTGATATAGGTGTGACGAATGAGTGTATGTAGGCTAATGACGTAAATTAGGCAGCACAGGCTTAGATACAGATCGGGGTTAGACAGCGCGATTAGCGAAGTAGCGTACTTTCGTAGAGATGATTAGGGTCACAAGACCACCATAAGGTGTTGTTTTTAAATCCAAGAACCATCTACAAGACAACCAACCGCAGGTAATGAAAAATTTGATTAATTTAAAAAGTGTGCTCTTAGTCAAATTAAACTCGGCAATTCTCAAAGTGACAAATTCGCAAAATAGTGCTACATGCGTGTAGTCAGGTAAATGTTATTATAAAACACAAAAACGTTCCTCTACAGTAAAATATCTGTATGCTCATTATAAATCATTAACTTTTTATGTAATGATGACCTTTTATACATATGTGTGCCGCATACAATAGAAAGGTCAAACTTAGTGTAGGAATGAATTAAGTGCTAACTTATTTATTTGCGTTAACATTAACAAGTACCCAATGTACACAACGCCATCGCCATCGTTTTCATACGATTCACCAAAAGTAACATGTTTCTAAGTACCTACATATATAAATATTTAATATAACTATGAATTCTTATTTCGAACTGGATATGGATTTATGGGGTATCATCAGAAGCCTTACATAATGGCACTAGCTATTAATTATTGAAAAAACAAAATTATTTGGAAGTTATTTCTATTTTAAATTAGTTGATTGTTAAAACTAGGAACTTGAACATACAACTTAATTAATTTAATAAGGGAATGAATGCGATTAAACAATGTTAGGACTTTGTTTTGGGACGTGGTTCCTTTCGTTATAAGGTAGTGTAATGGATAGAACTCAATCCGACATGTCATGATAGACAGTATTCAGAGTCGTCAAATAATCGTATCCCATACGATACATACATACATACTTCGGGGTTAGCAAAGAGAACAACCCGCCATTTGTATTGTTCAAAACATAAATAATTTGCCATAGATCCCCACGTTTGCCATAGATACTTGTTTCGTCATTTATTTCTTATTTATTCTTTCAAAGTGTCCAACCCCATCATTTTTAGTTTCCGGCACTAATACGCGATTTTAAGCCACGTCTATTGATAGGACGTTCACGTTAGGATTCCTATTGTATCATATAATTTAAAAAAGTTGCGCTTTTGATTAATTTTACACTATTGTGTCAAACACTACCAAATAAAATGCGTGTGCTAAACGAATTCAAATTAACAAATCAGAAATCACAAACGATATATACATAAACAGAATTGGCATAGGTTGGCATAATCTTGACATTTAGAGGGATCGCAGGTTCTTATCTGTAAGAATGGATGTTGGATTTTAGGTTTGCACATTGTTCTGATCAATTAAAAGTTATTAACCTTATTTAAAGCGTGCTTTCGATCATTTTACAAGTGCAGCCTGCGGGTCCACTATACGCAAGGAGCATCCAGCGACTTGCGCTGCTGATAGAATTGCCGAGATTTTGTAGTGCCTCAGATATGATTGTCGAGGCTGCGCAGTTTTGATGCAGTTATGCGTAAGCAGTGCTGCTGTCCCTATGGCGCAGCACCACCAACAGCATCCTATGCGTTTTGGCAAATCGGTGCGACTCGCCAATGCTTGCTCACTGGGTTTGACTGCACACAGTCAAATAGTTATGTTAAATTATCTTCTAACTAACAGTACTTCTTCTTTGTAAACTAACACATATGATTTTTTAAATACCGGAATAAAATGATATTATTATTATTATAAGTATAACTAAGATTTTAAAATGCTTTAATCTGCATCTGATTCTTCTCCATCGCATTTGAAACGTGATATCACGGGCTATGGGCGCCTTTGTCTGATGCTAGATTCACTTTTATTGCATCATCAGTTCTATTTATCCTAACAGCAACCTTGTTGATAATTACATCACTTGACGATTCATAACACCCACTTATACAATACAATTGTTCGTCTGACGTACTATATTGTATTGAAATTAGTTTTCACTTTTGACAGAGGTCGGGTTACAAAAAATATTTAGGACAACTTTGACAATTTCTTGTTCAGTCATCCTATTGTTACTTCGTACGTTATATACCGTTAGTTTTTAAACTTGTTACCCTTATAGACGTTAACCTAATTATATAAAAAAGATCTGATTCCTTAGTGTGTTTTTTTATGTTATTTGAAAGAAGTGAATCTCCTACAATATTATACAAATGGTATATGACTAAAGGCAAGCGAATACACGACAGGAACCGATCATGATCATGTTTAATTGTGATGTCTCAGCTTTATTCCTTTTTAGTTCAACGAATTTTTCAGAAATTGCATCATAAATTAGATGTGATATATTTTGTTCTTACTTAATTGACACCTAACTGAAAGGACTAGTATATCCAAATAAAAGAAGAATTTTCCAAATCGGTTAATAACCAAGTTATGCGGTAACAAATATAAAAAAAAAACAATTTTTTGAAATAGGATAAATGAGATTATTTGGCTTATAATAATAATAATTTTAGTATGTAGTTTAAGAGAGTAGTAGTATCTTAGTGTTTCTCTTTACGATTTACCATCAACGGCAAGTATTTCAACTTATATTTTTTACGAGCCTGTATAGGTACTCAAAAATGAACAAGAAAACATTAGTAAAATATTACTAAATACTTTATAAATACCTATGGATTACCTTTCTATATTACACATATGTATACTGGCAACATTTCATCTGTATAAATGTACGTCATGTTATGGAGTGGGCGTTGCAAGCTGTTGGAAATTATTTATTTTCCGTATAATTTTACCTCACTCGTATTGCGGTATGCAAAATTAAGGTCGCTTTCATTTAAGCACTCCCTAGATCGTGAGTTTCAACTTGATAGCTCCACCCAACGGTACTTCATGTTTCTGACACTTGTTACTAATAATGCGCCAAATGCACTAATATTTTGCGCCCACAGCCTTATGTTTGGGTCAGAATTTTTTTTCAACAAAAATGTATCGCATCACTCCGGATGATGTCGGGATCCTAACGATAACTCAATCATCTAAAACACACAGATGGGTCACCTGATGGTAAGTGACAACCGCAAACCATGGACACCTGTAATTTAGAGTTGTAAGTGCACTGCCCGCCTTGTTCCCACGATATGTAAAGGAGTGGTTTAATAAATAATCTCACATACATACATACATACATGAAACCGGCAGTGGCCGGTTGAACGCAATAGGCTTGACCCCTATTGCATTGGTGGGGATCAGATTCTAATTTGCAATATGTTTGAGTTTAGTGCACCTCTGGTCAAAAGCTTATGTATGTGTATATACATAAATGAACCCTAAAATATAAGTGTAATGGACTAAAGTGGACTGGAGTAAAGTTTCATAGACACTCCCTTTGTGGTCGGTCATATATTCCTATGTTGTCGTAACGTAAATTGTATCTGAATAAATTTCAATCAATGTTTACCAGTCCAGCTTTCTATTTTTTTTTAATTTTTGCCGTCCTGTGGATATCTTTCCAAAGAAGATTCCAAAAATAACGAATTCTATATTCAAATTTCTATTCGCTTCTCAGAACAGCTCGTATTTTGGGAATTTCATTAGTTACCACTATATAGTATGTCATGCTAGAAAGCATATGTTTTGTTTAAGAAAAATGTATGAAGTGCTTTCTACTTAAATTTTAGCGTTTACTAGTTGTGAACTTATATAGGTTTGTCCTTACTTTTGCTTGAAACGATTTGTACTACAAAGACTTGATTTGCAAATTAGCAAAGTATTGTAACAAACTGCACTGATCTTTTTTTATACAACAGAGTTTATAAAAACAAACGCCAATCAGAAGAAAAGAGTTTGAGCTATTGTTTTGATTAACGTAACGCCCCTAGCCAGATGTATTAACAACCTAAAGGAGGTAGCTGGGGTAGACGACCTATGCCCACCAGTGGATTGCAGTAGGCTAATTAATTGATTTTTCTATGTACTGATTGGTATGATACTGGTAGCAGAACTTTAATTAAACAACATAAATAAATGTATAACAGTTAAAGCATTTTAAGAATAAAAAATAAAACACGGCTTGTTACCAAGTGAAACTCCAAACTAAAACAAAATGGCTTAAACGCGAGTGGTTCACGACTAACTATTTGTAGACTGTTACCGACCACCTCTAGTCTTCATCAATAGACCATCGTTACCAGAACCCAATTTGTTGGACTCGTAAAAACGAATCATAATTATGATCCCAAACTCGAGGCTTACTAGCAGCTATTGATTAAAGCTGCGCTCCTGACAATAACATGATAGATAGATAGATAGATACTCTTTATTGTATACGTAAAGTATTAAACAAAGAACATAATAATAATAAGAGAGTGCAAACTGCGGTCTTATCACAATCTGCGATCTCTTCCAGACAACCTGATGGACTATACTATAAAGTATTAGGTAATGGTGGTGCACAAAGAGTAAAAATTAAATCAGGTCGAAGGCGAGTTTGGCAGCCTAATTGCATATACTTAGATACAAAGATTTATTTCGATATGACTATTATATAGTAGGACGTAGTCAAAAGTGAAGCTAATAAAAGCTTGTTAAAAAGAGTCTACGGCAGAAAAATTTAAAAAACTCTCAAAAGAAATTTGGTTAGTTCTTTCATTGATTCCCACATAATAATATTCAACGAATATAGAATGGTGATCTTCATTGCCGCTATATTAGACAGAACAACAAAATAAATGGTAATTTCTACTACGTTTAAAAGCTTAAAAAAGAAAAAAATGCCCTATGACACACGTATTGTGCGGACAGTAAAAACATGTGTGAAGAATAACTCAATTTGCTATTAAGGTGAAAGAAAGTATGTTTGAAGTAATAAAAAAAAACTTGATATGTCAGGCAGAAAGAAGCTAGACATATGGGAGTAGAAATTCATAGATGTATTTCAAATCTGGTGTCATTTGTCACTGGACTTTGTCTTGGACATATCGTCATTAAAACAATATCTTGTGTTTATGCTATACTAGCTTTCACCGTCGGCTTTGATGTATATATCAATAGAAAGTACGGAAAGTCCTTCCCCAAAGTTCAACATACCAAGCTTAATCAAATTGGGTTATAAGACGTTTAGCCGTGAAAAGGTAACAGACAGAGACAAGATATATGTATACATATATAGATGACGTATTTTTCTTAGTTCTACAACTAAGATAATAATGTTTTTATAATGGAGAATATTACAATTTTAGATTATTACTTGAAAGTACAATCTATTAGAAGCAAAAAAAAAACATGTCAAACTATTTTTTTTTTATACGTAATGTACTTTCTTAGATATTATATTTTTTAGTAAGGCGTACGATAATACGGCTTACGGTCTCTAAGAGCATGCAGCCACTCCTGGCTTGCGTGTATGAACTTTTAATCAAAAATAGGTTATAATATTGAGGAGACAAACTGGAAACAATATTATCATTAAACACAGGAAATAATCGTAAACAATGAATGAGTGAAACCAGACAGTTAGAGCGGCGAATGTTGAAAAGTGACGTCACGCGTGGATTTGAAAAAGTAAAAATGACCCGTCTGCTCGGTTGTTTGTATCGCATAAAAAAAAGATTATCATAATATCCAAACTACTTGCTCGATTTGAATGTAAAAAAAAACACTACACGGTTACGCAGTTTCAATAAATTTAAGGAACATGTTCACATTCTAAATTATGCGGAAATGATACAAATCTTATTCTTTTAAAAGGAGGACAAAAAATTGCGTACCTATATAAAATGAATGTAAAAGTGATATGCGAATTCTCATTTTAGTATTTATTTCTATATTTTTGGTTTCACAAGTTTTTGGTATAACATTATATACGTACTGAATGTTAAAAGTGTATATTAGTTAAAACACTACGGTAAAACTTAATAATCATTTTCCGTTTTGTTTCATAAGAGAATCACTTTATGATTGAGGTATGAATCCTATTATAACGTTATGAATTATAATTTTGGTTATTTAATATTAATTTATTAGAGATGATAATTACGCTTTATATGTACATATATAAATGAATACATATATTTATAAATATTACATGCTTTTTAAATATTGTCTGTGACTTGACTGCTTTTTTTTCATCTACTTAATTTTTTGAATAAGAATGTACTTAATAATAATAATTAGCACAATATTCAGAAATATTTTAAAACATCCGTTGTTGTAATAAGAATAGTTTAAGAAAGTATTACGTAGTTATCAGTTAGGTACATGACGGTAATACTTTCGTATTATGCACACCTATTGTCACAAATAATAACTTCTTCTTCGTGGCCACAGCGATGGACAATACTTCTTTTTGAAGTGAGTTAAAAACAAAGGTGAAAATTTGCTACCACAACATCATACTTCTGCAGTTGAGTCGGGATGACACCACTTATTCACCGACTATTAAATGCCATACTATTAATTTAACTACTAAAATAATCATAAACTCAGGACCACAGGCATATTAAGTACATATATCCTAAATGTGGGACCAGAAAATGTTCCTAGTAATCAGAGGTCAATGAATTGCCCCATACTGTTCAGAAACTGATGTCATAAAGATAACATTAAATCTCCGTTGACGAATGAAGACTTTTCCATTAAAAGCTTTTCACAGAACTTTGTGAACACTCTAAGTACCCTGTCCCTCCCTTTTCAATTTTTAAACCCCAAGGATAAAGAGTCTGTCTGTGACATCATTGCTACTGAACGGATGAACCGATTCCGATAACGTTTATTTTTTATTTCAAAGGTGTCTTAATCCAGAGTTTGCAGAGATTTATTAATTTATTGAGATTCAAGAAAATCAGCCGTTTGAAGATCATCACCTCTAAGGAAGAAGAGAAGACGAAGAAAAACTTTTTGAAGAGATTTTCAAGTTAGGGGTGTTTTTAATTTTTAATTTATACTTGTTTTTTTTTTCCCTTATACATCACGTCTTAATAATATAGTCTAGACTACATATGAATGTATTAACGATATTAGGAAATATTTACTCAACATTACAGTACTATCAATTCATACACTCAGGCGTAGTCGTGAGTACGTATAACTATCGGCTTACAACTACAGTTCAACTCTAATTACAGAAAATTTATAATTTCCGTCACTAAACTAAGAAAAATATTCCAAGACAAGAACATTCGAGACGCTTCTTCGTTTATTTAAGATTACCAAAATTGGCAAGGTGAGTAAATCAATAAACTGTCTACATTAATAGACATCGTCATTGAGTAGATCAGTGTGAATGTTTGGAGTGATTGCAATAGTGATGCGGTACCGTGGGCAGACCGCGGGTGGTGTTGCGAAAGTAACAGGTCAGAGAAGATGCAAGCGAGATTACACTCACGCCTGTAATTTATATACGTACTGAATGTTTATTTATTATGTGTAGTAAGGATTTGAATCTAATGTGGCTTACGGAAATATAATGTTTTGTAATACAACAATATCGTATCGACTCGGATTCGGTATGATTTCGAAATCAGGATCAGTTTTTAAAGTTTTTCTTTCTAGTTAAACCTATTGATATATCTATCTACCGCTATTACATAATTACATTACATAATATTATGACTTTAATTAACAAGCAAATAAATATTTATATGTGTTGCCTGATTTTAAAATGTAATTAGGATGGTATTACATTTTATAAAATTGACGTTTCGAATCGAAATCGAATAAAAAAGGTTTTAGGCATATTGGAATAAAATATACTACACAGTTATAAATTAAAATGTAGAACTGCACATCTAAGCAATGCTGGCTGTGTCGGTATGTGTAAACCTGCATTACCACAGACTCTCAAACAGCGTAAAATAATCTTAATGGTGACGAAAGTATGTTGTTAAGCCATGTCTTGTGACGCTTGCAGCATGGTGCTCATAGTGCTAACATTGTTTTATTGCCATCGCATTTGTATACATATATCGACAAAACGTAAGCATTTAATACGTCTGTTCTTTTGGGGATACATGCATGAATTTTTGTTAGTTTGTATGTCATATTATCTACGAGTATCGGACAATTAGCATTGCCATTCAACTTGACAATACTATCAGTATTCTAATTTTTTTTTATCGTGTGGAAACCCCCACTGGTACCACTTCATCGTGTGAACGATGCCGCGTTTATGTCGGACTCAAACCGACTAAAACCACACGGCTTACGAAATAGCCTATAGTCGGGAGACAAGGTATGCGCTAGAAGGATTACTACTCAACTCCTGACAGACTGCCTCCCTGGCAAGACGCCAGGCGCGCTGTTGAACCCTCTTTTGTGTAGGCCAAACGCTCATGGAGGCCGTAGATCGTTAAACGCTCTTTGGTGCCTGGTGCGTCTACTGCGGGATGGGAGAGTGCTCCTTCTCTCCCGTTGCCTTTCCGCCGCCTCCTTGACAAGCATCACCTCGTCGCAGAATGAGACGGTGGAATTCTAAGCACATTGTACCACGGTCTCTAGCGAGAGGCTACAGGCACTAAAAGCCGCCACGAGGTCATGGCGTTGATTAGCAAACGCTGTGCACTCTACCAAGGTATGGAGTGCAGTGATGCAGCGTCATTTGAGATCACAAGTATTTTTTTTTATTTAAGTACCATATTTCAGTTCCTTTCTTTTTTCGTCGGTTTTATTTTAAACCGACAAAAAATGCGAATTAAAAACTCCTCCGTTTCTTAATCTTCTCCGTTTAAAAATGTAAGCATAATTTAATTCGTTTGTCATTTATGGACACTTACACTCAAAAAATATTAGGTACCTGATATAATCGTGTAAGTATACAAACACACAAATAAACTTTATGTTACAACTGTAGATATGTTTATATCTACCTAATATCCAATTCTGGCGGAGTAAAAGGTTTCCACAGGTTGGTTATTTTAATGTTGGTTATGGTGGGACTGTGGGAGAATCGATAGGACAATACACAAAGTATTATAAAACAAAATTAGTATCGCACGTTATATCAGTCCATATAACAAACAAAGTATATTGTCCTCTGACGTGTGATATTAATATTATTGTATGATACTCCGTGTAACCCACAACATTGTTGCGGATCTCAAAACGCCTTTTCTTTAACGCTTCAAATGAATAAACAATTTAATCGATATTTGACTATGGGGCTTGAGAAGTATTGCTTATGTTTACGGTGCGGTCACCTCGCTACGCTGCCGCGCCGAGTGTTATTGGTTCGATCGACATCACTTTGTGTAAATCTTAAATTGTTGTTCTAAGTCTGGGTGATCTTTGCCTCCGTTATTTAAATGTTTGTAAAGTTTCCCGCCGTATAGGAATTAATCCTATTGCGGGAACTATCTTTAGTAAAAAAAGAAAAAAATCTAGGTAATTATTACCCTTTTTTTGTTAAAACTGCTCACGCCTTTCTACCTCCAAAGGAATAGACATCTATATTTTTAATATTTTCAATTAAGTGTCTTTTATATTCTTGGTCTGTTATATATCCGATAATATATACCTATGTACATATACAGCTCTGACAATCAGCTTGCCACCTATTACGTCTTTCACGCAGTTTTAACAATCTGAGAAATTCTCACTAACCTATACGTTGCTTCTATTACGTGAAAGAGTCCGGATACTTATCGAACTACTGAAACCTCTTGTGATAATTCTGTCAACGAACGATAGAAAAGAAGAAGATAAGAAAAGGAGGTTGCCAATTGCCATCGCAAGAAAACCCTTGATTGGTTCACCTCGATCATTGTAACTATAGATCTACTTTACACGCGCCATCCAGTGAAAAGTTACAATCGTCACGCGCTCATCGAACCGACCTGATTTCTTAACATCTTCCCATAGCCATAGAGAAACGTGTTTCGATGGCGTGCCAAATACCATTGTTTCCTACAGATGTTGACTAAGTACTACACGTTTATATCACAGTTTAAATAAAATATATGGTAATCCTATATATATAATTAATCGGAACAGTTTTTTTCTGTTATTCTGTTTGTTTCTTTTAACGGGCTAATCTCTGGAAGTGCTAGTCGGATTCAAAAATATATTTTTATGTTATATAGAGTATCATCACGCTACGCCACTTAGGGATGGAGCAATGACCATAAAACAGGTGAACTTTCGGGGACCTGGGTACTAGTACAATATAGCGGAAGAAGAGATTTTTTTGTTTTGTTTATTTAAACGGGCATCTCTGGGAGTACCAGGCAAATTTGTAAAGGTTTTTTTTTTTGTAATAGATAGATTATTTATTGACAATATTGAAGTGTAAATCTGTATGTTTAAAATATGTATATTTAATGAAGAGTTTGCTTGTATGCGCTAATCTCAGAACCTACAAATCAAATTTCAAACTAAATTATTGCAATAGATGAGCCGTTTGCAATAGATGAACCCAAAACAATAATCATAAATGGCAACAAATACTCAGGGAGTAGAGGGTAGGCATATGAAACAGGCATACACATGTATATGTATAATCAAGATTAACGCAAGTAAAGCCGCGAGCCATCGCTAGTTCAGTATAAAACGATATTTTCCATGAACGCTGGATGGAATTTATGCTACTAAAGACTCTTCGTTTAATATTATAAACCATTTCAGCAATATTTTAAGTTAAACACATAATTACTATGCAATGCCATTAGTAATTAAAGAGGAATTCGTTTGCTCACAGTAATCGCGAACAAAACTGAGTTAATTCAGCAGTAGTAGGCTGAGAACACACTATAGTACTCGTAAGTTTTGTGATTTTATTGTATAACTTTTTTTAGAGTACAATATACATATACAACAGCAATCATATATAGATGAGATACAGAGTAGGATAGATTTGATAACATACGATTTGATGCCATAAAATGACATTAATTAACAGAAACTTTTAAAGAAAAAAACTAATGCCATATTAATTAACATAAAACAAAAAACGTTTTTCGATACACTGACGACCTGAAGAAGGTAGCAGGGATAAACTGGATGATATAGGGGGTGGACGGAATGAGATGGGAAACTTTGGGGAAATCCTATCTCCAGCAGTGTACTGAGATAGGCTGACTAGTAATGATGATGATAATGATTATATTTTTAAACCACGATTTTTTTTATAATTCTATAGATCAATTTCACACAATTCACATCTATATGATTACAAATTATTTGTTAACAACAAGAACGCTGTTTGAAATTTCATGATAATTAGGTAGTATGTAGGACCCGAATCGACTAAAACCACACAGTGTTCCGTCATCGTGTCTTGTGGCCGAGGTCAGGTATACCCTAGGAAAACCCTGTGACCCCGGCCGACTTGATCGCTTATTGTGCAAGGCGATCCCGCCATGGTATAACCCATACTTAGAGAGGCACGCGCGGAACACGTCGCGCCACCGTCTCAGGCCTGCTTCTGCTAGGGCGACAGATAGCCCCGTCCATCGCCCTCAAGCAAGCGCTTATGGACGCCGGAAATCGTTTTGCCCTCTTCGGCGCCTGGTGCGAAGACGGTGCCCTCTTCGGCGCTTCTGCGGGACGGAAGACTACTAGCTCTCCCCGGTTCCCTTTCCACGCTTCTTTAGCAACTATCACTGCACTCACGCACGCACTCTCGCTTTGGAATAGACACATATTGCTTACCATCAGGCAAAGTGGAGTCATTATGGTAGGCTTACGAATAAAAAAAAAAAAAAAATCATAACCATGGTCTCCAGCGAGAGGCCAACTTTAATCTGTCCTATCTATATATCTTTATATTCAGATAACATATAGTGTATTATCTATAATTTTATGTAATATACTCATATGCTAATATAACGTTTACTATAAAATTGCAAAACGGCAGAACTATGACCATTTTTGTACGTAACTATATATACATCTGTGCACTTTAGAGTAATTTTATTTTCCGGT
The DNA here is from genome assembly GCA_947561695.1 of Tyria jacobaeae. NCBI lineage: Eukaryota > Metazoa > Arthropoda > Insecta > Lepidoptera > Erebidae > Tyria > Tyria jacobaeae. The sequence continues at coordinate 12,516,987 of OX387225.1, read as the reverse complement.
TCTCTGCAGCTCTAACTGTCTTTAATATCTATAATTTATCTTTCTCTAGCAACTGACAACTCCCATTACAAATAACCAATGAATATTTCTAAATAGAGAAAATAATACTCTTAAACTGTTTTCTAAAATTCACGCCTTTCCATGACAAGCTGGCAGTGTACTGAATTTTAGTCTAGAATATTATTCTGAAATTGTGATAAAAATAAACATAAAATAGTGAGAAGATATCGTTTTTATTTAACAGTTTTACGTTTACGCAACAAAAGAGGACTATCTAAATCTATTTAGAGTATCACAAAAACCTTAAAGTAACTGTTTATATACCTAACTTCTTAATAATCACAATATTACATACGAATTCACGGAAAACGCAAGATTAAATTCTAAAATGAACCTGAGTGTGACACTAACGTAACAGGTATTGCCACATACGAAATGCCGCGTATTCCCACGTACGACAGAACAATAGTTAGACTATGCATTACCCGCGGTTTTTCTGGCCTAATCGGTCGCCGTTGTTTCGTAACTTATTGTATACATACATACATACATAAGTATTCGTGTAAGAAAAGTGCATTGTTTGGCTATCAGCATTCGGTGAAGTTTTGAATGTGTTGGATAATGAGAAACAGTAACCAAAAGGTGTTATTTATCGCTGTATTATTTAATAAATGCTTGATTAGGACGGCAGCAAACAACTGCAGTCACTAACCTCAAAATTTCACTCAAAGAAAAACTATACGTTTATAATAATAGAATGTATATGCGATTAAACGCAACGAAAATAGCTGAACTGTCCTTTTTTTCTCTCTTCCTCCATATATTATTTAAATATTTTGTTGGCACTTATAGGAATTTATCATCAATCGTGCTCCTTTGTTTGTACCTAAGTATACATATATATATATATAAATTGTATAACTGAATTAATTGTATAAAGAACACTGTTGTCGTCTTCAGTTACTATTCCATTATTCGCGTAATCACTAAAAATAACATCAGATTTAATTATTTTCATACCTACCTAATTCAATTACATCTAGCATTTATTTATTTGACAACTGTTAATAACGGTCCCGAAAAGTCTTTAAATTTTAAATATTATGACTATGCTATCTTCATACATATAAAAAAAATATAAGTTAATCTTTCATTTTTATTGAAATTTTTTACACGTATGAAGTTGAAGGATTTATGACTCGGATGGTTTGCAACATCAAATTTACGTGTGACGTCAAGAAAGCGAATAGAATTTACGTGTGTGTTACCAGTTGCGACATCTAGAAACGCGAATGGACCTTTCTTTGAGGACATTTCATGAGTAACGTTATACTGTATTGATTAGTGTCAGTAGTGACTAACCATTGACAAGGCTGATTTGGTTCCGGCTAAAGTAAGACGAAAGTAAACGTTCTTAACTTGCTTTAACTATAAAAAAAATATATCCATGCAAGTTAATGTCACATTAAAAAGATTATTAAGTATACTTACCTACATATAGAGTTATAATTTTAAATAAAACATTTTATATTCTTGCTTTGAAATAATAAAAAGATTATATTAATTCGTACAATCACGTCTGTATCGCGGAAGGGCCTACCCCTTAAAGGCGTATAGAACGACAACGTTTCGAAAGAAACCAGAACGAAAAGCTTGCCTTTTCCCAATACCCATGACGTGTCAGTGTCTGTAACCATTTCAATATACACTTAGTGTCTCTCAGTTGAAACCAATTATGATAGTTCGATTATATTCAATCTCAAAACAAATATAGTACCTATACCCTCTAAACCATAGCTAAAACAACTTGTAAACAAAAAAACACTGTGTAAAGACTGATAAGTATTATTTAATAAAAATTAAGGCGGAGGCACCTTCATAATGCCAGAGCTGTCAAAACATCAAGATTCCTTATCTCAAACTCAGTGTTACTTAGGGATAATAAAAGCTGTGTGACCAGTTCCCCGCTATTTGCGAAATCATCTTATCGCATCATGGAATTCTGCTTTTGTTTATTTTTACTTTTTTAACATGTTCTCGACACTTTTGTATTTTTATATTGAGTTTGAGTTCAACGAAATAATATCAAATATTGTTACTGGCATAAAGATTAGCGGAGTATAAAACTTATATTAATATAAAACTTCTCAATGCACTGGTTTCTATAAACGTGATTTATATGTTAATTTAATAGCCTTCTGGTCTATGAAGGTACTTTATAAAAATATGGAAGTATGCATATGGAAACTATGTATGTTTATTACACGACACACCAACCGTCTTATTACCGTTATTTTAATTCATAGCGTTTAAAATGTTAATAAAAATATTTTTATTACAATGAAATTCCGAGACTATTCATATATTGAAGGCTGTGAATGGTCCATTCTAGATTTAAAGTTTCCCATAGCAAGCTTGCACAAATTGACCTTGTATTTGGGGGCTAACCAAAGGTTTGGTTTTTTTTTTATAATTCGGATGGAACGGAACACATATTCTTTTTTTAAATACCAATTGATATTCAAACTTTAAAATATGTATAAGTAATATTTATAGAACACATAATTGACATTTCAACAGTATGACAACTTGTTAAATTTAAATCACACGTGCAACTTAAATTTACTTTTTTATAATTTTATAATTTTAAGTCCTATTTTTACCGGTATTAATTAGCGGTTTTTAAATTAATGGTCTATGCCAACAACCACCGCTTTTACTCATAGAAGTAATCATTAAGGCTGCGAGTGAAAGTACTTTGTGAATTCTCGAACATCAACAATGTGAGTAAAGGCTAGTATTAAACACAGTATTCAATTAACACAGTTTTAGCAACTACTCGTTACCGACTTTTTTGTACTCAAAATGGAGGAAATAAGTGGCTACGGAGCTCGATTGGCAGTAAAATAATTCAGATAATTAGGCCACAGATGTGAGTGATGAGGGTGAGCCAAGATGTCCATATTGCCATCTTTTATGTTTTATGTATCTTTCTTCCTCCTATTTCTTTTCCCTGCTTTTCAGTTTCCTTATTTTAGTGGCCATATTTATTTTATTTACTTTAGAGTATTTTTATTTACACTTCAAGTGTAAATAAAAAAACTCTAAAGTAAATAAAATAAATATTTTTTTTTACACTTCACATTTGACAAAGCAACCTATAGTTGCGGGGAGTGAATGATGTAAAATTCAAATATATTTTATAAACGCTTTCTAATATTTTTTCAGCCATTTTATGAGATAAACAAATACAAGTTCAATTTAAAAATTCAATCTAAACATAGTAGGTACATAAAACCAAAAACTAACTTTCAACTGTTATCTATTGTCTCAATTTGTTTTATCAATAGGGTACTTTTAGTGGTAAACAAAAAGAGAGGGTAAAACGAGTTCAAGCGCCAGTAGGCAGTAACACTGCCGACGCTGTTCTGCGTTTTGGAGAAGTTTCGTAGTGAAACGACCTTTCCCTTCTTCTTATTATCTCAGCTGACAGCTGTTTCTGGGACAATTTTGTAAGGAATGTTATTATTAATTTTGTAAAGAGTGCAGTACAGTAGTACAGCTTATCCTTTGAGCATCATTTTACAATATATGTATTTTAGGATAGTTAATCAGTAAGAGAAATTTACGAAAACACAAGTCTACTAGTTTAACCGACGTGTATCCATTAATAACACAATTAATTACTATTTTGAAGGTGTGAACGAAAAAACTGTGATTTTGACCCTACCAACTGAGAAACATCGTTTTGTCGTTTAAAAATAATAAGGGCAATCTTTGCCATATTTGAATGAATCGATTTTAATTTAAAATTGAAAGAGTACTCGAGATTGGTAATATTTAAATTTGAAGAAAATATTCCACTTCTAAGATAGAAAATTAAGGGATGAAAAACACAGCATGTTATAGAACTATAAAAACAATTATGCTGATAAGCGGTTATAAAATAAGATGCCACCATATTACAACAAGTACAATTCGGGAGCTGGTTATTTTCAATTATTAATATCTTTATCGGCTTATAACTAAGCAGATGGTCTTCGTGTCGTGACGACGCCAACCTTCACAGAGCAGAAGCTCAAGTGGCCTTTGAAAGAGAATGCCTCTAATCTACGTTACGCTCTTGATATTGTGATTGGGACTCACTTGGTTTATTAGATTTCTACTGTTAAGAAAAGTTTTAATATAATAACGAGTATATCAGCATTGCAAAGTGGTTCTTGCTTCGATGAATACAATAATCGCAAAAATCTTTAGTCATGCCGATGCGCATTTTTTTTATGTTTACTTAAGTCATATTTAAAAAAAAAAACAAGACCGATGCAAACATTTATACTAGTTACAAATATGCTACACTCCTCCGCCACATACCTAGGTCGTTGACACACTTTTTTTTTTCTTTTTTTTAAGAATAGTAACTACGTAACATTTAAAAACGACTCATGAGCAGTGGAGCAGTAACTATAACGAAAGTAAAACTGTAAGGGGGGAACTAAAAAGACTTTATTTTTAAATTTATTTTACTTTATAATAGAAATAACGTATGAGTAATTGAAAGCATCGACTTGTTTTCTGTGGCATCGTAGCTCTTAAGTGTATTTACCGATTTTGATACGGTTGTGTTTTCTTTGAAAGCAGACGTGATTAAAATGGTTCTTAGCTATGATTTATGAACTATATATCAAACATCTGATTTATGATGATCATCAGCTATTTTGTAATTGTTAACGGGGTTTTCAAGGGGGGATTTCGAATTTAAAGTTACAATTTGGAATGTTATCTTTTGTAACTTAGGTGCTATAAATGTGTTCCATCACATGGTGTTTTCTTCGCCTAAAAAAGTGCAATAATTATTACTTATTCATCCAATACTATTTTCTCTACAAATGAGTCGACAATATTAGCCTCCTCAACTACGTTTAAGGAAGGAGATATTAAAAAGTAGACAACCTTCAAACCACATGATAATAATCAACAAAAATGTCTGCTTCGGTGAGCGCCTATTCTAAAATTATCATAGTAATGGACACCATATGTAAATTTATGTAACACCCACGTGTCTGTCCATATAAATGGTTAAAGGTTTTAGTTATAAGCAAGTAAGCTTCTAACAGTGTAACAGAGTAAAACTGGATCGGATATATACAATTACTTTCAATGATGTACATACGTATATGTTTTGGTGACGAGCATGAAAACAAGCCAATATTGTTACAAAATGTAAGACCTGTTTAGTTATAGGTATGCGATCCTGACTTGCTTAAGCTATTGTTTATACTCCCCAATCCATCTGTATAAGCAAGATCCATTCTTTCCTGTCAATTTAAGCCAAATTTTCCTCTGTTATTCGTAAGTGCCCGAATAGTGGCATTAGGCTTCTCCCTTGTTATGTAAATGTTACTAAATTATAATCTACAAAATGTGAACGTTGATTCTGAATGATTATCAAAAAAAAAAAATTAGAAAAAAGGCCTTTTTTTTTTATACTATAGGGGGACAGACGAACAGACAGGTCACCTGATGGTAAGTGACACCGCCGTCCATGGACACTTGCAACTCAAGAGTCGCAAGTGCGCTACCCGCCTTTGAGGGTGATGAGGGATGCAGGGAGCGGAAAGAAGAGAAGAGGGATGAGGAGACGGAAAAAAGGAGAAAGGAGATGAGGTAGAGAAAAGGGGGGAGCGGGAATTGGGCGAGGGGAAATTGGGCCTCCGGAAACCTCACTCAATTCGGGGAAATGCAACGCAAGCGTTACTTCACAAGCGGTTTTCTGTGAGACCGTGGTATCGCACCGGTCGAGCCGGCCCATTCGTGCCTAAGCATGGCTCTACCACTCTTTTGTACTAGAAGTACATAAGTAGACATAAAACAAACAGCCCCGTAGCTAATAATGTGTTCATTACTAATACTTGTTTTAACATTTCCAATAATAATAGATTTACACTTCTGATAAGAGTGTAATTACATTGATACTGACCGGCAGGGAATTGTTTGGGGCTAGTGCCCCTAACAATTCAACCGTTCGTACCTCCGGTCTCGATCTCATACGTAAAATTATAAATAACAATATAGTAATATTTGGAACCTGTGAGAAGTTCCTTCCTGTGAGAAGGAGGGAAGGAGGTTTGTTATTACGTAGAACCTTCTTACATAAAACCTGCAGTAGTCGTGACAAAGGAAACACTTGACATGCGCTCTCACTCCACATCGGGATGGAACGACGCTCACATCGTTTATACAGACCATATATGACATAGCCGGTGTAACATTAAGTCAATCGTAAAATCAAATATATTATTGACAGTCCTCAATGCTTAGTGTGAAAAAATAACATAAGCATTGAATTGCAACTGCATAACCCTTTCTTGTTAGAATTTAAACTCTATCTTGATAGCTGTAAAGTTTAAAGTATAGCAGCGAATTAAGTGTCTTAGTGGTTTATAAAACTAAAACCGCATTTCAGGCTACTTTGGCGGGTAATCATTGGGTACAATTCTGAGCCCGCACCGATTTACATACAAATTCACGAGTCGTAGATACATATATGTTGAAGTAGAGAATATTTATGACATTGTATGCATGTCAAATATGACATTATTTTAAAGCTTATTATTTAGTGCGCTACATTACATAATGTATTACAAAAAATAGGCCATACGGCTTTTGTTTAGAACGCTTTCAAAATTACGAGGTATTAGCTAACGAGCTTTCTTCTATATCCGTCTTATTATTTTTAAAGAATCAAAATTACACGCACGAGTACTTTTTCGGAATTCGATGTCATAATGGACAGTAAGTTGTTATAAAAATTATGTAATTTAAACATATTGCATTCCCTGCGATGGTATAAGATACAGAGAGCCATGAATAAAAGAGCATCTTGAAATCATCTTGCTAAATCAACACCTTAAATTTCGAATAACTATTTTATTCATATATGTTATTTTATTTAAAACCGGAAACAGAGAAGCAAGAAAAGAAGAGCTATTTATTATATGGCAGATTAGTAAAGCATTCTGATCTCAATAAGGAATTAATAACATAAATTTAACAAGTGAAAAAATCTCTTTTTGAGCACAGTACTAGGAATATTTTTTATTTTATTTGTTAAGTATATATGTAGAAAAATTCATTCGACCTAATTTAACCGTAGCACAGTTCAAACAATTTAAACAGCTGCTAACAAGTCGGCTAACATGGAAAAACATACATATGTATGTGACAAACATACCTCCTACATCTTTTTAAATTATAATTAACTTTAAAAAAGTAGATAACCGACTCCAATGCGTCTATCATAAGAAATACAACCATATTGAGAACCTCCTCCATTTTGTAAAGTCGGTTATAAAGCTTTTATTTAACGCCTTTTAGTACTTTATAATTCGTAATTTCGCTTTTTCCATGTAGTTTTATTTAATAACCAAAGTACTGAAGCGGTTTTAATAAAATTCCTATGGGAATTATCGAAAATTCTTTCACATACAAATATTTTTGGTAATCGGTTCATACGGTCGGAGGAGACAACCGAATTGAGAACCTCCTCCTTTTTTGAAGTCAATTAAAAACAAATGCACTTATAACAATAGCAGACGCTATTTTATCAAAATTTTCAAAACGAGGAGGGTCTTTATTTGCTTGATGTATGTCGAACTGATGTCAGTAACATTTCTCAAGGAGGTTATTGAGTAATTATACTCAATAATTGTTGGAGAAATCGCTTAACACAAAAAATGCATGTTGTCAAACATATAACATATCCTCCTATGCTCCTTTTTTGAAGTCGGTTTATAAAATATGAATAAACTTTTTTTTTGTTCGTATTTCGAATGCAATTGAAATATTGAATGGGTTTATGAAATATTTTTCTACTTTGATTTAAATTATTTTAGTAGGAAATTCATATCTTTAGGTGTCATGTCAGATTACTTTGCTTATTAACATCTAACGCGGGATGCGTTAGATGACTGAAGTCGTTGAACTCTTTTGCACGGCGATCTCTTAAACGCGAATGTCTAACGAAAACAAGTAGTCATTCAATAAAAAAATGTAAAAAGTTTTCTAAACAGATTACATTTATTAACTCAGTTATTTAGTGTTAGTATTTTTTATACAAATGTATCTTATTACTTATGCGTCTATAGGAGATGAGGACAGATGTTTGTTAAAAATTGTTATCTGTAAAGCATAAATGACTGCACACATTTTAATCAAATTTAACACACAGATAGCCTAGGATAACACATCCATACATACTCTTTGCCGTGGTAATGGAGCTACCAGTAGATTGTTTAAGTAGGTACGAATCATAGTCTTTGTGTCACAATATCATAAAACCAAACAGAATTATCTCCTGTTTTGTTAATTTTAGTCATAGGTATCATAATGCACGAGCCGTACTCTACCTATAATTTAAAGCAAAAAACTTTATTTAACATGTAACTTGAGTCAATAAAATTCATAATTAATTCATGCTTAAATTTTCATTACCACATAAATTTTCCTTAAACATGACCGGCTCTTTTTCACGACTCTTCTTATTTTTTAACAACGCTAAGACTTTATCTTAGCGTAGTAAAAAATAAATTGACATTCGTTGAACAACCGTTCATTGTCCAATAAGCTACTCTTATTAAGACGAGTATCCTATTGGTCTAGTGTTTAGTGATCCTGATTGCTGAGCTGAGTCACGGGTTCGATTCCCACACGGGACAAAAAATTGTGTGATCTACAAATACTTGTTCTGAGTCTGGGTATTCTTTTTCTATGTTTGTAAAATCCTCTGCGACACAGGAATATTTCCTAGCGCAGAAAGTTGTCTCAAAAAGAAACAATTTATGCATTCATTTTGAATATGCATAAGTTTACTCAATAAAGCAAGTCTAGTGTTTTACTAACGCAATAGAAAGTTAGTTATATATGTAGGTATACAGCTCCGCGTGTGAGCATCTCTAAGCGCATAGACGTTGTGACTTGCGACTGTTGTGAGCAATAGATAAGTGGCTACAGCGAGAGGCGTCCTTTCAAACATACCACTTATAATCTTAAAAAGCCGCGTCGTCCCTAAATACCGCTATTATACGTTCAAAATTTCAAGCTACATACCGGTGGACTATTGAAAAACACTCCAAGCAGGTAGATGAGCACTTTCTAACAAAAAAAAAATCAAACTGCAGCTCTTCACTTCACTGATTACACTGCACAAAATAAAACTTAAAAGTTATGTATAGTTTTAAGAAGTGATACTTAAAAATTGTTTGTAGAGACACGAAAATTATTTTGATTGTTGAATGGCGCGTACGCATGCGTGGTGTTTAGTCGGCGCGGTGCGCGGTACTGACTGAGTGGATAGCCGGTCGTTTCGACCGGTCGTGATTTCTCCCCGTAAACAACGAAAACGAGCCTCCAAGCCTTTCTTCGATTCGTGGCGAAACGTGAAAGAGCCCCTACTACTTTTTATGTTTGGGTTAAATATATATAAGGTTCGATCGAAAAGCATGTGATAAGATTTATTTTATATATTTTGTATAACACACACTTAGAAGATGCTTAGTTAATAAATCTTTATGTAACCAACTGATATTTGTCATGAATACAATTTTACGACTAATGGAATAGGTGTACACTCCTTAGTAGGCTTGGAAAGTTGAAACATCCGAGACATTACTTTTAAATTACCTAGCTTCCAGTACATGAAAAATTACTCCTAGGTTGTGATATTCTCTAACTTACTCTATACAACAAACATTAATCGAACCATTAGGTATACCTTCCGTTATTCTATGTATGCCCCCTTAAGACCCCATTATTATAAATATAGATTTATAGGGATTTAGGGCAAGAGAGTTTCTTCAAGCCCACTCTGATATGTTATTTAATCTTTGTTCAATTTTATTTACTGAATTAGAAAAGTCCTCGGGATGTTATGATATGTAAAGCTGTAAGTCATATGGACAGAGGTGGTAGTTGCAGTTTAGTAAGGAGTCGGATATGTCTGCAGTGTAAATAATTAACAAAAGGGGTCCGAATATGGATCGCCTCTGCTTACTGGACTGAGAGATGATGTTACAGTGGAACCATCTGATGGACTTGACACCTGTACAAACTGAAAACGTTGACTAAGGTATCTGTCAAACCATCGTACTGTTTGTGGGACACAGCCGTAATATGCAAGTTTGGAAGGCTGTGGCAGCGCTGTACCCTGTTCGAAAACCAGACAGCTTTTCAGGCAACATTTTTTTTCTCTACATATATCCTTAGTTGACTGAAGATTACTTTTTGATGGTATAAGAATATATACATGGTAACAGACTGATAGGTCTTAAATCCTTCACTAATAACGCATTTGATCCGGGAATGTGGTAGCAGATGGAGACTTGGTTATAACAGTAGTCATTGCAGTGAGGGTGTTAGGCAGGGTGCTGATCGCATTCAAGAGAGATTTTATCCACTCCCAGAGACTCCAACTTTTTCTTTTTTGAAAGTCAAAGGATAAAGTTTTTACACCATTCAGAGACAGAGAAGAATTTTAAATTATTTCGAGCCGGAGGATACAAAACTGTTCACTACGAATGGAAGCCTTAACTACGTGTTTGTTTTTTTTATATTCTACCATAGTCCTGTAGCTTTAAAGAGCATACTTTCAGAGCTCAGGAGATCTTTGTACCAAGTATATATATGTATTGTTCTCAATACACAATAAATATATCATATATATATATATTAGATTGGCAACTAATAAACCCGCCATCTCTGTACACAAATTTATTTATTTTTTTTAAGTATACAAAATCATGAGGATTTCTCAACTATATAAGAAACATCGTTTTCTATCACCTGTCATCGATGCGCTGGCAGAGACATAATGCCTTCCTCGTAGAAGTTTTTAGGCTTTTGATCAAAAAAAGGTGGTAAGGTCACTTTTAAGCTGGTTTTCATTTTTAAATTTTTATCTGCTAAGTAGTGGGCTAAAGAACGAAATAGATGATAATCTGAGGGCTCAATGTCTGGAGAGTACGGTGGGTGAGGAAGCACAGCCCAGCCAAGCGAAAGTAACTTTTCACGAGTCGCTTTTGATACATGTCGGTGCATGGTCGAGCATTATCGGGCAAAAAGTATACTTTATTTTGATTTTTCGGTAATCTCGCTGCTACTTTATCCAGTTGGTCACAATAAATATTGGCCGTGATTGTAGTGTTAGATGGTAACAGCTCCCAGTAAATAATTCCGTTTATTCCCCACCTTAAAAGAACTTTTTTACTCGTGTCAGATTTTAGCGTCGGTACTCCTGCTTCTCCAGTACCAAGCCACTGGCGCTAACGCGAAAAATTTATGTACATAACCCACTTTTCATCCCCCGTAATTACATCCCTCAGCAACTCATTGGTTAGATGATAACTAAGTAGTTCCATGCACACGTTAGCTCTCTTCTGAAGTTGAAACGGCGTCAACTTATGTGGCAACCAAACTGAATATATCCAGGTCTTTTCTTAAGTGTGGATTCTTTTTCTACTGCAGTATGAGAACACTGAAGCTGCTCTGCCAGACAACGTGTAGTGAACCTGGGATCAATTTCTATGAGTCTTTTTAATTCATCTACATCTATTGTAGGAGGTCGTCCTGGATGAGGATCATCAGATAGGTCTTAATTTCCATCCTTAAATCTTCTGAACCAATGTTTGGTGGTATCGTAAGAGTGCACGCCTTCGCCCATCGTTGCACATACATATATTGCGCACTGCTTCAGTCGCTTTTTGACCTAAGCGAAATTCGTTAAGTAAAAGCAGCCGAAGTTCTCTGCGAGAAATATCCATAATTTACTATAGTTTTACTATTCGAGATCCAGTTGTCAACTGATCTGACATACAGCTCTTGCTTTATTTATATACTTACTTATTATTTATATACAAGAAATTCGAGATACTTCTATAACGTTTTAGAAACTGATCGAAAAAGTGGCGGGTTTATTAGTTGCCAACCTAATATTAGCTTTTACCCGAGGCTTCACCGCATTGAATCCCTTACATTTAGATGGCGTTAAAGTTGCTAGATTTTTAAATTTTTTGACAATCTTTTTTTTTACCCTCCGTAAAAATTTTTTTTTTTTTTAGTAAAGTATCCTATGTCTTCCTAATGCCTTTGAGAATATGTGTACAAAGTTTCACGATAATAGGTTGAGTAGTTACGGCGTGAAAGCTAACAAAAAAACTTACATTCACATTTATAATATTAGTAGGGATATATAATGTATAAACAAGCCAATGGTAGGGGATGGTGTGCTTTCATTTGACTCACAAGTTTGAATGACGCGAGACGCACTCGGGATGTGCTGAATCGGTCAAGGTGCTTCACTGCCTTTCATTCGATGAATACAAATATCCAAATATGTATGTACTTACGTCTGTTCAACAGACCTGCGACGAATTTAGTATTTCAAGATCAAAACTTACAAAAGGAAAATATACATTTAAGAGAATTCTTTTAAGTGATTTTGTGACAATCACGTCATATCCTTACGGCGTTACCCAAGGAAAAATTCTGAAATGAGGAACTGATCGCAAGATGAGGAAATTAACAAAAATTTAATTAAATAAACACAACAACATATACATACAACTACTTAAGTAATAATCTATAATATAAAGAGTTTATTGTTTGTTTGTGTGGTTGTATGTAACTACTTACTTACTTGAACTAACTTCTTTTTTTATTTGATATATTATTTAGGTTAACATCCGCGTCAACATGCGAGTCTTGGAACCTGAGCAGTGAGCATGAACGCAGGAGACACTGTGTTGAAAAGCTAGTTATAAATACACAAAATTATAATCACCTAGCAGCAGATGTACAGATAAGACAAATGACAAGCCCAGTTGTTCAAATTACCATATTTCTATCTACTGTTCTAAGTAGCATGTGAGTGAAAGCAGTTCAATACCATTCAAATATGTCTTTTACCTAACGAACAAGTTTATACATCATTTTCTATTTATAAATATATTTATGCTTCTTTTTTTCTCAACCGTGATAATGGCATTTAATTAAATTTACCTACTTTAGATATACGTACATAGAAACAATGACAGGCCTATTGGTGTAGTGGTTAGTGACCCTGACTGCTAATTCTGAGGTCGTGGGTTCGATCCCCACACGGGAAAAAATTGTGATCCACAAATAGTTGTCCCGAGTCTGGGTATTCTTTGTCTTCGTCATATGTACTATGTTTAAAAAAGTCCCAAGCGACACAGAACACAAACACAACACAAAAATCAATTAATCCAGCAAAAAAGATAACAGGCCGATCTCTTAGTCGCTTTTTACGACACCCACGGGAAGAGTTGGGTGGGTCAAGCAGTCTAGAAGTTACAGAGTAAGTACATATACTTCTAAAATTAAAAAGTTAGGAACACAAATGCATAAAAAAAACACTACATTGTAAAACTATTAAAAATAACGTGAAAATCATCAATTTACCTGACCGCATAAAAAAATAAAACCTTATTAATTAGTTAGAAGTCACTCAAAACTTATATCATAATAATAATATAATATGTCTATACACTTATTATCAAAAAAAATCATAACACTTATGAAGTTTGGTTTTGTATGAGTTTTATGTATTTTTTACAGTAGCACAAAATAATGATAATGTAAGTTAATTGCGGATATTATAAGGTGTCGTTCAATAAATATTAATGTTTCAAATTAAAATTAAATTTATTTTGCTATCATGTTTTGTTCAACAAGTATGTTTTTACCCTTTAAGAAACAAGAACAAAAAAACAAAAAAAAATGTTTTAAAAGGTTTATTCAGTATCTCGTATTTCCTTCCCGAGCCCTAATAACTGCTTGCATGCGGTCCCTCTTGGAACGGGTGAGTCAAAATCTTGTATAGCTGTTTTAAGCTGACCAATCGTCTCCGGAGCAGACTCATTTATTGCATGCAAATTCGAAAATTTAAATTCAAATTTGGAACTGTGTAGACTAAATTGCCAGGTATTTATTGCCTTTTTTAATTATATCATATCATTTAATTTATTTATTTAAATTAATACCGCCTAAACAGTACTTGCAGTACTGTTCGATTTTTTTTTGATAAGAAGTGCATATATAGTTGAATTCGCGAGTACCTAAATACACTCTACATATAAACATGTTTTTAATTAGAAATTATTATAAAAAAAAAAATATTTATAAAATTTATTATTTACTTATAGTATATGTAAAATATAAAAGAATGCAGGTTCCTGCTTTAATGGTCTTGACAGTCACAGCAAGTACAGGACATACATAGTACGCGACCCTTGCTTATGTGAGATACTTAGTGATACGTTAGGAACATGGTTAGGTAATTTTCATTCTACAAATCCACATTTCTTCCTTTTTTCCTCTTCTTAAAACGAGTAATTAAGTAGTAAGGCAAAACTCTTGCAATTTACACATTAAACTGACCTCGAATAAATATACATATATTTTTTTTATTCTACCCCACTCCTGCAGTTATTGCGTGCGTAAATGATTTACATGTCTTCACCTTCTGTCTTTATAGATTTAAGATAAATACATAATCTCTAGGCTCCAATGTTGTAGTCATTCCAGAGGGCGGCTTAATAGATTCTGCTATTAATAAAACTATAAAATACGCATTTCTTAAACTATTCAAGACGATAACTATTCATCTTTTGGCTTTTTAAACGTTCAAGCCAAATTTCAGATAGGTATGATTGAATGAAAACGATTTACGATGTCAAAAAATAATTGGAGTGTTCTATTAAAACAGTTTCAGAATAACTGAAGCATTATTAAACAATTTTAAATTTGAGGTTAAATTACATAATCATTATTAAATAAATTGGAATGAACTAAGAAACTAAAGGTACCTAGATATCATAATATTCTTGGGGTATACCAGGGTCCAGCAGTGGACTGCGGTAGGTTGAATCATGATGATACCAGGGTCCCTTGGAATTGACCCAGTTGTAACGGTATTTTAGTTGGTTCAATTCCAAGATAGCATTAAAGGGTTTTCTGGTTACAAACACAATTGAGAAGTAAGTTATTTAATAAGGTAGGTAAGGCTACTATTTATTATTACTATTTAAAAAATACATTCCTTTGTAGGGCTGTTACAAATAGTAAGTAAGATATAGCGTGTTAAGTTAATACATCCCCAGTATGTTGGTCACATTTGCATTTGACATCATTGCGAGTGTTCCGGTTTTGAACACCAGCTTGTATTCATTCGAATACTAGGTACTACTACAAGACACACGAATCTACAGGTAACATAAGCCTTTAGGTTAGGCAAAAGGTCTAACAATATCACTAGTAATGTGGTACTTACATTGTTTATAAGAAAAACCGGAGAAGTGTAAGCTTAAACCGTGCACCGAGGGTCCGTAAGCAAACCAACTTCTATGTATTAAACGATCAATCGATCTTCGGACAGTTTTAATTTTTTTCAGAAAGACAGTTTACTTTCCTATTCTCTCAAAATATAATTTAGTTTTCGCCAAACATTTTTTTTCAAACGGTTTATAACAAATAACAGGACATGACTCGTTCTGTAAGACTTTGTTTATTGTCAAAATGTACACTTACCTGCAAATGCTCAAAATTGTTAAACTTCAGATCTTAAAGTGCCATATTTACTCGTTTTTTTTATAGCTTCAAGAGAGCGCAGACATAAGTATTATATATTAATTACAGCTCGATACAAAGCATCTCGTGTTCCGTAGACAAGGGTCTTGATAGGCAGACAGACAGACGGACATGATAGTTAGCTAATAGGATCATTTTATTTTTGAGGAATGGACCCTAAAAATTAAACGGGTGACTGTTTACAATCTGTTTTTCTTAAGTCGTTTACCCTTTCACCAATCAACAACACTATTTACAAACAATTTTGTAAGCAGTTTTATTAGTAACTTTAGGAATGATGAGGTTTTGATTGTTTCCGCCAATTGTCTTTAATAAGAATTTTATTGTGCATCTCAAAATCCACAACAGTCTGAATGACATAACATGCGCTTTTGTGTTACATTTGGGTAATTTGAGATACATAATGTTGACAAACAGCTGTTATTTGTGACTTTAGGAGAGTCGACATAGGCAAGGCGTAGTATGCAACAAAATATGAACAGGTTTTTTTTTATTCTGTCCAAGATCTCTAGGTTAGTATGATTGTTACCCTGTCCGACAAAATAAAAATCGAAATGTTGTTTTTAGTAAATAGATCAAATTTGAAATTATATGAAATATGTTAGTGTTTAGTAAATGAACAAAATTTTAAATTTGTTGAATTATGTACTATCTGCTCCTTTTAGCTCTCCAGTTAATAGTATTTTTTTAATTATTTTAAGAAGCTAGGAAAATGAAAAAATAAAATGTACAATAAATATTTATTCGGAGTTCAACTCTAAAGTACGTCTTAGACTGGATTTAGAACACGTAAAATTTAAAAAAATGGCGACGCGTCAAAACCCAGTCTATAATAAAATAAAAAATTACATTATGTGTCAATACATTATACACTTAATTTAGATTATATAAAGATTGAGAACAAAATAAGGATAATATGAATGAGGCACTTTTAATTGGCGTAATGCACAGATACATAAATTTTCAATAGGTTCATGTAGATAATTCAGTCTGCAAGAGAAGATAAACATAAATTAGGTAAAGAATAACATAAATAACTTGTTTTATTATACAGTATAAACTGTATAACTTGGGTTACTATAGTATTATGCTTTTTTGTGTATGTATGTTGTCACGACGATTTCGACATGTGAAATGTTATTTCAATCGTCTTAATAGTAGGAGTGATACAGAGTCCAACACTTCGACATAGGCGAAAAAAAATGCTGTCGGTTGTTGTGTTGTAGAGACAGCATTTCTATGTACGTACAACATTTCTTTAATTTAATCATTTACTCTCAGATTTATTTCGGGTCATACTTGTCAAACACAAGGCAGAACACTACAGTTTGGAACAAGTTGAGGTGCTGCAAGCATTCTTTCACAAAATAACAACATTGTGCATCAATAAAAAATGTATCATACCTTTATTTTACTAGGTCGCCATTTCCCTGATCATGCGGAAAGAAGTAACTCTTCTTCTTCTTAACGTATGTTGCATCAAGATGATTTCTGAAAATTGCACAACAAAATATTACCGATGCAGATATTATAGCCACTATGACATTTTTGTAAATATGTATTATCATATCTCACTAAAAAAAATATGTTTATAGTGGCTTAGTAACCTATGGTGTCTACACATTATGTTTTAGAATTAAAAAAAAAACTATATTGAGACATACGGTTGGTTCCAGAACAACCTTTAATCCCCTCTTCACCCTAGTGGTACGTAGTGCGACAACCCTTTCTAGCCAAAAATTAAGTATAACATATTTTAACTACACAAGGAAATATAGATCGGACACAAGAAGACGACTGATATTTTTATCAATAAAATAGAATCTCAATCTACCTCTAAGTACAAGTACGTAGTTCTGCAACAAAAAAACTATATTACAATTTATAAAAAAAAATATTACATGTAGCATAATCTCCACAGTGAAGTGATTTAAAATGTTTGAATCATGTTTTCTAAACTATAATGTTCTACAATTCCTAACTATGTACACGCTATTACTACATATTGCAGAACTATGCACTCACGCGAGAACCGGATCCCGTTATTTTAAATATATGCCAAATTCCGGATATACTTTTATAAAATGTCTTCTTGGTGTGCCTTTGGGAGCGAAGAGAATAAAATGTTCAAATATAAATTTGTTATAGTAAGGGCATAGTTCTTAAGTAGTACCAAGTAAGACTTGACGTATATTGTTACATAAAGGAAACAACCAATTACCAAAAATGAATAAATAATATGCTAAAACATATTTATTTATATAACATTGTTTTTAATAGAAGCGACCAAGGGACTAGTGTCTATCAGACAGTATAGTCATACAGTACCCGGAGAACGGCAGTAGACTTGTCCCTATGACGTAAGTGGGATTAACTTATGGTTGGCAAAAAAAATAGCGTTTGAGACGCCTTCGGGGATATAAACATATAGAGATATTAGAATATAGCACGGCAGAGGCCAAAACTTGCGATATGCCGAGCGAGAGAGAAGGCTGCCAGTGAGTTCAGTGCCTGTGTTCTTATCTAATCGAAAATCAAAACCTATATATGAAAGCTATTATGTTCACTGTGAAAGCAAAAAAGGTGTGCTTTCATTACATTTAAAAAATAAATCAATTTTTTTTTTTCAATTGATTGTGGGTCATTTATAAAAAGTTAGTTAGTATTGTTTATAAAAAAAAAAGTCAATCTGTGCAATAGTCAATATACATAAATATTTGTCTTGTAATAATAACATACATAAATCATAAGTCATCTAACACGTTCAACTGATATTGCATCATATATACATAAACACACATCCAACGAATATATATATACGAGGTTTCGATTTTAGATTAGACAATGGCACAGGGAACTCACTGTCAGCCTTGTTTTACGCCACGCGTATCGGATCTACTTCCTGGCTAGCAGACCCATGGCTTGATCTATTCTAATACTTATGGATATAAGCGTGAGTGGACATAATGATGTGTGTGATTTTTTTTTATTTATTGCAACATGAGCCTTTTTTCTGAGATAATGTAATTTTATTTTATATTTTTCATGTTATGACATATAATTTTGTTTATACACAGCAGGAAAGTACCTCTTCTAGGCCTGACCGGCTTTTGTTCAATGGCTTGTCAACCTTTGACATAAAATTGTCTTTCTATTTGTGTGGAAATCTCCCATGGGTCATCTCACCGGACTTACAGTGAAATGGTATGTCGGAATCGCACCGACTAAAACTACACCGTGTTTCGTCACAAGTGGGTGGGCAAGGGTCCTGGGCCTAAAATTGTCTACAGTTTCAGAGTTACTCAACATTCAATTTCTTAGCATTGTGTGACGGAGAAATGTATGCAATATTAAACATTAAATATACAAATACATACACATAAATTCAGTTAAAAAAAACACAAATACAATAACAAACTCAATAAATAAAGTTCATTGTTGTTATGCTCATATTTATGAACAAAAATACGTCAAGTCGTTTACTTCAAAATGTTTTAGTAACCTCTCGCATCACAAACTTCAAGATATGGGACAACACATTGTACTTGACTTGGTCCATGCCATATTGTAGTATGTTGTTAGCGCAGTAAGATGACATAGGGGCTACACAAGTGTTGTACAAAAGTAGGGCGAACATCCATTTCTGTGGGTTATTAGTATTAGCCCGTAATGGAGAACGTTGTATCGGCAATTCCGTCTTTAAAGGTGTTGTATTAGCGTCGGTTTTCGTTTGGCCATCGTGTAATTCTTCAGACGTTTCAAATCTATTACACATAGCAGTATAGTTTCAGTTAGAAAGGTTGGTTAATTGTATTGATGTGAGCGTGTGTGTTGCTTACCGTTTATCAAAGTAAGACGGTGGTGTTGTTTCGAGGGATAGTTCTGAACTGGACGGCTGTAATAAAGCAAATACATTTTATTAAACATTTTATGAAATAAATATTGTAGATTTTAAAAGCATGTAATTATTGTGTATAGTGCTATTTGGTTCACGGTGGAGTAGGGCCACCCCATCTCCTTGCGGTGCTTTCGTAAAAGATGACTAAGGGCTAAAGGATCGGACTGTTATCTATAAGACAGTATATGTAGTCATACAGTGCCACCAGTTGACGGCAATAAGCTTGCCTCCAATTACGTTGGTGGGACCAAATTCTAATCGGCAACATGTAGCTATCTACAGTAATAGGTAAAATTTGAAACATCATTTTTTTCCATTTTTATAGTATAGGGGGCAAAAGAGCAGACGGGTCATCTGATGGTAAGGGACTACTGACGCTCATGGACACCAGCAACCCAAGAGTTGGAAGTGTCCGCCTTTGAGGGTTAGGGAAAGAGGGGCAGGGAATCATTGGACTGAAATGCATCGCAAGCAACCAGTTTTTTGTGAAGCTGTGGTAATCAACGAGCCGGTCCATAAATCCATGCATTGTTTTCCTACGTTCTTATTTTTAATACATATAAGTTAGAAAGTGCGAGTGCGTAAAGTAAACATCACACCGGCAACCTGCAACAACCCTTCTTAAATGAGTCGGGTATTACTTGGGTGGTTACTCACATTGTTCTCTTTGTCCTCGCTGTCGGAGGAGACGCGGCGGTTTTTGCAGAGTTCGGGCTGGCAGCGGCAGGTGTGCGAACAGCCCTTTTCGGACTTGACGCAGCCGCACATCTTGGTGGAGCACGAGCCGCGACACACGCAGTGCGCGGCGCCGTCACTGCCGCGCTTCAACGCGCGACCACCGGCTGCGGTACCGCTGTCCGACGCCGATATGTCAGCCGCCGTGAAGTTCATCGTCAGCCGAGAACGCTGAGCCTGGTGGCAAATCAAATTTTGACATTTCACTCCGTACAAAGACGAGCCTTTAGGATTGCCGTCTAATGTGTATAAATTATATAATAATTGTAAAAAAAATATATAAACGTGATCTATCTTATCGCTATTACTTCAAATAATACATCACATGGCGAATTCCTTCAAGCCAGCACGGCTTGAAGGAAGGAAGGTAGGGCATAATAAATAAACATTAAACATACATACACTCGAAAAACTTAAACTACACTAATTTCAATTTAATAGTTAACTATAATAAAATAAGGAATAATAAAGTATACCTCTTTTTATAATGAAGTAAAGAATTTTAACTGAACTATATTATATATTAAAGTTATCACAATTAAGTACATATGCACTCTACTCATTCTAAAAATGAAACCAACACATCTAATCAATAACCAACTAATCACATTTTTTAATCCATATGCAGTGATATACATGTATTTTGTCTTAAGAGTCATAGTTTATAAGTAATCATTTTTTTAATAGATTAAACTATACATGTGTAGAGTATGCATAAACATAAATAAAAATGATATTCATTGTTAAGTACATAATCTAAGACAAACTGCAGAAAGTTAAAAATTAAGAAATAATTAATATACCTGAATACGTTTAAATAAAGGAGTAGCTCTCCAATCAGGATCCTTCTCATTATCCTCAAACTCATCTTCTTCCTCATCAGTTGGCTCCACATATTCTACCTTCTTTGCAGGTTCACCACCATCCTCTTTTTTAGTTCGTCTTTTAGATTTCTTACCCGCTGTCCGCAATTGTTCTAACTCATCCACTAGTTTTTTCTGTTAAATTTAAGGAACTTTATATATAATGATAACAGCAAATAAAAAATATTAGCAATTAAATTTCAAAAGCAAATAATTGTAGTCTTATATTTAGATAACTGTCAACAAATATTGTTCTAGTAAAATGTAAAAACAGTTAGTGATCTATATAAAAACTCTACTCGTAATGTTACCAGAATATAAGGAAACATTACCTTAAAGTACAGAGAAGTCGCCAGTGTCAAAAAAGCTTGAGTTGTTTTATAAAACAAATCTAACAGTCTAACTACGACATAAAACGCGTGTATCAACAAGAACTAATCTTTAATGCATTGGGTTAGGGTTCACAATTAACTTGGCCATACGTTTTCCTCCTCGACTTGGTCCAGCCGTTCCTGTTGGTATTGTATCACGTTTTGTAGATGTTTGCAAGCTTCGCTCTTATCGCCTTTGCCAATTACGCCGCGTTGCAGTGCTACCAAAGCAGATAACTGAAAAAGAGAATTAAAGTTTCATTGAAACAATACCATATAATAAAAAATCTATTTTATTCTTGTCTCATCTGGAAACATGTTAAAAGTGGTTGACGTTTTGAATAAGAGAGTAAATGGATTTAAGACAATAAATAAGAGAATATTTTTTTATCTGTATTGAAGGGAATTCAAAATGCTACTGGTTCCTGATTAAAAAATGAATAAACATTAAGGACATACCTATATGCGATTTATTAATGTTATTATTAGATTATTTATCATCGTTTTATTAAAATCATGTATTTTTTAAATAAATACAGTAACCAGTTTATTTGTTATATTGTATTACCTTCTGTTCACTCTGCAGTTTCACAGTCGCCAACTGTCTCTCAAACTCAGTTTTACTATTTTCAAAGTCCATAGCTAGCCTGTCATGCGCTTCTTTAATCTCTTCATATCTTGCCTGGAAGCCCTTTTCACTTTGATTCTGTAATTCCCTCTTGGCATCCACAAGTAACTCGAATAAACATTTGAGGGCCACTTTGGCTTCAAGCATGGATTGGATGTTGTCCCATTGTGTTCGGGACTTGTTTTCTATGGGGAAAGTGTAATGTTTATGTTTATGATTTTAGGGCAAATAAAACTATTTCTATGGGGTTCAAGTAATGCAAAAATAGCTCATTATTATAATATTATACATTATAATCGCATGTTACTTTATTTTGTTCTACCAAAATTTTGGGTGTATTTATTGAATCAAATTAATTATACTCAATCTATGACACCTGAAAATATAAATAAATAAGTAAGTAAAACTAAATAAAGAAATAATGGTGACTTAGTAGCCATGAAGACCGCAAGTCATCATCAATAAGCAAAGAGATCCCCCAAAGTCCTTATTGAATACTTACATAGGGGCCATGTGATATAAATTATCTTATTATGTTATTTCGTTGGTGATTTCTTATACAGCCTTGAAGTAAAATCTCAGTTATTATAAACGAGAAAATAAGTGAAGATGAGTCAATAGATTAAATTTATAAATGAGAAGAGAACATCCAAGTGTTTTTAATGTCTATATAAAATAATATGGACGGCTACTGCCTGAATTTGAGTCAAAGTTACCTTGATCAGCGGTCAATATCTTCTGCTGTAGATCTGATATTTGTGCTTTACGAAGTGCGAGGTCGTCCTCCAACTCTGCAATTTTCTTTCTGTTAGCTTCCTCATCTGTGCTGTTACGTAAGTTTTCTATCTGCTCTGTTATCCATGCTCTAAAAGTTTAAGGAAAGCAAATTATGTTAATTTCACACCACTAAGATCAGCAATTTACAATTTATTAATTAAATAAAAACATGATACCCTACCAAAGCATAATAACATTCAAAGTCCTCATTGTATATTGAGTTGTTTTTTTAATAGGTAGGCCATGAGGCCTGAAAAAGAATGATGTAAAGATTCTAACGATTAACCGGACATACAAATCTGTTCAGGCATTTGGAACTTGGTGGCATAAACACGCTCATAAATGAACCCTGAAAACAATGTTACTTTTTTTTTGGCAGTTGTGTAAAAAAGGTATACTGTACTATTTTTTTAACCGACTTCAGAAAAGGAGGAGGTTCTATGTTCGGCTGTATATATATATATATATATATATATATATATACATATATATATATATATATATATATTGCTTGCGCTCCTCAGTCTACTCACAGACTAAACGTTGATGGTTACGATTAAGTCGACTAATTCTTTCACTTTGAGACTCCTGTGATAATCGGGAACGAATATAGTTTCTCATTTGCGATAGCCCTTTATTTCTAGCCAAAAGTGATTCTTGGGAACGAGACACAGAATTCTTATTACGTTTTTTTTGTGAGTTCCTTATTTATTTGTTGAAGTCGGTTATTTTTTTTTATATTATGGGAAAAGACAATTAGGAATAAATATGTACATAAATTTTAAAGACAATCAAAATTTTATGTTATTTATTGGGAGAGTAAAGATCTTTTAGTTCAATAATGTTGACTACAGATTAAGACATAAGGTTCCATAGTTGGGCTTTATAACAGAGAAATCATCACTGTATTATATAAGAAGATTAATAAAAATACCTGTATTCCATAAGCTCTTCTAGCGATTTCTCGGCCTCTACAATACTGAGGTGTACTTCGAGTTCTTGTTCAATGTACTGCTGAACGGCGCCGGCTTTCACACTGCCCTTTGCGTTACGTTTCATTTGGGAGAATTTCTGACGCTCCAAAGCTTCCTGTTTACATACAGGATTACATTATTATAAAAATAGGTAGACAGTTCAAATTAGATAAGTATATATTACATAAGTTTATTACTGCCAATTTTAAACTGCACTTCGGGCACAGTATTTATTATATAGGGCTCGGGAACAGATCAAACATCATTATATCCTATCACATCGAATATAGCTTCCCGAAAATAGCGAGACACCAAAGAAAGAACTCTTAAAAGGTAAAAAAGAGTGCTTATTTTCAAAAGTATGATGGTGGCTAAACTGCTATATTGATTTTTCTGAGTTACTGTCTGAGCGAGATTTGACGGTCGTGAATTGAATTGAAACACTATTGAACGTACACCCCACTATAACATTTAATAACAAACCTTAAGCCTCTTGTTAACAGCAACCGCCTCCTCCATCTTCCGTTTAAGTACATTCTGTTGTTTGGCGTGTAAAGACTCCATTTTGGCCATGGCGTTAGCTCGCTTGCGATCCTCGTTGCGTAATCGCAACATCGCACGCTCGTTGTCCGCCTTCCATTTTCTGAACTTTTCGCTTTCTTCGCGCATTTGTTTTATTATTTTCACCTACGACACAAAATAGCAATAACATTTTATTTAGATTAAGAACTACTAATTAGTCGCTCATACCTTCCAATGGATGTTTATTAGTACGTAAAGTGATAGTTACACCCCTGATCTAGAATTAATAAAAAAAGTTAAAAAAATGTTTTTAGAGGTCTGTTCCTCAAATAAAAAAGGATGTTTAATAGGATCTCTTGGTTGTATCAGTCTGTCTGCCTATCAAGAACTTTTAATTTCACAAAACAGAAAGTAGATTAGCATACCTTGGTTGCTTTCATAGCTTGGAGTTCCGCATTCAAAGCAGCAATCTTGGCTTCATTTTTCTCCTTCATCTTGATGATGTGGGCTTGTTGCTGGCATGTCTTCTTCAGTTCTGATATCTGCGCTTCTAGAGTTGATACTTTGGTGCGTCTTTCTTCGTGCGATGGGTCTTTAGACTAGGGTAAATTTGATTATATTTCTCTGATTACATTTGGTTGCCAAATTATTAATATACACATTTTTTTTTTGTTTGTAAAGGTATTTATGCATGCCTAATACGGCTTTTATTTATTTTACAAAAAAAAAAATATAGAAATATATGAAGAGATTATTAATTAGAATAAAAACTTTCTAGAGTTACATTTAAATATATATACAGTTTTACACAGGTGTGTATTTCAGGGGATGCCCAACTAGTTTGGGTCCCGCGATGGTACCCCACTGACTGAGTGTGACGTCCGTTACAGTCACGGCTGGACGGCTTACTCCTTGAGAAGCTATTAAGCTCATTTTAAACTTACCTTAGTTTTTAGCTGTTGTAACAATTCATCTCTTTCCTTCTCCAGTAGTGAAATCTTCTCCTCATTCTCTTGAAGATTCTTGTGGCTGTCTAACATATCCTTGTTATTGGCAAGAATTGCCTGCACAACGGAAGCCTTTATCGCCATTGCGCGGTTCAATTCTTGTAATTCTTGGTTCAGGGCAACCTTGGAAAGAACAAGATATAGTTAGAAGTGGTGTTACTAATGTTACTTATTTTTAAAACATTTCATGTTTACTTTGTTATTTATTTAGAAAGATGTAACACTCTTCAAAGAATTACCATACAATTTTCTCAGTCAATTGTCAAGCGTAGCGGGTAACCAATCCATTAACTTACCTGTCCCATAGTTCTCTTCTCTTCCTCTAAAACAGCTTGATCCTCATTCAACATTACATCATCACCTCCCTTTTCAAGATCATTCTCATTGACAAATGACTGCTTAATCTCATGATCAATCATCTCCTCATCAGACTTCATGTTAACAGTCTGCAAGTCCTCCAACCGCGTCTTGATCTCCTTTAAGTAATCAACTACGGAAGTTTTTTGTAATTCATCATCCACTACACCACTTGTAGTGTTTAGATTTTCTATAGTCTGATTGCACTGTTCAGTCAACTCGTTCAATTTACGCTCAATTTTATCTTTCGCAGCTTCGGCAAGTAAAGCTTTTTCACACAGATTTGTATTTACAATCACCATGTTACTCAAATTTTCAGTCGCTTGCTTGTACTTCTTCAACAGTTCTTGGTATTTGGTGCGTTCCTTTTCCAACTCATCTTGAAGTTGTTCATTATTTTGTTCGCATATTGTAGGCAGTTTGCCCAGCACTTGTAAACGGAGTTCATTGACTAAATTGTTCAACCTGTAAAAAGAATTTACTAAATTAAGAAAAATAATTATAAAACCTGACCACATCATACATACACATAATTTGTGTATGTATGATGTGGCCTATTGTATTTTAAATTAATCTCAGGCTCTTTAGATGCTCACATATTTGGCACATTAATAAAAAAGAGATAAACAGAGAAATACAGGGTTGGATAAAACAAGTAAACAATTTTATTATTTTATCTCTATACCAGATCATTAAGTTGTGTCGGTGAGTCAGTGTGACTACATATATACATTCACGCCTGTATCCCCGAAGGGTTAAGCAAAGGCGTAAATCACGACGTCATTTTGCCGATTATTTTTTAATCCCAATCACTTAATAGGGGGCAAGCCTTTGCCATCACCCGGGCACTTTTGGGAATTGCATGGGAATATATCGACAGGAAAGGGAGGATAGAAAGGGAAGAAAAGGGATATTGCTTATACAGATAGATGGGAGAGTATGAGAAATTCACTACCAGCGCACGTGTTTCCCTCCCACTTTGATCCCGGGCGTGGGTCACCATGCTGCATTGACTATGAGGATGGTGACCACCACTCCTAGACTCCACTTGTTGCTTTCCATTAGGCAGAGTGAAGTCATTATGGTATTATATAAAAAAAAAATAGCTCAAGCAAGTCAGAGGAGCATATCTATAGCTCGAACTAGCTGGTGCCGGGAAGTCCGACTAAGAATCTCGAAGTGGTCTCTGGTATTAGAGTATATTAAAAACGATTTTCCTTGCTGTCTTTTATGTTGGTAAATACCTGATAATTTCGGCAGCCTTAGCGTCTTGATTGATGATAGGTTTGTTGCGTATTCTGCGGGCGCGATCCGCGTACCGTAGCGTCGATACTGTTTCGTCCAAGTTATAGTCGGCGGGGCTTACGCATGCTACCATAAGGGTTAGTGAGTTTCCACCGAGACTGTCTGTAAGAAGTCAACGAAATCGCTGTTTTCTCAAGTTCATGTCGAAAAAACTTCGTAGTGTGATGAATCAAGTTATTAGAATAAGTGTACATTACTTTATAAAAAGAGCTATTTATAAATAAATCGACCTTGACTGAATATTATATTGTCAAACTAAAAAACAAAACGTCGGTGCCTTTACGAGCTGCTGGGAAGCGTAATATAGGTTCGAACCCCACACGGGGCAACACTGTGTAAACCTTGTATTTAAATATTTGTCCCATCGATACAGGAATTAATCCTAGTGCGGAAGATGTCTTTTTAAGATGAAAGATTTATTCCCAGGTCAGTGGGAATTGCGTTTAACACGTAGTCTTGCTTACTACTGGGTATCTATACTAATATAATAAAACTGAAGAATTTGGGTTTGTTTGAACTAGCAAATCTCAGGAACTAGTGATCCAATTTGAAAGAAATTTTTCCTTTAGATAACCTGTTCATTGAGGAAGGCTATAGACCAAAAAAACTGTCGCTGCGACTCTTACGAGCAAAGTCGTGAGCATAAACGCAGGTTAAGCTGTGGGGAATGGCTAGTCTGTCATAAACTAGCAAAGCACGTAGTACTTGTAGACCAATACTGATAAATAATGTTGTAATGCATCAGCATTGTGGACTTATGCAGCAATATGATTATTGCTGCACAAGTCTACAAAATAGACAGAACAGATATCAAACCGCAATTAAATAAATCTTACCTTGCAATAACCGAGTAAGTTTGCTATCTCTATAGCTTATAAAACTCCTGTTTGTCCCATCACCGAGTGCTGATATGACATTGCCGAGTGCCAATAGTCCTTGATTGATCTTAACACCTTCTTTTAACCGTTCCCCACTAGCTTTCGTCTTTTTGATACGTTCAGAACCTGCCAAGTCCACTAGATGGAATTTCGATGTTGTTGCCATATTTCTGAAACAAAAAAGAAACAAGTACAAGATAAGTATAAGAAGTACAAGTAGAAGTACATCTATGTACAAGTTTTAATTTATATAAATATTTTGTGGTTAGTTTAAACACTTACTTATCAGCTCTGCTTTCTTTAGATATAACAATTGTGAAAACAGCGTGACTTCTACTGGAAGCCTGATTCATTGCTGTAGACCCAGTCACTCTACCTGATGAGCCCCTCTCTAATACCATCATAGTTTCCATTGTAGATGAGACAGGAAGTTCTGTAATACCTGCAATTGTATGTATGTACTTATACTCTATTATAGTGACTCAACCTAGACTAAAAACTGTAAAATGTAATCAGAGCAGTGTCATAAGGTAATGGTTATATTGAAAAGAGCATTTTACAAAAGGGTAGTCAAAAGTACAGTTTTTTTTAGGGGCAAGACTAGCTCATGCCCCTTAAAAACTACTTTAATGTTGAAGAAAGGTATCCTATATTCTAATATTCACCCCTGGCAATGTGTATGTGCAGCATTACATTATTGGTTGAGCAGTTAAGTGTAACAAATAAACAATTTCATTTTCATTTGTAATATTAGTTGGTAATTTTTTATGGTTGATTTTTTCCTGATACTTTAATACCTTGTTTTCCACAAGAAAATTAAATGTAACAAATAATTGATTATGTGGTTACTTGAGTGTATGACCAGTCATTATGTTGTAATAATTAATTCAACATTTAAACAATTGAATTTTCAACTTCATTCTCTTTAAGTCTGTAAAGGATAGACTGACAAGGACAAGGGTCCTTTCATATTCGGCCATTATGTAACCCTAAAAAATTTAATATTTTGCTTACCTGGTAGAATAACACCTTTATTAATATCCTCCCTAATTTCCATAATACTGTGTCCCCTCTCTTTGCCAGAGAGCAAGTCGTAACACTGCTCCTGGTACAACTCCATAAATGATACATTTACTTTAAATATGAACTTGTCTTCATGCGTTTCTATGAAATCAAATATGTCTGCCACTGCTTGGGGTATTACACCTGACAATGAGTGAATTGATTAAAAAATATAAAACTAAAGGTCATTATTAACTTCTATTTTTTTTATGCTGACATTATCTTGAAAGGATACACCTCATATCACTCTCCCTGTTAAGGCTATTTACTGATGACACCTCACATGTCGGAATACATCAGGCCATCTAAGCTCTAAGGTGTGACTTAGGAAGAGCCATGCTTAGGTATGAATGGACTGGCTCGACTGGTGCAATACCAAAGCCACTCACTGAGGCATCACTTGCATTGCATTTCCCAAAAATTGGTGAGGTTTCCAGAGGCCCAACTCTCCCTCTCCTCTTTACACTCTTTTAATCTCCCTTCTCCTCTTTCCCAACTCAACATCCCTCGCTCAAGGCGAGCAGTTCACTTACAACTCTTGAGTTGGACGGCCATTGTCACTTAACATCAGGGGGCCCCGTTTGATAGGTCATCTGAATATTAGTGTACCTTAAAACATTTTTCCATTTCACATTTAAAAATGGACTGACAAAAATGTCTAATTAAAATAGAAATTATGAAATTAACTGAAATGTTCACTGTTTTTTCTGCTAACTCATTTTGGCACATAAGGCATTAAAACACATCACAAAGATGCACAGACAAAGGAATATGAAGGCAGCTTTACTTCTTATTATTGAGAAATATGGCTAAAATAACAGCTTATAAAAAATATGAAAATGATATTAGACAAACAGGTAATTTACAATTAAATTACATACCCAATTTTGTAGAGTCACCATCAGATCCTGAGTAGTTTGTGCCCATGGTATAAGTTTTTCCAGAGCCAGTCTGACCATATGCAAGTATTGTCACATTGTAACCTAACAAGCAAAACAAATTAATTAATACTTTTCAAATCATAAACAAAAGATCATAATTATACAACTATGATAAAAAAATATATACACTAGTTCATACATACAAGCATACTTATGTTCATTTCTAAAAAAAATTAAAATGTTTTTGATATGCAGTATAGTTGTTCATTATGATAGTTTATAGTAATGTATTTTGATTGTTCAGTGGTCTAAAACCATCTCAGTATTAACATTAGCATTCTAATGAAAATCTATAATGGACATAGGTAGAAACATTTTGTCTTTTATACATAAACACTACAACAATCAGTCATCAATCAAATAGAATTCATTTTAACTGTACAAATGCTTAAATTCAATGAGCATATAATAATTAAACTTTCGACAGTTATTAAAATATATTATAATAATATTTAAGAATGACAAACCTTGAAATAGTTTCCCTATCAATCCCTTGACAGCAGTATCATAGAACTCTTGCTGTGTTATGTGCTGAGGAAATACAAAATTGTATGTAAAAGATAGATCTTTAATTTGAACCTGAGGTTCCCCTGACACTACGTCAATACACTCATCACATCCTCTTTCTATTTCCTGCTGCATCAACGGCCGAATTCTAAGGGCCACCTGTACTGTGTCGATCGTCCCTTTTCCATCCATCTCAACCATATTTGCTTTATTTCTGTTCTTAAATATATAACGCCACTCCACTCCTACTTCCTCAGCACAAATCTCATATCCTAGAGTTTCTTGGCCTGGATGATCAGGGACTCGTCAGATTGGTATAGGATTATTTTTATTCAAGTAGTGGCGTTTGTATGTCAATGCTGACATTGATTTGATCAGATCCTGTAAGGAGGTAATATGTGTAAATTAAAAACTATAGGATAAAATACAAACGGTCGTAACACACAGTCATAGCAAAGTTAAAGTTCGAGTTGAAGAAATTTTGCGGTATCGCTGCTGTGATAATGTAATTTACCTTTATCTCTATAAATATGCACATCTAAAAAACAAAAGGGAATAGGAGATAACAAAAACCCTTCACAATCTTAAGACTATTTTTACAGACATTACAAAAATATCAAACAATATGTTCAAAAGTACAACGGCTGAATAACAGCGACATAATTCAAATATAAATTTAGGGTTGCCGTTGAAATATATCTATTCTTAATTGGTTACATTCACAGAAGAACTAACCCATTCTATAAGCATTCTCTATGAAAAGGTACTGTTAAGGAATATGAGGAAGAGATGTTTTTTAATTTGTAGAGGAATGGGAACAAGACAGGCCTAATATCAATGCAAAAACTACAATAGTAATCTTCAATGTATAGTAGAAACTTACACTAAATTCTAGAGATATTATTTTTTTAAGTGAGAAAGGAAGGAAATTAGTTTAAGGCTGAGTTAATATAACGGCCCGGAACTACTAACCGAGCGGTACAAAATGAAACTAAATAGTGTTTATTGTCTACATCACCGCACGGCACAGCTCGTTTCGTTACATCATATCTCGTACCAAGCGTTACCACGCGGTAGAAGTTCTACAAACCTACATATATTGACTCGTTCAGTTGATAGGCGAGGTTTGGGATGAACAGACAATGCGTCTGTGATTGAAGAAAAATGAGTAGCGAAGACGATGTATCTGTCGATTTGCTTATCGATTAAATTGGAAAAAGAGATGCTATTTGGAATATGAACCCTAATTACTATTCTAATAAAGTAATGAAAGGAAGTTCTTGAGAAGAATTAGTTTTAATTTGTATGATTAAAATAGGAAGCACCCAGTATCGTTTTCGTCAGCTCCAACGTTTCAGTTTTCAGTACAGAACCCATAACCAAATTGCCGCCTCCACGTCCATTCTAATTCAATATTAATGACAGACCGGCTCGTGGACAATGTCATGAAAGAAATAATGTCATGTGAACACTCACACCGCGTGGCGCCGCGCGGTCTAACATGAACTTAGCCTTAAAACAGCATTGAACAGAGGAGCAGGCCACAAATAGTTGTTCTTTATGTTTATGTAAATTCTAGTGTTATTTTTTTGTATTTTGTAGTTGGTTGTAGAAAGATACAAGACTTCATAATTAATAACATTAAACACAATCGGTAGGTTGTCTCTGGTCTAATGTCATTTCATGTATGTTGCCAAAGATTGCAGTCACTTACTAACTATATGGCCACGCCGGAACACAAAGCTATGTCGAGTGTCAACTCCTGGGAATTTAACACCAGCTACTGCAACCACCGCACAATAGAGAATTCAATGCGCATCACAATTATTATTTGACAATAGTATTCAAAGATAATTTAATTTCATGAACAATTTTTCTATAAACTGGCTATTTAAATGGCGCCCAGAGCACGTGCGCTATCTGCCCCCAGTATAGTTACGCCTCTGGATGGCATAAACTAATACATTATCATTATACTATTCACAAAGGTGTATTGTTTCGACTGACTGCCGTCTGACTACCTAGTTTTGACTCCCACATGTAAATGGCGCTTGGATAGGTTTTCACAAAAGCTATGTATAAATTTTCCTATAAACAAAAATAAATTAAAGTTACAATTTTTATTATTTTGGATAATATCGTAGGGGTCTACAATAATATTGTATTTGTGTGGCTATAAGGCATATGTATGTACCAGCATAATGATGACTACATTCCGGTTTTTATAAATGATTGTCTTCCTTGACAATATATATAATTATGTCATCGTTCTAGTATCTATTTATTTTAAACTTGCAATACTTTTTAAAAAAGAAAAAGATTCTTAATTCTTTGACCCTTAGCCAAAGCAGTTAGGAGTTCCAAGGATTACTTTTTGTGCAATGCATTTTAATAATGTTATGAAAGTATATACATATTATGATAGCCGTTTGCAAAATTGTTAGATCATCAAATTTAGTTAGAAACGGGACTTTGGGGATCAATAAGACTATGTCTAATCGACAAGTCGTCAAATTAAACGAGGTTTTGCTGTCCTTTTAAACAGTGAGTTATCCACACTATATGCGATCCACTTTTTTTTTTTTTTTTTTTTTTATACTATAGGGGGACAGACGAACAGACGGGTCACCTGATGGTAAGTGACACCGCCGTCCATGGACACTTGCAACAAATGCGCTGCCCGCCTTTGAGGGTTATGAGGGATGGGGGATGCAGGGAGCGGAAAGAAGAGAGGAGGGATGAGGAGATGGAAAAAAGGAGAAAGAAGATGGAAAAAAGGAGGAATTGGGCCTCCGGAAACCTCACTCAATTCGGGGAAATGCAACGCAAGCGTTACTTCACAACCGGTTTTCTGTGAGGCCGTGGTATCGCACCGGTCGAGCCGGCCCATTCGTGCCTAAGCATGGCTCTACCACTGAACCATTACGGTAGAATGGGGTGACTTTGATCAGTTTCAGGATTTAAACTGTTATTTTTCTTAAAATATACGCGCGAACTACAGTAAAAAATATATTAAAATATCGGTTTTGTCTATACTTTCCATATCTTGAATAAAAATAAAATATTTTTAAATATTTTTCTAGAATGTCTTTGGGGTTACTTTGACAAATAAAAATAAAGATATTTTAGAAAATAATCAACTTTATAATAAAAAGAAACGTCTTTCTGTCTTAAGTTTGTTATTATCATTATGAATAAATTATCAAACAATTACAAATTTGTATTAAATTCAAAAACTTTGTTCTTTGCATAAACTTCTAAAAAAGTAAATTATTATTATCCAGCAATATTGTTTTTAAACATTGATACAGATCTTCCTTGTTTATCCAGGAGCATTTTCCCAAACATTCGTAAATCTAGAAGAGATAGTGGAAATCCCCATTCAACACTTTCCGCTGCAGATTTTAATATAGACTCTTCACTTTCTGAGAAAACTAGTTGTGCACCAGGTTTCCTCCAAAATTTAAAATGGTATTTGTTATATATTGTTCCATAGGGAATATTATACTTTTCAGATACGCCACGTAAGGTCAAACAGTTTTCAACTCCTTTCGTGATAGCGTTATTTAAAACCTCTTCGGTGTAGTTCCGGTAGTCACGTAGCCCTAACATTTTTTGGTGGTTCTTGGCATGATGCTTAAGCAATAAAAAATAAATTATGGTTATTAAAAATACTAAAAGTAATTAAGTCATGTATGTAATTCGCAAGAGATAACTTCATGGGGTAACACTCAATTCAATTCAATTCTTCATTGTGGCCTTTGTGGAGATGAAACCACAATTTCGCCAATGTCAAGTTTGTGAAAGACCAACAAACGAAGGAAGTTGTCCGGTGAGCAAAAAGGCCAAACACCAATAAGCAGATTAAATAACACACATACAACACAATCACAGAAAATAAATAAAATTATCTAACACGAACAATATAACATACTTAAATATAGATAAGAAAAAGCCTATCTTCTGGGCAAACTCTTTGCGTCCAACTCGACCCTGGACGACGGGGGAAACGCACCGCCGACCATACCGCAGTGCGAGACCCGCATGCCGGAAGTCCGGTTTACACAAAGGGCAGTGCGTAAAGCGCCTCTTTCCCAGCTCCTCCGGTACTTAGAAGACCACCAGCTCCTCAATGATCGACAATACGGCTTCCGTCAGGGTCGTTCAGCTGGTGATCTTCTCGTATACTTGACTCACCGGTGGGCACAGGCGATCGAGACCAAGGGGGAAGCGTTGGCCGTTAGTTTGGACATGGCGAAGGCCTTCGATCAGGTCTGGCACAAAGCGCTCCTTGCGAAGCTTCCTTCCTATGGGCTTCCCGAGAAACTGTGCAATTGGCTCACCAGTTTTCTTACAGACAGAAGCATCAAGGTCGTTGTTGACGGTGCATGCTCCGACTCCAAGTCTGTTAATTCTGGTGTCCCACAAGGCTGTGTGCTATCACCCACGCTGTTTCTTCTGCATATCAACGACATGCTGCAGATTAGCGGCATCCATTGCTATGCAGACGATAGCACGAGTGATGCCCTTTACACCGGCCGCGCTAACATTTCTCGGGTAAACGTCATCGAAAGCCGATCCAAACTTGTGTCTGAAATTGAAACTTCTTTATCAAAAGTTTCAGATTGGGGTCGACTTAACCTAGTCCAATTTAACCCCACGAAGACACAGGTTTGCGCGTTCACCGCTAAAAAGATGCCATTGGTCGTATCACCTCAATTTGAGAGCACTTCCCTAACTGCATCAGCCAGTATCGGAATCCTTGGCGTCGATATATCAAGTGAAGTCCAGTTTCGCGGTCACTTAGAGAGTAAGGCCATATTAGCCTCGAAGAAGCTTGGTGTGCTAAACAGATCGAGACAGTATTTTACTCCGGCCCACCGCCTGCAACTTTATAAGGCGCAGGTTCGGCCGCACATGGAATACTGTTCTCATCTCTATGCAGGTGCACCCCAGTACCAACTTCTGCCTCTTGACCGCATTCAACGGAGAGCGACTCGCATCATCGACTGCCAAGATATTTCTGATCGACTTGACACCTTGGCGTTGCGTAGAGATGTAGCTTCACTCTGCATCCTCTATCGCTTGTATCATGGGGAGTGTTCAGAGGAATTGTTCGGACTTATACCGGCTGCTGGTTTCCGCCATCGTCCTACGCGACAAAATATCCATCCCCATCACCTGGACGATTGGCACTCCACCACTGTGCGCTTCTCCAGAAGCTTTTTGCCTTGCACAACCAGCTTATAGAACAAATTGTCGCCTGCCGTATTTCCGAACCGATACGACCTTCAAACCTTCAAGAAGAGAGCGTACCTCTACCTAAAAGGCCGGCAACGCACTTGTGACTCTTGAGTTGCGGGTGTCCATGGGCGGCGGTAGTCACTTACCATCAGGTGACCCGTCTGCTCGTTTGCCCCCTATCGCATAAAAAAAAAAAGTTACAGTTTTATTTTATTAGTTCTTATATAGTTACATAATATATTTATAATAGTTTTATAACCAAGGGAGAGAAGGAATTTAAAGGATATAGGACGAGGAATATAGGTAGGAATGACATCGTGTAACGAGTAACGCATTCTAGGGCAACTAAAAAACAAATGATCAACATGCCCTTCTTCCAGGCCGCACTCACAAAGAGAGGAGTCCCTAATCCTCAGTTTGGCTAGGAAAACAGGGGTGCAGGAGTAGTTTAAACGCAGGCGACAGATTGTAGATATGGTGGGTTTATCAAAATGCATATGTTTGTAAAACCAGGGTTTGATAGGGATGGAGGGTTGGATGTCCCCATAAAATTTACCTTTGATGGTTTTCGAGATTTGCCATAATTTAGTCCATGAATTGTGTAAATTTAATTTGAGAGTAGCATTGATGTCTTGGCTATATATTAGGGAGAGATCGAGAGAACCTGTTTCAATAGCACTTCTGGCGCAGGAGTCAGCTATTTCATTTCCCTGAATACCCGAGTGACCAGGTATCCAGGCTAGGATAACGTTAATACCGAGGCAGTGACATTGAAACAACTCCTCTATTATATTAAGAATGGTGGGAAATCTAGATTTTGAACGAAAAGGATTAGATAAAATGGATTGTAGGCAACTTTTGGAGTCTATAACTTTATTTAAATTATGGGACTTAGCAAAACGAATGGCCTCTAGAATGGCGAGGGATTCTCCTGTAAACACTGAGGTTATAGGAGGACATTTATAGTTTAAAATTATATGAGTAAAAGGTATCCAATCCGCAACACCAACCGGACTATCATCAGAGATTTTGGAAGCATCAGTATACATAGGAAGCCAGTCTGTGTACTTGGTATTAACAGTATTAATAAGTACCTTGTTTGCTTCCACAGTGTTGGGAAATCCAGTATAATGTTGGGTTGGAGTATTAGGGAATCATAAGGGACTGAGTAAACGGGCATTAAAGGACTTTGAAAAAGTGGGTTAGGAAGACGAGTGAAAGTTAGGTAGGCATGTAGAAGACAGGGTGGTTTCAACGGTGAATATTGATCACGAAAATTGAAGAACGAGGATAGTTCATTTAGTTTAGGAAGGAGTGGGTGTTCGGAATTTTGGACAAGTTTGAAAAAGAAACGATTGGCAAGGAATTGTCTGCGCAATGAGAGGGGAGGATCACCACACTCAACCTGCATGGCATTGATTGGAGATGATCTC
Organism: Tyria jacobaeae; assembly: GCA_947561695.1. Classification (NCBI taxonomy): domain Eukaryota; kingdom Metazoa; phylum Arthropoda; class Insecta; order Lepidoptera; family Erebidae; genus Tyria; species Tyria jacobaeae. The sequence continues at coordinate 12,479,825 of OX387225.1, read as the reverse complement.
ATCGCACCAAGGATAATGCGCAGACATTTAGCTTGAAGTTTATCAAGTTTTTGAAGGCCTGACTGATTGCAGGGATCTAACAGAAATAGCCCATAATCCATATGACTACGAATTATAGCATTATATACAAGTTTTTGTGTAACAGGGTGAGCACCCCACCACACTCCAAATAGGGAACGTAAAATATTTATGTTTTTCTCACATATTTGAACTACATAGTCAGTGTGTACAGTACCAGAGAGTCTAGAGTCCAACCAAATACCGAGAAACTTAACTTTATAGACTTGTTTGATAGGTTCATTATCAACCTCAATGGAGACGGGCGGAACAAGTCTTTTTCTGGCGCTGCTTATAGGAGCTGACAAAGAAAGGCCACGTTGAAGAAGCCAAACTGATAAGTAATTAAGGGCAGTGTTCAGTCTGCCAACAGCCTCTTCCGGAGACTTATTGGGAACGTATAATGCCAAATCATCGGCATACTGCAGAATTTGGAAAAAGGCTCGACCGATAATTCCAAGTCGTAGGTGTACAAGCTATATAGCAGGGGACTAAGGACTGAACCTTGAGGAAGACCGCGTGAACCAACTTCTCAGGAATACTCAGCTGATGAATAAGTTTATTCCTGAGCACCGGAAGGAGGACACTGTCATATGCTGCAGAGATATCCAGAAAGACACCAACAAGGTTATCTTTCTTTAAAATTGAAAGACGGATGTCAGAAATAAGTAAGCTAAGACTATCCATTGTGCTTCTACCTTTTCTAAAACCAAACTGAGATTTTCCCAATAAATTACTGTTTTCCACAAACCATTCAAGTCGGTGTTTTACCATGTGTTCTGTGACTTTAGCCAGAACGGAAGATAGGGCGATTGGTCTGTAGCTATTCGCATTTGAGGGGTTTTTGCCTGACTTAAGAATTGGAATTATAGTTTGAGATTTCCACGCAACTGGGACTAAGCCTTTTTCAAAGAAGTTATTAATAAACTCAAGGTGGTATAATCTAAAATTATCTGAGGCATTTTTAATAAAGGAGTATGAGATCCCATCCAACCCAGGAGTTGAGTCAACTAATCCGTCAAGTGCCAGATAAAGCTCGGAGAGTTTGAACGGGCTATTTAAAAAGTTCGAGCTTGGAAGAATTTTTGGAGGGGAAGGGAAATTATCAACAAAGGGGACAAACGGAGGAGACATTCTATTTGAATAGGCTTCTAACCAGGATGATGGGTCGTTGATTGTGATATTATCAATGTTGAGGAGGGATCCTCTGTATCTTTTGACTTGCTTCCACATTATAGAAGGAGGAGTTTTTGGCGAAATTATTTCGCAAAAACGAAGCCAACCTTCTTTCTTTTTCTGTGTAAGAAGTTTTACTGTTGCAGCAGCTTTTTTTTTTTGTAATTAATAAAATTTGCTCTCGTCATGTTAATATTATAGATTTTTTCATAGTGTTTCCTCTCTTTAACTGCAGCAGTGCATTCTGAGTCCCACCAAGGTGTTGAGACTCTAAACTCGTGAGTTTTTTTAACATGAAACAGTTCATCGGCGGTAGCGATGATGGCATCCGTAAATTTTGAATAGGTGTCCAAGATGTTACCACTGTTAGGTGGAGGGAGAGACTCAATCCTAGTGTCAAGAGATGAAGCATAAGAGGACCAATCAACATTCGATAAGCGGTATTTCAGGGACAGGGAGAAATTATAAATTGGGACAGCTCGATCGGGAATGGAAATGACGATAGGAAAATGATCGCTACCATAACAATGGGTCAAAACATTCCAGGATAGAGTAGAGGCTAAGAATAGGGAACAAACAGTGATGTCTACAGCACATTTAGGGTTTTGATTAGGCAAAGATCGACGGGTTGAGGATCCGTCATTGATAATACAAAGATAGGCATCATCAAAGGATTCAAGGAGGGCAGTTCCAAAAAGATCATCATGACCGGAGCCCCATGAGCTATGATGAGCGTTAAAATCCCCAATTAGGATGATGGGAGACGGGACAGAGGAAATGATGTATAAGATGTCAGGAATCATATTTGAGCGGGGGTGGGGAATATATATAGAAAGGAATGAGATGTCCAAAACCCTTATGGCCACGAGATTAATCTCTTGGGGGAAGGGAGGAAGAGGGATTTGGGCAAAGGGAAGGGAGCGCCTTACAAGTAAGGCACTACCTGCGTAGCCATCAGACCTGTCATCCCGGAGGCAGGAGTATCCTGAAACCCTAAATCGGGATCCAGGCACCAACCATGACTCCGAGATGGCAATGACTAATGGATGGAATTTATTTATTAGGTGAAGGAGTTCAGGTTTTCTTCTGCGAATGCTCTTAGTGTTCCACTGCAGTAGGGCGGGCTGGGCCATGTTGTCCATTTAGAGAACGGAGGAGTACTGAAAGTTTTTGGGCAACGCGGGACGGTAAATTAGAGTTTTGTTTAGATAGAATATCAAGGATGATTGATTTGCAGGGACTGACTGTATTGGGAAGATTGGGTAGGTTGGCTTAAAAATAGTTTAGAGGAGATTTGAGAAGGAACTGAGCTTTGGGCAACTTCGGAATATGGTCTGCTTACATGGGGTAAATGTGTGGATGCCTCTTCACAAGAGATGTTTTGTTGCGACATAAGTATCTTTATAGCTCTCTGTCTCCCCTGCTCTGGGCAATCTTTGCTTGTAGCAAAATGACCTCCAGAACAATGAAGACAGGTGGCACTACTCTCAACAACATCACACTCATCACCTGAGTGGGTTTGGGTGCACTTAAAGCATCGGGGCTTGGAGCGGCATTGATTTTTGGTGTGCCCAAAACGGCAGCATTTGTGACACTGGACACTGGTTCAATAGATATTTTATTCCTACCCACTTTTTTGACACCATCTGCACAAATATTTTGGATGTTGTAACGGGAAAGGAGTTGACCAAATTTGATTGGTCGTATGGTAGTCCCTGCTGAGGGGTCAGGTTCTGATCTGGGGGGTAACACTGATCAATGATCAAAGTAAACCCGCATAGGTGACCAATGACACTCCGTACAAAATACGCCGCCAAAAACCAGTGGATTTAAAGGTTACAATTTGCGACAACGTCAATGTTATAGGCGAATGAATTTCTGATTCAGTTAATTATATACATTTAATATGTTTACAATACTCAAAGTTGTAATTTAGAAGTTATTCGAGCTTATAAGATTACACAAAACTAGTACCTACATTTTTAACGTATTTTTTCCCAAGTCTACACAGTCGATACACAGCGACAGAACACACGATGACAGTGATATTTAGTGTTGCCAATAAAGGTGAGACGTATATACTGTAACGGGTTTCAACACTAGGTTTTAGATAAGACGTCTCGCGTACGAGTACGTAATAAGAACACAAACACGTATTAAGCGTATTTAGAAGTACCGAGGAGTCTTCGGAAGACTATTCCACTAAACGTATACGCGTAGGTACTCAATAGACTACGATACGTACGAGGAGCCAAACTCTAAAATACTCCAACCATAGCAAGATGCGTTCACATACGCGTTCGTTTATGAATGTGTGAGTGAAAAACGTTCCAATGCTGAAAGTAAATTGACTCTGTGATGTTAGAAATAAGACCGATTTTTCAACGCGCTAAAACGTAAGTCGTAACTTCTGCAAAGCATATATGGACGTATGTGTGAGTGAAAAACGTTCCAATGCTGAAAGTAATAGACTAAAAAATATTTATGAAGTTTATTTTTAAAGATCATGAAGTTGAAGCGGGCATAAGACAGTTGAATTGATTTGAATTTTTAATTTACCAACATGTTCAAATTAAACCTTAGTGTCGTCAATTGATTGACAGTTCCGCGAATCGTTTGACTGCGGTGATTGTTATTTTTGTCAGTCAGTGTTTTTAAGGTTTATATCAGGCAAAGTGGAGTCACTATGATAGGCTACTATCAAAACAAAAAACTGCATTAGTTGTTTTGGTGTAAATAAACTAAACTTGTACCCATAAATATTTTTGATTGTCCTATATCTTCATGAATACCTAGAGGTACCTAATAATATTAATAACTTTTCTTTATTGACAATTGTCGTGAAAATAAAACTGCATCATTGGTGTTACTATAAATAAATAGGTATGTATATATTTTCTAGACATTATAAATATTTTTGACCTACGTATATCTTGGTACATAGTTAAACCTAATAATAGTTAATTATTGGTAAAAGTGATAACTGATGGTGTGAGCTTATAGTTTTAATAGATCGTGTATATGTTAGTGAATGAGGTATAAAAACTTTTCTTTTTATTAGTTTCATCATGGCTCCTAAGAGAAGCACTTGTTTTTAATTGTCAGGACAAAATTTGTTTATATACACATTTTTGGAAAATACATCGTGGAGATAAAAAAACGTAAACGTGTGAAAACGGAATCAGTCGCTATCAATACTAGTTTTAATATACATACATACATACATATATTGTTTGGAATATTCCGTTCTTAGGCATACTTTGATGCGTACTTCGATTTTAGCGTACTCGTACTTGTAAAACTAAGTACGTGTTTTAGCAAGTACGGCTCACCTCTAGTTGCCAACCGTAAAAGAAAAAAAAATTAAAGGATGCGTTCAGAATTCGCACAATTTGAGTGTAAAAACGAAACTAAGTTTTTATCAAAGTCCCCCCGCGATTCAAAGTAACTCCATTCTACGGTACTAAGTATGATGAAGATTACAGTTTTAAGCAGTCCTTTGTGACCTTGACGAAATAACAATCTACTTACCTATAAATGAAATGAAACTGTAAATATACTTTCAAGATTAGTCAGCAAAGGCAATCTACATTGATGTGTTTACACAATATCAAACATTACCAGAAAAAATAAATGCAATTTCAAAATGAATCCATTCAACAACGTGAGTGTCCACGCAGTCCTAATGTGATACCTTACGATATTTAAATGGTAGCCCTTTGGCAAATATGGTCGCGAGCTGAATATAGGCGAGCACAGCCAACAGCCAAACCTGCTACTAGCCAGAGAGTATTAGATAAAAGTCTGTCCTTTCAAGTCCTTGGAGGTAAACAGAAATCACTGGAAAGTAAGAAAAAAAATATTGATGTTTATGAGTTCACGTTTGATCCAACTGAAGAGCCTAAACCTCTTAAAAAGAAACGTAAAAAGCCAACAGTAAAAAAACAAAAAGTTGTTGAACATAACTGAATATAGGCGAGCACAGGAAGCAAATATTACCCTTGCAAACATACGTCCCGCGAGAGCGAACTAGTTAGCGCACTCAAAATTAAAACCACACAATGAAAAAACTTTAATCTCTAAAATACTATTTTAATATATAATAACAATACATTCTCTCTAAATTACTGCGATATAAATGTCGTAAAAAGTAAGTGCCTTTATTTTTTTACGGGTAGAAATCCCTATAGGCCGTCAGTGGGGGGCTTTCAGTGGGGCAATGTGTCAGAATTGTACCAACTAAAACCACACGGTGTGCCGTATTGCGCCTGAAGTCAGAGGAGTCACGAGAACACCCAGACTCGTTCTGAGTCTTATTAAAATTTAAGATATACACGAAGTGTTAACCCGTGTGGGGATCGAACCAGGGTTGTTAACATTTCTTCAGCCAAATATGGTTTTTAGATTAAGCTACAAAATATATAGTACTTTTTAAAACAAAACTGTATTTAATGGAAAACGCAAAAAATAGACCATGATGTATTTGTTATAGTACTAACTATTACTTAAATACTATATATATTTGCATTGTTTTCTTCTTTTCGTATTTTATTAATAATTTTTAGTATTTAATTTAATAGTTTGTTTTACAACAAGACCTAAACTAAGTTAATACAAAATATTATTGTTTTATTTTTTTTATACAAATCAAAAAGAAAGATGTATAACACATCCTAAAACTTAGGTAAAAAAAATATCTAAGATATATCTATTATATATCACAATTAAGTTCATAATAAAATTAATGTATTTTATGTCTCATAATTAATAACATTAAAAACAATCCGTGGGTTGTCTTTGGTTTAATGTCATTTCATGTGTGATAGTGTCAAAAAAACGAGCGAAAACGTAAAGTTAGAGTGTATCCGTGCTATCCGTGTACAAGTTATTCAAAAAGGATAAATTATACTACTTCAGATAGTTTGATACACTTTCATTTTCCATAAGTAAATAAATCAAATTAACATTGTTTTTGTCGTTCAAGAGTCTATGTCAAGGGTTTGTATTTGTTTAGCATCATGCCTCCGCGAATCAGAACGCGGGCTTCAAAAGCTATGAAAGAAAATTTGCAGACTAACTCAAAGTTAAAAACCCTTACAAATGCAACAAAAGCAAATAGAAGAGCTTTAGCAGATAAAACCAATTCAGCTTCAGATGAAACTTCCGACGAAGTTCCCGAAAAAGTCAACAGACGTTTACCTACTCGCGGCTTAACGTCTAATAAGAAAAATTCTCCACAACAGGAGAATGAGATCAACGTAGCGTCTATGAAAGCGCCTTCAAAGCTTGACTCTAGTTTACTAATGAATCGTCCAAGAAGGGTATGCCGCTTACCTTCTCGTTTTGATGATCACTTACTCAGTCCCAGCAAGATTATGATAGTTCAACCCGGTAATGCTAGCACGCCAATACAAGAAAGTAAAACTAGACCTACAACTACTGTGGACAAGGTAACAAGTATCTGTGGGAAAGAAAGAACAAGTATTTTACAAGTATCTCGTGCTGTGAAAATAAATAAAAATAATTTAAAATGTCTGTCAGATACAAAAGGGATCTCTGATACTAATAATAATGCTCAAGGTAGGTCTACTAGGGCTAAGAAATCTCAAAACATACTGTCATCACCTAAGAAACCTGATTTTAAACATCCATCACCTAAGAAATCTCAACCTAAACCTCCTTCACCCAAGAAACAGAACTCAAAAGTTAATACATCATATAAATTTTTCAATAAGACTGAAGCGTCAATAACAAAAACAAATAAAAATAAACCTGCTACTAGCCAGAGAGTATTAGATAAAAGTCTGTCCTTTCAAGTCCTTGGAGGTAAACAGAAATCACTGGAAAGTAAGAAAAAAAATATTGATGTTTATGAGTTCACATTTGATCCAACTGAAGAGCCTAAACCTCTTAAAAAGAAACGTAAAAAGCCAACAGTAAAAAAACAAAAAGTTGTTGAACATAAGGCTGTGGCTACATATAAAAGAATTTACGATCAAAATATATCAAAAGCTTTATCAGCCTTGAAGAAAGCCATGAAACCATCACAAACTGCAGAAACTGTAAACGTGCCTCAAATATTAGAAACTTGTAATGAAGGTGAAGAATGCAATTTACAAAAGAACAAAAGTAATATAGGTGAAAAAAAAAACCCTCTTCCTCCTGTGACTGAGACAGGCAAAGCATTAGTGTATGATGGAAACTACCCTTCAATAAGGATAGAAGATATAGCAGCAGATATTGAACCAAGTGTAGGCCATCATGATGATCTAAACTATTCACCTGTAAATTCACCAAAGCCTCAGAGTCCTGCAGTTAAACCTGTGAATCTAAAACAGAATTCTGAAAGAGTTAATAGTGATCCTCTCAACTTACAATCAGAGCTTAGTTTCTTTGATGATGTACCTGTTGCAAGTAGTAGCATGAATATGTCTGCGAGACATCCTTTAGCAAGCCCATGGAGAGTAGAATTTGGTAGTCTGCCAATAAAATGGCATAGCAACACTTATGTGAAGCCTGATATGACACCAGCAGTTGAAAGCTCTTTTATCTGTTCTGGTGATTCTAATAAAAAAAAACATGTATACACAAATATGTTGACTGACATAAATGAAGCATTGCCACAGATAGATTATGATACCCCAGTTTTAAAGCAAACTAGTATATTATCATTTATACGAGAAGTAGCTGAGAAGAAAGCTAAAAAGAAACGAGGGAGGTCTGTTTCACCTTCTAAAGCAATGGTAGCTGATACAACAAACAGGGATTTTGAAGCAAATATGACAACTGTGGAGCAAAATAATGAGGTACACACTAAACTAGTTTCAACAAAAGAAATGTCTGGTCCAATTGATCAAGAAAATTCTAGACAGAAACGAGTGACAAGAAAACGAAAAAGTTACGAAAATGTTTGTGATGGGCCAGTCAAGTCTCCTCGTAAACAGAAAGATAAAGATTGTACTTATTTTGGCTTTGATGACAGTGAGGATCAAGAAAATGTGTCCCCATCTAAACTTAAAGTTAACTCTAAGGGCCAATCTCTGAGGCGTAAAGCAAGAGCTGTGCTTCAGGAAATCAATGGTCCCACTAGGGCCGCCTTGCCTGTTGCTGCAAAATCTAAAGTAGTAACCAGTTCTGAAGCTGTAAATAAAATATGTGAGGGATTGAAATCAGGGGCTGATGCACCCGTGTTTCCTGAGAAGAATCTAGAACGCAATTTGACCAATATGGATGAATTTGCTGCAGATGATTCACAGTCTGTACATTTGTTTGAGGATATTGAAGTAGTTCATCATTTAAAGGTTATTATTATTTTTATAAATTATTAGTTATTTAAGGAACATACATACATACACTCATGCCTGTATCCCCAGTAGGCAGAGAGCAGGCAGGAACTATATACACTCACAGGCACAATTAACCGCCCACCTTGTATTTCTTTCAATTTTCAGTAGTTGGAAAATTTTGACCACATTTGATGGAAGTTATGTTAAAAGCAGCCATTAAGGATAAATAAAATCACAATAGTCTTTAAACAAAACCGTTTAATAAAAAAAAATATGCCAAAAATCGATTTTGCAAAAAATTTGCATGAAAATGTGATGACTTTAATTTTGAAAAAAAAAATCGTCCGCTTTCTTTTTATTTAAATTTTAATAATGAGAATTACTACCTCGGGCCCTGATGACTTCTTGTAGTCGGTTTGGCAATCCATCTACGAGGTCTTGAATATCCGACTGAGGGATATTATGCCACTCCTCTATCGCAGCCGTCTTGAGCTCTTGTAAGGTCGCAGGGGCTGATATTCTTGCTCGAATATGTCTTTTTAGGTTGTCCCAAATGTGCTCAATTGGGTTAAGATCGGGACTGCGTGACGGCCATGGCAAAACTTGAATCCCAACCTCATCGAGGTATTGAGTGACGGATCTTGCGGTATGGCATCGAGCATTGTCGTGCGTTAATTTAAAGTTTTCACCAATAAATGGTGCGAAAGGTATGACGTGGTCTTGTAAGACTTCCTCCACGTATCTTTGAGCAGTCACACTGCCTCTATCAAACACCACTAGATCGGTACGAGCCTCGTAAGAGATACCTCCCCAAACCATTATGGATCCTCCCTGATAACTCACGGTTTCGATTATTGCACATGGAGCAAACCGTTCATTTTGGCGCCTATAAACACGCTGACGTCCATCTGGACCCCTTAAGGCTATTCTGCTCTCATCTGAGAACAGTACGTTCTTCCATTGTTCCGTAGTCCAGTCAGCATATTCTCGTGCAAAGGCAAGTCTTGCTCTACGATGCTGTGCAAGCAGCTGTGGACCGCGAGCTGGACGAAAAGTTCTCAGATTCCTTTCAGCCACTCTTCTTCTTATCGTACGTTCACTTACAGTGACATTTCTCACCTCAAACAGACGTGTGCGCGCTTCAGTAGCGGTGCAAAAGCGATTTCTTAGCACGTTACTGACAACAAAGCGGTCATCCAGGGTTTTTAAGTGTTTAGTTTATTGCTAAAGTACCCACTTAACTAAAAACAAAACAGTAGATAAGCCACAGTTAACATAAACAAACAGGGTGACGAAAAATATAGGTGGGCGGTTAATTGTGCCTGTGAGTGTATATTGTTTGATAGATAACAGTTCTATTCCTTATTCATGCCACAGAAAGAAAAGTGGTTGGTCCTATTCTACTCCTCTGAAAACCACAGGGCTTGGAACATTTTACTTATAAATTTATTTATTTACATTCATTAGTCACCATTACTGATTAACTATCTGGTTAGCTGCCTGGGCTTACTTATTACTGTTCTAAAAGAGGGAGATGAAGAAAAATAAGATAAGTCCTCATCAGTTCATCTCACATACATTTTTGTGTTGTATAAAGACAAAACACAAATCTAGTCATTACAAGTTGAGTCATTAAATGCATCATTACTTGATTATTTTTCTATAAGCCTAAAAATCACAACCACCACTTGCAACATTATTTATTTACCTTATTTTCTGCCATGTTGGTAAACCAAGTTTAAAGTACTAAACTTAGGCAGCAAGTGTTTGTAGTTCAGTAATTTTTAACTGTTTTATTTAATATCATTCAACATATTGCAGTCCACTAGACATAGCCTTTTTTTTTACATGGGGAAACCCTTCTGCCCCTCATCCCACTGCGGTTTTCGGTGGAAATCGGAATCGGACCGACTAGAACCACACAGTGTGCCATACTGCGTCTGAAATAGGTGGAATCCAGGAACAGCTTTGGTAAGACATGTATCTCTGTTAGCGCGTATTGTCTGCAAAAGCGCGGGTACCACCGTCGTTTAACTCTCAGGCAATGTTCATGCAAACCAGGTAGTCGTCTCCTCGCTGTTGGCCACTATAGCGGATAGAGGGAAAAACCCGTCCCGGCCACCTAGTATGCGCGTCTCCTTCTGCGAGGTGACCTTCTCACAGAACATTGCGGCTGGTAGCGACAGATCCTCCATTTACTGTAGTGAGCCAAGCCAAGTGTACCCACAAGCGGTGCCATCCGCAAGCGCATGCTAAGCCGAGTCCTTACTGCAATCTCAGTGGGGGCAGGTGGGACTCAATTCCCTCCTAGCAATCGAGTGCAGGTACTTCTCGAAGTAGCCGTGCCTGGAAAGAACCTGTTTCAGTCGGAAAGAGAGGGTCCCATGCTGACGGTCTGCCTACTCGACGATGACCGGCTGGAGCGTCTCCACGGTGACAAAGCCAGCGCGTAGAGCGTCATGAAAGTCCTTCTCCCATTGGGGAGGGTGAAGGGGTCTGTCGGACTTTTACCGACTAAAAACCATTTATCTAGAATATAAATGAATATACTAAATATTGTTTATTAATCAATAAAATCATAATTAAGTATTTAACCAAAATAACAATAATTCATTTAATTTGACAATAGACCCTATTGTCAAATTAAATTAATTATTGGTCTTCTATACATTGCTATACTCTAGCACTTTTCATAACTCAACAACATAACCATACATCAGTGTACAATAAAAATTACATACTTATTGTATTAAATTAAATACCGTTTGTTAATATTTGTCATGTTTTCCACATTCCAGCCAACACGCAAAAGCTATGGCAAGGCCAAGAAAGTGACATTTCATCCATCTGATGGTAATTCACAAGAAGGTGCAACATGTCAGGATGACAACTCAAGTTTTGATGATGACCTTGCAGACCTAACATTTGAAGTACCTGACGTTCAGGAGAAGAAAAAAACTAAAAAGAGACCCAAAAAGCTGATGTCCAAGAAAGAGGTAAAGGAATGTTTTTTTTTTGACGAATTTTATTTATTTTTCTTTGGTGAAGGCTTGGTTATTGGGTAAGCTATAATAATAATAATAATATATAGGTATGTGCCCGACCCAGTTCTTGAAAATAGTTGTGCAACATTATATTGGGATCGATCTATCATCACTGACAGGACTATTGTTGCCAATAAACCTGATATAGTGGTGACAGACCGACTAGAGCGCCGAGCAATGATTGTTGACATTACCATTCTACATGACGACAACCTCATAAAGGCTGAAAAAGATAAACAAATAAAATATTTGGATTTAGCCCATGAGGTGGTCGACATGTGGGATGTGAGTTCTGCAATCATTGTGCCGATAGTCATATCAGCTCACAGGTTGATTGCCAAGAGCCTCAACCAACATCTGCAGAGGCTCACGTTACACAGCTGGGTTAAGGGCCTAATGCAGAAGGCAGTCCTTATTGATACTTCACGTATTGTGAGGAGGTTCCTGTCTCTGGAGCCTTAACCACCGGTAGCTTGGTCCCTGTACCCGATACCGGTGGGGCACTATATTTTATATTTTTAAATATATTTTGTTTTTATTTTATATTTAAAAATGTAATTTGTATTTTTATTAATGTGAATAAAAAGAATAATAATAATAATCTTGACACATCTCACACACGGCCGTCTGATCCCAAACTAAGCAGAGCTTGTACTATGGTAACCAGACAGCTGATAAACTTACTTATATACTTCTAAATACATACATATTATAGATAAATTACACCCAGACACAAAACAAATGATCACTCTCATCACACAAATATTTGTCCTGGGTGGGAATCGAACCCACGACCTCTGGCTTAGCAGTCAGGGTCACTAACCACTAGACCAACAGGCCAGTCATATATATATACATTGTTACGAGAGTGAGTTCAGGGATTGGAAGGAAACTAATATCTGTGACGAGAGTAGCAATTTATTTGCGTTTACAGTACAGTTTACAGTCTGAACGCGTAACATTGCACCGAACGCTTAGCACTGCACTAAACGCGTAGAACTGCATGAACCGCTTTTCTGTTCACTTCACTTTTCTACTTTTTAATTGTAATTTTTTGAATTTCGACTGTCATTTCTTTATTCTTTTCGATAGTCTTCCTAAAACCTTATTTATTTATATTCATTTTGCTTGATCTAGTTTCCATTGTGTTCGAATTTTCTAAAGAGACCACTCCACTTTCCTGATTTTTCTATAATACACCAAAATCACAAACAAAAAACCCTTAGAGGCCGCCAGGGCTTGAACTCACGGCATTCGACCCAGTACCGTGACTTGCCAGTTTTTCTTCGAAAAACTTTTATTCATTGTTAAACATAACAATGAATAAAAGTTAAGTTTTACTAAGTAGAAGTAAAAGTAAGTAAAAGTAGTAAATGACAACCTCCGTCCATAGACACATGCAACTCAAGAGTCTTAAGTGCGCTGCCCATTTTTGAGGGTGATGAGAGGTGGGGAATAGGGATACGGGTAGGGGAAAGAAGAGGGGGGAGACGAGGAGATGGGAAAGAGAAGAGGGGGAGTTGGGCCTCCGATAACTTCACAAATTTTAGGTAAAAGCAATGCAAGCATTGCTTCACAATCAGTTTTCTAGTAGGCCTTGGTGTAGCACTAGTCAAGGCGGCTAATTGGTGCCTAAACATGTTGCTAGTTGCTAATTGTATTGTACAAAGAATGATATATTTGTGACATTGATTTATATGCAGTGATTATTTTAACTCACACACTGAACGCACTTACTTTTACTATTGTTACGGAAGTGGGTACAGGGATTGGAAGGAAACTAATATATCACTGCCGAGAGTAACGATTTATTTGCGTTTCACAATATTCCGAACGCGTAACACTCACAGCACAGAACGAGTTGTACTGCACGAACCGCGTAGTACTGTTCCACACTGTCCCCGCGGACTACACTTAACTCAGTCCAACGGTAGCACTGCACCACTCACTAATACTAATCACTTTCACTTCACTTCACTGTACTTCACTATACTACTTTTTCACTTCTTCTTCTTATTCTTCACTTGAGAGCACTTTCCACTGAACTGCCCTGTAGGCTCGTCTGGAGCTCTTTATATACCCCTAATTTCGATCGTAATTTGTTGAATTTCGACCGTCATTTCGTTATTCTTTTCGATTGTCTTCTACAACTTAATTTATTTATTCATTTTGCTTCATCTAGTACTTTCCATTATATTCGAATTTTGTAAAGAATCATCTCCATTTACTAGAATTTTCTATAAAACACCGAAATCACAAACAAAAACCCATAGAGTCCGCCGGGCTTGAACTCACGGCATTCGACTCGCAGCCGTCGCCACTACCGCTCAGCTACCGTGACTTGTCAATCTTCATTTGAAAAACTTCTATGAATTGTTTGTCTGTGCGGTGACGTAGGCATGGCGTCACACTATGTTTGTAAATGTGTGGGCACCATGTATCTATCATAAAATTAATTTATCTATCATTGTTTCGCTTGAATTATTTTAACCAATTTTGTTATAGTAATTTTATTCTGGATGCATCATTTTCACACATAATTATATATAATGATTGTATTTAAACAAAACATTTTAAAAGAGTAATGGTGGTGTACAGTTTTATTTCAAGGTAAATGGAGATGTTCAAAAGAGCCTTTTGGGCCTATTATATCATATTCTACTGCAGCCAATGCTGATATTAGATGTGATATTTTGAATAAAATTGTCTGTAATGTTAATGTACAGTGTTAAATAATTGACAAAGTATTATTTGACATAAAATATTGTATTTATTTTAAGTAATGATTGCTGATACAAAATATATAATATTTTATTTACAAGATAATCTAACATATTGAAAAATAACCATCTTTCTGATTCTTCCATTTATTTCTGTTTGTTGCTTGTCTTGAACATACTTGTATTTGATTAAATGATTAATTAAAAGATATATTAAGATATGTTTCTTGAGAGCCTGTGTCGCATTTGAATTTCATAAATACTGAAAATACACTACAGAGTTGTCAAATTTTAAAATATTTTCTATTTGCAGGAAAAAGAGGCTGAAGAATGGGCAGCTGGCTTCAATTCAATGTGTGAAGAAGTAGAAGATTTCCCTCTGACGGTTGAGTGAAATTATAAAAATCATGACAAGAAACAGTCTACATTGCTTTAATCAGTAATTAAGTAAATTTAAAGAAAGTTTTTTGTTTAAAATACTCATAATTTGTTCAGTAACTTAGAACTGATGTTGTTTATGTAACATCAAGTTAATTAAAATCATGATGACATTAGAATTCATAAGCTATATTGTAAATAATCTGCATTTAATTTATCATTTATGTTAATATATATGATTTAAGTATTGATATGACTACAATAAGTACAGTTTTATTCAAGAGATTCTATATTAGTGGCCATGTGTGTTTGCCATTTAATTTTAAAAAGTATAACTTTATAATGTTCTTTTTTTAAGTGTAGGATAAGGTTTTATTGTGAATTATGTTGTTAATGAGTTAATATTATATCAAAATTTCGGGAATGGTGTACTGTGTTACATAATAATATGAGTGTTGTGTTTTTTAAAGCTACATATGAAGATGTCATAAAAGTTTTTGTAAATATTCATTGATAAAGCTTCACTTAAGCTGATTAAAGCTTGCTTAAAAGTAGCTCCTGCAGCAGACCGCCTAATTAGACCTTTTTAGTCCTGTTACAGACTGCCTAGTTATCCATAATAGACCACCCATTAGTCCCATGACAGATAGTACTCTAATTGACTTAGCAGTAATTCCCTGGGTAAACAGCATGCATTTTATCTTTGGTGGCCCAATTGCTGTTTATATCAAATCTTAATTTCCTTTGGTTGTTTATTTCTTTTCTACTAGGAATTTTTCGGCAACACGGAGCTTAAGAATAAGCCTTGGGGGCTGCAATTCTTGTCTTTTCTAATGTGGGACCAATAGCCATAGACCATAGCTAGTGATATATTTAGTGTAATTAAAGAAATAAGAAAGTTCTTCTCATACAACACATGATTTTATGATGACCAGTTGTTTGCCTTCGTTGTATTTCATAATAGTCAGTTAAGAGGTTTAATATTGTATAAGGTTACACACAGGCTTATATACTTTCACATTTTTAATATTATTTCGAATTGAGTTTGGAAAAATACCTAATTTTTGGTATAAAACGTTTGTAACGTAAATTGTCAAATCTCATTAATCATTACACATTTTATCCTGGTTAGTTTTACTAAATGTTTTAAGTTTTTCAAGTTCCGTAAGCATTAATTTTAAGTTACAATTTTTTACTTTTATCCTAAGAATAATAATTTTTAATTTATTTATTAATAAGCCAGTAAAAGCAAACAGTTTCATAATCTTTTAAGAACTCACATAAGTTAAAAATAATGGTACATTTTTCTACAATAGTGATTTTGTTTTTTTTTTTTACTTTATATTTCCTGAAGAGCATTGCTGGGTATAATGCCTATATCGGGATTTATATTGTAACTTGACGAAGGGCGCATCAATTTCAATAAAAAATATTTTAAATTAAATATATTGTAGTATTTGAATTAATCCTGAATTTTGAGTCTTTACTTATTTCCACTGGATGGAACTTCAGTTATGGTTTAAAAACTTTAAATTCAGTCGTCGGTCGCAATACAAGAGAGTAGGACTGTGAGACACTAATGTGGCAATAAAAATTTAAATGTCTCATATAAACGCGCTTTGCAAGTGTTTATTGTCACACATAGTGCATAAATACTGGGGCGTAGCTGCTAGAAATGACACCTAAGGCAAGCATCACACTTGCACCCAGATTTTTCTTGACATGTGCCGGTGTGTATGAACAGTATCATGTAAGATACTTAGTAACGAAATATTTTTGCTTTGGTAAGCTGTCATCGACAAGCATTATTAGTTTTCAGTGCCTGGGTGTCATAAATACAAATCTAATGTTGTGTTGTATATGATAGGGTAC
Source organism: Tyria jacobaeae (assembly GCA_947561695.1). NCBI lineage: Eukaryota > Metazoa > Arthropoda > Insecta > Lepidoptera > Erebidae > Tyria > Tyria jacobaeae. The sequence goes on along the minus strand of OX387225.1, from coordinate 12,463,292 downwards.
GATGGGGTTCGCGTATTCTTGTGGATAAAAAACCCTTATTAAAACTACTAAATATCTCTTTTGCAAGTACTGAAGTCTTGTAGAAACGTATGTAGTGAGCCGTGTCCGTGTTGCATACGTGTTCAGCGACGGCCGACCTGTCACTGTCCATGTTTTTCACACTACGTACATGTGTTCCTGAAGCCTGGTTGCGATGCTGCGTCGAGTCTCTCCTATGACACAAGTCACAGTTACACGGGAGCTAGTAGACGCGACGAATTGGGTATCTATTTTAATTATACTACAAAACAACAACGTAAACATACATATTTCTACAACCACCCTAGGTTTTTCCGCTGAACAAACAACCTTTCAATATACCATTCATAACTTAAATATTTGGTAGAAGAGACTCTTGACAACACCACCAATCACAGTTTCATCGAATCTCCTTTCTATTGCATGGAAATGTATGTATTACAAAAGTTTGGTTTGCCATTAGCCCTTCGAGCAAGAACATTTTTTTAATTATTAATAATAAGCTATTTTACCGACAAATGAAGTAAAGTAATCATTGATAGTACTTATTAAAAGTCCGTTGGAATAGCATTAATTTTAAGTTAAAGTTCGTTAGGACTTTCATTATTTATATTTATATCACAAGGGTGTGGAGGTCAACTACAGTTTTAATTAATATATGTATGTTTCTATCCTTAATAGATACAATAGGTCTTTCTAATTTTAAACCAAGAATTAATATATAATAATTTGGATACTTGTTATCTGATCCTCAACTCAAGCGAAACTTCAATCTCAGCTCATTATGTTGTGTGGAGCCTAAGAGAATAAAAATACTACGCCAGAACCTCCAAGTCATTAATATTACCAAGCGTGTTCCGTTGATTCTTCAGCTGTTAAAATTTTTATTAAAAGCTGATGAAGATGAAGTTCAGGATTGTGGGTTTGTGGGTTAAAATTTAAAACTTCTGTTATTTTTCAATTTATTTCTCATATACTGTTATACACCAACGATACAAAAAAAAAACTATTTATAATTCCTCTGATGTCAAGCAGTTGCAAAGTGATTTGACAGAATTGTAACCTGCAAAATAAATAAGCTTGATCTAAACGTCGCTAAATGATGCTTTCATTCACATTTCTTTTAAACGGCAAAAATCGACAATTGGGTCTGGGTACAAATTAAATAATGCATATATTAAGAAAGTGGATCACATTATGGATCTCGGTGTTGTTTTGGAATCGAAACTGTTGTTAGATATGCACGTCGATCACATCACAAATCAGGCGTTAGGAGCACTGGGTTTTGTAATAAGTATGACTATATGTTTCCGATTTCTGAAAACTGTAAAGGTTTTATACTAGGTAGGTGTTGAATCTGCAATAGAGGTGTTAAAAGAAAGTTTTATCATTTCTTGCCTTAAGAACAGAAACGAACTGTCAATAACATATGTTTTTTGATAAACATCGCCATTGGTACCATTGATTGTCCCTCTTTGGATTGTCCAGAACTACTGCGTCTAAAAACTAACTGATTCATTCAAAGTACAATCACTATGAATGAATCAGTTAGTTTTTAGATGCCGTCCTCTATTACTCGTTCCCTTTTGCTGCAATGAATTCTAGGCAGAACTCATATCTTTTACGCGCAGCTGGGAGTTACAATAAAATGTAATCAAAATTAAACTTGGATCTGTTTTGTACAAACTCAGCTGCGTTAAGAAACTTTTCGGTAAATATTTCTTTGGCAGTGACCGGTAGATATAGTGCACTAGCATGTTTTATGTTTATTTAGTTTTTTTTTTATTTACTTTTTACATACACTATACCAACTTTTTTGTATTTTACAACTTTTTAAATATTGGTGTCTTCTTGTCACCGAAACGTAGTAAGGCCACAATAGATTTACATCGCGTCCGCTTAATTCCGATAAAAACGTCCATGCAGGGCTTTGTTATGCCATATTTCCTTACGATCTGTACTATTAAGTTGTGCAGTTTTGCGTCAGTTCTCTTTCCCAAGATCAAGCGGAGTGAGTCGACTGCCACCACATCTCGGTGTAGACCAGAGAGAAAGTAATCTCTAAGATTGCATACCTCGCGATTATGGAGTGTCCTGGCATTTAAAAAACCACGACCCTACATTTCCGCGGGTTATATGTACAATCTCATCACTGATTAACGTGGATGGTGCAATCGATATGTGGTTAGCAGTCTTCGGAATCTTCTATCCAGTGCATTCGATTCTGTCCGAGGCCATCTAAATATGCGAAAGGAGTAAGTTAGAACTGGTATAACCCAATTGTTATAGGCCCTCCCCTTAATAAAAAAGACTTATGATATTTTTTTTCAGGGGGCTAAAGAAACGTTCCTGTAGCTCAATTGTCAATATTATTTTATATATTATTACTTATATATTATGTTATTTTCATAATAGTCCATCACCCTCAGGAGCCACGTTGCCACTTGATATAGAATAATTAAAGATATGAGTAAGGGCAGGAAGAATTTCATCTAGAAATGACAGGATCATATCATGACTGATATTGTAATTTCCAATTGCATGGTAATCAATATACATTATACTCTTCTTAACATCACAATCGGAGAAGTGACTAAAGAAAAAAGATACTCGAGAGGTGGAAGAGAGGAAAAATATTTTAATGTGTTTGATTTTATTGTCCCATCAAACTTGGACGAAGCAGAGAACTGTTAATTAAGAAGATCAATGTTTACGTCTTTGGGAATTGTATCTTGTCGAGATTTTTCAACTCCTAGTGATCTAATAAACTTACCATAGTTTAGCTCAGGTCCCATTTTCTACAGAGGAGTGAATATGTTGGTGTTGTGCACTCCTACACACCTTGTTGTAGTGATTTCTCAAGTCTTGTAGATCTTTTAAATGTCGACTTGACGGTTGATTTTTAGTGAGTAACATTTTAATTACAGTAGTGAACCAAGGTAACGGAAGGTGTTTTATTTTTATTGTGCGGATGGGGGCGTGTTTGTCGTAGAGATTGGTCAAACTTTCTGAAAATACGTTGATTTTTGTATCTACGCTATCTGTATTATTAAGAGGACCCCAATCTTTGTTGCCACTTGCCAGCATCACTGCGAAGGCTAACTAGGTTAGGTTTGCACGGGCTATTTCCGTGGACTTGCCAGGTCGAAGCGCGTATTTTGCGTTGGTGGGATATGGTAATGGTAATGGGCTCAGTTTCCGCATTTAGACTCATGTTCGGTCCATTATGCGTTCAGAAACGCAGAAGCCTCCTGGGGCGTTCACAAGCTTCTAGGAGCGTCCTTTTCTGCCCGTTGTGCACCACCACGCCCATCCAGTGACGGCCGTAAAAAATCTCTGGAATTGCTGCAACCTGTTTCTAACCGTGCAAAGCTCAGTTCTCTGCCATCAAGCAATAGCACCGTACGTGATTATTGGCCTTATTATCGCTTTATAAAGCCATAAAGTGATTTTCGGTGAGATACCCCAGGCTTTGCCGAGGAGCCGCTTGCATTGGTAGAAGATAATGCAGGCTTTATTAAGTTTTGCATCTAGGTGTCTATTCTATAGAAGTTTGCTGTCAAGTATGACTCCTAGACCTCTGTGGTAAGAACCAGACTAGTACCGAATAGTTTAGGCAGCCTTAGATCACCTAAACTACGTTTGTTTGTTAACATAATTAACTCCGTTTTTGTTGGGTTCACTGATAGATTGTGTTTTACGCATCACTGTTCGACGACCTTTAAAGCAGACCTCATTTGGTCACAAATTGTTCTTTCAAATGGGCCGCTAATAAGAATGGTCAGGTCGTCTGCATAGCCCACTGTGAAGAACTTGCGGTCGTTGAGTTGAGTTATCAGCTTATCCACCACGATGTTCCAGAGGAGAGGTGAGAGAACTCCGCCCTGTGGGCACCCTCTTGCCACTATTCCTCTTGTTGTGTTGTTAACAGTGAATTGTATAGCTCTGCCTCTAAGCATACTGTCGATCCACCCTGTAATAGTGGAGTCGACTCCGTGTCTAGACAGAGCCTGGCTTATGCTGTTGAAGTTTGTTTTATCGAAGGCACCTTCGATGTCGATGAAGGTTCCTAGAGTTGATTTTTTATATTTGAGTTTGCCCTGTAAGTATGAAGCTACACGATGCAGAGCGGATTCTGTTCATTTACCCATAAAGTAGGCGTGTTGGTGTGGGTTCAGGGGGTGCTTGTTTAGCGCCGTGCTCCTGATTTCTCTGTCTATTAGACTCTCTAGAACCTTTAGCATGAAGGATGTGAGGCTGATAGGTTTGAATGATTTAGGTTGTGTGTAGTCTCCTTTGCCGGGTTTGGGAAAGAATACTTGACTTCTCACCAATTCGTAGGTACGTAACGGTGTGCCACGCAGCTTCTGTAGATGGACCGTAGATGATCCACCAGTGCAGCGTCACACCATTTTAGCAGGCCTGGGAAAATACCGTCCAGTCCTGCAGCTTTGAATGGAAGGAAGCTGTTGATAGCCCACTTTAGTTTATCGTGGTTCACGATTCTGTGAGCGGTGGTCCAATCCGAATCGTCTTGTAGATATATCTCACCTTCCTCCCAAGTATCATTCTCATTTAGTATGCGACACCCCGGGAAATGAGTTGTCATTAACAGTTCCGAAGTCTCCGAATCTGTTTTGGTGAAGGTACCATCAGGTTTTTTTAGGAAGCCAAGGTCAAGCTTCCGCTCAGAGCACAGGATATTTTTAACTCTGCTAGCATGGTTGTTGGTGTCTATGTTAGTGCAGAAGCTTCGCCAGCAATCAGTTCTCCTGATTCTGATCCGCTTCTTGTATTTGTTTCGGGCCTGCCTGTAAGCATCCCAGTGCTGGTCTAGTCTTGAGTTTTTCGCTTTATTGAACAATTTTCTTACCTTGTGCCGCAATCTCTGCAGTTCTGGTGTCCACCATTGTTGCTCACCCCCTGGTGTGGTACTGGGTGATGAAAGTGGGCATGTCTGTTCAAAGCAGGTGATTAATGAGGTTACATGGTTGTCAATCTCCACTGTGGTCTCATGAGCATTTGGCGTACCTGCGTTTGTCAGCAACTCTGCTGTCAACGGCTTATACTGCGGGAGATCCATTTTGCAAGGATTTCGTCGGGGTTTAGGTGGTGTGAGTGTCATCTTAAGGTGGAATTTGATCCAGCGATGGTCCGAGCACGATGACTCATCTGAGACATGCCAGTCCGAGATGTATGATGACGCGTGCTCAGTAGCTAGAGTTAGATCGATTATTGTTTGGGCCCTTGATGTGACAAATGTGGGTTCTGAGCCCTTGTTGATAACGTTTAGTTTGGTTGAGAGTAATAAAGAAACAAAATCCTCAACACGGTGGTTGTTGGTTTTGCTGCCAAATAGGTCATGATGCGCGTTGGTTACGTTGGTGGAAAAAATAGGCTATTCGAGCCACCCTAACTCCCCAAAGAATCCCAGCAACCCTTTAATGTTACCGACGAGAGGAGACCTCGGAGAGTGACCGAAGGCTTACTAAACTCAACACAATGACAATTGCGCTGCAGAAGGATCTTAGATGCTAGATCTTTAGCATCTAAGATTTTAGGTGGTCGAATTTTATAAGATAAAAGATCATAGTTGGAGAATGTATCAACTGAATATTGACCATGTTTTTTAACATGTTCTAAGGAAGATACGGCGATAATATCAAGGAGAGAAGGTGTAGGTACAGTTTGGAGAATAATGAGTGGCATCAAGGAAGAAAGAAATGTTATTAGACTCCGTACGTACAACAACGTAACGTAACGACAACGTAACAGGGACGAGCGGGAGTATTTTTAACTATACATGTATTAAAGTATCTTGCAACGAAAGATGCAATACATTTGTTTTTTCGATTTAATTCTCAGAGTCGACGTCAGTAATTCACAAATTGTTGGCAGACAGATGATCAGCCTGTAGTGTTTGAGTTTCATGACACTACCAGACTTTTTCATACCTGTGGTCATAAAAGCGGGCAGCGAACCTGATTCTAAGCGCTGTAGCGTTTATTCTGAAATTGAGATGCCAACTGCACAATCTAAATTTATAATGGGTATTCATACTAGCTCCATAGACTCACATGAACGTTTAAATTCTCACATGCATTCACCCTCAGTGTGAGCAACAGGCTTCCACCAGGTACGTAGCACTTCAGCAAGTACCTAGGTTCTTCAGCATCTTGGAAGTGTGTGTCATTAAATTAGGTTGTTCCGCAGACAAGCTGGCTAAAGAGTGCCTTTACTCACTCGCTCACTCCTGTATCCACACCGGAACACAAAGCTTATGTCGAGGAGTAGTGTCAACTCCTGGGAATTATCACCAGCTACTGCAACCGGCGCACAATAAAGAATTGAATACTGATCACAATTGTTATTCGTCAAAAATAGTTTAATTTCCTGGATAATTTTTCTATAAACTGCCGATTTAAATAACGCCCAGACCACGTGCTGGGGTGCCACACCTGCACCCAGTCTAGTTACCCCTCTGCATGGTATAAACTAATAGATTATATTTTTTTTGTACTATTCATAAAGGTGTATTAATGCGACTTGCAGTTTAATGTCAAAACATGACGACCTAGTTCTGACTCCCGTATAGATGGCGCTTAGATTTTGTCACAAAAGCTATTTCAGTTTTCCTCTAAACAAAAATAAGTTAAAGTTACAATATTTATTATTTTGGATAATATCGTAGGGATCCATAATAATATTGTTATTATGTTTTGGTTTGGCTATGAGGCATACTCCTATGTACCAGCATAATGATAAAAAAACTACATTCTGGTTTTTATAAATTATAGACTTCCTTGAAAATATATTAATATATGTAATCGTTCTGGTATCTATTTATTTTAAACTTTCAATACTTTTAAAAAAGAAAATTTTTCTTTGAGCCTTATCCAAAGCAGTTAAGAGTTCCAAGAATCACTTGTTGTGTAATGTATTGTAATAATAATATATGGTATCCTGAAAGGTTTTAATCACAATTCTCCATCTTCTCTTCCTCTTTCATCTCATCTTAGCTATTTGAACAGGAGAGCTGTTCAAATGGCAGTATTATATATTATGCTCCATAACTTTTGTTATCTAGTTCTTATGCCACCTAGCAGATGGCACTACCAGTAACAAAGTTATAAGGGAGATGACAACATAGTCCTACCGCGAATACAAAATTTAATTAAGTAGTAAATAGAGGCTTATTCTTGATCTCACTCGTGTATAAATACACCTTACACTTAACTTCTTATCGTTTCGTCGTTTCGTTGACAAATTCAAATTTTTGTGGCCCAGAGCTTGGTGACCGACTTCCTGCATGCAGCTGCTAGAAGAATAGTACGCAAGCACGATGTCAGATGTCCTATCGTTTTTGAAGTACTGCACAAGCAGCTCAAATCGGTACAATTGACGGACCTACTGGTATAGTGGTTAGCGACCCTGACTGCAGAAAAGGAGGTCGTGGGTTTGATTCCCACACGGGACAAAATTTGTGTCATCCACAAATATTTGTCGCGAGTTTGGGTGTGTCTATGTATTTTTATATTAATCTACTTTTAGTTTTGGAAATAGGCAGGTAGGTATCTATTGATTTTTAATTGCACTGTGGTCAGAGGATTACGGTGACCAGCCATTGTCAGAAACAGGATTTCGATGATCAGCCTCTTTTTGCTGTCCTTTTACACAGTGTGGGTTATCCACACTGAGTGCGATCCACTTCTTCCATTACTAAGTATGATGAAGAAGACAGATTCAGGCAGTCCTTTGTGATCTTGTCAAAATAACAATCTACTTATCTAAGGTAGGTTGGTAAGAAATGTAACTAAATGTACTTTCACGATTAGTCATTAGTCTTCTTTGATGTGTTTATACAATATCAAACATTACCAGAAAACATAAATACAATTTAAAAATTAATCCATCCAACAACGTGAGTGTCCACTCAGCCCTAATGTGATGCCTGACGATATTAAAATGATTGCTCTTTGGCAAATATGGCGGCGAGCTGAATTATACACAGGAAGCAAATATTACCCTTGCAAACATAAGTCCCGGGAGAGCGAGCTAGTTCGCGCACTCAAAATTAAAAGCACACAATGAAAATACAGTACCGAGTGCCCTTACTCCGATACCAATGTCGCGAAAAGTAAGTGCCTACTCCAAGCATACCTCTTAAGTTAACACTACCCGTGGAGAGTCCGACGCATTGTTGTCAATGAAAACAGTTGCCTCCCAAGTGTTTTTTTGTTTATAGACTCTTCGATGTTGCCACTCGAAAATAAATAGCCGTGCGGTAACGAGCAATATGGGCCTAACAAGCTATAACGATGTTTTGTCTTTACAATCGATTCGCGATTGTTTGTTATTGTTCCATCTCGCCCCGGTAACAACTCAGTCTCGCATTTAATGGCCAGCAAATTGGAAAGCAACAAATTTATTAGGTTGTTAGTAGTAGTAATATACATAAAGCTAACTTTATTTACTATTACATTTTAACAATTTAAACTGTTGTAACTGATTTCCACTTGGCGACGTCTTCTTACTCATTTACCTATAATTGAACACCTAATAATATCCATTCTGAGAGTCGACCTAATAAATTAACAATTGGACTATTTCAGTCATTTAATTAAAGGGTGGCCGCGTTCTGCCAGGTTGGTAGGGTCGGGAATATTAACCGCAATTCTTGGTCAACATTCACAAAATTGACACGTCAAATATTTGTAACTTCGTCCTGGGACCACGTTAGACAGCAAACAGAATCGTGTCTGGTCCTCCCTTAATTTCCGATGTTTCTACACCATCGAGTTTCAGTTCGAATATGATTCTATATGTCGTGTTTTTACGGTTAATATTAGAGTGTCCCACGTTCGTCGAAATAGCCGCTTGTCAAAACAAAATGGCGCTGACTCTGTTTGAATTGGGTCGTATCAGTCGCAAACGGAGATTCATTTTGTCGCGTTGCTTAAGATCGTGGTAGAGTCTCCTACATATTGTCTCTGCACACATTGTGAGTGTGTGCCCGCGTGTTAGGCCTGCATTTAAAGCTAGCTACAAATTTGTTGTTTCAGTACAAATAGTACGATGATATTGTTTGCATTTAGACTTTGCGTTCGATCGAGGAGTTTGTTTGGCAGCATAGTGCGGACACTGTTATAAGTCAACACTCAATACACAACAGACAACACACGTAAATATTAATAATGTTCATGTGCTACTGTCCGCTTATGACGTTCGAAAGAAATTTCTTTACAATGATAGGTTTCAAACAAGAAGCTGCAAGCAGAAGCTTATTTGAACATTAATAAACTAAATGTATCTACTTAATAATAATTAGTCTTTAAATACCAATAAGTTCAATAGTGCCGACACTGTTATAAGTCAACACTTGTAAATTGATTGCTGTCCGCTTATGTCGTTCGTAAAATATTTTCTTTACAAAGGTAGGTATCAAGCAAGAAGCTGCAAGCAGGTCATTTGAACAGTAATAAACTAAATATATCTACTTCAAAATAATTGCTTTTTAAATACAAATAAGTTTCTTTGGTGTAATAATGTAAAAGCCGCCGCTTCACATTGTGTTTTGCTTCTTTAGACAAACATTTTCTGGTTGTTGCCAGTATAATTACCTCTTGGCAGGCAAATTGGTTTTCGTTGTAATAGAAACCTACTTGGTTTTTACTGTTTTATTTTTGTTATGTTTGCTTCAAATTTAAAAGGTTTCTTCAAGAAATGGAAACAGGTTATGTTATTTAAAGATTACTTACATGTCTTTGACAACTGTTTTTTCTATTTCAATCACTTGACCCATACCAGAAATCTATAAGATAGCTATCTTCTGTGAGGCACAGAAGATAGCTAGATATGCCTTATAAAAGTATAAGTAGTAGAAAGCGACCAAGGGATGTATACAATTATGCAGTGCCCGATTGACGGCAATAGGCCTGCCCCCTGTTACGTTAATGGTACCAGATTGTTACGTAAAACATACCGCTATGACTCTTAGGAACGGAGGACTAAGCATTAACACAGATTTTTAGCTTAGCTGGGGTTCAACAAGTATACTAGTAATCTGTGACCCACGTTGCTAGTATTTTTTGAAATATATCATAAACACTACAACACAAACACGCTGTCTTAAACAGATACTATCGATAGGGAATTTGTCCTTCCGATTTATTATGATTACTATAAATACTAGCGATAAGTTAATAATATAAAATTATGTATCTATACCATATTTTCGTAGGCCTATGACTGATTGTCTATGTTTTGTTATGAAAAATAAATCAACATAATCTTGGACATCATTATGAAGTCCTCAAATTCACCTATTATTATAAACCATCACAATGAAGTAAATACTAACTTTCAAAAGGCTGGCGTACTCAACAAATATTATATTGTAAACTTTACATTTGTATGGTAAATATTAAATAATATGTGTACTGGTAAATAATATTGTCGCTAGCCCGCGAGTGGAGTCTACCTGCCGCTCTCAGTGTTGCCATTATCATAAACCAAACACGTCAATATTTACCCATACAAACAAGGGCGTAATTTTTAAATAAATTGTGGCATTTCGCGAAATTGCTTCCGCAAATAGAATTGTGGACAAGAGCCCGCGCGAGTGTGTGTGGAACTTTTTTTCCGCTCGTTATTCGACCATGAGCTTTGTCGCTTTAATGGGATGTTCCACATGATTTTGAAAGCTGTAAAACATTATTAATTTTGTGTTGAGCTGTATAATAAATCAAAATTATATAAAGAGAGAATTAGTACCGTTGTCAAACATTTATATCCCTGTTTGTTGAAGAGAGAAGGCGCTACTAACATTTTTCTTCGTTTGTTGGCTCATTGTGTTTTATTAATACACTTTGTTTTTAATAATAACTTGACATACATGTTAATATTCCTCCTATTGAAATTTATTATTCTAGCGGTATATAAAAATAAAAATGAGTAATTAGATATTACGTAGCAGGCATCCCTTGATAGATTTTAGTTCTTGGCCTAGTGTAATGTGTTACATTAGAACATCGATAATTCACTTAATTTGGAACTAAAAACTTTCTAAAAATAAATTATATTATGTAGATCATTTAAAAAATTTCTGAACTCATTAAAGAGAAATAATGGATTAAATAAACATAATCTTTATAAAGCTGTTCGGTCGGCCATCTTGTGTCGGATTTCCCGCCATTATGACGGGGTTACCCACGCCGTTTGGTGCAAGAAAGATAATCCGTGGATTGGTCAGACGGAGTAGTGTGGGGAGACGAAAAATATCCAATTTCGTGCGGCCACTTACGTACCGGCCTTAAATTGAACATTATTCTTGAATATATAGGGTGAAATTTGAGATTCGAAGGTACAATGTTTTTATGATAGTTTTTACCAACGATAATAATTTTGACATGATATATAGGTTGGTCTATAACTAAAAACTTATACGCTAAAATATTTCAAATGAGCGTTAAAGTACGTGAGTCGGTTCCAGCAAATGGCCACTATTAGAAGGAGGTACATATTATAACCTAACTAAATATTTATATATACACCTACTTACATATAATAAAAATGTAACAGGTCGATGTCTGTACAAAATAAATATTAAAGAAAAACTAATTTTATTACTTTATTACAGCAACAAAAGCTAAAACACCAGTTTTTAGAGTTTTTGTCTGTCTGTATGTTTGTACACGCGTCACGCAAACATTAGTAAATAGAATCGAATGCAGATTTCACAAATGTGTTACTAGAGACCTCTGGTAACACATTTGTGAAATCTGCATTCAATTCAACATTAAAATAAATTAATTACAATTTTTTTTAATTACAAATGTAATAAATTTCACGCGTAAGAAGTAGCGGGCAAATTATATTTTTTTTAAAGACAACTTCCGAGCTTGGTTTCATTCCTGTGTCGCGGGGGACTTTACAAATATTCAAATTTCACAAAGTGCTGTCTCGTGCGGGGATCGAACCTATAACTCTCGGCGCGGCAGTGTAGTGGCGAGGTGACAACAACATTAGTTAGGAAAGTAATTAGAAGTAAAAGGGATAAAATTGAGTAGCCACGCTTAGCAGTTGCTCAACTAGGACTTCTTATCCTAGAAAGTTTAAAACGTCTTACTTTATATACATTTATATAATAAAATTTAACTAATCTCTTCTAAGAAAAAATGTGATTTAGTAACAGGAATTTTGTTCAATAGATTACGTAGGGGTCGCAAAGAGCAGATGCGTTCAAGTTTCTATATTTACTTAGGCTGCGTGGCCCGCTTTATCAGAGCGATGCATGTCTGGGGGCGCCGTTTGATCGTACGCCTCACGGAATAATTGAAAGCTTTAACGTATAAATAGATTGATAGTTTGTTATAAATAACAGCGTCCGAGGATTAAAGATTGCAGAAAAACGGCATCACTATTTGCAAGGCTAGTAGGTAGTTTTTAAGTGATTAAAAAAAGTTTCACAAACTGTCAAACGCGCCTTATGGTAAAGATGAACAAGAGATGAGATGAAGAGATGACAAGAAATATTTTATTGGGTAAATAGGTTCACATGATCTGGAGGATATTTGGAAACATAAATTATTATCAAACAAATGTATATTTCTTTTACAGGAACTATTAAATCAGTTGTCATCACTTCAACGGTTGTAGGAAAGCGTGATGAAATGCGCAACTTTAAATCACTATTTAAGCTAGAAATGTCATGAAAACCTTTCTATGTTTTGGTGCTTTCTTTTTCTGTTAAATATTAGTTATTGTTTATCAGAGAAAGACCACAATTCTTTCTATACGGCTAGTGGAAGAAACACCCTTAATTTAAGCTTTTTTTACATTTCCAAAATAAGGCATTTGATATGACTGCACCCTTACAAGCTATGCACAACAAACTTAGCAATAAGAATCTAAAATTCCGAAGCACAATTCCAATTTATTACTTTACTCAAGTGACTACTGAGCCTTTACACGATTTCATTAATTTACGAAACTTAAGTAAGTCGGGAGGCCTTAAGCGGCGAATCTACAATTTATGTAAAACGGGCCCGCCGATGTGCAAACATAATACGAATCCTGGTAGGTAATACTTGGTAACTGTTCGTACACTAAGTCGATTAAGTATGTAACTGCTTACTTAGTTGCTTCTGTGGGTGCGTCTGTTTGTGTGTTGTAGGGTTTTAGAGAGCTTATATAAGGAAGGTAAGATGTCAGGCAATAAAATCTACGTATGATGTATTTTTACAAGAATGCCGAAAAACGGAGTATAGTGTTTTTAAAGTTTTTTATTTATTTTTCCAATATTGCAAGAGGCCTGGATACATTTGAATATACATATGAAGTTTCGTTTACATCGTGAATGAGTGAGTGCACATGGCTATAAATTTAAAAAAAAAAAAACAATATGAGGATATAGTTTGTTGTAGAGTGGACCAGGTATTAACTCGTTTTTGCAGGTAATTTCATATACTCGCCACCGATTACACAGTAAACGGTTATCGATAACAAGAGACAGTATTTTACAATAATATAAGCAATATCACCGCAAACTACATACAGAACTTCACTAGTACACAGTTCAATGTTTTAATAGAAAATATTTAAAACCTACATCTTTCTGAAAGCAATTTTATTTAACTTATAAGGAATGGTAAAACGGTTAAAGGAATACACAGTTAATTATTTTGAATGAAATATCTTTATAGTACTAAAAATACAACATTTTACATTTACTAGTTACTTAAGAATGGACACGGTGAGAAATGAATACATTACAGGGAGACTGAAAGTATCACTAGTGTATGAAAGGTTAAGGAGCAAAAGATTATCCTGGTACGTACATGTGAGGCGAATGGATAAACAAAATGAGGTGAAGATATATTTTATGTATGGAAGTTGACAGATACAAGAGTAGGGGACGATTCACGAAGATGAGTGTGGCTTCCGGTATCGTCGTGGCTGGACGAAATACTCCTTGAGAAAGGTCTCCTGTCGAGCCCGAAACTAGTCGGGCATCCCTGAAATACACCAGTGAGTAAAACCGTATATTTAAATAAATATAGAGTCAATATATTACATTCTAAAAATCAGTGTTGTTTACTTAAGGATTACAGTTATTGCCAAATTGATGAAATCATGTACCCTTTTGGTTTTATTTATACAAATAAAATATGAAATCATTTTTAAACACATACACTCACGCCTGTATCCAAGTAAGGGTAGGCAGAGGCGTAATTACTGTTTACATTTTGCTAATTACAATGTAGTCCCATTTACGTAATAGGGGCAAGCCTATTGCCGTCTACTGGACATTTTTGAAAATTATATTGGAAAATTTGGTGTATATTGATAGAAAAGGGAGGATTTATACAAATGGATAAGGAAATATAAGCAATAGCTCAAGTAAGACAAGGTTGCTTACCTATAACTCGAGCTGGCCGGTGCCGGTAAGTCAGAGATCTCTTACTTTAGAGTGCATTTGTACTGATCTACAATGAATGTAGACAAAAAAAAAGAAAGTACAAAAAAAAGAAAACACATCTGTGTTTTCTTTTTTTTTAAGAAGATCGCAATAGGATTCATTCCCTTATAGCCGCGATTTTACAAACGGTCATATAACGGACACAAAAACACCCAGACTCCGAGTCTTATTACAATTTAAGGTATACACGAAGTTTTGTCCCGTGTGGGGATCGAACTAGGGTTATTAACATTTCTTCAGCCAAATATAGATATACACTTAAAAACAAAATAGTACTCGTATTTTATTGAAAATGCAAAAATTATTCCATGATGTATTTGTTACTTATATATTACTAACTAACAATAATAACTATATACATAAATATAGTTATTATTATTACTTAGCACTTCTTTTTTTCTTCATTTCTACTTTTTTTTTATTATTTAATTTAATAGTGTAATTACAGAGTAAAGTACATCCATTTTAATACTCAGATTTTCTTTTAAATTTAGATCTTCTGATATTGTCTCATAGTCATTAAATGAAACATGTTTATTTATTTTTTTGAATAACCAATTGCTTTCACTAAAATCAAACCATTTATTGAGATAGTCTAAACGTTTATTAATAAATAACAAATACTCTTTTGAATTTCATAACTTTCTGCTATTGATTTCGTTTCTAAAGATTGCAACAATTTCTTAACAAGACTTTTTGCCCAGACCTGCTACTAGATATTTTCGGGATCTTTAGTAATAAATTCATACAGTCTTTCCATATCAGTTTTATATTCTTACTTTTCTTTCTCTTTTCTGAGTTTTGTTTTTTGTATTTTTCGCTTTTTAATCGGCTTTAGAGGCGCACTTGAACTTGATGAAAATATAGTATTTTTGCTTACTAGGTATTTTTTTCAACAATATATAGTACTCAGACCCGAAATACAGTACAATACTATATATTACAGTACGGTTGGCAACCCTGGATCGAAACCACAACACTAGGCGAGGTGACCACTGAAACCACTGCGCTATACGTGCACTAATTAACTTAACGTTATTTTATATATAATCATAAGTTCTTTAAATAGTTTTTTGTTTCTATGCGGATATAGTACGGGTAAACGATTGTAAAGTAATGCACGATTTATACATAAAATACATTTGAATTAATTTTCGTTTTAATTTTGACATAGATTGTGCCTTGTCGTCTAGTCGTATAGACAATCGTATTAAACACTTGTAGTACACAATATAAGATTTGATCAAGGATACGGTGAAACTAAGATATGATTTAGAAATGTACAGAGAAGTATTTGGCTGACAAAAATTTTTGTAAACTAGCTGGTCCTGCTTTACATAAGAAATTTCACTGGTGTATTCGTATTTTATTTTATACTCTTGGTTTTATTATTTGACATGTAAGCAGTTGTTGATGTTTTCAATTATTATTACTGACATATATACTATTTATACGATATGGACATGAGTAATTTACATTGTAGGTATTTTATGAACAATAGAAATGATTGAGGTATAAATTATTTAGTTAGCCAATTATTTTGGTTTATCTTTTGTGTCTTCTGGCAGTTCTGAGTATGTCATGATCGCTTAGAAGTCCTGCCATTGGTGGCGTATGTGGCGGGTCGTTCGGCTCCCTTTGATATGGTCGGGATGGATGATAGCTGGCACATGCGCCATGCTCGTGAACGGGTGTCGTTGATCGAAGCAAGTCATCTCCGGACTGCTATTACTTAACATAGATTAGTAATTAACATAAAAGTTATTTTAGAATGATGCATTGTATTGTCCTTACATATCTTATTTTATTTATGTGCTCTTATGAACTGTTACAAAAAACTTATGTAAAATATTTGAAAAAGAGGGTCCTTGGAGTTTCTTGCTTGTTCTTCTCCGTAGGATCTTCGTATTGGAACAGGCAACTAGCTGCATGACTGTCTTACTCTGACCGACTTCCTTTCATCACATTTCAAAAATATCTATGATTGGTGTAGTTGAAATAAACGATTTTAATTTTAATTTTCATTTTGTAAAAGACGTGGCATTGATCCAAGACGGAAGGCAATTATTACATCAGTAGTTTATTCTGTTTATACATACTTCGTGTCGGGGTCTCAATCTGCGTGATTAGATCGAGAGCGTCACTAAGGCGGCCTCGCGGAAGCTCGGTGTATTGAACAAGGTGAGACGGTTCTTCTCGCCCGAGCATATATGTCTTTTATACAAGATCCAGGTTCGCTCCTGCGTGGAGTACTGATCTCATCTTTGGGACGGCTATGCGCAGTATTTGCTTGACCCTCTCGATCGGTTGCAGTGACGCGCAGTCCTCATTATAGACTGTCCTGACCCAATCTCTTGAGCCTCTGCAGTTGCAAAGAGATGTCGCCTCTATGGCAGTTCTTCGCCTACATCACGGAGATTGTTCTGACGAGCTCTTCTAATTAGTCCCACCTTCTCCCTTCCTCTACAGGACTATACGTGATGGCCTGAGGAGTCACCGTTTGAGAGTCGAAAATATGCGATCCAGAATCAAACGGTTTGGCCCTTCTTTCCTGTACCGATCGGTGAAAGCGCATGTGTTTCCTGCCTACTTTGATCCCGGGTCTTTTAAGCGGGGCGTGAAAAAGCATCTCACCAGGCCGCCATAGTGTGGGTCACCATACTACATTGACTAGACATGCAATGAGGATGGTGACCACTACTCTTGGACTCAACTTATTGCTTTCCATCAGGTATAGTGGAGTCACTATGGTAAGCCTACCATAGTGACTTCACTTTACCTGATGATTCACATAAATAAAATAGTAACCTATCTACCCATGCAGGAATGATGGGAGGTAATGAATTTTGAGCTAAATCTGATATGCGAATTTTACTTACTTATTTTTTGTTTTAAACCCTATAGTGTAATTTATGTTCTAAGCATTAAGTGAACAAAAAAAAATTGCATGTTGTTAAACGATAAAATATACGTATCTGACACTTAACTGAACTGAAACAATAGATTATTTTTATTGTGCCTACATTTTAAGCAAAAGTATTATATTCTATTCTTTTGTAATATACTCTTATATACAACGTAACTGTATAAAACCTAGACAAACTACATAGGTGGATCACAGGGCCTTGTCGATCTGTCCGAAGCACAGCGTGTCACACATACTAATCTTTGGTGTAGAATCACCGTCAGCTAAATTACACCATCGTATTAATTCCGTGACGTTCCCACCGGCCATAAATAAAGGCCTCGCTTGTACAAACACACGGAAAGTGTGCAAACAACATAAAATACGGAATGATTGCAATTAAAAACGCATTGCGAGGTCACGTGACCTGCGCCGCCATTTTGCCGACACCGAATGCTTGCGGCGCCATGAGCGTTAATTATGAATTAGGTACGGTAATATTGATAGTGGACTAAATTTGTTAGTAATATATAATATCGTACAATTATTTGTGGCGTTATTGGAGTGTAATCTGGGCTTAAGACAAACTATGAACCAAGAGGTGTTACGGTTGTTGTTAATTCAATTCTGTGGTATGGTGGAGGCTTAAGTTTGTTAGGTTGTAGACGTTTATAATTTCCTTCTTATATTAAAAAAAAAAATCATTTTTGACTATCAAGTCCTTTTCGCGGTGCCGTATTGCCACTGAGGTTTATTAAATATGCTATTTTTTTTGCTCAAAACAGATATTAGAGTTGATAAAATTATTAAGCAGATTTGAGGAATTTTTCGGTATGTGAATCAAACCTGAGATGTTTATTTAAAGGATATCAGCAGTAAACCAATCATAATTAGTGTTTAATTTATTTGCCTAGAAAAATTAAGATAATGGTGAAATTATGCTCAATTAAAGACAAAAATTTAGAATATTTGTTTTTACCCTATACTTATTGTTACTTAATATACAAAATTATTACCAAAATACACTAAGTACCTACTATACCAATAACGATAACATATTCATAACATTATCAGAAATGTATTTGTTTTTTCTGCACGCTATCCTTTACAACATTATAAATCCACAACTAAAGCGAAAACCTCCTTCCTTATTAATATAAAACCTTGCAAAATAAAAATAGCTACTAATCAAAAGCGGGAAATAAGACGGGATATATGGGGTTTGCCTGCTAGCACTGTTTGTCGACGAACTGGCGATTAAAGTAAATAAAGATGGAGTGCATCCGAATGCAGGTCGATATCGGCTAGTCGAGAACGAAACAAAGATATTATAAATCCTAGATGGACAACGATACACCAACGTTGTTGGTTACATTTTATAGAAAAATATATATGCCAGTCCTTTTTTAGTGTATGTATTATCTGAGTACGAAGAATTTGAGATTTTGTAAGTATTGAAATGCTTTTCCAATCTCTAAGATACCTTCAAATTTTCTTTAATATAAATGGAAGTGCCTGCTTTTAAAGGGGGATTAGGGATGGGGTATGCAGGGAGAAAAAAAGAAGAGAGGGGGGATGAGGGGAGAGAAAAGAGGAGATGGAGAGTTGGGCCGCCGGAACCCTCACTAATATGGGGGAAATGCAACGCAAGCGTTGCTTCACAACCGGTTTTCTGTGAGCCTGTCTTATCGCACCGGTCGAGCCAGCCTATTCATGGCTCTGCCTATGCCTTTGGGAATACAGGCGTGAGTGTATTTATGAATGTATGTATGGTTTTATAACTGCTTTATTTTTCATCCTTTACATGTATGATTTTGCATAATTTGAATAGATACTTGGTCATCAAAAGGAGTTTCTCAATTCTGTTAAATACATTTTTATTAATACTACGCTAAATTTACAACTTTTTTAATAAACTTACATACTTCGCTTAGAGAGCGCTGCGGATAATTATTGTTGCTTTTTTAATATTATTGCTAAATATTTTAAAGTTCTATAGCAGAATAGGTACATAAAGTAATGAAATTAAACGTGATTCATAAACTTCTGCTGAACACAAAATAAAAAAAAACAGTTTTTTTTTAATGTAAGCACGGTGTAAGGACATGTAAGCGTTTATATTCAACATTCCTTCAAAGTACGGTAAAAAATCATATATTTGTGTTCGGATCCCCCCTGGATTTGTAATAAGTATTTTTTATTTATGGGTGTTCTCATTGCCCGCGGTGCTAATATCGGGTAAGATCACGGATCATCCGAAGTTTAGGGAGCGCCGCCGGGGGGCTATACAAGCGATTTTATGCACCACATCGCTTATACGACTTTTATTGGTTAACGCCCTAATAAACAGACAGATTGTTTCTTTTCATATTATAATGACTTACTAGTACTAGTTTGGAGGCCAGTAGGTACTGCTGATACAAAGACAAGATTACTGTGCATTTTTTTATTTTTTTTTTAATCATGAAAGTTAGTCTTTATCGGCCAAGCGTCTCAAACTCCATTTTTTGCATACAAAGCCTTTGTCCCACTTACGTAATAAATCGTTGTAGACAACCATCAATAAAACACTTACGAACGCCTTCCTTTTTTAGGTTGGTTACAATGCTAAGCATAGTTCTATTTTTTTTTATACTTATCATTTTCTTAGAAATTCTTGCGTGAGTCCCTGTATGGAAATATTTTAAGATACAGCGAGCATGTTTGTTTAGAGCGATAAGCGTTATAGCGGATGCCGGGGTGTTTACTCTCTATATACATATATTATATACATACATACCTTCATGTACTTACACAGATATCCATTGCTAAGGTTAATGAAATCTGTTTATATGATTTCTTACTTTTTATTATATATAATTTAATAGTAAGAAATCATATAATCAGATTTCAACAACATTAATCTTTGAACTCACTTGAATTCACATAACTGCCGTTTCTTGTGATGCCTATTTTATTCATCGGGCAATTTTATACACAGACATTTAGTTCAGTGAATAATTTTAACATAATTTTCTTTAAAAAAAACTGTTATGTCTTAGTCTTACTGCGTCATAAAACATGAATTATTAATGTCTATATGTTCGTAAGCACACACTAAGTGCTACTGATGGCTTCTACTTGTTTCCACATTTTGAGGCGTGGTTTAAAGTAAATTTACTAACTCTGCTCGGACTTCACGGTACCAGCCGGTTCAAGTTATAGGTTTACGGCCCTGACTTGCTTGAGCTATTACACCTGTATAGGCAATATACCTTGGAAAGGTATATTGCTCCCCTCCTCCCCTTTTATATCTTCCCTTTCCCTTTCAACATAGCCTAAATCATCCCATTTAATTGCCGACGCTCGGCTGTAATTACGCCTCTGACTACCCCTTAGGGGATACAGGCATGAGTGTATAGTAGACATTTGGCTTTCCATATTTGCCGAAAGACCGATAAAAACGATCGAAACGGGTCCAGGAGTGGCGTACGCAAATGGATGAAAAGAAGGTAGAGTGCCTCCAGGTTGATGGACAGATGACCTGAAGGTAGCTTCGATAGACAGTGCTACGGCGCACATTTGTAGAGGTCCATGCCCAGTAATGGACTGCGGTATGCTCAAGCCTGGAATTCACTATCAGTACGTGTTTCCTTCCCACTTTGATCCCGAGTCTTTTAAAGGGGGCGTGAATGCCACCATGATGCATTGACTAGTTTTGCAATCAGGTTGGTGACCACTCTTAGACTTCACTTATTGCTTTCCATCAGGCAGATTGGAGTCATTATGGTGGGTTTATATATACATATATATAAAAAAACTATATGTATTTTAATTCAACCTTTGATAGAAAAATATGAGTCACAGATTTTCATACGAAACACATTTCGAGTACACGAACCCAACTTGTTCTGTTCGACCAAATAAAATGAAATCCATTCGTATAAGCATGATCCGTTTCCTTACATTGCTTCCTTCATTCGCTTTCAATAAAATTTCATATACTAATTCATAAAGTGCTCGGTCGCAGACAACGCCCCTGGAACGGGATTGGTACTAAATTGTCGTTGCCAGAATGTGGGTTTTTAATCACCTTTGTTTTTCTGCTCCGCTATCCGAGATACAGACATGAGATTCTAAGACATCGAGAATAAAGGCCTCCTTAACGGTTAAATATTGGCATTGGTAACACAACTGTATATTATCTTTTCTCTCTGCAAGTTTTAGCTACTCTATTTCAGTTCTAGCCTACCACTATAGACAGTCTTGTTTGCTACCCTAGTATTCGATTAACATATCTACTCTGATCAATAGATTAAGCGTAAAATATTACGCTAGATAAATTGCCAATTGAGAGTAGGTCCCAAACTCAATAAGTTGTCAATTTTTCAGGTTGTGTTAAAAGACGAGTTGATCGGCCGCAGCCCGAACAGACAAGCCTGTGTAAATATACAGGGAATTAGTCCAAATTATGTGCGCCTAGCCCCCAACCCCCCTCTCGAGATTTCTCCCTCACACCCGCTCACACCCTCTACCGAATCAATATTTGTTGTCCGTACTCTTCTGCCTTAATACACGCACAATGCTCACAGAAACTATTACAAAGCAATTTGAACTGTAACGTCTTTAAATAAACTACTAATTTGCTATCTCACAGGGTGTGTACTTAAGTCTTGTTAGATCTAGAGATGGTGGACTCATCCCCAGATTGTTGCTTTCTCTCTAAACGCATTGCGGTCTCTTTCTAACGCAGTTTTCCGCGAGATGCGTAGAGCATCGGTATGTGTGTATTTGGTTGTACAAATCATACATAATGTACAATTTTCTTATCGGAAAAATGAACCATGGTAAAGCCCTTTTGCGGTCCTATGTTAACTCTAGAAAACCTTAGTGTGGTCAGAAACGTTTAAAGTGTTATGTAGCTATTCTCTGTTATTATCTTCTTTAAAATATGTGTTTTTAGTGCCTGTACAAACTTGAGATGATTTAATAAGAATACTAATAAACGGTTCTGTTAATATCCACAATGACATGAAAAGTCACGTAATTCCATTGACCGTAGGGAAACAGAGTGAGTTTGGTACGACACACTAAAATGTAGATGGTTCGATGTGACTCTTTTTAAAATATTTACAAGAAATGTGATAGGTTATCAAGTAAATTACGAATCGCACATATTTTTTAGTTATTAATAAAATGTGGTTCCTCCAAACGTACAGTAAACACAAAAATGGCCCCTAAAAACCTTATTTTGTGTAAGTTACACACCAATTAATATAAAAACTCGCATCTCGACTCTTGTTGAATATTCATAAAGACCTGTTAATTGCACAAGTCGGCAAATACGAGAGAGAGCGACTCCACGGTTCCTAGTAAGGCATACCCTCCTCCCGCACTCCTCTGTCCCTCTCTGCGTCCTCCCCCCATCGCAAAAGACCAACCCAACGCACACACTTTTACAGTCACCCACACACGGGAAATGAGCGCGCGCAACCGGGAAAACTACAGCCTTTTACGTACGTATTGTGTACAAGAACGTGGTCATAGTATATGATAAAATACTATGATTATATTCAGTTATATACAAAGTGGCAATTATTGTTGACGCAATGAAAAACAGAAAAATGGCATTGGTCTCAGGATACTTGTTCACGTCTTGCATATATGTATTTCATATTTTTTTGTTTAATTTTTTAAGAGAGTTTTATGAGAATTTGAATTGTACATTAAACCATAGAGGCAAAAGAAACAACAAGAAAAACAATCAAATAATATTAATAAGACAATCAAATTACCGAATTAAAAGCTAACTCAGGCTTCAATTTAAGGTATAAATTATCAGACCAGATTTAGACCGATCTTCACGCTATGGCACTTAATGCGACGCTATGAATGTTCTAACCCTTTCTCATTCTCTTACATTGTTTATTCTTCTTAAATAGATCACAGAATAATTCGAATATATTGTAGAATATGTAATTACATACAAATAAAGTGCTGAAGAACACTTTATTTTATGCTACTATCTACTAGGCACATAGCAAATTCATAAATAAGAAAAAGCGCCTATTTGTCTAATATCGCTACATTTACTGTGCAGAAAACGCGTGTTGGGTGTGTGCGCATCTATTTACGCGACGAGTAAATATGTACCCGCGCCGTTTGTAGAGGCTGCATTAATAATTCAATTGGTTGGTTCGCCCAGGTAGCGTTTAAACGATTTTTAACTTGCCGCCAAACGGATTAATCGAAGCCCCGATCGGAAGACGGAAGAAACCCTCGATGTTCGTTGTTTGAATTTTATTAAATTGACTCAAATACTTTTTAATTACGGTAATTTGATTGTTTTTTTTCTCTTGAACTTTGGATTATAGGCTTTTTGGAGATTAGCTATTCGATTTTTAAACTAAAGATCGTGTACTGTTTGAAAAGAGGTTACCTATACTTTGTATTTTTTTAATGCTTAATAAAACTACAGAGTAACGTAACTTAAGAAAAGGAAATAAATAGACGAACGAATATAACTGTATTGAAATCGGGGACTAAAAATGTTTTATGTGTAGTCCAAATGTTTGTCCCAAATATGAAAACCATCAAGTGTATAAAATAGTAAAGAGTTAATAGAGTTGATTGGGGTCGTGTCGAACAAACAGACGGACAAACGCGGTCCGCGGCTTGATTTCTTTGCCAAACACTAATATTTGAAAACCACGCTCGACGCGATTACACTACGATCTTCAGCCGGGAGTACGCATGTGCAGTCCCATGGGGTGTGATGGTATATACCCGCATAAGAATGATTTAAAGTATATATTGGTGTAGTAAGTTGTTCACGAATTAGCATTTCTTGGACTCCTCTTTAAGAATCGATGTTTTGGAGTTAATTGTTATCAATTTATAGATTTATTAAGAATGCATAAAACAAATTTGTCTATTCACAAAATGTTTGCCAACAAAAGACTTTTTTTTTAATGGAAACCCCCACGAGTCGACATACCACCTTATTTGGGCCGGTAAGGTGGTATGTCGGACTCGAATCCACTAAAACCCCACAGTGTTTTGTCATTGCGTCTTTTGACCGGGGCCTCAGGTATATCCTAGAAAGGAAAACCATGTGACCATGTTAGTCTTGGACGCCTATTGAGCAAGACCCCAACATGGTGACTAACAAAAGGCCCAGGTATCTATCATATTATTTTAGTTTTTCTTGCTTAAAAAAAAAGTAGTTGAAAATAATATTTTTAGTCTTCAGTTAATATTCATTCACGGGCACCTGTAACGCCATATGGGTAGACAGAGGTGTATTACACACCTACATTTAGCCAATTGGAATTTATCTCATTATCGTATTAGGGGTGCCGGCCTATTGCCGTCTACGGGGCACTGCATGACTGTATACATACTGTCTGGTAGATAACAGTCCGACCCCTTAATCACTTTCTACGACGTCCACGAGTAGAGATGTGGTGGTTTTATTCTACTCCTCGGTCAACCGCCCAGCTGTGAACCACGTGGCTGGTAATAATCCGTGTCCAAATTATGACCTACATTTTGAGAAAAGTAACAGTCAATGCCTAATAAAACAACGAACGGTCTTCATGAAATACTTGTTTTAGAAATTGAAAATTGAATAAATAAAAAAGTAATAGAATGTCTTAGTTAACAATTGGGTAGATGGCTCGAAGCTCTCGACGACAACCACTTCGAGGTATTGATTACGCTTTCCAATTCACCTGTATTACCCATATAACTTTCTTTTGTTTGCCTTCATTTCTTACGTTTCCCTTTCAATATACTCCTAATTTCACATATTTAATTCCTAAAAGTTTGCCTGGTTACCATAGTACAAGCTCTGCTTATTTATATAATAGGCGTGTAAGATGTGTCAAGTGATTGTTATTATTATTATTAGTTTATTTTAAAAAAGTCGCAATTCTGGGACAGGTGATACCGACGGTACAGTCATACAGCCTCCATACATCGAGATTTGTACTTACGTTGCGTCCCTTGCGTTGTAAAGGAGATAAGAGTTTAATTATTATTATTTTTTTATATGAGCATACCATAGTGACTCCACTTTGGCTGATGGAAAGCATGGAAGGAAACACGTGCGCTGTTAGTGAATTCCAGGCTTTCACCGATCGGCACAGGAAAGAAGAGCCAAACCTTTTAATTCTGGATCGTATATTTTCGACTCTCAAACGGTGACTCCTCAGGCCAACACGTGTAGTAGTATAGAGGAAAGGAGAAGGTGGGATCAATTGGAAGAGCTTTTCAGAACACTCTCCGTGATGTAGGCGATAGAGGACTGCCATAGAGGCGACATTTCTTCGCAACTGCAGAGGCTGATGATACAATCTCAGGTTCAATCAAAGGTAATCTCAGAACAGTCGATAATGCGGCCTGCTCGCCGCTGAAACCGATCGAGAGCGTCAAGAAAATACTGCGCATAGCGTCCCAAACATGAGAGCAGTAGTCCACGCAGGTAATGTTGGTCTACAGAGAAGTTTAAGATCATTTCCTTACAGTGACTAAAAACGTTTCGACAGACCAGTTGGTCTAGTGGTTATTTATTTTGCCTGCTGAGTCGTGAGTACGATTACTACACGGGTCAAACAATTTTATGGCCTAATTTTTCAAAGGTTTTATATATACGATTTTAAATCAATAGGTACATACATATATTTAAATCAATAGGTAATACCATTCACATGTAAGGTATGTATGCAAATAGAAGTTATGTACATTTAATTACAATATTTCATCCGCATGTACTGTACATACATATTTAATGACATATGTGCAAACAATGTCTGTTGTAATTAAAACTATTGTGTGGCAGATGAATTTTTGTTGTTTTATTTTGTAATGAAAGGGAATTAATACTTGTTTTCTTATATTAAAAAGTTTGGATAAGAGACATACGGCCTGTCAAATGTGTAACACATTATTATAAAATCCTTGATAACCTAATAAGGAAGGTAAGGATGGGAGGCAAGGTCATTATGGGCTCATTATTTAAGACAGTTTTTCTGTTTTAAAGAAATGATATTAACTACCAGTTTGATAGATTTCCATTATAAATATTGTTGGAAAAATTTCTTTACTTTTTACAAATGAGGTGGATAAATCAAGCACACTTTTAGTATATAATTTTGATTCAGAGACTTAATTATATTAGCAATAGCTTAATTTTAGGAGGAAATTCTTTCCAAATCATGAACCTCCGATTCGCTCCGAGATACAGTACTATAACCTTCAAGTTACAGTAATTCCTTAAAAGAACTTTCAGTTACAATCTGTTTGAAAACAGTGTACTAGCATGACGCAGTGTCCTGTATAAGTCGTATGTGCACGGAATAGTTACAGTTGGAGTTGAGCGCCCCCTGTATCTTTGTTGAAATATTTGCAGTGTAAGCGGTGACTCTGTGTTAGGGGGTGTTCACACATGTGGTGGAAGTTCCTTCAGTCTGTGTATGTTGAGAGCTTATTTATTTTTGATTCTTTCATTCAAGACTTTTTGAGTATTATTTTATTCTACATTGGGGATTCTCTCGCCTTAATGTAGATTAATAAATAATCAAGTCAAACATTCATCGGGAACAGTTTTTTTTATGAAAGGCACTATATGTCCGTTTTTATAATACTGACAACGTGTGTCATGTTGATCCTTTGTTGTAGTCTAAGAAAGTGCTATTTATAACTAACGTCAAAGGAACATTCTACTAAAATCAATATTTTCTATTAATATATTTCAGTGTGATTCAAATAAGGGTTAGCAAGTCGACTTTTGAAGTAGGTATATAATTAATTTTAATGTACAAATCTTTATGTACTACTAGAAATAATTCTTGTGGCTTGGCTTTACAAACATTCAATCAACGGACACAAAGACCACCCAGACTCGGGACACCAATTTGTAGATCACACAATTTTTTATCAAGTGAGGGAATCGAATTCACGACCTCCGGTTCAGTAGTCAGAGTCACTAACCACTAGACCAACAGGCCTGTCAGGTTGTGGTGGTGTGGTAGATCTCATAGATATCATCGTATTGGTAGGCTCTAAACGAAGCCACTAGTGTTAGAGATATTGAGACCTTGAAATTTATTGTTTCCTTTGTAGCAGATATCTAATCAATGTTATACTGTGTTGTTTAAAAACCATAACAGTGAAGGACAAAATTACAACTTAACAATTCTAGATGTGCTAAATAGAAGACTAACAAGTGTTTAATAAAAACCGACTGACTCGACATTCCTGGTAGGTACTGTAAAATAAATGTTAAATAAATAAAACAACTATTATTTAATAAGGATTTCATGATTGACATGATTAAAACTTAATTTTGACTGTTCCTGATGTTTAACTTACCTAAAAAAACAGCTGTATATTGTTACTTCTATAGATATATAGATATGTACATTTTTTTCATTTACTGAGTGTACGAGTGTGTGTTCCGTGAGGCGTGAACTCTCCTTTATTCATACGTACCGATGTTAGGTGCCGGTTGATTGTTGGCACAGCAAATTTGTTCTCTGTCTCACCCCGCGCCGGGATTAGCCTGTTTTTCTACTAAACACAACAGTTTTATCTTGTTGAATGTTAATTGTATCTATTTGCGAAGCAAAAGTGACGCACAATGCACTTCTGATGCGTAATTCCTTAACATTAAAATGTCTTGTATTTGTTTTCAGAGATTACCTTCACTAATATTATGCGAAAGTAGTTAGATAGACGTCTGTTAGGTTACAAATGATTGACCGATTTTTATTAAATTTGGTATGTGGATACTATGAATCCTGGGGAACGACATGGCTACTTTTTATCGACATATATGAGTGACACCACCGGCGTAAGCTAGTGTAGTCATAAATTCTGAGTTTATATTACAGTGTTGTAATAGGTACATTCAATGTGATACTTATTGATTTTGTTGTTTTAGTTGCTTGCAGAATGAGTTTGATTCTTTGACGAGACATACCAACTAAATAAAGTACTCTTCAAAATATTGGTCTGACAACTGCAGAATAGCTATTTCTGGTAGTATGTGTGGTAAAGTAATTAATACATTAATTCAAGATGATTTAGCTGGGTCTCACTTTCTTAGATTGTCCAGTACTAGTTGTTTATTTTCTTTTTCATGTTATAAGAATTGGAATCCTAACTTTAATGCCTAATTTTTAACTGTCATTATTATTATTTGTATATTTTTCAATCTTTATGGCCGTTTTTAATAGATTAGGAATCAGTCAAGATTAATTTAGTGCACAAATACCAAAGGCAA
Source organism: Tyria jacobaeae (assembly GCA_947561695.1). Taxonomy (NCBI): domain Eukaryota; kingdom Metazoa; phylum Arthropoda; class Insecta; order Lepidoptera; family Erebidae; genus Tyria; species Tyria jacobaeae. The sequence goes on along the minus strand of OX387225.1, from coordinate 12,434,624 downwards.
AAATAAACTAAGATGCAATGAAAATGAAATTTTCTTTCCTTTTTTTATGAAGTTGGAACATAAAGAATACACTTAAAACAACTAACATACACCTTGTTCATTTTTATATTGTTATGTAGGTTTAATAAGTCTACTTGGGCTTGGAAGACAAATTTATACTCAGATCTTCATAATCTGAACATTTCAAACATTATTACCCTTTATAAAACTGAGACGCCCAATAAAGCCAACTAAGCTGGCTTAAAACTATAAACGGTAGTAATAAAATTATAATTAATTTTAAATTTCCAGTGTGTGTAACCTCGATAAAGGCAAGATGGCGTCGCTTTATCGCGGCCATGTTGTTTGCAGAGCGACGGCGCGTGTGTCGCTGCGCAAGAGTTTGTTTTCTGGAGACCTGTTTCACAAAGACCTTTATTTCTAGAATATTAATGAGGACACGGGGAATAATTTATTTGCGTATTTTTGTTATTTGTTTTTAGCTTCGTATTTGCTTAGGGTCGCTGTGATTTCGTTAGGTGAGAAGTTCGTAGGCGTAACGTTTGAAAGTCAATATATCGGTTGAGTAATAAGTAACTAATAAAAATTCATGGTACTACCCATGAATTTTTATTAGTTACTTATTACTTTACCCATTGGTTTGGTCTTATCCTATCACAATGTCAAGATGATGTACAAGACTATTAATATTTAAAATAATCATGTAAATTAAAAATAATATATGTAGTACTGTTTTATATCAATATTATGGTGATTTTCACCAGTAAATAAGTATAAATAAATAAATAATCTTGAAACCTACAATTATGTTAATTAGCTATATTTGAGCAGAAATATTATAAAACAAATTAGCTTTACGAACGAAATATAAGTCTAATTGGCATATAACCGGACAGGTTTCACAAGAGCGCAGCTCCTCTAAAGTCTAAAGAGTAATTATGACGGGATAACATGCAGAGGATGCTCCCCGTAACTAGAGGGTGCTAGAGGTCCATAGGACCTAGGAGAGGAATGAAAAAGCACGAAACATCGCAATTGTTGCGATTATTTGCTCTCTTGCTTCTCCTTCCTATTCTTGACTATGGTGACGTCAGCTATCTAGATCTCACCGAAGACCAACTGAACAAACTTGAGCGACTCCAAAACGTCTGCATAAGATTCATATTTGGGTTACGGAAATATGATCATATCTCACAGTATCGCTCAAAGCTCAAGTGGCTACCTATACGCCTTCGCCGGAATGTTCATATTCTTTCTCTTCTTTACAGTACTCTGTTCCATCCACATACTCCCTCTTATCTTATAATAAACGTTTTGAGTTCTTACATAACACACATTGCAGGAACCTGAGATCGTCAGAGAATTTGAAGCTGAAAATGCCTAGACATACCACACAATTCACTGACAAATCGTTCTCGGTGCAAGCAGTCAGGCTGTGGAATAATTTACCACTAGAAATTCGACAAGCCAAATCCATACATATATTTAAAAAGCAAGTGGTAAACTATTTCTTGGCATTATAAATATGTATGTTCCTATCTATATATACATATATATATGTATATATATATATATATATATATATATATATATATATATATATGTATATATTTATTTACTTATATGTTAGTATTATATATTATAATAAGTACATATATTCATGTTGTTAGAATAGTACACCTTAGACTACCCCTAATATGATGTAATAATATCCGTATAAAGGTTGTCTGTAAGAAATCACCGTGAGTGATAAGATTTTTTTTCCATTACTTGTATGGTGTACAATAAAGAGATAAATAAATAAATAAATAAATTTGCCATCAGGCCGCGTAACTTGCGGTATCTTTTACCTTAAGTTCCTCTCTCTACCAATTTTCTTCTTCTTCTTCTTACTTCTTACTTCTGCAAATCTTCCTTTCTTCCTTCTTTCCCGTCATAAAAGGACTGCACTCCATATGAGGGTTTCCGTCAGGCAGGCGTTCGGCCAGAAACTAACCAAAACCCTCTTGCAATGTACCGGTCCCAAATCAATTTGGTACAAGAAAGATAGATCTTCCTAAATTATATCTGAGATACAAAATATTATAATCATAATGACCTAAAGTATACACCCAATTGTTTTTGACCGCTTATCTATTTAATATTTGAGACGTGAGTGAGCTGTAGATACAGGAACAAGTAGCTCTTCAATATCATCAGCTAACATATCGACCTAAAATAAATATTTATTGGTAAATGAACTAAAACAAATTTGTTTTATGACAAACGTTGTAATATATGTTTCCCTATTGTTTCCATTCCGCTATCTTCTTTATATTCTTGAAATGTATTGTTCTTAGTGAGTTGTTTACTTCTTTTTTAACCAGATCGTGCAATCATGCAAATACAATAAACATGTGCAATTGTTTGATACTACGTGATGAGTATACTAAAATAAACAAAATATTTTTTCTTAAGTTTTTGTATGTGACGTCTATGTAATAAAAGACTGAAGACTTCTAATAATAATCGTGTATAATATTATTAGACTTTGTTTTGTGTAACATACATTTAGTCATTTTACCAAAGATTTTTAACATATTCATCAAGATGAACTATGTTAACAGGATTTCTTGCATCCTATATCCGTAAATGCTTTCGTCATCAGCACATTAATACGATTACTTAAAAACTACAAACAAAGTTTTCACCGGCGTAAGGCCAAGGGGCGTATTGGGCCCAGCTAAATATGTACACATACAACAACACACTCACAATATGTACATGGCACACACTACGCTTGCACGGAAAATATTTGGTAACACAGCCAATGTAATCCAAGGAGTTTGCCTTGATAAATTAAATAAACCTAGTGATAATGTTGAATGGCCATATTAGGATTTTAATTTTGTTGTATTTACTTTATTTTGTAGTTTCAAGAATGTGTACAAGTTACGAACTTTGTGTTATACATATTTATTTATTTTTATTATTTTATTTTATTTTAGAGACAGTAAGTGTAAACCATGAGAGTCAGACTTTTTCTTAAGTAACTACTTAAGATGGGAAGTGAGTTTATTAAAATGCAGTCTTTTGATGTTATCAACATCAGATACATCCTTTGTATTTTAGAGTATTCTTGTCTTTGAGAAAATTTGTCTTAGTTTTATCTCTTATGCGGAAGGATCGATGACTGAATGACCTGACCAAATTTATTGAAATAGATTAAACACCGCGTGATCATCGCAAATCCAGAAAGGCCTACATTCAAAAGGTTAGGTGCTTCCTTCCCAACAAGGCACAATGAGTTAGTTGTCTGCTTTATCGTGTCGTCATGGTCAGAGCACAACACTATATATTTCTCTCTGATATGCGACCCGCAGTATAACAGAGCAATATATACTATCGGTAGGTTGAGACTGTTATTAAGAGAAGAAGAACCAGCTCCTATTCCCAAGTACACCGTGATTGTGCCAGTTTACGTATAAAACAAGTTATTAGAAGGCGTCAACTCGTAGAAAACATATCAAAATATTGACAGTGTAAATGTAAACCATTTGACCTTGACCGTGACCTTCAGTGGGGTTCACAACGGACGATAACTAGAGTTAATATTGGCACCGTACACTGCGCTGTTTGACAAACGCTCAGCTCTATCAATATATAAACATAATATTTATATATGTAGCGCTTTCGGTTCGCTTACAACAAGCACTTGTGTAATTTGTCTCTGAAACTGATAATCTGTGTGTCTATGTACATTTGTGTGACGTATGTTTGTTCTCTACTGGTTTAAGGTTTTGATAATGAAACATTCAGGTTTTGTGGCATAGGTGGGTGTGCTAGAAAGTCAAAAGTTTGTTAGAAAATGAAAAACTAAGCTTTTAACTTTTTTTATATTAAAAAAAATATTAATGCTTTTATATCAGTGCAAACATATTTGGACAAATGCATATCCAAACTAGCATTATTTATATTCTAGAACAGATAATTACAAAATATTTAGATAATTTACTAATGATCCTAATTAGTTTCTATGGATATCGTTCAGCAATTAACTAAATAATATGTAAATAACTTCGAGTCACTATGACATTGTTCGCTAAATGAGTACGAGAGAGAAAACCGGAGCGCCCTTAGTACCTTGTTGTAGTGTCTTTTACATATGTACTTACGAGTACATACGCTGTCACCCATATCCATGAAGGAGTAATCAGAGGTGTCTTAAACACCCGCTAACCCAAACCCAATTGACACCAAATTGAGGATAGAAAAGGGAGAAAAGGTATATTGCTGTTAAATATAGATTGGGGAGTATACATCGTCAGAAAAGCGACCAGACACGCTGACTTTTTAATTTACGAAACGTTATTTCTCTACATCTTCATAGACTGGAGAAGAATGACAAAAAGTAGTATCAAGTTGTGCGTGCTCTCGCATCACTCACTTTTTTATATTATAGGGGGACAGACAAGCAGCGGGACCTGATGGTAAGTGATAATGGCAGTCGCCGATAGCGCGCTGCCCACCTATAGGGTGATGAGAGATGCGGATGCGGAGATAGGAAAGAGGACAGTTGGAGATGGCAGCATGAAACCTTAATAATTTCGCTTAAATGCAAGGCAAGTGTTGTTTCACAATCAGTTTTCTGTAAGGCCGTGGCCGTGATCACACCGGTCGAGCCGACTCAAAACATCAGGTATGACTTTCCCACAATAAGATATAAATGGATGATGGAAAAGTGAAGGCCACACTGATGTTTTGAGTTTCTACGTATATAACTACTGATACCCGCTTACGTTAAAAAAGTTGTATATTTGATTTTCATTCTGCTTGTTTAATAATTAACTTATTAAAGAATATAACATTAACATAACATAAAATATTAAAGAATACAACAATAACATATGTTTGACTTCAGTGATATCAGGGCTTATCACAGTAAATTGCAACAACCTGTATTTAACATTCCTCAATTTCTCATCTTACAAACCGGACATTTTGTTCAAACTAAAATGGTACCAACCTCAAGGACTACTCGTTTAATTAAAAAAGACAAGATATGGCGAAAGATGCACACTAAAAAATAACAATAAAAATGAGTACCTCCTCCCTTCTGAAGTTGGTTAAAAACATTTTTTATCAAGCCATTTACGATATTTATTTCGGAATCAAGCTATAGCGTTAGGAATAGGTACATATTATCAGATAAGTCACAGCATGTGTGATTTAGAAATCATAATCCATGCACATAGTTCATCGTTCATCGATTCCATTCTGTTGATATTTTCATGACATTGTCGAGTAAAGTTCATTGAACGTTTTTGTTCGTCCTTTTGTCCGGGTTTTTATACGAGCGCATTAGGTCTGTTATGTTTACTGAAACATACACGTTTACGTCATAATACCTACTGTGTGCGTCTGCGTTTGTACCTACTAGCTTTTGTTTTAGTCATTGTAATTTTATGTTCTCTGATATTTTAGCAACGCTCACAAAATTTTTCAGTAAAATAGAAAAAATGGGTTGTAGCTGGGACACAACAAAACATTTTCCTTAAAGTGAGCTAATTTTTACATGAAATGATACAAAGCTTCAGGTTTTCCTACATAATTACAGGTCAAATGACTGCCGCGCCGAGTGTTGTGGGTTCGATCCCGCACGGGACAACACTTTGTGTAATCCTCAAATTGTTGTTCGGAGTCTGGGCGTTCATTAATTAATCATAGTGCGGGAGTTGTATTTAAAAAAAAAAAAACAAAAAATATTAATGTCAAAATAAAACATTTGTTCCTTAAGACTAATGTTGTGTGGTGTTTATGGTTAGTGTCACAGAAAGAAAGGCTTAAAGACTTGGGCATGTTATTTTTTGTATTTAAAGGTTCAAGACAACTCCAGCACTAGGAATGATGATGGGTCGCGGTTGACTTTACAAACATACAAATAACGGACATAAAAGACACCTAGACGCGGGACAATCATTTATGCATCACATAAATATTTGTACCGCGTGGGAATCGAACCCATGACTTCTAGCTCAGCAGTCAGGTTCACTCCACATTTAGTTTCATGAACGGACTATCATGCACTTGTATTTCATAGTGACGTCTTATGTAGGACAATAGTCACGTGGCTTCAGTTAGGCTTTAGTTGTTGCAGTGATAATGCTTCCAAGAGTATGTTCACTAGTGTATGTTATGCTGATGTCCGTTCCACTCACGTTACGAGTCGTGGTGTTAATGAATTGAGCGGCAGCTCCAGGCTGCACAAATTATCAACTACATTGTAATATAACCCTCTCGTGCCCTTTTGCGTATGGTGCTTCGTTTAGCACTTTGGAGAGTAGAGTTCTGAGAACTGAACTCACAATGTTATATGTAAAATGTTGTTTAGTCAGAGAGAGCTTTTGTGCATTTCGTGTAAGGGGTTACAGGCCTACTGACTACCAAATTACTACATCACACCATTTACGAACATAAATACTTTTGTTCGCTTTGTTTAAAAGAGTTTGTTGGTTATTTAACGAATTATATTATTATTAATATGTTATAAACGTATATTGTGTCTATTTAACTAGTGAATGTATGTATTTAGGTTTACTTATTAAATTATTTTGTAAGTATCTATTTTCGGTTCATTCATATAGTTAATAAGCTCCTTAGCTTCATTTCAACCAGTAAAATTGCCCTATTTATTGCAATTACAAAGGTCTTGTCTGGAAGAAATCGCAACTAGCGATAAGACAGTATCAGCATTCTATGTTTGTATGTTTATTTTTCTTATTTTGAAAATTCTCTGTTGTGTTTAACACAGAACATTGTAGTGTAGTGTAACAATTGAGTGCTGACAGCAAAACTACTTTTGTACATGACAATATGGTTCAATCTTTCCTTCCTTAAAATACTATTGCACAGTACTATACATTTTTAAAATACTGTGTAACAGGTAACTATTTTCTGATCTTCTTTTCTACATATTCTCCGCCATCGTCGCTTTTGGATTCTGGATTGTCACTAAAAATATTATTTATTACGAGGTAACTTTTGCACTAGTTAACTCCACATTTGTCTGTTTGTTGAAATTTTACAATGAAATAATGAACACAAAGAAATTAATCAATAGCAACCTTAAAAGTTAATATCGGAGCTTCAGTCCGTTACATGATATTTTAGCCACTGCCCTCATGTCTCGTTTCAAACGAGGCTCAGTCCAAAAACGCAACTCTAATTGTTTGAACTAACAATTATAGCTTACAGATTCGTATAACACTAACACGTATTTGTTTAGCGATATATCTGTAATTGATAGCTTTGTAGTCGTATGTCGTGCATTTGTGTTAATTTACTGCTACATACTACAATGTGTCCTGTTTGCCTTACAAGGTAGAAAGAGTTGTCACTCAACTTGCAGCATGCATTGTTTTCTAGAATTTTGAGTTTTTTTAAATATTAACGCGGGAGTGCCATGTTCCGGAACGTATATCCAGCTCGACCGGAGTATTAGCACGGCCTCGCAGAAAACCGGCTGTTAAACAATGCTTGCATTGTGTGACCGAGTGAGTGAGGTTACTCGAGGCCCAACTCCCTTTCCATTCCTCTTTTTCCCCTCCTCCCTTTCCCTTCCTCTCTATGCAAGTGTTTATAGGTGGCAGAAGTCACTTACCATAAGATGACCCGTCTGCTCGTTTGTTCCCCGTATACAATAATAATCATAAAAAAAATGTTTACACTAAGTTGCGAGGAAGGCGGAGCCGAAAGGTAGATAGAACGCTCCAATGTTAACAGTAAGCGTTAAACAAATCTCAAATGATTACAAAAAACAAATCTGATTGATGTATTTAAAATTTCCGATTTTTTTCAATTACCTGAATTAGCTTTTATTATCTGTTCTCGTCATTATAACTTTCTGGATTCTTAAAGCAACTAAGTCTCAGTAACTAACATGAGACTTAACAATAAAAGAGAAAAAAAGTAAAAGAAAAAATAAAACCTTTTAGAAATTCTTCTAAAACTTTAAATATTTTGTTCCATTTATAAATGCTAATAGACATGTTTAATTGAGAGTTATTGGTACAAAAATACATACTGCACCAATTTCTTCTTCAACATGACTAAACTGAAAATGAAGCGGTTGACCAAGCGGTTACATGAGCTTATACCTAAAGACTCGCAATACTCTCACACAATAAAAACTACAATTGCTCTCACTTGTGTATTGCCAACCCAGTTAAAGCAAGCCATCTTCAGTAGAAAAACTAACTTCTGACTAAAGTACTATAAATTGTGATTAAAGTTCAGCCAGACGAACTCTGTTGAAACATTTACTGTATTAGTTGTGCACTAAGACGCAATTATAGTTATAACTACTAGCATCGGGTACAGTGATCAAGCTAGAGGTGGTTAGGGCTCCAGATACAGGAACCACCTCACAATACGTGACATATCAAGAAATACTGCCTTTTAATAGTGAGCCACCGGCATCGGGTACAGTTACACAAAAAAAAACTTAAAATTTGGGTTGTTGATTTAATAACGACCCCATACTAGTTTTTCTACAATATCTATAATGTACAGACATCCGCCTGTTACAATTTAATTATACCTATAGATATGCAAATTGCGAAAATTTAAAAACAATTACTGTAACATCGGAACTAAATAAGTGTATTACGCTGATACAGCTGAAGTCTCTTAAAAATAGAGATAAGTCATTGAATAAATATAAACAGATTGTATGTAAGTACTAAGTATTGAAAAACATTGAGGATCAATTCGTTTGATACTAAATGGGTATGACAATATGAAAACTGTAGCCGAGAGTCGTGTTGGCCAATAAGCAAGATCAAATAGCAGAATGGACGTGCGACTTCCAATAATTATGTTTGCTGAAATCGTTAGAACCGTTGCGCGCGGCCATCTTGTGCCAGCTATGTACAAAAGTCTATGGAAAATTACAGATAAGTAAATAATATATTATGTATACATGAACGTAGTTTGCTCTGTGGTGTATGACTTAAATATGTATGTTAATAGTTTTTTGACATAGATGACTATTCATCCATTTCATAACACTTTGAATGAGTGTTATGAAATGGATATATTACCTTTTAAATTGTAGTCACAAACCACCATTAATATTTTACCTTTTAAATTGTAGTCACTAACTAAATAGCAGTTCATAAAGTGGTTAATGGCCAATCCAATGACTCACCCATTGCTAAATCTTGTTCTGTTTCGACCATAAATATATTTATTAACACGTTTTAGAGAGAGCGTGATTTATTATTTTGAAAGTTTGTCTTGGCTACGTATTGAAAATAGACAGTTACAAATTCTCTAGCTTAGCGTTATTAAACAATTTTGGTAATATTTATTTAAATATAAGGTTTTACTCACGTGTGTATTTCGGGGATGCCCAACTAGTTTCGTCCGGTGTAGTGTATCATCCGGTACCGTCGCGGATGGACGACTTACTACTTGAAAAAGGTCTCCTGTCGAGACCGAAACTAGTCGGGCATCCCCGAAATACACACGTGAGTAAAACAGTATATTTAAATAAATATGTATCTCATTCACGAAAGTTTTTATTCTAACTTTGTTAATGTTAAAATTATGGGATAGGGGTCAAAGGAGCAGACGAATCACACGACGGTTAGCGATCACCACCGTCCATGGACACCTGCAATTTAAGAGTCGCAAGTGTTGCCGGCGTGTCAAATGGGAGTACGCTCTTTCCTTGAAGATTTCAAGGTCGTATCGGTCCGGAAATATGGCAGGTGACATTTGTCTTCCACAGGCTAGTTGTGCGTGACTTCAATTTCATATCAAAGGCCGTACTTTCCATTTCATTAAACAGTTTTAATCTCAATTCTATTATCAAAAATCTACGGTGGATATATGGCCGACTTATAGACTGACAGATAAAAAGTATTTACTTCCTGTTTATAAATTGTACGTCAATCAAATTGTTTGCAAATGTTTGTACGAAAATGGCAACTCAAATACTTAATATAGTAAACATTTACATTAACTAATATTGTCATACTATTACTGTATTGGCTCTATTTATCTGTGCTCAATTCTGGCAACATTATAAATTAATTTGTCTTGAGTCTTACAACTTATTTTAACTGTAAACATTGTTATTGATGTAAATATTTGAATCGTGTAAATGTCTCGTTATTACAATATTGTTTTGTGCCATTCATTTTTTTTCGTCATGAACTATAAAGTTTGGCAAATATTTGTAAAACTAAACAAAGCAAGCCTTTTTTGGGATAATTGTTATATACTAGGTCTTCCGGTTAGTGTTGCGATATTCGATGCGGCGTGTTTTAGCTTGCACTTTAATTATTCGAAGTAACTAAATTACAGTAAACGCACGCAAGTTTTTAGTGTGATTAAATATGGAACGCGATAAATATCATTTTCGTCATTTACTACTATACTTTTTCGATTCAAGAACAGCAGCAGAAGCTCACAGACTTATTGTAGATACATATCATGAATCTGCACCATCTTTTAAACATGTGCATACTGGTTTGGACAATTTAAAGTAAAGTGGTAATTTTGATTTAGAGGATAAGAACTTAGTAGAAAACCAAAAAAGTTTGAAGACAGTGAATTGCAGTCGTTATTGGATGAAGCCGGAACCGAAATAGGTATGGTAAAATCGAGTAAACATTTGTGCTTCACTACTGTCTCGTCACAACAATCAAATTGTTACTGGCGATGAAAAATTGATCTACTATGATAATCCGAAACGTAGGAAATGATGGGTAGAGAGATAGGGTAGAGAGATCCTGGTCAACCGTCCACATCGACTCCGAAGCGTAAGATTCACGTAAATAAGGTATTGTTACGTATTTGGTGCGATATAAAAGGTGTAATATATTATGAATTGTTAAAATCAAATGAAACAATCACACCTGAGCGTTATCAACATAAATTAATCGAATTGAGTCATGCATTGAACCAAAAACGTCCAAGAATTGCACATGGAAAACAAAAGGTCATTTTACTGCATGACAATGTTCGCCCACACATCGCAAAAGCTATAAGAGATACACTTTCAGATCTTCAGTATGAAGTGTTACCGCATTCCGCATATTCACCAGATTGTACTCCTTCTGATTACCACCTATTTCAATCTATGCAACACAGCCTTGATCAGCACTTCAAATCTTACGAATGTATCGATGAATAGATCGCTTCAAAAGATGGTTAGTTTTTTTATGATGTAATCCATTTGCCCGAAAAATGGCAAAAGGTTGTAGCTAGTAATGGAGCATATTTTGATTAAAATAGAAATAATCTTTTTTATAATACAAGAGTATTTCGTTTTTAATAAATCCCTCAAAACTTACCGGAAGACCTAATACTTTTTTTTTCTTTTATAAAGTCATGAGTTTTATTACAATGCAATGTAACATTTACACTGCATAAGAACAGTTTGGACTGCAGTGTTAGTCCAAATACTTAGAGACTGACATAGTTTATAAATAAGGATTAACAAAGAAGTCGGATAGTAAGTAAATTTTAGTTAAGTTGAAAATCCTTAACAAGTAAAGTTTTATTAAAAGTTACAAGCCTATGCTGTTTTGTCAACCAGGTGGATCTATTTGTAAAATAAGTGCTTTATTTTTTTATTACAAAAAAAATAGTTTACTGTAATGTTCTATAATAATATTTTTTGGAATACATCCTTTCAGCTTGTAGATTTCATCTTTGAGAGGGATTTATTTAAGACTGTTTAATTCGATTCTGTATAAGCTTGCCGCTTAAAAATGACGTTTCAAGAGCTTTTGAATTACTTTTTTACGGTCAAAACTTCCAGAAATTATTATTTTGTTTTTTTTTTTTGTAACAATTATCGGTAATGTTAGGTATATCTAGTTAGTGTACTTTCTTTCATCATGACCATATATTTGCACAAAAGTCTACATCTAGTAAAGCAACCATCTATCATATCATTCATTATCCGTTCATTACTCATGCATCACACATTGCATGGACCCCAAATAAAATTGGTATAAGAGTAATAAGATGTCTTACTCTTACACTAACTTTATTTGGGTGCAATGTGTTCTCTTCTTTCATTCCAGTCTATAATTCGTCATTCTGTCATTCTTTGGTCATCTTCTACTCCTGTATCCGTCAACTTCCATACTTTAAACTTTGTTCATCCCTTCGCATCAAATGTCCATAAGACAATATCTCTTGCTCCTCAACACGGGTATCACTGTTTCATTCAGTGAAATGGTTTTCGGGGTTATAATGATTTATAACTGATGTTAATGATAACTTATAGTTTAAAAAATAAACCGTTTATTTGTCTACAGAACCTTAATTAGGCGTGGACCTCATTCACTCACAACCGCTGTTTATCACCATTATAAAGATGTGATGATTCTCCTCAAACTGGCAGTCATCAGATCGTTGAACGTAGCTGACAGACACAATAGCAAAGAATGATTAGGTAATTAGTATGGGAATTTTCCACAAAATGATAAGGCCTGTCACTACTTATCTTGATGCCTGACGGTGTAAATTCTGCTTCGCCTTTGATGGGGTGTTAGTTGAGAACATAAATTAATACCTGATAACGATGTTTCCTGCGTGCGCAGCTGATTGAATCACCTGATGATTGTCATAGATGTGTCATCATGACGTGACGTTGCTAAATATAATAAATTAATCTACGGACGCATTGCACTTTGGAAGTAAAGCTTCTGCCATACAAGTCTATGAATCTGAGTGAGACTATTGTAGTAACAAAAATATAAATTAGTTGTCCCATCCACGTCGATGAGGATATTATCTAACATCATAAAATAAACAGTAGGGTATTATATCCGTAATTAATAATCAATTTCCTAATAATGGTTCGAATTCAGATGACTTTAATTACCACTATGTTACTTTTTTCCCGCCGATCAGCATAAAACTTATAAAGCATAAAACTACTTTTTCAATATTTTTCCTATATATAAATATAGGAAGTACAATTAAAGACTACTAATGGATAACTTTACTCTCAAAGTTACAGTGATCTCAATAATTAAGCAAAAAAATAATAATCTGCTCTTGCTCAACCGCATTCCAATACCCTGTGTTTGACATACATACCATAATTGTTGTATTTTATTCATGTGGCGGTTATGAGGTTTGTAGTGGGTTCGGTTCTACCCTGGGTACAGCCAGCTCGTAGACTATGCAACCCCGAGCATCAACCCTTCTCCATGAAAGGAGCGTGCTGCGTGAGCGTATGGACGTAAGTATGTATGTATGTAGGTCATTATAAACATAGGTTGCTGTTGAAATAACCTACTACATATTTAATTTGTAACTAGTGCTTTCAAAAAAATATACTAACGTCTCCTCATAATTAGATCAACCGGTAATGCGCCAGCAATAATTTAGACATCGCTGCATATGCTTGTCAAATGTTCATGATGTCCTTTTTCTAGACCGCCTACAGAGATGAATTCTTCACAAGTGCACAAAAGTCTCAAGAAAAGAAATTATTTGATTAACATTAATTAGTGAGAACCGGCTCTGTATCTTTCATATCAGATGCTAAGAAATCGTCGACAAATTTATTCAGTTTTAACCAAACGGTTAATACACTCTATAATGAAAGGTATAAGGATCAAAATAAATTTTCACAATTGTAGTTACCAGACCGACTTTATTTAACGGAGAAAGTAACTTTCTATAGACATATTCGCAGTTGTCCACACGCAACGAGATTTTATTGAAAAAATAATTTAGGTGTTAATTATAATGTAATTTTTTTGACGTTTTTCTAAGCAGTGACAGTGTAGAGATGAGAATCTAAGAATATGAGCCTGAATCACTGTCTCTTCGAATCAAAATTGGATGAGATAGGACCTTAAAGAAGATACAACAACAGGGAGAGAATTTAGGAGTATATAAAGGCGGCCTACAAGTGATAATTCTTAATTCTTTTAAAAATAAGATACGTCCTGGGAAGTCTGTGTACTTCAAATTAACCTTTATTTATTTCTTTTTTTATGGAGGAAGACAGAACAGTCTGTGTACTATTCTTTTCTCCCTCCATTAGATACTTTCTCCTAACTCTATCATAAAGGAGACTAGATGCGACGAATTACAACGATCTGTCGCTGTTTTTATAGCCTTGGAGTTAGACAGTAACGTAACGAAATGATTATAACTTATAATAAAATATTGCAATAGATAATGATAATATAATATTAATAACTTATTTCATTAACAATGCACATATTTACAAAAATGTGGAGTCTCCTTTTAAGTAAAAGAATACCTGTGCCAGGGGACTCCATCTTATACGGTGTCATCATTGTGTGTTTAAAAATAAGCAGAATTTTTAATACATTGGTTGAAATTTACTATTACCAGTACTTCTCATTTATCTATAATACAATACTATAGAACTAGCCACATAGACTGCTTTAGAAGCAATTTGACCTCTGTATAGTCTAAGACTGTATTTAAGCCATTAAGGTATTTTTTACATTTCTGAATGTGAGACTGTGAATACTTAGTAATTTGTTTGCATTATTATAGAGGCGGCCAGCCTGGAAATTAAATTGTTTTTGTGCATTGTAAATTATTATATATGTAAGTTTAAATTTTAGTGTAATTCTTACAATAAATCAACATTAAAATGTTTATAATCGCATTGCGTTAATCTGTTGAACAAACAGATAACTGCGACATCGTTAAACGAAAACACAGTAACGAAATATTTAATCTTACCTCTCTTTATCTTTCTTTTTCAACTTAAAAATAGAAGAATATCTTTCTTTTTCAACTGAAAAATAGAAGAATAATTGTTAGGTTAGCACACGTCATGACTAGCAATCGTTCCACAATAACAACTGAATTTCGTATTTTTTTTTAAATGTCTTATGATTTTCTTTTTAATGTCAAACGAGCATACTAGTCACCTGCAACACAAGAGTCCAAGTTCGTTCACACACTCCGCAAACCGCTACCGCAAATAATTTTATTTTTATGTAGGCTTTATGTTTGAGCAATTCCACATGAGTCTAAATCAAGGTAACCATAACTTTATTCTAAAAGTTTAGACAGTCGGTACTTTTGTAAGGATTTCTAAATATTACTTAGTCAATGAATACTTCCTAAGTATATTTCAAGCCCAAGGTGATTGCTTCCACAATCTAACGGCTGCATGGTTAGTAGAGGTTTCGCAATTCTAGACATAAACAGTATTATTTTATTATTTATTTAATACTTTAAGCACGAAATGTACATAGGTGGACTTACTGCCAAAGGCATTTTCTGCCAGTCTACCTTAGGGTGCTGTGAAATAAGTGAGGTAGGTGCACTAAAAAGCATGAAAATAGGTATGCTAAGAAAAAAAGTTGTACAAAAGATAAATAGTAGTATAACCATAATATATATTGACAGTAGATACAAACCTACATAAATAATAAATATATACGATAATATATACAAATAAAATAATATACAATTATATATAAAGATATACACAGTCATATGGTACTAACGTTCTGATGACTCTGCCAGCTTACGGACGAGAAGAGCACGAACCCTAGTTTTAAAAGATAGGCGCGGCAGTAATAAGCGATTTACCAGCAGAATTACTTTACTTTACGTTTAGGGTGTAGGTGTACTTACACTCTGACTCTCTGAAGCTCTTTGTCTACTGTGAAATTTATCTCTTCAAAATAGAACACTTTTAGCACCTCTGAACAGAATTTATTATTATCGAATAACAAAAGTGTAAATCACATCCCATGTAATTAGCAAAATCATCAAACATTTATTGAGAAGGTACAATTCCCACCGTTAAATAAATCTTCACATCTCGACCGATTTCACGGACAATTCCACACAAAAGCTACAAGTCAAACGGTGTCACAAAAGCCATTCATTCAACAGAACCCCTAACATCATTATACCGATGTAATACATATTTCATTATTAATTTCCACCTTTTATGGTGCTTAATTTTATTGCTGTGGCAGCCCCGGACGTTATTTTTTTAAGAACACGGCGCGATGTTACAATACGAGCTCGCTCAACAATAGGGGGCGTTGTATTGTTATTCCATATTTTCTTCTGTTGATAGATAGTTTTATAATCATGTGGGTATGGTTAGGCAAATAAGTTTATCTTGATGATATATATACATACGTATATGCGTAGATGCGGAAATATTTGAGAAGTCTAAGTTAAATACAGAGTTTTAAATAGGAACTTGTATAATAAAGTTCCACTTATATTTAAAATTCAAAATAAAAGAACAGCAAAGATTCTACGTTGTGCGAACAAAGTTAACTTATCTTTTACATTCTTTTGCTGGCTGTACACTGACGGATCCAGATCCAAACATTTCCTGAATGAACATTCCATTCAGTAGGAGACACTGGCGTTCGTTTCCGGCCGCTCTTTCATTGTGCAAGGAACATGCCGCCAGCCATGCGCAACAATGGTCCGATTCAAAAATCGAATTCGCGTTCAAAAGCGCATCGTTGAGGTTTATTGGCTTATCGCTTGATTGATTGTGCGAACGCCGACGCGATTTTTTTTAACCAATTTTGAAAATCGATAATATATTTTGATTTGGGCGTGGCGAATTCATGATCCCTTTTGTCGGATATAATAATATTGCAGGAAGTTGGATATTCTATGTCCTGGAACAGGTATATTTGTTAAGTTAGTACACTTGTGTTTGCGTTCCGCTTATTAGGGCTTCTATTTGAAGTAAAGAGGCACGCATACGAGTATTGTATAATTTCTATGTTAAAATTGGTTATGTTTGTAAATAAGTATGTATTCAATATCAATTATTACTTTGCTTTACTATTTGTAAAGTATGTTTGAAACCATTTCAAAGTGCCTGTGTATCTGAGAAATATAGAAAAACTAATGAGATGTGATAAAAGCTTAATTAAATATGCTATTATAAAAGTGATGACACTTTGTCTTTTCACCGAACACTAAAATCATGGCTACAACTAAAATCTAGAATAACAATAACTTAGAAATGGAAATAAAATAATAAAACAAAAATAGGGATGTCTAATTCCTCTGCATCGTTGCCTACTGGCACCGTCCTAAGGAGGCTGGCAGCGTTATCACGTTAAAGGGCAATGCGTATTCGCTGTGCAAGGGCCAGCCTTCTGGTAAATAACTATATTTATTCTCATTTCGTATGTAAGTAGATATATACATTTAGACATACAAGTGTATACAGAACACTCTCATTGGTAAACAGAATTGTAGAATAAACTTAATTATCTTGTTAGTCATAAGTAGCCATAACGAGGTGATTACATTACGAATTCTTTGAAAATCTAAATTCAGGAGCTAACTTAGTCAGCGGGATTTTCCATTAAAATTATAATGTATAAGTCTTTTAGCATAAGTGGTTCAGAAGACAATAGCGACGGTTTCAACTCACGCGCAGGGTTCATATTGGGCAACGAAACCTCCAGATCCGTCTTCGGATATATCGTCATATCCACAATCTTATGCGACAATAACTCTAAAATATACCTTGGGCACGAATAAATATGGTACAGGTTTTAAAAGTATGTTTTGTTAGTCGAATGCAGGAATAAATTGGTCGGCAAAAGACCGTGACGTATTTGTGCTACCGTGGCTAAACGGACAAAGAGACACCATGTTGAATATGCACAACGATAAAATACACAATCACACGAAAACTATCGTTCAAACAGATACGTTTTTTTTTCCTTTTTTGTTTTGTGCCGTACTGCTGTGTATATGCATTAAGCCTACTTGAAATGCAGTGTTTATGGTAAACGATACTAGATTTAGAATAAAGCGATTTGTTTGGAAGCAATTGCTTTGTTTCTACTTAAAACGTTTACGTATTATGAAACTGTAATTTCTTGCAGTCTTATAGGTACTAGCGACTATTGATGGTGCTTTTGGGATTAAAGCACCCTCAATAGTCACATTTGATAGAAAAAGTCGGACTGCGTAAAATGTATGATAATGATGATGATGATAATGGCTGCTTTGTCGTCAACAATATTGTGTCGACTGTCATTTTAATATTGTGAAAGAAATAAATTAAATTAAAAAATTGTTAAGTTCATTGGATTTCAGAGGCACCAGATACTTTTTGTATTTACATATTATATGTTTTAAGTCTCTTAAATTCTCTGAAATATGTTTTAATTGACGTCTGGTTATACCTTCTACAGAAACACCTTTTCCATCTAAATAACAATCTACATGTGCTTCTTTTCATACCTTAATTTAAATTAATGAGATTTTTTTAGTCATACGCGAAGTCGATATATATGTATGTACTTATTTCATTCAATACAATCAAAAGTTACACTTAGGTTAGGCTAAGCTGATGTCATGACCCGTGAGGGTTTCCACACTATAAAAGGCTAAGCTAAAACCATTCTGATCTTCATTCCCCAATTATTTATCCTTTAGTTATCTTCATTTCTACTTATGTTAAAAAACAAAACATTAAATGTATGTTACAACTTAACGATCACGCGATCCTCTAAATTATTTCCCCGAAAAACATCTATTCATCAAAAAGACCATTAGATAACCATTATAAACGTATTTTTCATATGACAACACTCGACAATAGTATTTACATTCGATGTCAGTTTGTTTTACATCCGAAATACACATTGAATAAACGCGTAACATATTTCTTCCAACATTCTCAGTTCTTTTATTCTTTGAACATAATGTCACGCATTATACGAGGGCCATAGTTCCGTGGACCAGTCTTTGTCCATACAAAGAAAGGTGAATGAAGCATAGAATAATAATAACACATGTCTTGGACGGTAAGAATCCAAAAAAAAAGTTTAGAGATATGACACCGCCACGTGTTTAGAACACAATAGAATATCAAATTTTGAAAATGTACTTCTTTTTTAACGTTTGTTTTCTTTTTATTTATCATGATGGTACATAGTACATTAAAATTAATCCTATAAATAGTAGAGGCGCGTAATTCGTGTTATCGCATGCGATGTATCAAAAGGGCGTTGTGTTTTTAAGCGCATGTGATGACATGTGATAATTTACGTATAATATGTACCTATGTTCTCAGTGGGCTCATAAATTTGCAAGCTCGTGATTTATATGGGGATTACAGCGTGTTATCATTACGTAACTGTGTGGTATCCTGAAGATTAAATACATATTACACGCCCATAATAACATATACCTAACACAAACTCATATAATATACCATTTACTTTACTGTAATGTCGATTTGTGTGACATGTTGGGAAAAGCTATTTGTATCGATATTATGTAGCTGTTTGAAAGAAATGTCAAAGTCCTGTGCCCTAACGGTAGGCCAATAGTATTGGACAAGAATAGAAACAAATAATCAAGATTTACTGTGCTGTTTTGGTAAGTTCTGAAATCAACGGGTTCCATTATTCATGCATTTTGGCTGCCAACCCAAGAGATGCCTAGTGCATCTCTCGGTGTAAAGTGCAGTTCTTTAGGTCAGCGTCCTGTCGTGGTAACGTATATTACGTTATACATATTACAAACTTATATTAGCTAAGCATGTGTAAGTTTTTTTTTAAAATTGGAGGAGCTTTACCTTTCTTCACTTTATATACTCAGTCTTTAAAAATTTACGTATTTCATTATTACACATGTGTATTCATTGATTATAACATCAAACGCAACAACACTCTTCAATAGCTGCCAAGAACAGAATCCTACAAAAATATAGATACAAAAATACTTAGGCCGAATCACTTGATGTCTTTGCCATGTCACGTGTGGGCAGCATGAAGGGCTCTTGAAAATGGCGCAGAATCTGACAGCTTATAGCAAAATTATCAAATACAACCGTCAAAAGTGTATTAGAGTTCCTGTATTGTTAGGAAATAAATTGTGTTTTGCGATGCATAAGCAAAATAATAATGGTGCGTAATACAAATAATAGGACTGTTATATTGCAGTTTTTTGTTAGTATGTTATAATTATGAAGGGTTCAAATCTGAAGGTTACATTATAATTTTTCTTACAAATAACAAGCATCAAATAAGTAAACTGAGTACATGTTTTTTTTTAAATATTAAAATATTATCCTATTGTTCCATTCTGTTGTTTTCACATAGTGGAATTACTTTTTTGTGGATGAGAAACAAAGGATCCGATTAGAAAAGGGTTTTGTATAAATGTATTCTTCGGGAAGCGTGACCTCTACAATCAGGAACGTTATTGACATGAACAACTTCTGCCTTATTATGTACCAGCTTCTGCATTAAGCTGGGTTAAAGTGGGTGACCACTTAGTATGTCAACAAAAGTGGCCTATGTTATGTTACAGGGATCGAAGTATCAACAAACGAAAGTCCATAAAATTGGTTTAGCCGTTTCGCTGTGAAAAGGTAACAAACAGCCAGAGAGACTAATTTGGCGTTTCATTTGGGGTTTATAATATTAGTATAGATAGGATAAAGTAATGGGATTGACAGTTTAAATTCAAAACTAATCTAGTCAGTGTTATTAAACATTTATTGTCTTTTCTCATAAACATTTTGTAACATTGATGTGCCATGCCTACTTATATTATCTATTATGTAGTTAAATTGATAACATATCAACAAGAATAATGAATGAGGATGTTAATTTCTAAAATCAATTAATGGAACTATCCAATAAACACTGTAGGTAAATTCCAGGTTCCCAAAAACCTGTATAAGTACATATTTTTTTATATAGTTTCAATCTTACCGGGTTATATAAGTTATGGTGGTTGCGTAAAATAGATTTTGTTTGAATAAATACTACTACCACACCAACGAAATAGTAAACGTTAAAGCTTTAGAATGAAAAATGAATCTGATTTATGTACTTCAAATAACAAAGTGAACTGCGTAAGTAGATCGTCGATATTGCTCTAATAAAAAATGTTTCTAATTAAACTTAAGCCTACACCAGAAGGAGCTCAACAAAATAATATCTCGATTAGATATTTCAGCGTTATATTATGTTAACATCCGTAGCCGTTCAATTAAAACAAAAGGAACACAAACAGTGATAACCGGTGGAACGATTGTGATTTCAAAATTTCATTGTAGACAATTTAAATATTCAAAGTTTAAACCTATTACAAGTTTGTAACTCAAACTAGTAGGAGTAGCACGACCTCACTGCGCGAAGCTTAAAGTTTTTGTGAATTTTCCACTGTTAGCAAGATTAACGTTTTCCGAAGGCCGACAAAACTTTCTTGCTCCTTAATTAATTAAATTGCTTCATAGAATATTCTAGCAATAATCGTGTTCATGGAATGAAGCAATTTAGTATACAAACTAGAGCTTTAAAGGCGTGTGTTATAAAGACAATTATTGATGCTTAACTATTCCTTCCACGTTATTGATTTAAATATGAATTCCATATGTTTATGGTATATAAAAGCTAAAGCTATATTGATTTGTAGTCTGGCCAATGGTGGAACAATGGAAACATGATAAACATCAGTTAATTACAGCTTTAAATGCTTGTTAGAAATAACTTCGGTTAAATATACATATTAATATACTCCTATTACTGGCAATAATATTGTAGTAATTATCATAATTAGTATTTTAGAATGATATATTCCCTTGCCCTCACATTTAATTTTATTTGCATTGATAAACTGTGACAAGGAAATTGTGTAAAATATCTAAAAATAAATCAGTCTACTTGTAGTTTGTTGCCTGTTATACTTCATAGGATCTACGCTTTGAAACAGGCAACTACCTTCACGACTGACATCGTCTGACTAACTTGCATTTAAACAATCAAATAATTAAGAGGACTCTTCAGCTTTATTATATTGTTTTTGTTTTTTGAAAAGACAAGATATAATTCCTGTGTCGGAACAAATATTTAATCAACTGACACAAAGAACATCCAGACTAGGGACAACTATTTGTGGATTCCACAAATATTTTGTTCCGTGTTGGAATCGAGCTCACGGTTTGCGGTTCCGCAGTCCAGATGACTAACAAACTGGCCTGTCAATATTAGTAATAGATCGAGAAACTCCCAACACCTACACGAACACCGATTAAAATACAAAGACCGTCAATATTACGTTATTTTCATTGTGAACTGGTGAATCAGTATTCGTAGCATATTACCACACCAGACGCCGAGTAATATTACTTACCATCAGATGACCGGTCAGATTGTCTGTCTCCCTACTTTATAAAAAGAAAACATATGCATGTGCTTTATAGACTACTAAAAAGCATTCGACAGAGTATTGCACGATCGTCTTATCACAATACTGAAGGACACTCTTTTGGAAGATAAGGACATAAAGATACTTACGAAACATTTATTAAAATCTACTAGCCACAATCTGAGTAGAAAGAACGGCAAAAGGTGGAAGTCAAAAAAGAATGTTAAACTGCTTTTCTGATGCTGCATTTTATTACCTACACTATTCTATCTGAATTCAGAAGTAATGTTAGAAAACCTAGACAGCTACATTCGAATTAATAAACGTACTATAAGTAACCTTGGTTATGTTGACGACTCTATCCCGATAGTAGCTTCAACAGAGTAAACGAGTGTAGTGAAATGGCTGGTCTGAGGATGAATGCGACAAAAGCCAATGTAACGGTCATCGGTCAACTGATGTTGAAATGATACCATTTCGACGGACTTGGATCTATTAATCTCAGTTCCTGGGCAAAAATAGTGAGAGAGTCACTTTTTACAGTTATAGAGCCATGCTTTGGCACGAATGGACCGGCTTCGGCTCGACCGGCGTAATACCTATAGTACATATAGTAATGCCTCTCAGAAAACCGGTAGATAATCAATGCTTGCATTGTAGTGCTGAGCGAGTGAGGGTACCTGAGGCCCAACTTCCCCTCTCCTCTCGCCGCTCATTATCACCCTCAAAGGCGGGCAGCGCACTTGAGAGTCTTGAATTGCAAGTGTCTATGAGCGGTGGTGGTCACATACCATAAGCTGATCCGTCTGATCGTCTGTCCTTCCATATCGTAAAAAAAGTCAATAAATACAAGTATTTGGGTAGAAGTCACTTGGACTATAATCTGTACCAAGAAAAAGCTTCTTACTAGTACTACGGAGGCTGAACATAACCCCTAGTAGCCGTTACATCTGGGCTATACTTTTATGATGGCCTACAGACAGATATTAAGAAAAAGTTGAACCCAGAAAGTCACCAACGCGGAGGTCCTGGGTCTATTGGTACAAAAGGATATTTACGGTCGACTATCAAACAAAGCAAAGTTACATATCTGAGACATGAGCTAAGAAACTATAGATACGGGCTCTTGCAATTAAATATGATTAGATAAGCTGCCGGCCAAATAAAGGTAGGATGTAGGAAGAAGTCGTGGCTAAGGAATATCCGGGAATGGACAGGAATTTGGTAGTGCTGCATAGCTGTTTCGCTTCGCAAGAGACGGGACGTGATATACAGAGCTGACTGCCGAAGCTTGAGAAATAGAAGTTAATTGTATAATCTAAATTATGTATCTACCTTATTGCAAATATAAATGCAGCAATTGTTTGATAATAAATAAAATTTAAAAAACCACAACATTTTAGAAAACGATAACTACAGTGTGGTTGGATTATAATAATAAGTGGAGATCGCAGTTAGTCGATATGTTGTATTAATAAAATTGTATTATTTATTAGTAAAATTTGAAAAGTCATTGTATGGACTTGGTATTGGAAATGTATATTTGTTAAAGCAAAAAAAAGGTACCTGCTACCTAACGTGAGCCTCTGAAGGTCGAGGCTCTTAGCGATCAACCCATGGAATGATATGACTGTCGTTACAATGATTGCCGAATCCACATCCCACATATCGACAATCTCATGAGCCTGTAGAGGAACCAGTGTTATGTCCCTCCAACACAAAGTTAGGAGCCTCCAACCAGGTGAGGTCATCATGCCTGGCGGGCCGCGCCCCGACAATTGATGTTGGGAAGCCGTGTATATACTAATTGCTTCGAGAACTTTATTATCGTGATTTAGGATCGTACTACGTCATCAGTGTCGTTGCTATATAGTTCGGCTTGTCTTCGCTAGATGGTGCTGATATGTCCCTCCTGTATGTGGAGGTCGCCACATATCTTCCCTCCATAGATGTAGGATGGACATAACACCTGTTCCTTCACAAGCCAAATCCAAATATTATATTTGTTTATCCTTTTTAGCTTTTTTTCATTATGATAGACGGTAATGCCCATCATAATGACAAAAACGCTCGAATTGGTCCAACCACTATATCAGGCTTATGGGCAATAATAGTCCTTTAAGTATTTTTGAATCGATCCAAGTATTTTCAAAAACTGAGTCGGGCACATACCTGTAGTACAGTAACTCGACAGCCATAATGTTATATCTAAGGGCAAGTTACCAATGGACTATCTTGGCCACTTGGTTATGTTTGTGCAAGTACTCATTTGCAAAACGAGAACAACCGGAAATTATATACCTGAGGATTTCTCCTCGACGATCACATGCTAGACATATGTCAATTGTGCCGTCTTTTAGGATATCTCTCTGATAATTGTTCGTCATTACAACTTCATCTGTAATTGCACAGATAACACCTTCAGTTTTCCTGAAGCTTCAAACAGTTTCGGTTCAGCTGTTTCAGTGATATTTAGTAACATCAGTAAGTTTTTAGATCAGTTTTTTTATTCAAACTTTAGTAAATTTGAATTCCAAACATAATTCATTATTATTATTATTATTTTGTTCTTAAAAAGACAACTCCCGCACTAGGATTAATTCCTGTGAAGCGGAGGACTTTACAAACATTCAAACAACGGACACAAAGAACACCTAGACTCTTAACAACAATTTGTGGATTGCACAAAGTATTGTCCCGTGCGGGGATCGAACCCACAACACTCGGCAACGTAATGGCTAGGTGATCACTTAAGCCGCTACGCTATCCGTGCATTATGTTTTTAAGGTTTTGTCTAATGTAAGTTACACTGGTCAGAACCAAAAGCTGCTGTGTCGTGTCGTACTATATTGATGGGGCTCAAACTCGTCAATGGCTGCAACTCTTTAACGTATTTAGGAGAAAATGGTTGTTATTTGTCATCTCTTGCCTAATCATATATAGAAAATAACACTTTATTGGCAAAAAAATATACACGTAAATCCACATAAAGAACGAAAGCATCTAATGAAACTAGAGACCAATTCCGCTGTTAGAAATTTATTTTATCAAATTTTACACATTGCTTTCCTCAACATTGTTCTAGAATGGAAGAACAATCGAGTTTAGGAAATAAATATTTACAATATTTTCCTTGTGGCAACACCGACTGGTTGCAAACAATATTTTTAATCGACTAGGAAAACCGTGTCGTTTACACTTAACGGAACATGACGTATAATAAAAACGGAAGAAATTTGTTACGAAAACAAGTTGCGATAAGTCGATATTGTTAGGAAATATGCCTACATCAAACAAACTTAAATATTTGCTTATTTGTTTAGTTTTTCGAGTTCATTTCAAGTATTTAGTTAATGGCGGTAATTGATAGAGAAATAATAACACTTATGAATTGTTTGTGAAATCAATATTTAATAGAAATCAAAGCTTATAAGTATATTGAAAGGGGATCTTATTATTTTGAAAAGCTTCGTTACAATTGCATGTAAGTGTTTAACAATAAGATCATTAGTATTTAAGATCACTGTGAAAGTTTTAATAGGTATTTTAGACTATGAAGTAATAGAACTACGTAAATATTTTGTTTAAGCCCGATTGCCTTGGTTTTAAGTACTCTTGATTTAGATTATGATTCTTGATGAAGAATATGGAACTCCTAGACTCGGAACACTATTTGTAGATCATTCAATTTTCGTCCCTTGTGGCAATCGAATCCACGACCTCTAGTTTAGCACTCAGGATTACTCATCACTAGGCCAATAGGGCAGGTTGTATATACATATGTCCAGGCTGAATATGATAATGGAAATGATAGGCCGAATATTGATGATGATGATACATGTACCCAGCCTAAGTCAGCTCATACCAAGGTAGTACCTTGGTATGAGCAAGGGTGCCAAGATAGAACGTAAATTCTCAGTACATAACAAGTAAATTGTACTTTTGAATACAATATTTCATTTAATACCCAAAGCAGTACCGGGCTGACGTTTACACAGTGTTTTAATTAAAATAATTTAAAATATAATCGCTTTAGAGAGAGAGAGTTTGTAACAAGGGAAGTTGAGAGTTTCCAAAACGTAGTAACAAGACAAAATAATAAAATATTAATAAACGCCCGTAGACGGTGGAAAAGTTTCATGGAGCCCAAATATTTGTGTTTCAAATAAGGCGAGCTTGCGATACGATGGGGTTACCGAAGCGGACCCTGTACCGAGTCGGCATATTTAGTTTTGCTTACGACAGTTTTATATTGTAGGGAAGAACTTGGCACGTAAAAGTAATGAGAAAGGTTTATGACACTTCACTACTTTTTGTTCTTTCTATTTAAGATTACTAAAAGTCTTCACTTTGTAAGCCGATAACCGATATATCTATCTTAGCTTTACCTACCCTAGCCCTGATATAAAATACAGTCACAAAAACAAAACAAATATAATGTGCAGTCCGGGTTCAATAAATACTCTAGTAAAACATAGGCTATATTTTAGCTTTCGAAACAATGGCGTTTAACTAAATTGAAACGTTCAAAAACTCAAAAGTCAAATTGTGAGCGGGAGCCAACTATAATAAAAACGTTACATTCAAAGCTATTAGGGTGAGTGCCTAGTTGTAATGTAATATTAAAATAGTTGGGCGTTTCAGCCCCGGGCGAGCCGGGAAAATAAATCAAATAGAACAATGTCCAACTTGTTAAAATGCATTGTCTATTTCTGTCAATTGTTCCAACTTTTGGTTTGATATTTTAAATATTTTTTTATATTAGTAAAATATACTATGTTTATAAGCTAACATTACTAGCAAATGCATTGTGCCAACCTAAGCCTTAAGTGGAAATATATTGCTTTGGTATTCGAAGGTACACATGCAAAGGCCCCATAAGTAGATATTCGACAATCAGTCAACTGCGTGATTGGCGTCCACCTTGTTGTTTGGCTTACCATGGATATAAAGATCCCAAATATGGCTATGATAATAAACCTCATTATTTTGCAGCTATAATTTGTAGAAAATTCGGAGGATTTCGTTGTACAAGAAGTTCAACCCTCAATTATTTTAGTTAGGTATAACATACGCCTATTAACTCTTATCTCGTTGAAAGTACCCCCATGTCCTTTAATGTATCCCTCACAGCGTGTATGCAATTGCACGATAGTTAATTTAATGGTGAAGGTGTTAAAACGTTACAAACAAATTTACTTTTGTGTTTGTAATATGTACTAGAAAGTATTTGTAATGATAGTGAAGGTAGAAATAATCAGCAAAAAAAAACATTAGAAATATTTTATTTAAAGATATTTACAATATTTTTTATTTAAATATTTTATTTATCTTTGTCCACGCCTCGACGTTGCATCTAAAATTAAAAGCTTGTAACCCATTTTTTTGGGTAAGTACAGAACCAAACTATAATTAAAAAATATATTTCTTATTCTACTATCTATATGTAATATTAATTATAAATGGCCGAAGTATCCACCTATCTGTATGTTACTTTTTCACGGCTGAGCGGCTAAATCTTTGACTACGAACTCTGGGGAAGTACATCTATATCGGCTACTTTTGATCGACATATCACGCGGCCCTGGCTCCGGATGGATGCTAGTATTATGATATGCCTAGATGATTCCCCGCCTCTATATCCCTGTATTGGTGTGCTGGGCGGTCGTCGAGGCGCGGGGTGTGTAATTGAAAGTAAACATGCATTGTTGCTGCCCGTATCAATCAGGGATGACGAACGGCCCGATAGTTTTATACGATTCAAATGTCAGGGGACATTTGGCATCTCTCTACTGTAGCCAATGTTGATTATTTGCTAGAAATTGAAATGGTTAAAACAGTAATAAACTCTTATCTAATGGAGTTTACAAGATGAAGGAGTCGATTCAACCTTTCCGCAAACCGTGGAAATCCCCACGGGTCATCACCACCGACTAAAACTACACAGTGTTCCAGCATGGTCTGGTTCTGGTCAGGGCCTCAGGAGCATCCTAGAAATTAAATCTCTGTGAACCCCGACAAACTTGGCCGCATGTTGGAGGGATGGAAGTACTAGTTCTCTCCCATTCCCTTTCCGACACTTCCTTGGCCTGCCTCACAACCTAACAGAATGACTCAGCGGAAACAATGTCTCCAAGAGGCTAACCACACCGATAGCCACCACGAGGTCCTTTCCGAGGAATCTTTCCGCAGACCTAAAAAGTTCTAAAGTTTTAACTAAAGCATTAAGCTAATAATAATAGTAAATAAAAAAAACATTAAAAGACTAGACTGTTTTTTTCATGTGTTTTGTTTTTTTTCGCTGACGTTATCTTCTACACAAAAACCCTTTTACATCCTAAGTCACTCCATTATTAGGAGATGTTAAAATACAATAAGTCGTCTACGCTCTAGAGCGTGACAAAGAATCACCATACATTCTTACTCTGCTTCTGGCACAGTCGGGTAAACAGAAACGTTAACATTAAACAACTAAAAACCAACACTTCAAACAAACACACGTCTTACAAATTAAAGGACTCTCAATAGACTAACTTATATCTACTATACTTAAAAATCTGTTATACCTAAACTTTCAATAGCGAATCAGTTTATTGGCCATACATTTCAAATTTGTATAAACGGTGCTATCGTACGTCCGTCGAAGCGTAATTTTATAATAATATGTAAGTGTACATCCTCATTTTCTTTTAAATTTCAGGTGACCCGTCTGCTCGTTTGCCCCATACCGCATAAAAAAATAATTAAAAGTTGGATACCTTTTTTATCTTTCTTTTTATATCCGTTAATTGGAGTCTTTAAAATTACTACACCCAGTCTACAATAGAACAATCGGTAAAATATAACAGGTTATTAAACTAGTTCCAATACTATAACCATACGAAATGAGCAAAGGATATTCAATAATGGGACATCCACCCTCATTACTGGGTTACTCGAGGTTCCGCGTGGCGCCACGTGTCGCAAACACCGACGCGTGCGCAGGCAATGCGCACAGATATTAAAAGGAATATGTTAATGATATTGAGGGTGTTTAAATATTGAATACTTTATAAAATTGGAATGAATCAAAAATAACATGACTATCCAAAGAAGGATTGTAATGTTTTAAGGGTTTTGAATGTGTATGTTATAAATGTATATGTGAGTGCGCTAGTTTTTTTATTCTATCATAACTTCAAAATCAAAGACTCATATAAATAGGCAGTCGTTGTGAACCTGGGTATGTATTTTTTTAATCGATGTTGTGGTTTTAACACGCGTAATAATTTTTTTAGGCAGAGTAATCATGTTTTCATCTACTATCAATAGTCTAGAAAAATTAGATAGTGACTGATGGCATTTTAAAATATTACATTGCTTAAATACCTTTTTACAATTATGTTGACTGATTATAACTAGCTACCCTTCAGCAAAAATGAATAAGTATAATCACTGACATAACAGTTACATCTAACAAAGAAGTGCATCTATATCGGCTAAGAGCATTCCGAATTTCTGAGATAGCCTGCATAGAGCTAATAACATTATCACTCAGTGAACATAGACTAGTATAACTTCACAATATTATCATCATCGTTACGAATGCTTATATTTTTTTTTCTGCATCAACCTGTATAGTATTTTCTTCGTTGCTGGTCCTTATGTCTGTCAGTACCAATAATACGTCACATTGTTATTCGTGTTACATTGAAACACTTCACGTCACCAGCCTGACATTATTCTGGTGTGAAAGTATCAAATCAAAGTGTTGAGAGTTGGCATCGATAAACACTTTTATCCTGTGTTCCGTTTTGATCCCAGGATTGCCACTGCTATTTCCAGTATTTATGGAGTGCTTATTTTAAATTGTTTGTGAAATGTATATAAAAATAAATACAATGCCTTTCAAAATACATACACTCTATAGACCCCGCTTATATATCCCGAAGGGTCAGGCAGCCGCGTCTGAAATGCCCACTTTTTGCCAACCATGATATAGCCCCAATAACGTATTGCCGTCATCCAGGCCCATACTAAGAAGATAGCTGTCACACAGCCATATGACTTTGTAATCTGAATGCAACTTGACTGAAAAACGTATGATCACACAGTATTTTTTTTTATTCTGATACCTGTAAAAATAACAATTGATAAAGTCTAACAGACTATATGTATACAGTTATATAGTGCCCATTTAATCGCAAAGGGCCCTTATTACATTAGTGCGAATGTATGTATGTATGAAAAAATACAATCGATTATATAATTTATTTTAAATCTTACACTTAAAACCTTTTTCTGAGTTAAATAGTTAGTTAGTAGTTAGTTAGTTAATAGCTTTTCTTTTTTTAATTTAGGTAAAATTAAAAAAAAACAAACTATTAATAAGGTTTTGTACTACTGGTACTAGGTGGTGTACTTTTTTCACAAATGTGAGTCATATGGAGCGCATAGTACAAAGATTAGGCTGCCTCTTTGCGTACCACAACCGTTGCACGATCGTTGTAGTTCTTTTGTCAATTCTAAGGATAGGCTTTCTTTTATAGTACAGATTTTTTAAGATATGATCTCTTTAACATGGGAGAGCTCTAAAAATTCAAAATTATTTGATATTTTTATATAGAGCTCTCAGAGCTAAAATAGTCTGTCGTAATCTTACCACTCGAAGGGTAAGTGGGCAACAAAATATAAAGAAAAACTGTTAATGAATAAATAACTGTGTAAGTATATATTATAAACACTTAACAGTTTATAAATTAAAGATGTTCTGATATCTTAGGGGAGTCACGCTTTTAGAAAGTTCGGTTCTTGGGGTCTGGGGTTCTAATCCGGCAGGCAGGCTTGCTGTCACGACATAGCCCTGCTATCGCTACACCACAGACACCGCCTTGCAATCATATAATACTTATATTTGTATATATATGACGAATTGGTTTGGAAGATATCGAGATTATTTTCGTGTTAGTTCAGCTTATTAAAATCAGGTCGATATTGCATTGCTCAATGACATTGATAAGATTTTTTTATCTTATTTTATCTACAGGTTCTTTATAAATTAACAGAATCAGCGGTTTCGCTGATGTGTTTTACCCCGATAACTTAGAAACTGGTTTGAAATAAACTGTAGTTAAAAAAGTAAAAAAAAACTTCTTCGCCAACGCCAACGAGAAACATTTTCAGTAGGTATTAACGTCCTGGATCAATCATTAGATATTTGTTCCCAAGCTCACATTGTTCGTTTTGATGAGTCCAACAATCTACTAATCTCGTCAAAACGTATTTACCCGGCCTTAGCGGCTTACCAGAAATAACTAGAGTTCCAATATCCGTTTCCTGGCTCCATCAAAAAAAAATGGTGTCTTGACAGTCCTATATTATTAATAAAAAATATGAAAGAAATTAAAATAATTTGAAAAAAAAAAACTACCGAACTTGATAATTTACATTCTGATGCAAACAAGTAACGTGTAGACCATAAACATCTGAACAAATAGGAAACTTGATGTATTTATGCAATTAAATTGTGTTTAATTCAAACTTTGCGTTTCCGGCATGATATTTTATAAATAAGAGCAGTGGAACAATAAATTATACTCGTACTTATTTCATGAATAATATCGAAATAAAACAAATAGGTGTGTAGGTGTAGTAGGATAAAATGTATGTAATGGATTGTTGTAATTTATATATAAAAATTGGTTTCATCCGAAAACCCAGAAATATAAATTAGACCAATATAATAATAGACTTTGTATGTATAAAAAGAGCTGAAGAAGTATTGTTTTGTTTTTTTAAGGCTGTTGTTTGTTTAAAACTTTTTTTAACCTTTAAATATAGAACACAACAAATGTTTCTACCTACATATGTAATTATGTCCGTTATAGACTTTGAAACCATCTAAACGATGTGCCCCAAACCGGTTTCTTTAGAAAGGATATAATGCGAAGATGGTTTTAGTGGACTAAAACAATACATTAGGCAATTTTTTTTTATTGTAGTATAGCACACACGCTAATGTTATAAATATCTAAAATGAAATGCCGAATAAAATGAATTGTGATGAATGCACGGGATTTCATACATTGAGTATATTGACTTGGTTATTGACTGAATGGAGTGGCAGGGTTCTATTCATACGTTTCAAACCGTTTCTTCACTGTACTGCAAATGCCGAATAGAATTCACGGATTACTCACGAAAAATATAAAGTTGTTATATACAAACAAGCAGAAGATAGTACTCGGTAGTTATATTTATTTAAATTGCAATTCTAATATTGAATTGTACTGTGTCTTTATTTATTTTCTTTTAATGTTTTTTTTATTTATTTTTTATTATAAGCAATGGAAGTCTTACCATTCAACGATTTCAATCAATTACTATAATTCACTTCGCTATTGCACCCAGTCCAAACAACTATCAACGCTTTTATAGTTGACCAGTTACCACGTAAAACGTTTTTTTTCTTATCTGTATTTACCGATTGATGAGTATCATACAGCCTCTTCTTATTATATTAAAAATGTCTTCCAAAATTTCTAGCAACACTTTTAACAAACTTACAATGCTGTAGATAATTTATTTATATACAGCCTCTTTTAAAGAAACGGCAGTAAAAAAATAATTAACGTTCAAGTATTTGCCAAGGACAACTCTTAATTTATGAACAGAACAATTTGCTAAGAGCGACATCTGCTGTAAGAGATTGTGTTTAATTTCGTCGGTTTGTTTTATTACTGAAATGATCCCATTCGTGGTTTATTGGTTCCGACAATTAGCTTTATTTAGAAGATTCAGAGAATTGTAATAGTAATGCATCACATAATGTAAAAGCTTGATTAAATTACATTTAAAGAATATATGTATTTTTTTAGTGCTAAAATAATTTCACTGTTAAAAAAAGATTTCAAAGTTCCTTGAACCTTAAGCAATAGACAATCTCTACAATTAAAGAGTCTAACAGTTGTAGAGCCATGCTTTGTCACCAATGGGCCGGCCTGACCGGTGCGATACCACGGCCTCACAGAAAACCGGCGTGAAGTAACGGTTGTGAGTTGACTTGCGTTGCATTTCCCCGAAATTAGTGAGGTTTACGGAGGCCCAACTCCCCCTCTCCTCTTTACTCGCGGGCGGCTCACTTATGACTCTACATTGGCAGGTGTCCATAGACTGCGGATGTCACTTATCATCAGATGACCTGTCTGTTCGTCAATCCCCCTATATTATGAAAAAATATGTACTGTTTAATGTAAACAAAACTGTAGTTTGAGTAGATATGGAAATTTATTTATATATAGTAATTATGATTTATAGGAGGCAGATTTTCAGGGTGTTTCCATTGACCATTAATTGCTACCTCAATATAGCCTGCAACGGGTACATCCCTGTTTATGTAATTCAGCGTGGTATATTAAAATATAATGTAAAACCTATGTATAGTGTTAGCTTACCTTTTTAGCTACCTGAATTTTTTATGGTTATTGGTGACATTAATGGTTAGCTAAATTTACATTTTTTTTTGCATTAGCAACGTAGAGGTTAGGTTGGTTTGGCTTGCTTTAGATAATAAAGTACTAATTTAGGTGCGGCTCAAATCGTATAACTAATAAGATGTAATAAGTACCGCTAATAACATTTTTAGTAAAGAATGAAGTTATAAAAATACTTTCATAGGTATTGGTAACTATCGGAATTTGTAATACTATGACCATTTTCGGTGTTCAGTGAGTCCCAAATTAATAACAGTAATAAAATAATAGGTGACTTTTTTATCAGACTCATTACTACAATTCGTGAATCACTAATGACTAACACGTATTATCAACTGTAATAAAGTCATAATATACTTAGTGATTATCACCCTAACTATTTATAACAACTATTAAACCGTGTGTCGAATGAACGCAACATATATCAAGACTCTTGTAAAGGAACTATTACAAATGACATTGTAAATTTTACTTTTACGTTCGTACACCGACATTTGTCAAGGATTTACGTCGTTTTCAAACTGGAAATATTGACGTTTTAGGGTGACCATATCGTTGATGTTGTAGAGTGTATTATAAATTTGTTGCAGAAGTAAATGCAATGGGTTCTGGACTGAGTTATTTCGGCAAAGTATCCCATCTCGTCAGATTACCTTACTTAATAGGTAGAATAGATAAATATTTTAAAGCAGCTACAATACGTATTTTGCACAAGAGGTGAATATCATATACACGATGAACTGGTAATGATGATGATGAAATGGTAAACGTCTATAGAACTTTTGTGTTCGACAAGCTGTATATACCAGCAGTATATTGGCCAATTAGACCCGCTCATATCGTTTGCATTAATCACACAATTTATGAGTTAGTTCATCAGTAGAGAAAGTACAAAAGAAACACACAGGACATTTATGGGTGCGTACGAGATTCATTTACAGTCGACGCATTCAAAAGAATATATCACAATTTTATCAAACTTTTATTTTCATATTTTCCGGTATTCTTGATCTCGTAGTCATCCTACATGCAGTCTGGTTGTTAATCTTTATTAAGGGGCATTATATGTGCATTCATCGAACCTCTATGATTTGCCACACGGGATTTGGGCCAAATTTATGTTGCACACGTAATGTTTAACTGCATCCATTTATTAATCTGTCATCGTACTCGCAATTTTGCACGCTTTGGAAAATTACATTAATTGAAAAATTATGTAATTTAAGATACTTAAACTAGGTTTAAATCCGTAATTATTGTTATTGAAGTCCTATTCCTGTACTGAGGAGTAAAGAGATTTTATGAATATGTATAGCTTTATGTAGCAAACCTCTTATAAATTATCTACACAAATCTAAAACGGTTACATTACATTAAATGTACACATATACATTTGTCTTTTAATCGACTTCAAAAGAGGCGGAGGTTTTATGTATTTTTTTATACATGTTCGGCAATTTCTCCGCCAATTATAGATTGACCTTTAAATATTTTTTTATTCGAAAGAGTATGCTCCTGCGATGGTAACATTGTAACCAAATCAGGATTTTGTCATGAGATACCACGGAAATTACAGATCAGTTTTTAAATTGCACATTTTTACTATTTGAAGTGTTACACAAAGGAATTGGAAAGGCCATTATTTGTTTTTTTTTTTAAATAATTGATTTGTGATTGTTTTTTAAAGAATATTTAAGAACTTTATATTATGTATTTAAATCATTTCATTAACGATTACGTGAGTTTTATCTAACCTAATCAAATCCCCCTTTATTATTAGGTTTAGGTATTAGGTACATGAGTTATATTAAAAAGGACTGTATTCATGTCAGTTATATTTTGTTAATTAAATATAATTTTCCATTTTTATATGAAATAAAAATTAGTAAATTTTTAGTACTGCATTTTATTTTTTGATTTTATTATAGAATCGTTTGTGTATATTGGATGTAAACTTCTCAGGGTTCAGGTTTTAATCTTGTCTTTTCTATCAAAATTAATCAAAATTTCCGTATCTATTGTAACGTTGTTCTTTAGAGCCAATGTTAATAAAACTTTTTATGAAAAGCGTAAGTGTCACTCCGGTACAGTATTATTACATCAGACGGTTTAACACTCGTCATGGATTTTTAATAAACTCCTCCACTTTGTCACTCAATCAAAATTAAATCTTATATTCTCAATGAAGGAATCAAATTCCCTTACAATATTTTCCGGTGCGTTGTAATGTGGAAATCGTAACAATCAAACAGAGCTATAGAGGGATTTATTTATTTTTTATGGTCGAACAAATTCGCGGAGAAGTTAGGGCGGGGGCGTATAGGGGCGGCATCTTAATGAGATGCAGCGTAAACATTGAATACTATTCCTTGGGGTAAAGCCGTGGATCCATCTTTTCAAACCCGACGTATTTACACACTATTTCTTAATTTTTATTTTTGTATGTGTAAAAAAATGCTTTACATCGTTGTTAATTAGAAATGGGGTTTATTGAGTATCAAACTGTTTTATATAGTTATTCTAATAGCTGATAAGTAATTTGATTAAAATTTTGTTGCATTTTTGTGTGTATTTCTATTTAACCCTATGTCCAGCAGTAGCCTGCAATTGATTTTTGTTCTAAGTCTTATCTTTGTTCTCGCTTTGTTTTCGTCGACTTTTTCTTTAACGAGGTTTCTTCACTCTTCTCTATCATGTGTAACACGAGTACACACGTTTCTAAGCCTTCATTGCTCATTTCGTTGTGTCATTAAGTACGTTAAAACCTTTTTTTCAAACCTAAGATTTCTTTACCTCAAACAAGCTTGCAGTAGAAGTTAACTGGTAAAAACCATGAGGGCAAAGCGTTATTCCCCCATCCTCACTTTTTTCTCTCTTTAGAGAAGTTTCTGAAATTGTATTATATACAAATTGACAACTGGAGTAAAGTAATTTATTGTAAAAAAGGTTTAGGTAAAGCAATGGAATATGCATATCTGAGTATATCTTGATGCTGAAAATAAAAAATACTTTTTTTTTTATTCTTTCTCGCTCGAACTCAATTCTAATTCGTTTGTTTATCCAAAACAATTAACAGGATGCAATAAATTTTATAATACATACCATATTTTATTTCGTGGTTATCATACGACACGTCACACGTATGTATGTCGTGAGCCAGCACGCGACTATGTGTGGTTCGGTGAAAATTTTTAATTATTCAACGCAATGTTTGGGCAGGTGTGTCACCGTCCTAAATACCGACTTCACGTCCAAGACTCTTTTAATTTATTGTATTTTTGGGAATTAATTGAATGTCTATTGGACGCGGATGACAAAATAGTTTTCAAAAATGTTTTTTATATTCAGTATTAATTTTGTAATTACAGGTTACGAAACAGCCTTGGAGCCTCTCACTTTGCTGTTTCGTAAACTTTGTTTCGATCTCCACTGTTTCTGTGAATCCACTTAGGAATACAAAGTACCTACTAAATATTTTTCCGTCAGAAAAGATAAAACCAAAAAAGTCATCTATGATAAATAATGTTCCACATCCAGAACTAGAACAAAGAAATGGCAAAGATTAATCTTTGCCAGTGTTTGTAGAGCCGTTGATTTAAATAAAGTGGTAAGGTGTTACAGGTGCTGCAGGTCTTTTCGAAAGTGTTTAAATGTGAAACTTGAGTTTGAAAACTTACAGACATACAAAAAACACATTCACCAGTACATTTTTAACACGTTACCTATCCGCACCCATAGACTGTTCAAGTGTATTCGCGAGGTCACACGTTACTCGCTAGCAAGTCAACTCGCGCCAGTATTTACATGCGACACTCGCATCTATTCGCTATCGCGCGACTCGGCAAACATCGGCAAACATCGTC
Source organism: Tyria jacobaeae (assembly GCA_947561695.1). Classification (NCBI taxonomy): domain Eukaryota; kingdom Metazoa; phylum Arthropoda; class Insecta; order Lepidoptera; family Erebidae; genus Tyria; species Tyria jacobaeae. The sequence goes on along the minus strand of OX387225.1, from coordinate 12,397,111 downwards.
CGTTCCATTAGTCCAGTTCTTTATTCAAATTCTGTTTACCCATTGGTCGGTCCGCAGATAAAATCAACAGATAAGTCTGTACTGGGTGTTTGCTTATAAATTTTAATTGTGACCTAATGGCACCGTTGTAGGACCTACCGTTCTAAATTAGGTTTACGTTTCAGTCACAAATAAAGGTAAAAGTTAAGTCAGATTTGTAAAGAATCGATAACTATTATTCAACGTGGTTTTACTCACGATCAGGCAATGAGTTTTGAACTCGATGCATGCTAAAATATATGTCCCGTTTGAAAGTGCATATAAAAAAGTTAGAGGACTCTTTTTTTTATGCGTTATAGACATTTTATTACGGGGGTATAAAAATTTGTACATATGACTGCTTTTCAAAAAAATAAAAAATCTAGCAACTTAAACGCCATCTATATTTCAGGGATTCAATGCGAGCAAAGCCGCTGGTAGAAGCTAGTAATATTTAATGAAATCAGCAAGGGTCGTGCTTAAATATTAAAAAAAAAAAACTTTATTAAAGTCAATCTAAGCATAATGATTTTTTTTTTTTTTTAGGGGCAAACTAGCAGACGGGTCACCTGATGGTAAGCGACTACCGCTGCTCACGGCCACCTGCAATTCAGGAATAGCAAGTACGTTGCCGGCCTATTAGGTGGCAGTACGCTCTTTTCTTGAATGTTTGAAAGTAGTATAAGTACGGAAATTCCGCAGGCTACAATTTGTTGCACAGGCTGTTGTGCTAGGCAAAAGCGCACAGTGCTGGAGTGCCATTCATCCAAATGATGGAGATGGCAGTTTTGTAGCGTTGGGAGATGGCGGAAACCTGTAGCCATTGCGGATTTGATTATCTCTATTGGTGATCTATGTTATGACTGCCATTAAAACATACCATATCGAAAATATCTATACTTTTATCCATTCCGTCGAAATAAGACAACCCTTTGTCTATCTCCGTGTATATATATTTTAAGTGATTTGTTTTTATTAAGAAGCTCCAAGAAGAGACAGTATAAATATTGACTGGTTATAAAGGTAAAAAAAGTTTATGAGTAAGTAGATGTATGTTTGCTAGGGCAATATTTTATTACACGCTTTGCTCGTCCAAGAAGAAAGTCTCATCTTACAAAATTAAGTTTCAAATATTAAATTTGCCTTTATGAAAAAGATACACCCTTTCGTCTCTAGTCTCTCTTCTCGTCTCCGTAGACTTACTGAACGATTTTAAAGTAGAATACAGTTTTTTATGAAACTAGCTTTTTATTTTATCGATTTACACAATATAAAGTTTATATTGTGCTGGTAAAAAAAGTTATTTTTTTTATTTGTTGGTGCTATGTTAGATCAGAAATATGTAATTATCAATGCAACTTGATTTAATTTACGCGGGTGTTTTATACATACATTTTTTTTTTCAATACATTGTCATACCTACCACAGGTTTGGTCGTTTTAAGAGGATTCTAACATAAAGCAGTCATTCTTCTTTTGCAGGGTTTTTCTCACGGCTTCACTCGCGTAATGTAGATTTTGTCAATAAATTTTGTCATAAAATGTCCATTGATTGTATTTATTGTATATTAAATCAAAGAAAGAATAAATAAAATTTAAAAAAAAAAATGATTTCGACGGTAATGAATTAAGTATAACTTTTCTGATTAATATTATTCAGGAAATGCAGATTATATGTTATATAGCAACATGATTAAGGTTTACAAAACATTATAAAAATAAGGACATCCTAAACATACATATACCACACTGTAATTAAAATTGAAACCCATACCCTCAATTCATTTAAATGTAACACCGCGAGAATTGCGCAATAAAAAAACAATGCCTTTTCGTTAGTCCCCTGCTCCGGTATAGGGGACTTGCAAAATCACTGCGCATCACGAGGCAAGGGCCATGGACTGGGGGAGGGTAGGAGAGGAGTGCAATAGAAATCAAGGCATAGTCCGTAGGATTATCTCTCATTAGCACGGGAACGCGTTCGTGCGTGACTGCACTTGCATATAGGCGGTGTGTGTTTTTGTTTTTGTTGATTAATATTTGCCGTCATGGAATTTATTGCGCACATTTACCTAATAGATAGTGACGGTTACTAACACATATATTTTATTTTATTTTCTAACACTGTTTTAAGTGTATGTAAGATCTTATTAGGTATTATTTGTTTTTGTTAATCTAGTAATAAATACTTTTTGGAGAGTTTCTACACTTCTATAAGAGACAACTTGTAATCTATCTTTTCTAAAAGGAATATAAGATGACACAGTCTTGAGATAGATCCAAACAGATGAGCATCAGATATCCTATGATGACGCTGAGAGGAGGATGAACATTATGAAAGTATTATAACGCAAGGTTTATTGAATCAATCAATAGTCGATTGCGTTACCTTATTCTTAATGTTACGTGTCCAAGACACACGCAGAAAAAAGTATATAATCAATCAACAATTCACAATCAAATCAATACATCTGTAACACCCACATCAAAGACCTCGGTAATAACATTTAGCCCCAGTACTAAGCCAGATAAGTACCCTCGCACACTTGCGCGCGCCCATTTGTCGCAACAATACGCTACTAATCGCACGACAAAAGCACGGTTTAGATATAAATACAAATCGTGTTGTTTTCGGTTGGCACCCCTCCGAGTTTTAAGGCGGATTTCACATGTGACGACAGTTTATGGCGAATTCTAAAGGAGGGCGGAGGTTTCATTTATGATCGTAGTATTATTTGATATGTATGTTAATAAATTTGGAGGTCATAATAAGGTCGTTGTTAGATCATAACCTTCATGTAATATGAACATAGAACTGTTATAAACGACCTGCGACACAAGATCTAATCATCTAATCAACCTTAGCTTAAAACACATATTATTTTAAGTTCATAAGATTGTAGATTGTAGTTTATTAATTTATACAGCTATCTTGGATATGCTTAGGATGACAAATTAAAAGAAATAAGTTATACAGATGATGCCAATTGATGCTAACCTTTTTTGCGTGAGTGAGGAATATAATATCAACAATTTATGACTAGGAATGATTAATTATATAATTTCAATTATAAAACAACATAATACGTAAAACTAAGAGGTATGAACCTAACTTATCCAATTTTTTTTGCGCTGATATAAAAATGTTCCATCCTTCGGGAGAAGTTTTTTTTTTCATTGGGATTAATAGTACCTCTTATCTTTGGCTCGTTGGGAAGACGAGATCGTACAGTAAAAGTAGTACTAAAAGATGAAGAAAATTTTCCTTTCTCTGTAGGAGGACTTCACCCAAACTGTTCATACAAAAATATAAATATTAAAAGTCATACTTATATTTATTTTTTTAAAAAATTCATAACTATATTTTTTTCTCATTGTAAAAGAGAAATATAAGACTTTGATACGGTACGGCAGCGCATAGAATGCGACATACGAAATACGAAAAAGATTAAAAAAGTACACAAGACGAGTAAAAGGATGCACATTATTTATAGGATATAATTTTATTTATTTATGAAGACTCCTAAACACGTCTCTCAGTAGGAGGGCAGGGAGTGCCCAGATTGTTATTATATGAATCTGAAGTCGATCCGGTCTGGATTACTGCGAAACGAACGAATAAATTATCGCTCTTTTGTTGGGGCATCATATTTAGCACCATTTGTAAATTAGGGCAGTGCAGCAGTGTAACCATAGACTTAATACAAAAAGACTTGGAAACTTTGCCTACGGCTTATTCTCTCAAAAAAGAATGTGTTTTTTCTATTAGTATCCAAATAGCAATTTTGAGGTACTCGAGTTATCCTTAACAAAAGTTGATACTCATGTTTGGTTTTATTTTGTATTTGCCATTTTCTGTAACTTTTTCTTTACTGTTAAACTTAAATATATCGTATGTGACAGTCACTCATTCCATGTGACTGTCAGATCTTTCTATTCTTTACAGATTGAAAACTTTGAATGTATGTTTTATTACTCAACTACGCCAGAACAGCTGAAAGTATGTCGTTGAGTTTGAAATAGAGGTAGATACATTTTCGTCTACAATAACAGATGATATGTTACTTTTCATCCCAAAAAATGCCTACACATACAAAAAATACATCCGTAAACTGAAGTGGACAATAACATATTTTTTTTATAAAGTAGGATCAGGTTTTTGAGGCCAACCGTCAACAACAGATTGCATTCCCTGAAAGATCGATCCGAAATAAAATTAACATATCAAGTCTATGTGTATATTGTTTAACTGTTCATGTATTACGATGCAATGCTGCACTGTCGCATGTCTTAGGGTGAATTGTATAAAATAGTGCCATATGTGGACCTTGCGTGTTTATTTTTAATTTTATTTCATAGACTCCGTGATTAGTAATCTTATTACGCTTTACGCCGATTAACATGTAAAGAAAATGTTACACTAAGTTTAAAAGAGGGGAATGTAACAATTGGGCCATAAAACGATTAAAAAAAATATCTGTCTTTCCCTGTTGCTAACTGATATAGGATTTCGTTATTAATGTAGGTTGATTTTCATACATGAAGTTGGAAAAATTTAATATCGCGCCAATTTCAGGCAGGATCAATGCTACAGTACATTACTTTGAAGTTTCTTAAATCAATCAGAAAACCGCATTTGAACACTACTCGTACCATAGTGATGTTCCTGGCGGCGGCAAGTGAGGTAGAGTCAACATTTAATCCCTACGAGCCCAATTAAGAGGTCCCATTTCTCATCTAATATATATTAAAATCATCGCATTTCATGCAAAGACAATGTTGCCTAAAACCTTATTTTTAAAAGCCACTGAATAGTAAACATCACATCTAAAATTTATAAATAAATCTTGCTCTATAACCATGCTCATAATAAATAAACGCATTCATGGAGTACAAAATAACTTTATTAATATGAACTGAGGCGTACAAAATCAAAACAAACGGTGTACCTACCAAGGAATTTCACGCGCAACTTATTCAATTATTCTTGGGCACAACAAACGGGGGTAGGTTCGACTCCCGCGCAAGTATAATGCAGTATTACTGACTGTTAGGGCGGGACAATGACTGTCAGCGGCTAAACGCCTGCGGTATTCCGGCTTACAAATATAAATAGGGGGATGTTTTAATAAAATGATGATTATTGTGTATTAATCAGGTTTAAAATATTTTGTTTCAATTATAATATTATATAATAATACATTAAAATTTCGTTATACGTTTGCCTCCTTACGTATTTAGGCAAGCATTTTAGTGGGACTATATTATGTTTTTAAAAATGTGGGCGTTTGATGCACTTCTGCTTGCCCCTATACGACGATGAGGACTGCTAAATCGGGCTAAATAATTTACGTTACACCTTACGCTGAATGGACCTTTGAGGTCAAACGGTCATAGTGCCGACGGCCTTCCCATTTCAGTAGCAGTATGGAACACTGTGTGATCTTAATCATTTGATTCCAACATTTGAACTTACCGTTGCTTTTATGCGATTAGGCATCACCCGATTTTTATACGTAAATCAAAGGTAACTTACAATTTCACAATCTTTCTTCAAGCGTGTCAAGTGCTTTAATGTTTCTAACGAAGTATTATCGGCTTAGAATTAACACGGTGTACGCGTGTTAGTAAGATTAGTTCGAATTAGCGAACACAGTTCCGCGCCGATACGCGCAAGATGCTTTACCTTATGTGGATTTCTTAGTTAAAATTTAAAGTTTAAAAAATCTCAGTTTGCAATTGTTATCTATGTTTTAGAGTTGTATCATGTGTGACTCAGCAATCCGAACTCTGTAGCTTTAATCTTAAAAAGTATAAAAAATATTTATCGGCAACCCGGCATCTGTCACAAATAATGAAATGCTATGAAACCATGCCTTATTTTATGTCTAAAGTCTTGCACTTCCTGATCAATCCTTATAAGCGAGATCCCTTTCATCCCAAATTTCTTAATTAATTCCCAAAACTGCCCGCATGATCCTCTATTACGTAAGTGGGACTAAATTAAAGTAGGCAAACTGAGTGATTTAATACACCTCATCCTTCCATACAGGCGTAAAGGTAAGAAATTGCCTGATAATTGAAAATAAAAAGTATTCGAAACATGTAATTGTGAAAGCGGCCTTTAAAATATAGCAGTAATATTTGAAATAAGAATATACTACGAAATATATACTACTCAAATAAAAATAAATCCTAGTTGTAATAACGAGCAAATGTATTTACAGCAACAGCCTGTAGCTATTTAACCCTCGGGCGCTCGCGTCTACACGGCTAATACTCCAAATTGAGTGACAGCCACGGTTAATAAAAGCGCCCATAATGTCGGCCATATGTCCGCACCCCCTGCACTACACAACTGTGCTGTGATTTCTGATGGACATGCAGTTTGCATGTCAAAGGTCGAAAGAATTCTAAAAAATATTTAGAAAATGATATAATATGTTCATATTCTTTCTCTTTTATAAATTATTTTGATTCATCCACATACTCATACTCATCTCAAGGAATAATTTAAGTCCCTCAACAACACACATTGCAAGGACCTGAGATCATTAGAGGATTAATAGCTAAAACTGCAAAGTGCAAGCGGTTAGATTATGGGACAACTTGCCTGTAGCAATCCTGTCGGATACAGGCAAGTTGTCCCATAATCTAACTAATACAACCGCTAAACTAATATAACCGCCAAAACTTTGAACGCATTTAAAAAACGAGTAACGGATAATTACTTGTCTTGTCATTATAAACACTGATTGACATTATTATTTATATAAATATATATGGTCTAATTCGTTTTATTTCAGTATTAACGTGCTGGATTTAGTAGACTACTCAAAAGTGCAGAATCTAAAGACATGTAATTTAGAATGACCCGAACTATTCGCATGCTCTCGTTGCTGTAATAAAATATCCACTAAATATGCTGTTATCGCTACAATAATTACGCTTTACGCATTTAACCCACCGACTGCTAGTACAAGTGTTCCCGGCGGGATCGCATGTACCCCATACCGAGTGATACCCCAGAGTATAGTCGGGTACTTCAGACCCCGCGGGCTCTGCCGCTCAAATTGAATATTTTATTAATTTAAACTACACCAAAAATTGTCTGTTAATTTTAAATTGGTTCATTTCGTTTACCAAGTCTTGTAAATGTGAATTCCTTTTGACAATTTAGCTGAACATTTAGAATGGAAATGTATTTGCACAATAGATGGATATATCTATGAGAACTGATAGAGATGGGCTAATTTAAAATCCGAAAAGTAATTATCTATCTATCTATATATAAAGCAAATAACTTTTCGAAGGAACAGCATTAACATGCACAAAAACTATAAAATAATTATATTTTTTAACTTATTGTTTGTTTACATACACATACGTACATATATAAATAGAAATAAAGCTAATCAGTATTTAGAAAGAGAGCTTACAAAGAGATCAGGTATGACTAAGAATTAGATAATTTTAATAAATATTTTACCAATTGCTTGATATTTTATATAAAGTAGAGAAGTTATTAAACCAAGTCAGGTACACATATTTACAAATAAGTAGTCAGTAATAATATTTACATATAATATGTGTGTAGGTATAAATCATTTCCAACAATATGCGATTCATATGTATACATGCATGAAACTTTAAGATTTCATTAGCACTTTGTTTTGTAATGATATAGGGGGACAGACAAACAAACGAGTCACCTGATGGTAAGTGACAACTCCGCCTATTGACACCTTTAAATTGTAGTGTGCTGTCCGCCTTCGAGGGTAATGAAGGGGAGGGAAAGAGGAGAGGAGGAGATGAGAGGAGATACTCTGATCGAGCAGGCCTATTCGTACCTAAGCATGGCTCCCACGGAAAATAACTAAAATTCACATAAAAAGTGTGTACTTATTTAAAGAAGATCTTTTATGCCGTTGTTGTACAAAGATCCCCTGACATTTCAAAACAAAGCCACCGTGTACAGTACCTACAGGGTATAAATGCTTCGCCATCACAAGTGGTTTGACAGCAATAAAATTCACCATGTTTTTGCACCACGCGCTCCTTGAACCTGTCAATTAGTTCTCCCTCGCAAGACAAGCATTGCACGCACTCAGATATTATGTGACTACTTTATTTCTAGTGCGCTATGGGTGCCACATTGCTCATTCTATTTATTTCAATACAGTCAGAATATAAAGGTTTCAAATAATTTTAAAGTAATGTTAGTGTATATGTTGGCTTGCTTCAAACCGCATGAAATGAATGTTAAATTTCCAAACTTGTAACAATAACCCTCGTAAACATTTATTTACAAACAAAATACTACAGATATAAATATAATTTAAAATAACGTTCATTGTACACCAAAATGCTTATATCGAATGCACAAAGTGGTTATAACGCTATTTCTAACATTTGAACACAGTACTCTTCATTTCAATTGAATGTGTGTTATAAGCACGAAATATATATATATTTTTTAAACAACTAACATAGAACACTAAAAACAATATAAGTATTAGAATGAAAAAAAAAAGTTCGCTTGTATATCTAATGGATTGCCTTTCTATACTGGCTCTGACGTACCAAATGTGATGTAGTAACGTTACAAGAGGGCGACAAGACCACGACTAGTATTGGGCAAAGCCCGCCAGATGGCGTAGTGTTTACTCGCGCTGTTTGAGTACAACTTTGAATTTTCAACTATTAGTACCCCCCACACCTGTCGTTGCTTGCGAATACGAATAACTTACAGATGAACTCGTGTACGGAGAACAAGTTGACTCTATTTGACTCAATATTTGACTTTGGTGGACATACTTCCAGAGTTTGAATAATTTAAACTATGTTAAAATTGTTTTAAATTAGCACCAAGGAGATGTCAGATACGTTATGAAACTATATTTTGTGAAACTACAGCATTCTATATGTAGGTTTAATATATTGTTATGTCAGTAGCCTAAACAGAAGACCGCAGTTAAATGCACTACTTAATATTTATTGTGTTTATTATTCCGTTGAAGGGTTCTTAAAAAGCTGTTACGTCTCTAGATTATGGAGTTTCCAACTACGAATTATACAAAATAAAAGTTGTGAAAAAGTATTGCTTTCCTTATTTGTGTTGTTAATTATGTAGCTAGACTCATCCCAATTTATATTAAATGAATTGCTTACTATTAATTTCATCCATATAAGCATAAGATCACAAAAATTAACACTAGTTTTAAGGTTTCAAAAACAATCCTCCACGCCACTTTCGCGATATCATGGCACATAGTGATGTAGTTAGCACTCAAAGCAGTAATCTCGATCTCGACAGAAACGTAGTTTATCTTTAAACTAATTGCTTTAATAAACAAAACAAAGCTATAATAAATACATAAATATGTCACATTATCTGTGCCTGTAACGCCACAGTCATGCAATCATGTTAATCTATTACGTCACGTCATAAGCGGCAAACATTTAAATAGAGCTGTTCCTCTCCTATTATTAATATTAATAATAACAATGGATGACTGTAATATAAGTACTCAAGAGTTATGAAATATTTTCTAAGAAAGAACTACCGCGGCCTCACCCGGTAAGACCTCAAACCTGTAGACCGTTAGGGTACCGGAGACCGAACTCCCCCCCCCCCCCTTCATCACTCTTAAAAGTAGAGTAATAAAAAGCCTCACGAGCCAATCGAACAGGATCCGGTTCATCATTAGCTAGCCATATCTGCCTGCCTGCGCTGGTTTTCAACAGGACCCTTTATACTATATATAAATTTACATTAGTGAAAAAATTCTTACATACATACACGTGTTCTTTAGTACTACATTACATTGATTTTACACCATGTCATAGTTCATAGAAACAAAACTAATTAAGCTTATTTTGTAGTTTTGGATTGAAATTTGGAGTTTTTTTTTATACGATATGGGGACAGACGGGTAAACTGATGGATACCTACCTAGGGAGGATAGAAAGAGAGCGGGCAGGATATTGCTTATACAGATGGATTGGGGAGTATAAACAATAGCTCAAGCAAATCAGGGTCGTAGGTATACGTTTTTCTTGTTATAGTAAACGGAGACCTATAAACAGACGGGTCACCTGATTGTAAGTGACAAACGCCGTACGTGGATACCTGCACCTCAAGAGTCGACAGTGCGCTGCCCGCCTTTTGAGGTGATGAGGGATGGGGGATGCGGGAGGGAAAAGAGGAAAAGAGGGATGAAAAAATAGGAAAGAGGAAAGACAGGATGAGGGGAGGGGAAAGAAGAGAGGTTGAGTTAGGCCTCCGGAAACCCCACTAATTTGGTCACGACTTTCTAGTGACAATAAGCAACCCCTCGAGTTTGGGTGCATGTGGTTCGTTTTAACGAGTGTAATATTTTACACTGTTTACATATTATTATTATTCTCTTAATTTAAATTAATATATACATATAAATTACATTTTTAAATATACCATATAAATACAAAATACATTTAAAAATATAAAAAAATAGTGTCCCACCGGTATCGGGTACAGGGACCAAACTACCGGTGATTAGGGCTCCAGAGACAGGAACCTCCTCACAATACGTGCCGTATCAAGAAGGACTGCCTTCTGCATCAGGCCCTTAACCCAGCTACCTAACGTAAGCTTCTGAAGGTGTTGGTCGAGGACTTAGCAATCACCCCATGTGCTGATATGACTATCGGTACAATGATTGCTAAATCCACATCCCACATATCAACAACCTCATGGGCTAGATTCAAATATTTTAATTGTTTTTCTTTTTCAGCTTTTATGAGGTTGTCGTCATGGGGAACGGTAATATCACCAATCACTGCTCGACGCTTTAAAACGATCTATCACCACCATGTGAGGTTTATATGCAACAATAGTCCTGTCAGTGATGATAGATCGATCCCAGTATAATGTTGCACGACTATTTTCAAGAACTAGATCGGGCACATACCTGTAGTACGGTAACTCGACAGCAACAAGGTTATATCTAAGAGCAATTTGCTGATGGACTATCCTGGCTACTTGATTATGTCTATGCAAGTACTCGCCGTTGGCAAAACGAGAACAACCGAAAATTATAAGCCTGAGGGATTCTCCGGGATGATGACATGACCGACAAATGTGAACTGTGCCATGCTTTTTAGGATATGTTTCCGATAGTTGTTCGTCATAACAATTTCATCTGTAATTGCACAGATAAAACCTTCAGTTTCTCCGAAGAGATCACTGAAACGTAGCCAAGACACATGATAATAGTTAGATAGATAGATCTACATCGGGCCCGTTTAAGGCCCGATAAAAACGTCCATGCAGCGCCTTGCTCTTCCATACCTCCCGACAGTCTGTAACATTAAGTACTGCAGGTTTGCACCAGTTCTCTTTCCCTAGACCAAGCGGAGTAAGTCCGTTATCAACTGCCACTACATCCCGGTGCACCTCCACGTTGACAGAGAGAAAGTAATCTCTAAGATTGCATACTTCACGATTATGAAGGGTCCTGGCATTTAAGAAACCACGACTCCCACATTTCCGCGGGATATACAATCTCATTACTGATGAACGTGGATGGTGCATTCGGTACGCAGTTAGCAGTGTACGGACTCTTCTATCCAGGGCGTCCAATTCCGTCTGAGTCCATCTAAGTATGCCAAAGGAGTAGGTAAGGACTGGTATGACCCAACCGTTACAGGCACGCACTTACTATTACCGCCCGACAAAAGACTTTTGAGTACTTTTTTCAGGCGGCCAAAGAAACGTTCCTTTAGCGATTGCTTCATAGTCAATTCATTTATACCCAACGCCTGTGACATACCTAGATACTTGTACGTTTCATTTGCAGAAAAACGTCTAAATTGTGTCGAATCTGAAAGTGCAATTCCTTCAGATTCCACAATCCTGCCTTTGCTTACATACATGACTGCACATCTATCTACACCAAATTCCATGTTCATACATTTACTAAAGGTTTCAGTTACCTCTAGTAAACTTTTCAACTGGACATTACTGCAGGCAAACAGTTTCAAATCATCCATGAAAAGGAGGTGGGATATAACTTGACCATTTCTCAATTCACGATCTTTAGCTCACCAGTCAGTCACTAACCACTAGACTTAAAACTCACAGTTAGAAGTAAAAAGTAAATAAAAATAAATTTAAGACGCTCTGTAATACATAGTGGAACAGCGTCATAACATGAAAAGTGAATTACATAAACAGTTATTGCAAGAGTACATATTTCAGGAGTGAGGAGTAGATATGATGAAGAGTCTGCCGCACACTGGTTCCAAACGCCGAAAAGCTGGCCAAAAATAGGGAAAATCTAGTTACTGAATGTAGGACTTTTTGTGTCCCATATGTTAGGTTGGTACCTGTACTTTAAGAACGCAGCATCACCAATGCTAATAATACACACTTGTTAGCAGCGTGGCGTCGTGAAGTTAAGGTTAAAATTAATGAATGTCATGTGTTTTCGACTTTAACACTTAATTTCGACATAATGGTATTAAATATTTATGGTGAAGTGAATTGTTTCATAGAGAGGAATATCTAAGGTTAGTAAAATACGTATTGTTTAAAATTTTACGTGCTTGAACATTGTTTATATGACATTGTTTTTAATTGACAAAATTTCGTCATTTTTATGTCACTATTATATTCCCATTTTCTCGGAAGTCCCACTAGATCCCGGGCTGAAATAAATTGCATATAGTAGGGACATTGTAGCACTAAATTATGACGCTAATTACTTTTGCCCGAATTTGCCCGAAATTGAGAAAATATAATTTGAAAAATTGCTTAAAAAATGGCAAAAAACATGTTTTTTACGTAACATGAAGTCCAATATCGACAAAAATAATTGTTTAAGTTTGTGAATGTTGAGTATACATTATACCAATGATTTTAAACATTATAAATAATGAATTTGTTATAAATAATAAATTATTTTTTTTAAAAAACGTAATTAACAATTTTTTGAATTTATTTTGCATTTTCTTGTAAAACTGATGTCAAATTTCGATTCAGCAACCTCGAAAACCCCTTATAACAGCATTTTTATTGTTTAAAATTAATATAATTTTTTTTTTGTTCCGCCATCTTGTTTTTGACTTTTTGACTCATTTTTTTGAAAAACTAACATCAGATTCGGATTCAGCGACCTCGAAAACCTATATGTACCTGCCCCACCTTCCGCTTTTTCGATGATTCCGATTTTTGGCCAGCTTTTCGGCATTTGGAACCACTGTGTGCCGTCTGAATCTCAATAATAGCTGTGGAGGACCCTCCACCGGCCTCCCTGGAAAGCGATGGCCATAGGGTAATTGGCCATAGAGGCAAGGATATACTTTTTTCACTTTAATATAGTTTTACTTATTTAATAGATGGGAGAAAAAACTGTACGTAATGTAAAATTTTGTTTCTAAAATTACTTTCATAAGTATAGTATAGATTGTAGAAGTATAGACTGGCTTGTTGGTCTAGTGGTTAGTGATCCCGACGGTAAGCCAGAGCTAAGGGTTCGATTCCCACCCAGGACAAATATTTGTGTGATGAGCATGATCATTTGTTCCGTGTCTGGGTGTAACTTATCTATTATATGTATATATTTAGAAGTTTATCAGCTGTTTGTTTACCATAGTACAAGCTCTGCTTAGTTTGGGATCAGACGGCCGTGTGTGAGATGTGTCAAGTTACTATACTATTATTATTAATTAGGATGCAATAGTTATATGTTGCTAAGGTGTTTTCTTAACGATAAATACAAAAAATATTCTGAGGCAAAATTATTTTTCTTCTTTTTATTAACTACAGTCTCAGTCTAATATTAGAAAAGGTATCGTTATAACAAAATTATTTAATAATAAAGTGAACAATCTACATCTCTTTCCTACTCTATGCAGACAAGCGCTAGCCGGAGGGTTTAATATTAAAAATAAAATAGAAAAGAGCGATCTCAGTGTAGTGGTGCCGGTATTGTGTGCTTTTTAATAAATGCCTAAATCACCAGGAGAGGGCGCTGTTTGCAGTTATTGCATCCAAGCCGCTTTTTCCACTCGCCTTACTTTTTTGGGGATGTTTAAGAGATTATCTGCTCTTCTGTGTAACCACTAGCTACAGATAATAAGGCAATCTGTTTGTTTTTGTGAAGTATGAAAAATCTATATTTTTCTTAACTTGTTAAAGAAGTTTAATTAACTTCTCGTAAGATGTGCGCTATATCATTTTTTATTGAATGATATAGCGCACATCTTACGAGAAGTTAATTAAACTTGGTGAAACAATCAACCGGCAATATTGAAATATATTACATATTATATTTATATACATTAGTTGTTAACCTTCGACCATCAGCATATGTAATACACATTTCATATAGATAATATTACTGCATCCTCTATAATATACACACACTTCCGTTTCCTCGAGTACGCAAACGGAACTTCCTCTACATTATAATCACAAAGCCTCAGAGAACAAAGATGGCGTGGAGTGGCGTATCAAAAACTGCATAACTGTAGACAGTTCCCATCAAAGCGCAACATACGTAGCACTTTGTGAGATGCCGCTTGTCACAGTGACGTATGAAATGAAGGGATCAGAAGTTCAATTATTCTGAGTCTTCGTTACGTGCACGTTGTTTCTACTTAAATGACGGCTTGTTATAGCGTTCAATAAGCACTGTGTTTTTTATATTTTTGGTAAGCTTGTTCCTATATAAGCTTAAAACTATTATTCATCTATGTCAACAGTAAACAACATCAAAGTCATACGAGTTCCAGTAAAAAATATGTTGTCTTAGATTCGATATCGAATTTAATAATAAGTAAGCCAGAGGAGTCAAAACTTACGTATATATATTGTAAGTTACTTCAGTTGTCACGAGATCCTAAGGCCATATGATAAATAAAAAAGAGAATTAACCACAGGCTTCAGCCAGCATTCTGTGGACACGTTGCCACCAAATGTTGCTTGTAAACTAGTTAAATATTTGATCAATGTATCATTGTATAGATGATCGATAATGATCGATCCATGAAGATTGTATGTTCATCAAGAGCCTCCCATCACAGGAGTTCTAAATCATCATTAACTAGTGCCTATTGACTAACTAAATTATTTTGCACTGAATTATTAAATTGTTGAAAGATCTCACTATCTGCTTTTTCTAGATTCTTTCTGGCGAAGCACTGATACTGAAACTGACTGCTTTTTTGTCCACCAAATTTGTTGTATAAAAGTGGTTAAGAATAGAATAAAATTTATTCTTATTTGATATTATTGAAAGTCAATCATACTTGAACTTCTATTATTCACATACGTAATCGTAACAAGTGATGTAGGATATTCGACGTTCATGATCAAAGGGCGCGCCGGTTTGCAACCACGTTGTTTGTGGTGCCTCTCAACGCGCCGGCCTCGAGCCTGCACTGACAGAATATTGATTAATATAGCTCCTGAAGCCCGTGTAGGCTTTCGTACTAAATAGAATTAGGTTAATTAAAGCTGTATGTACTTGAAAGGTATATACATCAATCGTTAGTTGTTGGTTTGTGCATGATGAGATTATCAAGTTACATATATTATGTTATGACTCTATAACCCAACCACTAATCAAAAATATATCGTCAAAGCATATATTACCGAAGCTCGATGATGTAATCGGCTCATTTGTACTTGAATATCGGAAAATAATAGGCCGTCGACATAGTTACGAAACACTGTAAAATATACTGCACTGCACTGTATACCTACTTTATACCGGACTGGTACTTGTATAAAAAACTAATGAACTGTATCTAAAAATTGCGCCTGACTTACTTCACGGCTTCTAGGATACCTGGTGAGATGTCGTTGGGTCAGAGGAGTGGTGCGTTTTCTTTTTCTGTGTATGTTAGTAATAGCTTTGATTGGCAAATGAATGTAATCTCAAAAACTTGAATTACATACAGAGAACAAATTTTTAAATAGCATGTAGTACACACTTGCGTACAATCAAACTCAAGGATTTTTATATCACGTCACGTACGCTCTGTATATTAAGATACCTTCTCAACTATCGCCAGTATGATGACATTGATGTCTCGTTAAATAACCCTCTTACATATAAATCGGCTTTATATAAGTCTACTCGGAGGGATTATTTGGTAATTATTAAATGTGTGATTTAGATGCACAGCCTTTTAAAAGGTAGGGTTTTAAAAAGATAATTTTGTAGAAAAAAAATGCTGAACATGGCACCTAGCAAACATCACTATAGTTATGTAATTCCGACGTAAAATTGTACATGGCCATGGCTCGCACATAGTCGCTAACGACGGTTCGGGGAACGTAGCTACGTGAGTGAGCTCCGTGTTTGGACATCATAACATGCTTGTTTGCATACCCCATATAAGGAACACCTTTTTACCTTAGCTTGGATATCTTTGGAATTTCTCACTTAGTTCTTCTGATAGGTAAAAAACAGTCAACTAAAAAAAATTAAGTGGTTTAAAGATGTAGGAACTTGACGGATGCTATATAAAATACACAGAATATAAAATACAGAGAATATTATTTTCATTACATACATACATATACTCACGACTCCATCCATCGAAAGAGTAGGCTGAGGTGTTTCATACAATCACTCTTTGCAAACTATTATTTGGTCTCACTTAAGTAATAGAGGGCAAGCCGCCGCTATAACTACATTTATACTAAAACGTACATAAAAGTATTTCTTACAATAAAACGCAAAGTACGAGTGAAGACTAAAGTGTAATACAACAATCGTAGGTTGCGCATAGTCCAAACAGTGAGATTACAAGCACCGGCCGGACAAACAGACAAACAAACACGGGCCGGACCTTCATTGGAAATTCTCAAAAACCGCGCCGTTGTCTCTCGAGCACCAATATTGACATTGGACAGTTATTGGCGGGTACATTCGTACACAGCGAACGGAAACTGATGTTCTGTAGATGTAACTATTTTTAGCCGATATTGATAAGCTTTGAATGGTTTTTAAGGTATATAAAGGACGGTCACGTTCACCAGATATATAAATTTTATTTATTCTATACAATTAACTCGGGCAAGAGTGCTTCGAGAGTCAATAACTTATTGTTTTTTCACAGGTCATTAACACATCCCTTGTGTAATTTAAGATGATTTTGATAATGTTTGCTGTTTTTCTTCTTAAATACACTAACAATCATAATTCAGCGGTCATCAGCTGTTACTGCTGTTATTCATCTACAGTAAAGTGCTCCAAAACATTATCTCTTTCTGGAGACAAAGTTTAGCCTTAAGGATTGCCAGAAGTTACATGTAAGTTCGTTCTAACTGTTTCAATTTTGTGACACTGTACAGTACAGTCAGGTTCGGCTTTACGGCGTGACCCGTCACCAAGTACGTGATATGAACTTTTTTGGAATTTTTCCTGATATCCATGTCTGATATGCAAGCTTATTTCCTGTATGATATGATAAATTTTATACACGTGGATGTAAATTTTTAATGATTGTCATGTACGGTGTTGTGGCTTTTAGTGCTGGATCTCAAGCAGTATCCTTGAATACAATATATTCTTAGGTATATATATTTATCAACTCTGCACTTTGGGTTACAAATGTTATTTTACAGTAACTCTTGGTTTTCAAAAGAAATTATTTTATTTTAAATTACACATGGATATACATAAAGATATATACATACATTCATTCATATGCTCAGCCCTGTGTCTGTGTACTAAGTGGATTTTTAAATATGTGTAACACAAATACTAATATATTAAAGTGGGAGAGCCATGCTTCGGCACGGAGACACGATCGGAGTATCACTACGGCCTCACAGAAAACCGACTGTTATCAACGATTGCATTGTGTGACCGAGTTAGTGAGGCTTGTGGAGGACCAACCCCCTTTCCCTTCACCTCTTCCCCTCCTCCCTCTTCCTTCCCTCTTTATAGTTCTCCCTTCCCTTCGAGTTCCCTTTTCCTTCCCTTTTCCTTAAAAGGCGACAGCACTCTTGTGACTCCTGAATTGCAAGTGTTCATGGGCAGCGTAAATCACTTACCATCAGGTGACCCGTCGTAAAAAAAAACGAATTGTCAATGTTAATTTTGTGTGGTTCTTCATCTAATAGACTTTTTGCTTGTCAAGTCTAACTGCAATCAATTTCGTCGTCAATTTTTATTTCGTATACATATATAATAGATAACAACATAAATAGATAAAGAAGTTAAAACACAGACAGATTACATTTTAGATTTGGAATAACAATTTTAAACAGATTACGTAGAATCAAATTAACGGAGATACGTAAAATAATATTAAATTAGCTTACATCCTTGCATCTTTATCGTTCACTCACGACTTGTCGACAAGTGAGTAGTACATTAGTGAATAACTATGCGACGATGTGCTAAAGCGGGACACTAACAACGACGCTAATCGTTCACAAAGCGAGTGCGCGTGAGTGGCCCACTTTAAGGACACTTTGCATACGATAAAGCCCTTTAGACTTTGTAAGCAGACTCCATGATTTAATTAGTACTTAATAAGTGTTGTTGCTGGCAAATTATTGCCTTTTGATGTTTAACGTTTAACTAAAAGCAGCGGTAAGGTTATGGCTAAGGCGTCAGACTTGCGATTAAGTGCTTACAGGTTCGAATCTCACAGAGTGCCCTACGGTCGTAAACTCGTCCAAAAACAAGCATTTTACTTATCTGAGGGGGTTAACAATATTACTAGTAATATGTGTCACACATTGCTAGTAATCTTATAATAAAAGAAAAAGCACAACAGGTTCTTGCTTGCTTAATATCGTTATATCTGTTAAAGCGGGTCCATAGATGGGTGATGGAAAACACAAGTATCAAATGGATCATCTCTAACCCTTACAGCTTTTGGTTTTAAGAATACTTCTTACTATCCTACTACTATTATAAATGCGAAAGTTTTCACGGATGTTTCTTACTCAAGTACGTCACAAATGTTGAACAGGCACATTGTACATAGGCTACTTTTTGTCTTCGAGCTTCGTTCAACCAATACACGACGATATGTTGGTTATCCTGGTAAACGCATTCATTAGAAAAAGTGGTGTTCCCGGTCCTCAAACAGTATTTCTACCGGTATCTAAAAAGGAACCTTAACAACTATTCCGATTTTATTACAACTTATAATCATAGTCAAATCAGAAATTCTTATTTGATTTAAGAAATATCAAGCAAAAGCCAGCTAGGTACCTTACTTAACTTTACTAAGCGAATGCAACTAATCCGGCAAAGCATTTAAGTATGCACTCCAAACAAGTACAGTTCATCATTTGCTATTCTAAAACTAGTTGACATCAAAGGTACGCGAGGGTAATCTCAACGGCATGGCTGTATATCGTAGAATTGAGACATTTAATATTCCGTATGTCTCTGACAGAGACCGGCCCTCTAACGTCTTGGGGGCTATTCTAGGGGAACCGAAAATATAAATTTTTGAACAAATATAAATATCTAAAAATCGTCTTGAGTAATAGGAACTCTAGTTGATATGTCCGTGTATTTATTTATTTATCTATTTTACATACATTACAAATAATTCATACAGAAAACTTTAAATAAATATCATACTAGTAGGTGATATAAATAATATCTGCGAATACTGAGTTGTTGCACTTCGTACAAAAGGTCGAGTTCCAAGACTACTTTTTTTTCAGGCTACTTTTTTTATGGCCTATGATGAGTCTAAATTGATAGCATCAAATTTGTGCATGATGTTGTTGTTCATCTCAATAATCAGGCCTTTACTTCCATTCTCTATTGCCAGCAGTATTCAGTACAGCGTCGCTCGCCTTGTGTAACTTAATAGATTCAATTTAACATGGCGTCTTCTACCATCAAAATGGCAGAGGGGAGGCGATTACATGGTAGAGCCATGCTTAGATGTGAATGGTCCGGCTCGAACGGTGCGATACCACGGCCTTACAGATAACCGGTTGTGAGCAACAAAAATAAGTGAGGTTTCCGTAGGCCCAATCGCCCCTCCCATTTCTTTTCCCCTCATCCCTCTATCTTTTTTTCCATTTCCTTACACCCTCTCTCTTTGTTAACCTCCCCACATCATCCCATCCTTCATCACCCTTAAAGGCGGAGAGCCCACTTACGACTCTCGAGTTGCAGGTGTCCACGAACGGTTGTTGTCACTTACTACTAGGTGACTAGTCTGTTCGTCTGTCCTCCGTATGTTATAAATAAAGCTAGGCTCTATATGAAAAAGCCTTATTTGGACGATGTGCTAAGATTTTAGGAATTAAGGAATTATGAATTTCTTGCAACGAGTACAGAGATCTTTTATAAAACGGATTTTGTTTCGTGCCAGTACTTAGTTTTCGATTCCACACTAAGTAGTATATTCCAGTCAAAATTTCCTTTAACCTTTAAAGTTTGTTTAGCGCTTCGCTAATAGTTTCTCGGGAAGCCAGCCAGTCGGCTCCTTTGAGTCAGCCGTGCTCTGGGCGCCGCTCAACTCCAATCGCTACCACTTAAGAGAAATTAAAATGACATGAGTAATGTATGCTTTACAATTACAGTTTTAGTTTGAAATAAGTAAAAGAAGAATATGAACTTACATTGAACTTTAATAGTCCACTAAAATATATCGACATGAAAATTATCTTAAAAGTAGCTTAATCTGTAGGTATCATTGATTCAAAATATTTTTTATATATAAATTCACTGAATATTATCGACATTTCGAAGGCAACGTTTTTCTTTGAAGCGGGAAAGGCTTGTGATTAGCTGAGGTATCGATTGATTATTTCACGGGTTAATTACAGAGTATGCAACCCTAACCCGGCTGCGTTTTTACGTCTGATGGCTGTGTAACATAATAGTCTATACATAATATAGTCCGTACCATTGCGGTATCAAGTTTTCCTTCGTTTCGATGCTGTTCAGCCAGCATTATACACTCTGAGTTCTAAAAATACTACCGTTGAACATTTCTTAGAGCTGCCGGCATCATTAATCGGTTTCTTTTTATTAATATCAATCAGAGGGAGTTGAGGAGAAAGAGCACACGAATCTCATTCCACAATTTCTTCGTAAGAAATTTACCGCAACAATCTTCATCATGATTATCAAGACTTCATAAACCTATTATTTACCTGGTTAAGTACCTAATGCTCTCTGTTAGGAAATATGCTTATATTTTAATGTCAAGATAAAGTAAACAAATGTCAAGTGCATAAAATAAGCTTCACAGAACTATCAAGTAATTATTTTTTGCCATTTAAAATGAATTATTGAGATTTTAAAATCTAAATCTATTTGTCATAGATTATATTTTCTCATTAAGATATTCAGTCCCATTATAATATGCTTTTCTTATAAGAAATTACGAATAGGTAAATCATTATAAATGAGAAGGGACACACAAAAAGCATTTATGTAAATTTTTGATTCATTAAAAACTGAATGTTATTTTATCTTGTGCTCATGTTCAGATAACGCTCTTGGAGACATAACATTCAACAGGAAAACTATCATGAAAATTGTAGGCTTAAAGTAGAACTATGTCCGATAACATGATATAAAGATACAACAATATTAAAGACATGTGATATTCAAGAATGGCAGTAATATTAAGAATACTAAAATATAAAAAAAAAACAAGCGCTTTACAAATTTACACCCCAAGGATTGATGGTTTGGCCGATTACTTAGAATACTGCACTAAAATATAATTTTTATTTATTATATGTCTCATTTAATACTATTTAATTTTGTGTAATACGGCATTCACTCCCGCAGTATACCTTACCTACGCTTTGATGTAAGAGATACAGTCTATATAGAGACCCAGAACAGCTATGTGCTATGTACCTAAATAAATTAATCCCATATGTAAATTATTCTCATATTCTCAATAAATGATTGCTGAAACGTCCATTGCTTCATATATTATTAATACCATTGCACCTATATTTTATAATTTAACTTTCTTGTCAGCTTCATGGTATAGAAAACCTCATTTTCTATTATTTGTGCAGTCAATACAGGGTATTGGTAAGGAGTTATACAATCGGAAAATATAACATAATGCATTTACTCCTGTTGCATTATTCGTATTTGTACACTTTTGGATTTTGACAAGGTTTTACAATAATTAAGAAACTTACCGGATCTTAGTAACGGCACTATACTACATACAAACACGTCTTCTTCCATCTTGAGCTTCAGCTTATTACATACATACATGCTATATCCCCGCAGAGGTAGGCAGAGGCGCATCAACTTTTATTTAGCTCCATTACGTAATAGCTGCTGTTGTTGCACTGTATAAACTGTATATATGACAGTACAACTGTATATATACTTTTGAATAGATGACAGTCCAATCTCTGTCTCTTTTACGACAGCCACGGGAAGAGATGGGTGGCCATATTTTACTTTACCGAGAACGACACGGCTCACCACTTCATGCCAACATAACAATATGATTGTGTGATAGTTTAGTGGTACATACAATAACAAACTAAAGTCAATGCTGATAATTTCAAAAGGCTGTAAATTTCTGATAATTCGTCAATCTACTAATACAAAAGCGATAACGTGACAGATAGTAGATTTAATTAGAAGCGTAACGAATTCAGTGTCAGCGTATCAATTGTGCAACTATCGGCCATCGAACCCGCTATCGACAAGTTTACTACCAAGGTACTACACTCAAAGACTTGCTGCGTTATCTGTTTATTTGTACCTTGTTTATTTTGCACTTTATAGTGGCTAAGTGGGGAATCGATCATATCATAATAAATGATTAGTGAAGAGCCTCCAAGAACTATATAAAAAGGTATATCTTTAAGAAATGATTACGTATATACGCTCACGCCTGTATCCTTAAAGGGGTAACCTGAGGTGCGTTACAGGAATTCAAGATGGGAAAATTGTAAGTATATTAAAAAAAATGTGAAAAGATAGAGAACTCAATGGAAAGAAAGATATATTGATACGGATGGATAGTGAAGTCTAAGCAATAGCTTGCTGCAGCTGCGAGCCATCTACCCAGCAATCGAATTTTATATTGTAAATCACAGTTTAGTTAAGAATTATGTGAAATACATGCACACCCATTTTATTTCGCAATATGTTAAAAATGCCATTTATAATACATACGTTTCGAAATTCACTCATGCCGAAACCTGTAATAACCTACACCGCAACTTAAAAAAGGTTAAAAAAACTTTGTTTAAAATTGCACTTTATTATTCAGGACGTAATGATTATTTCACATAAACTTTGTACATAAGTAAGTCGGTATTCGTGTACAGCAAATGGCCATTTTCTGATTCGATGTTTTCCTTGAAGCGTACACTCGCCTGTATTTGTTCAACTGAGATGGCGACCGAGTCAGACGAAAAAACGCCGAAACCGGCTTGTTGGACAATTTCGAAAATATTTCTTATGATACACCTTGTAATGGCAGCAGCAAAAATGTAGTCCTTAACTACCTTAATAGGTGGCTGAAATAGATTTTAGTTTAATATGTTATGTGGCTTTAACAACTGTTGTAGAGAATTGTACATTACTTTGGCTGTGGCTTTGTGCTTTAACAACTACGTGGCTTTAACAAAAGTTGTACATTATCTGAGGAACCGAAATGGTAAACATGTACATTGTGTTAAAAAAAAATTAAAGTAAAACAAAATCATTCTAAATCAAAAATACCTATACAAAGCAGATTCATAACTAAAGATCTCGATGTATGACTGCTTACTGTGTTCCTCAGTAGCCGGTCCTCGCAGTTAACCCACGTTTATGTTCACTGCTCTCATAACGGTCGCAGCGTGATCTTTTATAACCTATACTATTTTTGATTAAATACCTACTCTATCTAATAAAAAATAAAATTCAAATCTGAATGATAGTTCTTAAGATAAGCGCGTTAATAGAATCACACACAAATAAAACCGCATAAGCTTTAAATGATACGCACGTACAAGTGGCACCAGCCACTTCGAGTTGCTTAAAGAGACCGTGACTGGCTTAAAAGCAATATCCGTTTCTTCCCTTTCTGTCCTACCTTGCCTGTCAACATACTCCAAATTTCCCCAACCAATCCCCAAATGGGCCGGATGGCAATAGGCTTGCCCGCTATTACGTAAATGGGATTATATTATAATTGACAAACTGTGGGTGTTAATGACGCCGCTGCCTACCCCTCGCCTCGCCTACATCGTCATTGTATATTTTATATTGCAATTATACAAGTAAATAATATATGTATAAAGTTATTTTCACTTGATGTACATTATGTATTTACTTTTGCTATCTGTATGTTGAATCCAAGATGGCGCTGGCGGTGCATCGGCGCGGAACCGACGACGCCGACTGGTTACAGACATTCCTTCACACGATAACTTACATACCTACTGAGATCTTTATGAGTACATTATATATTCTTAGTGTAGTATTTTATGTTACTTTAACAATTGCAAACAATGATATTAAAATTCGTAAGCAGTCATCATCAAAAACAAAATATAAAAGAGAAAAAATAATGAAATGCACTTTTCATATACCTGCTAACATAATTAAGCGCACACCATATGTCTTCAAAACAACTGTGAAGTGACATTTGTTTTCAAAATATTTTATCAGTTAGTAAAACTATGAGCCAATAATACACACTCAATAATTTAACTGTAGGAAGAAATGATAAAGTAAAATAAACATATGTTTGTGTCTAGAAGTCATACACAGAGCACGGATACGCCACTCAGCTCTCCTCATCCAGTTTTCACGATGTTCGACCCCGATTAGGACCTAATTGTTTGTTTTAACTTCGTTTATATTTTTAAAAAATCATACCCTCTTTGTTGTTTTAGGACATATTAGAACAGTTTAAATTTGAATTTATCTGAATGCAGATTAGCAGCACATAACTTATTAAAAATATATACCTAGTAAATTTCTTCATGAATGTAAGGAATCTAACGATGCCTCATACATCACAATCTGTTAATGCAATAAGAGGTTATGGTGGAAAGAAACTGACATAGATTCAAACATAAATGAACCCTGTAATTTTTACACTCCCTTTTGAACAGTCATCTATAAATATCCTATAGCATTCAGCCACAAAGAGGTGAGCAGAGGAACGTTTTGTTTCTACTCACTTAATAGTGGACAAGCCTTTTAAATTAAATGACACAAATAACCAAAATTCCCCTCGATAAATACATTACTTCATAACCGTTGCGCCTGCGCACTCCCTTTCCATAGATAACCATGTTTGCTCTACGGTTCCGGGATGTCGCCGGCCTTATCTAATGAGAACTGATAACAACGGCCTCTAATACAGAGATATATACGAGTTCTTATAAAGGTTGATGAGGTGTTATGTCGTAGAATATAATGGGGAGAAAGAAATGTCATTCATTCGTGTATCTTAGATCTGAGGAGCACAGCTAACTTATGTTTTTATAAGACAGAAGACACTAAATATAGTTTAGAACGTAGCATATTTTTAATAATATATATAGCATATGAGTTCAAGAGCGAAACATTTCTTTTATACATAATCACAAGAATGGGGAAGAAAATAATGAGGTGGGAATCACATTTTGCAATGAAACAAAATAATATATGGTTTTGCAGTAAATAATGTTGCTAGATTGAGGAACTACACAAGCGCTTTTTAGACTTAGCATAGGAAATTATCATAGTTTCTAAAGGAAAACATGGTATTGAGGTTTATATATTGGTAAATACATAATATTGCAAATATTCACATCAGTACAATTAGATATTAAAATCGTTCTTTTTCTACAAGATATTTCAGAAAAAAAATACATTAAATAGAACAGAGTTAATGTAAACTTGGAAAGTAATTAAGAAAACAAAATTTTACGTTAATCTTATCACGAGACTTTTCACAATTCAATCGAAAAACGAACTCCGAATAAACATCAAGCTAAGGTACTCAATTAAACCGACATCCGATATAAATTTTTAAAGAAATTTGAACAAATTACCGATCTCCGAAGCTCTCTTAAATAAAGAAGATTTTTTAAAATTCAACCTTAATTGTTAACTGAATGAGTTTCAACAACAGTGGGCTATGCAAGCTCAATATGTAAATTATTTAATTTTTATGTATGAATATCTTCTTATCTATCTATTTTATATTATCTATCTATCTTTCTATCTTTTTTAATTACAACTCCCGCACTAGGATTAATTCCTGTGTCGCAAGGGACTTTACAAACATTCAAAACCGGACACAAAGAAGACCCAGACTTAGAACAACAATTTAAGGATTACACAAAGTGTGGTCCCGTGCGGCGATCGAACCCACAGCACTCGGCGCGGCATCTTATAGGCGAGTAGGCGAGGTGACCACTGTGCAGTCAAATCTGACACATCCTTGATAGGATTGATATATAATAGTACAAATGTATTTACGACATAGTCCATAGTCCTCGTATGTTTGCAATAGCAATCTGCCTGTTCTAATTTAAGTATAGGAATACACTTATTTTCATACCAAGAGTAATATTTTTATTCATTGCAAAGGTTTTAAAAATAGAAAAATTCACAAATCTTTTTAAATGTCTCACAAGGTAGGTTAATACATACATATAGTTTATGAGAGCCAAGAAAAACGATGGAGTTAAGTAAACCATAAAAAAAATGTTACACTAAAGTTAGAAGACTCGGACTTCCTGGCACCAGCAATTTCTAGTTATAGGTATACGACCCTGATTTGCTTCAGCTATTGCTTATACTCACCAATCCATGTGTATAAGGAATATCCCTTTCATTCTCTGTCCTACCTTTTTGTCAATTTACTCCAAGTTTTTTCATCTAATTTCCATTAGTGCCCGAATGACGGCAATAGGCTTGCCGCCTATTACAAAAAAAAATTTACTAAATTATAACCGGCAAAATGTGGGGTTAAAATACGGCTCTGCCTACCCCCTCAGGAATACAGGTATGTTGTATGTATGTAGGAGTACACTGAGGGCTACCTCATTCTTATCATGCACATTCATTATCAATTGGTAAATTTGTAGTAAATATATAGGTACAGGCTTGAATGCTAAGTCTGCTGCAGTCTAGCATACAGTCGTCCAAGGAACGTTGTGATTAGTCTCCGGCGATTTTTTCCGTTCAATTGAACTTATGAAAAGTGGCGAGAGTTGTCGCAGTCGCCAGTCCGTTTTCTGTCTGCTAATCATTGTTTGATTTTATTAAAGCGACAAATTTGTCGCCCACCTGCAATCACGTGCCAATCAAACACTGACGTTATTTTATGTAAATTTGAAAAGAATACGACTATTCTTTTTTTTGTGTTGCCAGTTATATTATAAATTAAGTCGTTTGGTTTTCTTTTGCAAAGATGTAGTAAAACAAATAAAAACATGTGCCGTGATGTGTAGTACGCGTAGATGATTAAAAATCGTCTAGCATAATGAACAGCTTGCATTTTTTTTTATTTTAACAACCTACATAGCCATACATACACATTTATAGATGCGCTCACGACTATATTACTGAAGGAGTAGGCAGAGGCGTATTATATAGAAAGGGCAGGGTGGGAACAAGGGAAGACAATGGAAAGGAAATGATATTGCTTATATGGATGAATTGGGAAGTAAAAACTATACCTCAAGGATGTCAGGGTTGCATATCTGTAACTAGAACTGGTTGTTGCCTTGAAGTCCAGCCCTCTATCCAAAACATTTCCGCGAAAAAATCTATTGAATATTCCTGACTAACTTTTAAAACAATGACAGCAACAATAAATAAAAGGATATTTGAAGAAAACTTCTTTAAATATGCTCGAATCACCATAAACCGATACTCATCATCAGCATTATGATCATAGGCTGCCATAATCCACTGTTGGACTCTCTCTACCAAGAAGACCGGTGACTTGACTGCATCCAGCAGTACCCAAAAATTATTTACTCTTTCATCATTTTATTATTTTTATTTCTATTTATTTTAGTATTTTTATTTTTATTCTATCAGCTACAGTCTAAACAGAAATCTACTATCAGAATATTTTATATTAACCTACCATAGTGACTCCACTTTGCCTGATGGAAAGCAATAAGTGGAGTCATAGAGTGGTGGTCACCATCCTCATTGCATGTCTATTGAATGCAGCATGGTGACAACACTATGGCGATCACACATGTACATATATACATATTTGTATGTATTCACTTTACGTACTATATACATATGTACTTTAACGTTTATGTAAACTCTAGACCAGGCTCTAAAAAATATTCTTTTTTATGAGTCACACTTAAATTCTAATAGATAAATAGGACTTTTCCTATAAAACCTACGTCTCAATCTATCAAACTTAAATTCAAATGAATGAATAATAATCATCTAAAACATCCCCAAAATAATCTAGGTTGGTAAATTATTTAAAAAAGAGTTTGAAGGAAAACACGATACTTTGCTAAAAACAGCTAATATTAAAGCCGAGTTAAGCGTGGACGGTCTTAAACAATAATGAGCCAACAAGCCCTGTTAGCTTTGCGACGTCTATGATCAGAACTGGTTTACATAGTACCGGAATTAACGTGGAGTTACTAAGATTCAGAGCATTTAATTTTTCTTTAGATTTTGAGGTTTTTTTTTAATCCAATAAATGTAAGCAATTACGCTGGAAATAAAAAGAAATTGTTGATAATTGATAGTATTGTGTTCTTAGTGATGTGACTTTTGTGTACTTTTAATTATTGAGATCGTAATTTTCCATTTAGGTATGATATCTTTATGCGTTAATATGTGAATAAATAGTTATTCTTTAATCTTCGTACCACCTCGTATCAATATATCTGTTTTTTGGTTCATTCTATGTATTTAGTTAAGAAAGAATGGTTAAGAGTTATAATGTTTAAAAAAAAAGTGGGAGACAAAAGAAAACATTATTTAAGTTTGCAGTTTCTCATTGCATCATGTAAACCCTCCATAACGACATCTCTGTGTAAGTAATAACAGTTCACTATAAAATATAACTATTTTTTATTTTTATACGTAGAAATATGTAAAAATTGATTATTTACTTAATACATGTTTGGGTAGCTTTATTTTCATATTAAGTTTAATTAATTATATAACAATAAGGAAGCGAGTTATTCCTCTTAGACATACATACATACGTCCCTATACCCGAGGTGCAAATAAACAGTTCGCACCGCCGGCAGATGGCGCCACGGTCATGTCGACGCGACGTGTGATAAAAATAAACATACGTGACGCTAATACACGCCCGTGGGGATGAGGGGATTCAGGGATTCGTGTTTATGTGAGGATCGAATAGTTTCCTTTCTTTAAAATAATGGTTAAGTGATTTGATCAAGAATGTAACCTCAAATTAAATTATTTCTGGGTTTCTGGGTCATTTTGACGACTATAATTAAATGTTATAGTAGTAAGTAGTAAGGTGGTAGCCCTTAAGCATTAGCATAGCAATTATTGGGGGCCTACCTTGTCGATGTAATTGTTAGAGTTCAGGTTATGGTTCGATGCTCAACTCTCACAATTATTGGATAATCGAATCCAATGTAATCGATCTGCTGGACTCCCGCAATAGAGGCCTAGAGATTTTTAATGTATTAATTTTCTATTTTTACACATGGAAAGTAAAGAAAATCTGTAAACTTGTATTCTCGAATGTCAGCAACAGGCTGTGAAGCAGACCGTGCAAACCTCCTACCATTATATACAACTACGAAAATAAATCTAAAAAAGGAATTAAGTGGCTGAGCATCATCATCATCACGGTCACCCAGTGAACGATATGGTTCGTTCGCGTTCGTTCGCAGAAGAAGATGAACGTTTATAAAACACTTTTATTGTAATAAGATATTAAAGATATAATTAAAAATTTATTTCATTTAGCACTTTTTGCACAAAGAGATTGTACAATGACGGGCTATCAGGAATAATATCAGGGATATAGGTGTACTAGATTTAGTAAAAAAAGACGATAAACTATGAAGAATCATATGGATAAAGGATAATACATAGAAACATGTGTACACAATATAAATATCATGAATTATTGTAGTGATGGTTCAATTGGCTTATGCACTAGGTGACCTCGTACTTTCCGAACCGTTCAAGAGGAGGACTTCTTGAATAAGAACGGAAGAGTCATCAAGAAGAATAACGCTGATCTATGAGTAAGTGTATAGCAGAAGAAGATTGTTTGTAGAGCGAAGAGTTCTGTTGTGATGGGAACATATTGACTAGAGAGAAGTAGATAAATTGAGACTAGAATTAATATTGCCATCAACCTCGAACCTGTTTGCTACTAACTGATAAATGATACATGAAACAATTATAATCTATTGTACTCTCTTACATTTATAGGATAAGATACAGGAGCACCCTATCTCTTCAGCGAGGGTCATAATGCGACTAAGGGATCGGAATGTTATCTATCTGACAGTACACATACGGTCTTCAGTCAGTCAGTCAGATTACGAATGCAGAACAAAAATATTATTGGTAAAAAGTGGGTCTCAAAGATTCCTCTGCCTACCCCTGCGGGATATAGCCATAAAGAAAACAAAATCAGGTTATGTTTAGAATTCTTAATCCCTGAAACGTTTTGTTTGGAGCGAGGTACAAAATAAAAGTACAAACGTGACATAGATCGTGTCATAGCGTGCTAGCGGGACACGCACCGCAGTATTGACTGTCACCATTGCGCATGCCTACACTCGAACGGGTTTAGAAGATATATACTTATATCTAGATGAGTCTTTAGCTTACAAGAAGTGTAATATTTCATTGTTTTGTTTGTAATATGTAGTTTGTATGTAGGTATGTTCGAGACAAATCAAGTGCATTAAAGAGCCACTTACCGCTGTCTGAAAGAGCTAATTTTTTGCTTTCCCCTCTTAGTTCCGATGACACTGCATCTCTATAATAAGCAAGACCTAAATACATACTTTGCTTTGCCTTTTAATGATTACTAGATAATAAGTATATTTAACCTCTGTTATAAAATATTTGCTTAAAATTTATTGCTTACTTTAATTTCATATCGATTATTGGTAAAATTAAAGTAGGAGTGAGCAACCCCGAATAAGTTAGGTTAGGTGGCGCGAAACGCAGTAGCTAGTCATTGGTTTGACAACTAGCGTGTAAGGCGGACACGTGGTAACATACTGGCTCTTCATATGCTATATCTGTTCAAAGTATATGTAAAAGCGTGCTGAAATCAAATAAGATAATAGTCTACTCATAGATAGAAATAGCCATTACCGCTCCGGAAGCCCTCTTGATGCATGCAAATTTATTTATTATTAACAATTTTTATTATGATGCATTGAAGTAACACAGATAAAATTGTTTGAAATGTTAATGTGTTTCCATACCAGGCAGTATCTATATTTATAAAAAAAAGTTAGAAGGCTAGATGCATCTCAAACACGCACTTTTAACAATAATTGAGTACCTCTTACGTAATAAGCAAGCAAGCATAGCAAGCTTATTACAGTCATTCGGTCGGTGTACGACTGTATATATACTGTAAGCAAGATAACGAGTCACCGAAAACCACATGATTACAGTGTTAATACATTGAGCTGATTTCAACTTTACTATACTTAAGAATGGGCCTATTTTTGTTAAATATGAATCTTTCACATTGATTAAGATTATAAAAATCTTTTCTCTTCCAAATATTTTATGTCTTGATGAAAATCCAGTACTCGACATCGTAGTAGAAGAAGCGAAACACAACTATGATATAATGAAAAAAAGGTACGCTATTAAGTATTAAAGTAATCTTCTTTAAATTTAAAGTTCGTATATTACCTAGTTACCTAATAAATGTTGTGCGAGGAACTCCACTTATCGTGACTCCATTTTCATTTAAAAAAGACAACTCCCGCACTAGGACTTATTTGCGTCTCCGGGTACTTTACAAACATACAGGCAACGGACACAAATAAACACCCAGTGACGCGGCCACAATTTATGGGATCACTCTTGTCTCGTGTGGGAAACTACCCACGACCTCTGTCTCGTCATTGAGGGTCGCTAATCACTACACTAACAGGCCAGTCGACGTATTTAGTTTCAGCGATGACAAGAAAAATTGAACCAACAAGTAAGTACAATCGATTAAGGTACAGATGTTGAAGATTTTACTATAATCTGTCTGTTTAAAAAAATCCCAAACATTTTTCTTTATAAATTTCTAAGGGATAATTTTATTTCTCTTTGAAAAAATTACAGCTTAAAACAATTTCACGCAGCGCAAGAAAACTAAAAGTGGTAACACTTGTAAAATACATATAGTTTTACTCAATAATACGCACACAGACTTCAAGGAAAATAGTACTAGATATGCGCTATGAATGCTATGATCCAATAACATTAAATTTCTAAATACAAAAATATTATTTGTTCAAATTCCAATATCCATAACAAAGTCAATGAGTTATTATATTAGTAGGTACATTTAGTAAATTAAAATGTAATCTTATAACCAATTAATATTAAGGAAGGGTATTTAAGTAGCTTTGGCACACAATACAGTTTGATCTAAGTAAGTTTTCAGTTATAAGTTTGTTACCTGTGATAGCACTTGGAGATGCTACAGACTTTCTGGTACAGCAGTGTTTCTTCCTCCGTTACATATTTAATACGGTCTAGAACAGAGTTTGATGAAAGTAGCTATCTATACAAAAATCCTGTGATCAGATTAGTGTAGAAACGGTCAATATACCTTGTTTATATCTTGTTGTGTTTTAAATGTCTTCAATATCCACATAGTTATGTTGTTGTTACTAGAATTTTCTATGTTGCTCGAAATCCAACCAAAGTTATTTGTACATCGGCTAAGCTAAGTCATTATGTAATTTTTAAACAAAAGCCAAAAGGGTACAGCAGCATTTTAAAAATAACGTGGCTCAAAAAAAAGAAACAATACAATAAATCAAAACCAAGAACAATCCATTAACTCAATCTACAATAAAAAAGAAAACGCTGCGCTCCCATTGGCGATTATGTTGGCGGGAGTTTCTGATTGGCCGTCGCGCAGACGCGGTGCGTTCAGAAACTCGATACTTTTTAATAATGGCTCCTTTGGATAATGCGATCGGCTTTCATATTACATGGAGGTATTTTATTACCAAAATGCGATCTTGAGTGGTCGTCTGTGGGAAAGGGGCCGCCTTGCTCCGATTCCGTTCCCGATTAAGCTGGATAATGTGTGCAATTTGTGGTTTGCTGTATTTTTTTCTTCTTGTTTTGCTTATTCATGTTTGGCTTAAACAATTAATTTTAGACGATGACGTGGTTTTGCTTTTGTAATTATTTCAATTTGAAAGTGAGTACTTATTTTGTATTATATTTAGTATACTCTTGTATATATGTAGGTATATCATGTTATATTAGTAACGTAATTAAGAGTTTTGTGAGTAATTACTGCTGGTGTAGTTAAAAATATAAGTTTATGAATTATAATAAAATTAAATATGATTCTTACTTTTTGATCGATAGAAGAAATAGAATCGTTATTTCAGAAAATTAGAACTGTCTAGTACAGAACCTGTTTATGCTTATTATAATAATTATAAAAAAGTACTTGCTTCTTCTGCTAAATAAGTCTAACTAAGATTACAAGTTCGCCAGCCAAATGTGTTAATTATTTGCAAAGTCAATTACACACCAAAGCCAATAGTCCTCTGTCCACAGAGAATTCATATGTTTGACCTGGATGTTTATAGAGTACAGATTATACGCGATTACAATGACTATATCGAATACAATGTAAAAATGTAATGAAGATTAATGTATTTCTTTTATATGAAGAAGAAAAAATAAGGATGAATATTATTTAAAAGTTCTTTTATACATAGCTATATTTCAAAATGTGATCTTATTTTTTTTATAGCGTGTGTATCAAAACATCAGGTATTAAAATATTTGATGTTTAATTCTGTCTTTACGTGTTGCTGTCTTTACCTAACATTCAATATATAATAATTTAGATACTGCAAATTTAAAAAAAAAATATAATTGCAATTCATAAAAGTATGTGGTATGTAAACCTATAATTAAATAATAATAGGGCACGAAAACATAAATAAAGATTTAAAAAATTTGGTTTACACGTAGATCTATTTATGGGAAAAATCTTATGTTTTATTTTCTAAAGTAGATGCATATTATTAAAATTTGAAGTTCACAAATGTGATTGACAGGTTTTCAAGACAATACCTACGTTTTGAATAAAATGATGACCAGTCTAGGTCCGGTACGATAAATCATAGCAAGTGCATCTGTTTCAGTATCTGAACAATGCATTTACTGTGGTAGATAAGTACTGCACAGTTAACAACCATTCTGCTACGTAACATATATGTATTGTGCAATATTTCGACTAGTTCATTTGAATTTCATAGACTAAGCATACAGACAGTTTATACGCTAACTAATTGACGGTAAGCTTTACAAACATTACTGATCTTTGAAGTCTGGTCATTGCTCAGAAGATAAAATAAAAAAAACATAAACGCAATCTGGAGGGCCGAGAGTAATCACAGTGCAAGCACTGTAAAACGTTATCAAACAAGTTATTGCTCAAATACGCAAGATACACTCGAACCTCTCTCATTGATGGGCCTGTGCAAACAAATATATCGACTATTCGATAAGGGGCAACGACGCGCGAATCGATACTGACCCGCCGATCGGCAAATAACGATGATAAAACCGAACGCACCTCTGTCAAAGAATGCACACATTCCGTTATAATACCAATGACGTTTCGAATGGTAAAACTTTGACCCCCCTTGCATGTAGGTTATTTGTCATTCGCTTTTGCGTAGATAATGGAAACTGTAACCTAATAGTTTAGGATGGACATAGTTGATCAAGTAATCTAGTAGCAGGTAAGTAGCCGACTAATATAATTAATGGCGAGATGGATAATATTACTATAATATGTACATGTACGGCTCACTAAACGAACGTACTTCATAAGGAAGAATTAGGCCACAATTTCAAGGATTAAAATAAAGGATTTCTAATTTCCAACATCTCGTGTAATCGAATGACCGAATATTTCAATCAGTTTCTATTAATTTTCAAAAATATATATATACAATTTTTATCTACAGCAATTATAGGTTCAAGTTGAACTTGACATGATAAACATTATTTAACCATGTGTGAATGTATTATGCTAATACCTTAATTCCATTTGCCACCATTTTGCAAAGAAAGGAGCGAAACATTTTCGGAATGAATGAACGAATTATTGATATCAAGTTATGTAACTTTATCGCTGTACGTTATCGATTCAAATTCGCTGAACAAGGTGTTGTTTCGATAATTTTACGTATTTGGTTATACAAATATCTAGTCTATGGCGTATACCACTTGCAGAGTAGGTATAAAAGTCCACGGAACGAAGAAATTAATTGTTATTATTTACTAACTAGATAATAGTGATAAGAAAGTGGTTTAGAAAATACCTTTTCCAATAAGACTGTTATTACAATAACCAGTTACAGGTACCTAGGAACCTTATACCAGATAGGATATCATATCTATATTGGCGAACATGTAATGTGTCCTTCTCAAACTATTTTTACTCCGGAATGACAATCCTTTAAAATATTTAATCTAATCATTTATTTTTGTAACTTATTGTGTAGGTACTTTAAGGTGTGTTTTTCGCCATTCATTGATAATCTCGATGTGTATATTAGCAAGATATAAAAATATGCAAGATGACGGAAAAATAACACATAGGTATTTACATACATACATACGCCCGAATCCCTGAAGAGATATGCGGTGGAATATTCAACAAACATATTTAGTGATTCGCGGTAGAGTAGAACAAAGCCACCCCCTCGCTTCCTACGAGTGTCGTAAAATGCAACTAAGGGATCGGACTGTTTTCTATCAGACAGTACATATACAGTCATATATCGCCCGGTTGACGGCAATAGGCTTGCCCCGTGAGTAGACCAAGTTCGAATTGTGGGCGTTTAATAAACCTCTGCCTTCCCCTTATAGTCGTTAGCATATGTATGTATGTATTTTGCTAATTAGAATTTGGTCAGATTACGTATTAAGCCTAGTCAAGGCAATGAAATTAAAACGATATTGCTACGTGAGGGTACATACCTGTTATTCCAACTACTTGTTGCTACGAACAAAAAGGCAAATAACCCGTTCTATAAATATATTAAATAATAATTACTCATTGCCGACAAAATAAGTTAAATATACAGGAGCAGGCATTACACACTTAAATACAGGAGTCTTCATCACAACAACTAATTTCATCTTAGCAACCATAAATGAATACATAAATGGTCACTGTTTAGTGTTGTAGTGACAGTTTAATTCATCAAAGCTTCTTACAGTCTCAATCAGCCTTGGTAATTGGCTAGTTTTCGCTACTCTTGCACGACAACGCACGACAAGACTCCAAAACATGCTGTCTCTATGCTACAAGAGCTAGGGTTGGTAGTTGGCGTACTAACCATACCTTGCGCCGGCAGACTTCTACTTTTCAAAAATCAACATCTTGGCAGGACCCACACCCAAGAGGCAGAACAAAATGTCTTTGAAGAGATTGTTGCCTTGTTACGCTGGCAATATAATAATTATAATAATAATAAAAATGTAAAACACATTTCACATTAAATCCACCCGTAAATGTGGTTAAAACCTGCGAAAGAGCTGAGAAAAAAGTAAATAACAATAATAATATGACACCCTCAGGCATATAATTTCCGGTTGCTCTCGTCTTGCAAATGGTGAGTACTTGCACAGACATAACCAAGTGGCCAGAAAAGTCCATCAACAACTTGCTCTTAGATATAATATTGGGATCGATCTATCATCACTGACAGGACTATTGTTGCCAATAAACCTGATATAGTGGTTATAGACCGACTAGAGCGCCGAGCAATGATTGTTGACATTACCATCCCACATGACGACAATCTCATAAAGGCTGAAAAAGATAAACAAATAAAATATTTGGATCTAGCCCATGAGGTAGTAGACATGTGGGATGTGAGTTCTGCAATCATTGAGCTGATAGTCATATCAGCTCATGGGTTGATTACCAAGAACCTCGACCAACATCTGCAGAGGCTCACGTTACACACTGGGTTAAGGGCCTAATGCAGAAGGCAGTCCTTCTTGATACGGCACGTATTGTGAGGAGGTTCCTGTACCCGATAGCGGTGGGACACTATTTTTATATTTTTAAATATATTTTGTTTTCATTTTATATTTAAAAATGTAATTTGTATGTTTATTAATGTGAATAAAGAGAATAATAATAATAATAAATACTCCACACATCTCACACACGGCCGTCTGATCCCAAACCAAGCAGAGCTTGTACTATGGTCACCAGACTGCTGATAAACATACTTTAAATAACAGAAATGAGTTAAAATATTTTTCAAGTTTATGTACACTAAACGGCTTTTACAGATGCAAGTAAAAAACCGTTAAAATACAGCAATCCTTAGTCAATTACCATCTGGTGGCTATAATAAAAAATAAAATAAAATTCATTTTCCTTTTTTGGACCCATGTGGACATAATTATTTAAAAGTAACGATACTAGTTAATGTAAATTTGTTTCAAACTTTTTCATAATCTGATAAATTCGATAAACGGTCGTCTGTGGATGATGAAAGCATTATGTTTACTAAATAATAAAAAATACACAAATTGAAAGTTCGAAACTCTCACTACATAAAAATCAATTACAACGTATTTGTGTAGTCAAATCAAGAACTAACGCAATTCTTTTAAAATTTAATCTTACACACAAAGCGAATCGCTTATAAAGAATTAATTTCGTTGAACTAAATATTTGATGTAAAGTGATAAACAGTGGTATTAACGAATCTTTATTACTGAGTATCTAACCAGTTGAACGCTATGGTGCAATAATTAGACCCATCACAAAATGGCGATGGGTCAATGTACTCCGTTTACAATCAAGCTGTAAGTGTGTAGAAGTCAATTAGGATTGTCTCTTAAAACATTATGTTCGTAGATATACTTATGTATGAAGGTGCATGAATAATCTTCCTATTCTTAAAATTTTAAAACTGCTGCGTTTCCTTTAATCCTGTTCAATAATATATAAAATATAAATATTAAAAGTTGAGAATTGAATATATTCCTAAATATATTTAGTTAATATCAATAACAATCACTAAAGAAAAAGTAGCAAACTGGAACTATATATATATATATATGTATATATATATATACCTTAAGCATGTCCCTTATTTTAAGAATAAACTTATAGGGCATATAGTAATATTATATGATCTCACCTGCTGGACTAAGGCATCTCTTAATTACTTATAAAGAGTCCCATTGGAGGGATCTAACATTTATTCAAACAAGATTATTTAAAAAGACTTATGGACATATGGTTATAATATCACTGAATGAAGCACTAAATACGATCCAGCCGTTTATTGCACCATATAACTAAAAGTAGATATCTGTCTGTTACCACGGCCATGTATACACACACATGTATATGCATAATTTAGATAAAAAATATATAAATTGTGTTATAAAGCGTATTGAAGTAGAAAGTTTTCAAAGTGATTCATCTTAACAGACAGTGCAGACTGGGTATCTGGATAAAGTCATAAATCACGAGTGGACGCGACCTGATTGGACGTTGCTAGCTCACCGTTTTTGAAGATAAAATACATTTGTGAAGATTGTCATTTGTTTTTCTGTTATGTTAAAGAAAACTAGTTTGAATAGGATCAAAGGCAACTTATATTATGATTACATTTACATGTGATACAGAGTGATTTTTGAAATGAAAACAATCACACCTTTGTCAAAAACTTTTAAAAGTTAATAATGGCGAGTATGGTGCGGGACTGTGACCTATGAAGTTTGGTCATGGGTCTTAAACTAGTTTGACTAGGTCGGAGGTGTTTTCCCTCAGATTTTGCTTCTAGCGGTGAAATCCTTTATAAGGAATGCGTTTACCTACATATGCTCTAATGCGTAGTCTTTGAAGTAATTTATACTAGACCTTGGAATAGTAAGATTGGATGTTATTGAGGTGTTTTAGAATTTCTTCTAATCTTTCAACACTCCTACACGAGCACATTATATTACCAAAACGTTTTAGTGTAAGAGAAAACTTAGCAGGGCTGTTCGGGGCAGGTTATTCCGGCAATGCGACTAAGTGCGGTCCCATGATGGATCGTGTTTGTTCGGCAAATAGTTTTCAATTTTACCTCGGCGCACCTCGTGTACCGACCGCGTCGCGTTGTGAGATACCACGTTTATGATAGTGAGGTAACAAAAAGTTGCTCGACATTTAGAAAAAATGTTTTAAATATCTATCCTGTCCACTAGAAGTAGTAGACTCAAATCAAAATAATTAACACTAAAGAAAATGATAATTTAACAACAATTGCTAAGATACAGACTTAGAATAAACAATAAAGGTACTTATTGTATATAATAATAACGGCTGAAATTTGAATAACAAAATAATTGAACAAAATACATAATAAGTTTGGAGTTAAAATGATTGGTAGCAAAGCAGTGAAGAAGCACTTTTACTGGGCGGTTGAGCAACAAGGTACACTGATGATTTTAACAACACAAGAAAATTAATAATAATAAAAATTGATTTTTAAATACGATAACATTACCTGTTCCAGACGACTTCGTTTGCATAGAAATTTTAAAGTGTACATTAGAAACATCTGTCCAAACTTTCTTAGTGAAATTAGTTGTAAGATTTTTTTAAATATATTTCTTATTAAACTAGAAAGTTAAAAGATAGCCAGCTGATCATAAATCCAGCAGACGTTTAAAATTAACATAAAAATGTGAACACTCGTTAGCAAGCGGATGACAATATTTGTTCAAGTGGGCATTTCCTTTACTTTATGCATGCAATTTGAACATTTTTCATAGGTTTGAAGAACGTAATGGACATTCATATAAGTTTTGCCTGTGTTATTAGTTTTAATAGAAGCAATACTCTTCATTTGAAAGCTCCTAGTATTGTTTTTTTTTTTTTTGGATAAAGACCTCGTCATTCCACGATTAAAACATTGCGTCTTTGAAATTTTTGCTATTGGTGGTAAAGACTTACAGCTTTCATTACAACTATAGGATATACTGGAAGGTCTCCCACGTAAAAAAAGAGCACGAGCAGACGGGTCACCTGATGGTAAGTGACTACCGCCGCCCATGCACACCTGCAACTCAAGAGTCGTAAGTGCGCAGCCCGCTTTTAGGAGAGGTGAAAGTGGGTAGGGGGTTTGTGATGCCGATTACCTCTCGCACTCGGTAAAAAATCTGTATACACAGCAAAAGTGTCTAGGGATCAAATACGTTTTCCAGTATAATTGAGGATTATCATTTTAACTTTTTTTGGATCGTTATTGATTCTTT
The DNA here is from genome assembly GCA_947561695.1 of Tyria jacobaeae. Classification (NCBI taxonomy): domain Eukaryota; kingdom Metazoa; phylum Arthropoda; class Insecta; order Lepidoptera; family Erebidae; genus Tyria; species Tyria jacobaeae. The sequence goes on along the minus strand of OX387225.1, from coordinate 12,356,625 downwards.
TTAGTGAATTTCACTATTTGAGTAACGAATATTCATTAAGTTTTGATTAAAAATGAAAATTAGCCGTCAATCAGGATTCCTATAAAAGTGTGTAATAGCGTTTTTACAAGCCATTACAATTTCTGCATCGGAACTGAAAAACTTTACATCGATATGGAGCGACGATATCATTTGACACGAGAAGAGATGATGAGAGCCGTCGAAATTTATTTATTTATTGAAACAAGCTTACAGTGCTAAACCAAAACGCTTACCTGTTAATCATATACTATCTTAACACTTAACTTTATACAACTACATAATTCAATATAACTAATATAACTCAATAAATCAGTAATGTTATAAGCTGGTTCCAGGCAACGTAATGCAGGCACTACACAGAGCGTCATAAGCCGCCTCTAGACACGCTATCGTATCACGGGCAGCGTGACCGAGCAACATGCTGCTCGACAGAATCTTACCAAGACTGCCTGATCCAACCAGACGACCAAATCATCCGAAGTGGTTTACGTGACATGGGTCTGTGTTCCTGAAGGCTGAGAGAGTGCTGAGGGTTCCATCTATAGCACCCCGCAATCACAGGGCTCGTTTACAATGGGCTTGCGAACACAGAAATTGGGAGGAAGAAGACTCGTGTTGTGTTTGCTTTTTTGATGAATCTCGTTTCAGTATGAGGTCAGATACAAGACTTACTCTTACAGGTTTGGAAGACCTCCGGACGTCAAGAACGTTAGAAATGTTGTCATGAAGTTCATTCAAATGGAGGGGGAACAATAAGGGCCGATCCTCACTATAATGAAGTTCACAGTTTGTTCTCGATCCGATTCCGGTCTGGTAAAGTCGTATCATGTTCATATCTGGGATTCGAGCGAAACTTGACTGTTACGGATAGTATGAATGCACACATATATTTTTTACTTCATAATATTTTATCAAACCGAGATTGGACCGAGAACAAACTGTGAATGGCATTATAGTGAGGATTCGGCCTAATGGTTTAGGCCGGGATTTGGATCGGTGGAAGAATTGATCTCATTTGATGATTTTAAGTGGAGAGGGTTGTTTCAGACGTTATCATCCCGTTGCGTAGTTGGGTGAATCGTTTTCGACTAATGCACGACAATGCACGTCCACACACGGTTTCAGTCGTAACACGCGCTCGTGCCGATGCTCACATTAACGTTCCGCCGTAGCCTGCTTAGTCGCCAGATCTCAACCTAATTTGGCACGCATGGGATATGGTCCAAAGAAGAGCATTGCCGAGTATGGATGCCGTGCATAACGCACAACAGCTTTTTAACTTGTTATAAAGAACGTGGGCAGCCTTTCCTCGAAGTGATATTGATGAACTGATTTTAAGTATGCCAAATCGCTATAATTGTGTGATTCGTGTCAATGGTAGAAATACAGGTACATATGTGTTATTTATTTATTTATTTATTTATCTCTTTATTGTACACCATACAAGTAATGGAAAAAATATATATAGACATGCATGTATTACGGTATAACAATTGGCGGTCTTATCACTCACGGTGATTTCTTACAGACAACCTTTATACGGATATTATTACATAATATTATTACATCATATTATGTTTTTTATTTGTAATCCAAAATATAAAAAACCTAATTTTTGCCATTTAATTGACGTCATTAACTTAGGTTCATTTCCCACAATTTGCCTTAATTTTTACAATATTTAGGCATAACTTGTTAACTTAAATATAGGAATTAAAGTAAGAAGAAAATCTGGAAGACTAGATTTGATAAATATTAATTTGATTTTTTGAATAATTAAAAATTTACTTGATGCCTCGACACTTTTTATGTTAAGTAAATAAAACACGAAAGTGTTTCAACTTATGTCCGTTACAGACTTTGAAACCATTTAACCAATGTGCCCCAAACCAGTTTAATTATAAAGGCAATAATACGAAGATATTTATAGACCAATTAAACTCAGGTCTCCCAAACTCGAGTAAGTCTTGTATCTGACCTCATATTGAAACGTGATTCATCAGAAAAGCAAACACAACACCAGTCTTCTTCCTCCCAATTTCTGTGTTTCCAAGCCCATTGTAAACGAGCCCTGTGATTGCGGGGTGCAATGCATTAGGCACATTTCTTTTCTTAGCGTTGTAGCACACGCCGGGTATCCGCTAGTAAACTTAAAAAAACATAACACAAACATTACTTAACAAACGAATTCCTGTGAGGCCGTGGTATTACTTCGATAGAGCCGGCCCATAGGCGCCTAGGGTTGGATATTACACGTCAAATAATATATATTTTTAATGACATATTACGTTAATTAAAACTTTTCTTTTCACCACACCGGTATTATTCAATTTATTAAGGAAGAATACAGTAATAAAGGACTTTCTGGGATATCGTTAAGATCACAATCCCTTAAATAAGTCATGATAATCTTTAGTGTGTAACACTACGGTAATGTATTTCAGTTAGGTATATTTTTAGTCCAAATTCTGATAAAATAGTTGATAATATCTAATAGTTTGATTCCGTAAATCAGTATCAGATACATATATTACTTTACGATATCTTATATACCTAATATATGACCGAATTTAAATACATATCTTTGTGAAGTAGATAACTGTAAGAATTTTGTATTTACGACAAGTGGGAAGGGAATTTAAGTTAACTGCAGAACTTGATAAGCTCGTTCAACGCAGGGATGACAGAATGTTTAATTAGATATGAAATTATTTAAAAAACCTTTTTGTCTCCTTAAAGTAGAAAATGAACATATAAAAAATATATCTTATTACAGTTTATAATGATATCTCACAGATTCATTTCTTTTTCAAAAATTCATTCTTAAAACATCGTCTGGAACCACCTAGCCATCTGCACGATAACGTGGTCTTTTCGGACTCGAACTACTGGTAGCTAATTAATCCAAAACGATCTCCGATATCTCATGGTCTGGAGTAAAGGTAAACCCTACATTGTATTTATTATGCAAATCTTAATAGACTTCATCGCGAAGCGCAATCAGGCAGCGCGCAATACTGCGCAAACCTTTGGGCTTAGAAAGGTACGCGTAAAATCTGTATCACCAACGTGTCATCAAACCTGTTTCTGTTACCTGGGTCTGCTTACCTGGTTCTGCTTCTGCTATCAAACCTATTTTTTACTTTTATTTTGGGCAAAAGAAATTTTGAACAAATGTGCCAACTGATTGAAAGAGATTACCCCCTACAACTTACGACTCTAATCACCGGTGTCCATGGACGGCAGTTGTCACTTACCATCAGGTGACCCGTCTGTTTAATATAATAAAAATATATGGATATAATTTCTTATTAATAATATACATTATACACACATTAAATTAGCCGTCCAATAATAGCAAATAACTTGGCTATTGTTGCCGATGAACTTATTAAAGACGTAATGACGGTGCATTAAACTAATAATTAAAGTAATTGGATTTCAAGGTCACTGTAGCTTGAGCTGGAAACAGTAGTTAGAAAAGATTTGCCTTGAAAAAGAGTTCGTCTGGGGCAATTGACAAAGGTCAGTTGTTTTCCAATATGTTTCAATTTAAATAGTAAATAGTAATTTAGTTAGTTGAAATTGAATATAATAAGGTTCCTAAGACACCTGCGAACAAAAACCTTTTTCTACATATCGAGGTTAATTCACTGTCGCATGTCGTCAAAAAACTAAACTCAGTATGATAGCAGCATGACTGGTTAAAAAGTTACAACATCTTCACTTATACGTCAAATGTCGCCGAGAGGAGAGGCCATGACGTAATATGTACATTAAAGCACAATACCATAATCGTTAAGTACTCTTTAGACATTAAAATGACAAAACATATTGTGATTATTGTTTTATCTGTCAGGATCCAGGAATATGTCTGTTAAATTCCTGAGAGTCTAATAGGAGTTTTCTTTAGATTCTTTTATCCATGTTGGTTCGCTGGGGTGGCTTTTCATCCCAGATTTTGTTAGAGGGCTCGGACAGACTTTGTTACAAGCATACGACCCAGGCCTGCTCGAACTATTTCTTACACTTGCCAATCCTGCATTATTATTATTACGGCCTGTGACGTTAGTGGGACCAACTGGGAATTATAAGTACACCCTTTTACACCTTACCTAAAGTACAAAGTGTGTCATATTTTATTATCACTGTTATTAATATGGTTTCATAAAAAGTGTTTTCCTAATGAGTATACATCTAAGATAAGCTATAGGTACATATACATATGTACTTGCGAAGATGTTCAAAATGATGATTTTTATCAGAGACAAATTAATGCGATGACGTCATTAGTGATAATAAAACATGATTGATCAAATTTGAATGCAAGGTACATAAAGGAGGATAATATTCGATATTTCTAAGATGTTATGTTATATGAATAAACATATTAATAAACTAAATAAGTTTACTTCAATATCTTCTTTCCTTAATTTATTCTGTTATTATTTAAGAATTTCCAGTACAGGACCGTAATTGAATTAAAGATATACAAGTTTCTTTCTAAACAATATTTCACCAGAAATTTAAGTTTACTTTAAGCTTCGATTGTAATTTTTTGTAATCGTAAATAATATAGAAAACGAGCAAATGGCTCACCTGATGGTAAGTGATAACCGATGCCCTTGGACACCTGCATCCCAAGAGTCCCTGCGCTTCCCACCTTTGAGCATGATTAGGGGGGCGGAATGAGGGGAGTGAACGAAGGTAAGTGAGCCTCCGGTACACTCACTTACTCGGCGAAACACAAGGCAAGCATTGTTTCATCAATAAAACCAGCAGGTTTTCTGTAAGGCTCTTATTGGCCTTGGCCATACGTGTGTAAACATGGCTCTCCAGCGCATAAAAAGCCGTTGGTAATTCGTAACCATTGTCATTAACCGTTTCCGAGACACTGCCGTGACAGGAAAAATAATCCATCTTGTAATCAGCAATGATTAACTTAACTAAAAGATTGAAAATATACCCAATTCCCTCTGTACCAAAAGTTTTATTTAAAAAACGACGAGTCAAGATAAGAAAAGCTACTGGAATTGGAGCAACTGTTATCGTTTTGATGCAGTACCCATTGGTTGGGCGTTGACGGTATTGACCGACAACTTGTAAAAAGGTGGTTGGTAGCGGATGGTTGTGGACTCCCAAGACCAGGATAGTTGGAGTACCTTGGGGGTTGCCTTCGTCCAGCAATGGATAGCGATGGGCTAGTGTTGATCCATTGACTTAAGGCGAAGTTAAAAGTCATTATTATTAATTTCTACTGAACTTATTTGTATTGAACTAGCTCTAAGCAAGTCTCAGAATTTAAATAAATGTGAGAATTAAGGTGGGAGAATACCTATTCATATTTCAGCACAGTTAAAATATCAATACGCACACACATGTTGGAAATATATAAAAACTTTTCAACAAAATACTCAAAGTCGTAGTTATACGATCATTAGCAGATCGTATAACTACATACTATCAATGGCAGAGTCGTTCAGTTTTTTTTTTGTTATTGTATCGTAGTGTATTTAAATATAAGATTATTTTAAATAAGATTATTTCTTTATACTAGGTATCTGTACTAATAATATTCTAAAGTACAGGACTACATACAACAGTATAGATCAATAAGCTCCTATCACATGGCAGTCAGGCAGTCAAAAAAATTTAAAATCTTTTGCGTAGCATAAATAACCTATTGAATATTTTTATATAAAAACAGACTGTTGAAAACTATGACAGCACTTAGCATATATAATGACTGGAAGCAAATGATTATCCACAATTTTAAGTATTATCTCATCAGCAAAAAATCGACCCAATCAAGTTTTTAAGACTGTTTATGACTAAATATTGTTAAAAACCTTTGTATTTTATTCTGATCAATATTTAGACGTTACAAAATATGTTTAAGTACTACAGTCAAAGCAATGAAACTTAGGAATGTATAAATATTATTTGCATGGTGAATGGTAATAATAGCATACTGGGGCTCGCTTTTATGTATGATAGTTTGGACTAATGAAGTATATATAAAGCGAACAAATACTGATCAAATTGGTAATATTCTTAAGGAGGGGCAAGTCAGAGGTATCATAAACTGACGAGCATTTATGAGAGGTATGAAGAGTGATGACAGCAGAGGACGCTCATGAGGTATGTATGACTAGAATCAAGTGGCGGGCTATTGTCTCTGCCGACGGACCGAAGGGACAAAAGCATGAGTTTATGAAGGAATAAAAAGTTTTTGAGGTGATTACAGTCTATATAAAATATTAAAGTCTAGTATAATAGGACAGGATGACATAATATCATATGTATTCAAATAAAAATATTATGACAAACTAAAATATGGACGCCTAAAAAACCTTTCAAGTGATTCACAATAAAACTTATAAACGGACCACGATACGTCTGCAATAAAGAAAATCAAAGTTAACAAATATGTATCTTAATTTTAACACTATAAAGATGTGTTTTGTTAATCATGTGAGTTGTGATACTGTATTTTGTTTGCTTATGCGATGACTTGTAAAGATGTTGAATGGTCATTATCAAAGGCCTTAGGTGGGTAGCGCAGTAGCCTGACTCCTAACAAGCTGAATGGCGTGACATACAGAATGAAAGAGGTGAAATAAAATAATATAGCGCCCACACACTGAGGGTAGGTGTTCTTTTATACTTCTTTTACAACACTAAAACGTGTAATCGGTTATATATAAGAAATTATTTCGTAGTTTGAAACACATCTATAAAGTGTAACTGAAAATTCTATATTAACCTATAAAAACGTGATGTATAGGTATAACATTATCAAAATTAATTAAGTAGTGTACGTTTTGTGCAAGTCTGGTTATGATATATAAGGTTCCGCAGTATCATATGATGTGCCTTTTATTCATATTTTTTTTACTTTTTCTTAATTATTCGCTACGTTTTTCTTGCAATGTACATAACAAGTCCAATAACTAAAACTATTTGATATTCTAAATTACCCATAGATTTACCTGATTGGCTAAAATAGATGTAAGATGTAAGTAGACCACCGTCAATATAAAACTTAACTTGACATACTTTTAAACCATATATAACAAAATATAAATAACGATTATACGAGTATTTATGGTAGATGAATACTTTAGATGACCAAACAAGACAAAAACGAGTATCATTATTAAAAAAGTATAAAACCTGACTGAAATATATAATTTTAAACGGAATAATTCACACAAGAATAGTTCTATGCGGAAGATTTCTTTAAAAACAAAAATCTCTTTTTGTTTAAATAACGTTGTCACTCCATTAAAAAGATTCAAATGACACTTCGAAATCCATCAAGCCGTCTCGGCTCCAGCGAGGTAATCAAACATCAAACATACAACATAATAGGCATAGATACACTCGATAAAACTAACTTTAGTTAATAATAAACTCTTAATATTATATTTTAATGCGTGGAGCCCAGCTTCGGCACGTGTAGGCCGGCTCGACCGGAGTATTACCACGGCGTCGCAGAAAACGGATTTTAAACAATGCTTGCGTTGTGTGACCGAGTGAGTGAGCTCATTTGTCCCCCTATACCATAAAAAATGTTGTAAATTTTTATAATTTGCATTGCATTTGATCCCAGATTGCGTTTACATTAGTTAGAAAGTTTTTTTTACACTTACACAAACAACTGTCGTTATTATTAATAACTAATGCAAATATCAAATAAAGGTAATCATCTCATAACCTCTTTCAAATAAAAGAAACGAACCTCCAAAGCTAAACAATAAATGACGCAACACAATGGATTTCTGTATTGAAGTATTTGTTCTTCACTGGGTCAGCAGTACTGTGGTCAGTTTTATGACCGTTGTATACCACCCGCGGCGTCCAACCTCCGAGCCAGGTGCTAAATAGTCGACAAGTATCAATAATGAATTAAGTATGTGTGTTATATGATTTTCTTGTTCTTCTAAAACGCATTTTTTATTAATATACTAAATTAAAACGAGCTCTAATATTTAAACTAAAGTTATTATTAAAAGGCGTGGTTCATTAACGTAATGAGATATCCTGATATTGTATCACAAAAAAATTTGATTCATTGTTATGTTAATTTTCTTCTAAGGCAGTGAATGTTATGTTTACCATTCACTGCCTTAGATGAAAATTAATACATGTTCAGGTTTTTTTTATGCGATAGGGGGAAAACGAGCAGACGGGTCACCTGATAGTAAGTAACTACCGCCGCCCATGGACACCCGCAACTCAAGAGTCACAAGTGCGTTGCCCACTTTTTAGGTAGGTTCGTTCTTTTCTTGAAGGTTTGAACAATTTGTTCCATAGGCTGGTTGTGTGAGGCAAAAAGCGCACAGTGGTGGTGGAGTGCCAATCGTCGAGGTGATGGGGATGGATATTTTGTTGCGTAGGACGATGGCGGAAACCTGCGGCCGGTATAAGTCTGAACAATTCCTCTGAACACTCCCCATGATACAAGCGATAGAGGATGCAGAGTGAAGCTACATATCTACGCAACGCCAAGGTATCAAGCCGATCAGGTTACATGGACTATGGTTGTACGTTGTACCACTCATAAGAAAACTTTGACGGCTGCTCTAGAAATATGTTATTATTCAAAAAGTATTAAAGTGAGATGGAATAGAACCATGCAAGTAAATCAAAAGTTATATACAATTAATTTATTTGACTTTTCATAATATTTTTTTATACTTGTTATGGGGACGACTTTGCCGAATTTACAGAATATATAAAATATAGCAGTAATTATACGCTACATGTTCGTATGATGTTAATTTTATTCTTATCTATCTTATAACATATGTATGTATATAAATTAATACTTACACTTATACTTACGTATAAAAAATAAGTAATTATTTTTTATTGTAGTACGCCCCTAGAATGAACAATAAGAGAATTTTTTTTTATAATATTCTGAACTGGGAAGAAGTACAAAATTACACAAAATAAATTATTACAAAACATACATATATCACCAATGTAGCAATTTCATATTTCTGACATAACATATCGTAATAATAAAAATATTACGTTACACTTGAACTCTTATTAGTGCCTATAATATACAAGAAATTATTGCATACATACCCTGAATGACTGAATGAATGAAGCAACACTGTTCCATTCATACCTCATTCATTCCTTTGAAGTGTTTTCGCCGATTTCTTAAACAAATTAACACTGCTGTCCACGTGTGAAACCTTCTGTGTATTTTTATAGCTTTATTGTAGCCGGTAAGATAACCCACCATTGCAGACTCTTGCGCAAGCCGACAAAAGTGAAAATGACCGACAGTAAAAGTGGCGATAAGTACTCTTTTTTTAATTTTTATTGCTACAAAGCCATTGTTTGGTAAGAAAGGGTTATAGTTTTATTAGAAGGATAGACTTTGGTAGTTTGGAACGACGACATTTTAACTGCGTAAAGGAGACACGGATAAAAAAAACACTGCGCTGACAAAATCCCATTTTGTTAGTCACATACTATGGTACTAGCACTTGACGTAACATAACGCGTGTTCGTAAAGTTGAACAGTATATATGTAAATGTTGTGTCGTTCTCGTTGGAGTAATATAGGGTTATTCCGTATCGTCCCGTGAGTGTCGTAAAGGGATCGGACTGTAATCTATTTGACAGTATGTTTACAGTAATACAGTGCCCGGATGATGGCACTAGGCTTGACCCTTTACATAAGATCTACATTATGGTTAGCAAAGTTGGGCGTCTACCCTTCGGTGCTATTATACTAAGTGTATGTATGTATAATATGTATATAGATGTAATTAAATACACTGTAATACTGTACATATTAATATCTATCTAGATAGAAGTAAATCAACATTTCGTGATAACATTATGAATTATTTTTTAAGTTAATAAATAAAATCTTTTAAGCTAATAATAAATAAATATCTTTTTTTTATTTTATTTTTTTAATTGTACCTTGCCAGGACATATAAATGACAATGTATCGTCTTATATTTATCTTGTACCAGACCGATCAAGCCTGAGAAATAGCCACGTCGTGGTTGTCATGGAAGAAGCTTTCATCAAAAATAAAAAGGAAAGTGATGCTACACCGTTTATATTATAAATGATTGTCCTCACAGAACACTAACTATTGCTTTTGGTAGAATTAAACTGATTTTGTATTACAAATATGGCTATTCTCTTTAATGAAAGAAAAAAAGAAATGTTTTAAGTAACATGTAAAAACTAAATTAATAGTACCTTCAGACATCTCAAACACAGCTGTTTTATCCTAAATTAAACAGAGCTTGTACTATTTTAACCAGACTGCTGATAAACATAATTATATATTTCTAATTACATACATATTATATATAATTTACACCGAGACAGGATAAATGATCAGGCTTATCCCACAACTATTTGTCCTCGATGGTAATCAAATACATGATCTGTGTTTTAGCAGCCAGGATCACTAACCACTTTACCGAGAGGCCAGTCGGTAAATGTGACATATGTTAAGAGATAGAATCGTTATTCTTCTTTACTCTTCTATGTAGACTACAGACAACAATTCTTCTTATATTTTGTATACTTATAACAAATATATAAATATAGATGTGCCGTTGAGTCAAAGTATAAGTAGATTTTTCTTTTTGTTTATTCTGTTTCTTTTTCTTTTGTTATAATTGTACAATGAAAGTAAATCATTTGTCTGTGTCAACTTCTTGTAATAAAAAATGGAAAAAATTAATTAATTTGGAAATAATTGTTTCTTCTAAAGATTGTAAGGACTGTACTGGATTGTAAAGACGTTTAGGCTATTTGTATACTTAATACACTACATGGTAATTACTACATAGGACCCTCGACGTGGCCCCGACGTCCAAGATTCATTCGTATAAACAACATCCCTTTTCTGATATCGCCTTCTCTTATTACCCTTATTTTTCAATATACTCCCAAATTCCCATCTTTAATTTCTAAACTGCCCAGTTGACGGCAAGAGGCTTGCTCTTTATCGACGTTAGTGATACGATATTCTAATTGCCAAAATTTGTGTATTTGTTAATCCTCTGTCTATCACCATTTTTTAGTAATGAGCTTTATCCGGGAAACGGTAGAAATGAATTATAGGTAAACCTTTTCTACGCGTAGAACAATCCTTTATCTACAAACTACTGTCTGCCATTGTTTCTGTACAACTTGAGTTTCAATTGCAGTAAAGCCATGTGTACCAGTTACCGTGTGTGCGGTATTATCGTAAGTATAAATAAAAAAAAACAAATGAGATTTGTAAATACTTAATTTTATTAATTCTGAAACTAACAGATGATATATAAGTATCCTATCTAGATTCGAGTAATACAACAAAAATATGTATTTATGACTACAAGAATTAATTTAGCACAACTATCTAATATAATTATAAGAATTTGATATGCGGGTGAGGTAAGCAATCAATACGTACGTCACTAAAAATATTTTAAACCAACTAAACTAACGATAAACTTAAATTGAGCAATAGTGATCAATAATATATTTTAATATAGAAAGAAATCTTTTAAATACCTTAAACATTCGTCAAACTAAAATTTAAGACTCCCAAAACGAATCTATTATATTACATATTACTAAATTATGATTTACATGCGTATTATATCATTCCAATATATATTTAAAAAAAAATAAACGAAAGATTGAAATAAAATAAAATCGCCGTAACGTTATAAAATGTTGCTTATTTTATATAAACCAATATGCCTGAAGCAAGATGTGACTGCTTAATAAATCACTGCCTACCCCTTTGGGGATACAGGCATGAGCGTATGCAAAATAATGATATGCCTATGTTTTCACTAAAATAAATAATAAACTATTTTTATGAAATATAAAAACATTTCACAAGTTACTTATGAAATCCACTCGATGTATATTTGTTTTGAAAGTGCTTGTATATTATACGTAAAGGGTTATTATACAAAAAATACTGTTAACTAAATGTGTACAATATAAATATATACGTTTTGAAGCACTTGAAGGCTGTGTAAGTATGTAAGTTAAGGTTTGTCTCAAGGTTTATGAACTAAATCGGTCGCTTCAAGGCAAACATGATTATGTCAATTTTAACAGCCTCTATTCCTCGCATCACTATTTCATTATAAGTGGACAAAATCCTTGTCACTTTGACGCAGGTGATTAAATTCTGGGTCAACTGCTATATAATTTACATATTTAGTAAGCGTAGCATTAAAAAAATCTATATATGCCACACTTTACTTTGATATTTCAAAACAAAATAAATAGGATTCTATTGTTAAATATGCATACATTTTATTTGTGATTTTTTTTAACAAAAAAAGTACTGTTAATTTATGAATTTTCAAGATATCATGAAATAAAAGCAACTAATTTTAGTATAATTATGTAACCTTCGGAACGCTGAACGAGTATACAATTAAGTTTATACATTTTTGAAATGATGATAAGTGTATACATGTATTCAACTACTAGAAAATATACAAAACGTTACTCACCTCACCCGCTTGTGATCACTGCAATAAATGCTAAATTGACGCTTGCATATAAATATATATTCAAATGGAATGTGCAGAAGCTGAGATAGGTACCTATCTTACACCAAACACCTTTATTTAAAGTCTATTAAATTATATATTTACCTTACGATGTATATATACAAATCCTTATCTACACTAATCGCAATGGTTGATGACAAAACTCAAATTCCATTTCGCCTAGCTAAATTCATCTTTATATATATTTATATGTTAATTTTTATACACGATTTGTTACACAAACGACATTGCACATTCAACCGTTCACGATATGAAGTCATATACATCTCGACGTATACCAACCCTACACTACGTTTGCTGGTATAATTGAATGATTATACAATAAAGGGGATGCTTATTTGCATCATCAACCAGTTTCGTGCATTGTCTGCACAACAATGATTTTTTTTGTTCCTATAGACATAAATCCTAACTCAGGAACCGAGTCATTGTTTGCCATTCTGTTTTTGTACATGACTTTTCAGATATGTATTCTATGTATACGTTTATATCATATTTTATTTCAACGAATGATATTTTAAAATTATATTTTAAATCAACGAAAGTATAGTAAAAGACATCAACGCGCCACACAAATCATTTATCTAAACATGAACCGATAAACAATGCGATAACAACGTATCGATCGCTTTCTTATCAAATTATGTCTAGCTAGTTAAGTGGGCAAAGCTTTTGTTTGTTTTACTTCAATTACACTCAGAATCCTTACAGCAAGAGTTGGTAAACGTGGGAGAGTCGATTATAACGATTATAAAGGACACTTTCTCAGAAGTTCCACAAATAATTTTAGGCCTACCGTCGTGCAACCGCCGCCCGCCCCAAGACACAACTCACAACGTCCAACGTGCACTAAACATCTATGCCCTACTAATCAAACGCACACAAAATGGACTCGTTTAAAAAATAATAGACAAATATTTACACAATTTACAATTACTCGGTCGGGGGCGAACGCCGCGCGCGACGCGTTAATATCACCAGAACACGAAACGCTCACTCAGAGTCCAATATCAGCATGAGATTTTACATGTACAGAGGCTGTAGCAGCACAAGTGCTGGACGCGGTTCGGATTGACGCGGCACAGCACGGGGCAGCTAGGGCGCAGTGGGCACATCATGCGGCACGCACCAGGAGGGCGCGCGCCGTGCCGCCTACGCCAGCGGATACTGTCACAAGGGGGGCTGCGCGTGCGCATGGTGATGGTGATACAGAGGCGACTGGTAGTAGTTGTCTGCCGGAGAGTGACCGTATCCATAATTCACATCGTACATCTTCAAGTCCGCTTTCGTGTCGGCGCCAGGTAACAGCCGAGTGATGCTGAAGGGGTGCTGAGCTGGCGCATAGCCAGTCGGCTCCTGTTTCAACTGGGCGTAATGTTCTAGTGCAAGCGGAGTATGTTCTGGTAGGCATAATTCTGGTGCTGCGTGCAACTGTGCCAGCAATTCATCTCGCATCTCTTTGTCTTCGCCTGGCGCTCCCCCACCACCTATACCGCTCTTCTCGTGTCCGTGGTCGCCACGCTTTTCATGTGACCCTCCATGGTGACCATGTCCGTGCGTAGTTTTTTGTGCTTGTCGAATAGACTCTTTCTTTTCATCTTTGAATCTTTTCTGTCGTCGTAGGAAACAGCCGTTCTCAAACATATTCCCACTGTCCGGGTGCAGTGTCCAAAATGAGCCTTTTCCAGGCTTATCTGGCGTCCGCGGCACCTTGACAAAGCAGTCATTGAATGACAACGAATGTCGTATGGAATTTTGCCAACGCTGCTGATTCTGTCTGTAGAACGGGAACAGGTCCATGATGAATTGATAGATCTCGGAGAGCGTCAGCATGCGCGTTGGATTATTCTGGATGGCCATTGTGATCAGTGATATGTAGGAATATGGAGGTTTGGCGTGTGTGTAGGAACGGCGATAAGTTTTGTCGTTACGTGCGCGTTGCAGGGCTGATGTTGGTGAGGCGGCCTCTTGCTCGCGAGGAAGCGAGCCGTAGGGCACAGCGCCACCGCCGCCCATGCACGACGCCATGGTGCTGGGCGGCGAGTAGCCGACGCCCGGAGAACCCATACACGAGCTGCCGGCGACCATGTTATTGGTGTAGAGATTCGGGTACGGCTGAGCTGGCATACAACCCATGCCATTGACGTACGGAGGCGCGAGGCCCGGCGATAAAGAAGACAGCGACGCGGACGTCGGCACGTCGCCGTACGAAAGCTTCTGCGAGATCATGGCTAGCGCATCACCCGCGCGTGCACGCCGGCCAGGGGCAAACACTCGCACTGATTGAAAGAGTAAATAGAGGCCGGGGGCTCGAGCTCCCCTCCACCGCGGAGGCTATTGGCGTGGTAGGGCGGGGCCGGAGCAGACCCGCCTGCTCGTTTTACCCCGCGGCCCGCACCCCTCGCCCCGCTCGTCTGCCCGCCCCGCGCGTTCGGTGCGCGCGCCTTGCCGACCCGCCGCTGGTAATACCGCAGCTCTGAACGATAAAACCATTGGAATTATCATAAGTGTTTCAGCAGAAATATGTGTTTGTGATGACCGTTGAAACTTACTGCACAAAGCTTTAGCATTCATACGGTCAGTGATATAGAAATTCTTAGAAAATATAATCACAGATAAGTAATATCAGTGAGATCATTGATTAGATTATCATCACTCGTATGAAATACGTGCTTCTCTGTTAGATAAAGTATGGCATTAAATTGAGTGCTCATATCTGTTTGATTTATAATTTACGCATACATGCTGAACTGCTGGTAAATTTGATAATCATTACCACTAGTTTACAATTATAGTTTAGTAGATAAAAACAATTTATAGATGAAGATACCTAGTCATCAAATTATTGTTGATTCTTTCCATAAATTAGTAGTTTTGTAAAAGTATTGGTAGATGTTACGTAATTTTGATGCAACAAATGAATGTATGTACATTAATTAAATACATTTTTATAAATAAATTCAAGATAATGTGCAGCCAGCTTTCCTAAATATTTAATGAAATTTAAGTTTTAGAGGAGTTACATACGTTTATTATTATTTACATTAATAAATATAGGCATCTGATTAACTTCAGTAAATAGCTATCCACGCTACATATAGGCATATAAAACGTTTTTATTTGACTACTTATTGATTGATGACAATGTTCAAATGGCTGCGGCCCCGAGCTCTGCCATTTTGACCGTATTGTCATTTATTAAATTTGAGGAAGATTATATCTAATTAGGCCTATATTTAAAAAGTTTTCAATTATTGATTATAACAAAGGTAGGCTATGCAATATTCAAAGTACTTATGATCAAATAAATTTACCTTATTCAATGGGTATTTATATTATTTAAATATGAGTAGGTATTACGAATCTATTTAAGTTTTTGTGAGTATGCTATTCGGGCGGTGAGTGAAATTAGATGAAAATTTTATAAAGTTTATATCGATGTACCTTAACTAAATTCGTTTCTTAAGATTTTGAATAATCTAATTCAAAAATTCTTATGATTTTCAAAATTTCCAAAACATTTTAAGTCGCTGATGTGAATGCAAAACTGTCTTGTAATTTGTTTTAATGCAATTGTATCATTTAACAATTCGGAAATATTAATAGCTTTATAGAAAAAATCAACTTCTAGCCAAAATGTAACTTTGAAATTAGTTTAAAGTTTAACTTTTAAAATCAGATGATTTTTCTCCAATGTATATCAAAGGTGTTGTCCTATTCAAATATTTTAAGATTTAGTATTATTGATACTTAAAAATACAATTAATGATAATTATGTTGGTGAAAAGATTAAAAAAAAAAGTGAAATATAAATATCCTATTCTTAACAGTAGGTATGATAATTAAGAGTTAAGTTATAATAAGATAAGTTTTAACATGTCGGTAGGGGCAACAGGACATCTGAGTACCGCTTATCTTATCGCGATAGGCATAAGAGAGTGGCTGGTATTCGTTTCCAGAACTTAGATCGATATATTTTGTATTTCTATGTACATTTACTAAGTAATAAAACGTACACTCTTCCTTTTTATTAATAAATTATTGTAAATTGTTTTATTAAATTGTTCGTTTAACCGCACTAATCGGACTTCTAAGTCGGATTTGAATTAGTTATTTTTGTATTTGATTAATTATTTATTGAATAATAATAATAATGTAGGCTTAGGTTAGTGGAGAAGTCGAATAGACGCAGCGTTCAGGTGAAGCTTCAAAAAATGGCTAGTACTTTATAAAAATGTACAAGCAGACGAAGAATACCTACATAATGTACATACATACATACATTGACGCTTGCATTCCCGAAGGGGTAAGCAGAGGCTTTATTAACGCCCACATTTTGGCGATTACAAACTATGTCACGTTTAAGTAATAAGGCCAAGCCTATTGCCGTCATCCGACCACTTTTGGGATTTTGGGAAAGGGAGGATGCAAAAGGGAGGAAAGAGATATGGGATATATACAGATAGATTGGGGGAATATAAGCAATAGCTGAAGCAAGTCAGGGTCGCACACCTATAACTGGCTGGTGCCAGGAAATCTGTGTCCTCCAAGTAGCGGGTGTCTGCTTGTTTATTTCTATAAGTACTATAAAGTAACAGGATGACACGAAATTCCTTGGAAAAACACCTATACCGTTTATTATTATAAAATAAAGTAAATAATACCATGTTGAACACAAAAGCGTGAAGTTTTTCCGAGGTGATTAAATCTAAGTGTAGTTAATTTATGACTATTTTATGACTGTTGAGTGGAGACTGTGTAATATGATGTTTCGTGGTTTATTAGCCCGTGATATATCTATACATAATAACTAACTATACTGTCTGTCTGTTTAAAAAGACAACTCCCGCACTAGGATTAATTCCTGTGTCGCGGGGGACTTTACAAACATTGAAGTAACGGAGACAAAGAACACCCAGACTCAGAACAACAATTTGAGGATTGGACAAAGTGTTGTCCCATGCGGGGATCAAACCCACAATACTCAGCGCGACAGCGTATTGGCGAGGTGACCTCTTAAACCGCTACGCTATCCGTACAGTCAGTATAGTATCCGTACAGTTTATAAAATCTAATAATAGCGTTTATCTACAATCATTTTATCAACAACTGCGACTTAGTCCTATTGTTACAAATTTTGATTTGATTTCCTTCCAACAATGATTTTAAATTTCCAAATGTAAACCGTTAGTCTCTCAACTGTTTAGTCATTATAAGAAAGCAAATTGTAAGATAGAAAATATTAAATATATATATATATATAGATTATTAAAAAATAATATTTCTACTGGACTTAAGAACTGGAAATAAGAAGCAAACATTAATTATATTATTAATTAGTGTTACTAATCATCACCGCGTAGTCTGTTTGTCTCTGTGTGCACAAACAAACACATTAGCTAACGATACGTTATTAACTAAGTATGTCTGAAGAGAAGACTGTTTGTTCTTTAACTATCATAGGACGGAATTATCGCTATTTGTATACATAATATTGTAATATATTTATTTATTTTATACATTAGAAGTAAGTGTTTATGTAAGTATGTATCGTCAGCATACAGGCTGAAACTAAATTTCGGACGCAATAGAGCGTAAATAGGTGTGAGCTATATTACTTTCTGCATATCAGGGGCTACTTATAAGAACTATTACATGAATTTGAATGTAGATTTTACCCTACTTCTACATAACAAAGTGAGTGCATTAACTCCCCAATCAACTCAATTTGTTTTTATGTATCATCCTCATTATTTCATATATTATGTACATTGTATACAGATTTAATTATTATTTTGAGGAATTATAAGGTAACCAAAAACACTTTCTGTAAAAGCTGTTCAATTGATTGTGTTTTTATTGTTTGTATTCTTGTCATTGAACAACTCAAAGTAACCCCTAAAACTTTCGCTATAGAGACTGACAAGTCAAATCAGCATATTCTTAGTAAACTTCAAACAGGTGTGGTACATTTTTGTACGATCACGACTATCGTTATGTCACGGTTAAGTAAATTATTTATTTGCTAAAACGTTACAGGGAAACAGGACGACAATTGTAAACAATTCAGAGTAAAAAAAATAATATAAAATCATTTAATTTAAGAGTTTAGTAGTACGAACGTTATCTTAAAATAAAAATTGGCAATCATATAAAGTCCTTATAAAATATTGCCTCCAGTAACATAATGTACCGTATATACTAAATTTAGGCAAAAAAAAACAGTAAAATTAAGAAAACGACATGTATTTTTTGTTAAAGCGTGTTTTTTTTTCTATTTCATTTTATACTGTTATTGAGATTTCGTTGATTTGTTCTTGTCTTAATAAATAACCTATTTGTTGAATTGAATTTATTTCAGTCTCGAATCTAAATGTCATGTTTCTCCTGCTAATGATTAAAACACAATTAATCAAAAAAAAAATATCTAAATTAGATTTTAAGATAGTACTTAATCAAGATATAAACTCTTAAGTTCCCATTAAAGAATGAAGTGTGTTAATTTAAAGCAACAACCGTGCTATTAATTGTTACCTTTTTTGTTTTATGACGTTCATTATAATTGTACTTACTAGTTATTTACTCTGACTGGCCATTAGGTTTACACACCACGGTTTAATTTCAACATTATCTTTCTAACTAACTAAGCAATGATGGATAAAACCAAGACCAATTATAGTACCGAAATACAGACATACACTCACGCCTATAGGAAGAAGATCTAAATCAAAATAAAAATCAAAACCATTCACTTCAACCAAACCAATCATAGGTATTTTTGAATAGTCAATAAGTCACTCAGACTTATTGTAGAACAGAAACACATTTAAGTCAAGTCAGTTGTGACAATTGAAAAAAAAAACTACCTGTTATTTCTTATATTAACTGTCGCCTGTGCCCATCCAAAGGTTGGTAGTAAGAAAAGTAAAAAATTGTTTTTAGCAATAAGGTCGCCCATTATACATATTGTTTTAGTGATACTGGTGGTGACATAATTGTAACATAATTGTACTCTATTCTATATAATTTGTATCTGCTTCAGCATAGTTTAATTAATAGTACCACAGATGGCCACTTGTATTACAATTAATTATAATAAGCGCATTGAAGTCCGTTATATACATTTTTAGAAGTCAATTAAACTTGTTATTAAATACTAAGAAGTTCGTTTGCTTACGGAACCCTCGGCGCCTGAATCAGCCTCAAACTGTTCCGTTTTTTTTATCTTAGCTTCATTCTCTTATTTGTAACGTATTAATATACTTCCGCGCCGTGTTGTTCTCATTGGAGTAGAATAGGGCCACCCTATCTCTTCATGCGGGGGTCTTGGCAAAACGATGTTTGAGACGAAGAGGCGTCAGTGTATGTATACTTTTTTTACATTCCATAAGATTGTTTCCATGAGTTTCCCGGCATTGACACTGTGACATTCTAAATTCTTAGATAACCAACACAAGAAAATAATAAAGTTTAATTTTGACCGACACCACGAATACTAAGACATGTGGCACCGTGTCAGTCTTAGTTTAGGTAAGATGTGTATATATACGAACCGTTTGGAGAATTAAGAATTGAACTTGTATGTCAAAATTTAATTTATAGCGTTGCGTTGTCGCATTTCTGTTTTTGATGGGATAATAAATGAAATATAGGAGCTTGCAGCTATACTGAGTGACTGAGTGTCGGCCTTCCAGTGTCCTTCTCTTCACATAATATCTATTTTCCTACTCACAAATCTATTAAAGTATAGGTTTCTTTATGCACAAGTGACATAGTTATATAAATAGAATATGAATAAGTAAATTGAAAGAGGTAATGTTACAGAACTTACAGAAGCACACAGCCAATGAAGGCACTACATCGGTACATATACGGGTTTGTTCCCTTTTGAACCGGGAATTTGTATCTATTTAAGATATGACTAATAAAATGCTTGAATTTTACTAGTCATCATTGATAAGTACTTAAAGTTAGTTGTTAGTGGTGTGATATTATTGTTATTTATATTATGTGTATATAGGTAATAAAAATACTTGATTAGCCTCTTGGCCTAGTGGTCAATGATCCTCATAGCTGAGCCAAGGTAAGAATGTTTTGTGATCCACAAATGATTGTCCTGAGTCTGGGTGTTATTTGTGTTCGTTGTTTAAATGTATGTGACGCCCGCGACCCCTCCCCTTTTCCCATGTCCTCTTCCCCCTCTCTTCTTTAGCCTCCGCTCATCCCTCATCACCCTCACCCTCAAAGGCGGACAGCGCATTTACGACTCTCGAGTAGCAGGTGTCCAAGACGGCGGTTGTCACTTACCATCAGGAGACCCGTCTATTCATCTGTACTCCTATAATATAAAAAAAAAACAACACTAAACCCTCAACATTTGTAGTGTATGTTTTTGTATGTATTTAACAATATTTTGGAACAAATAACTACATTGGATTATCTTTTTGTGTAAAGAAGGATAGAAAACAAGAAATATTTACCCTTAGTTGAGTATAAAATCTACTAACAGTATTCGTATGGTGCTAAGCGGAGTATAATTCTCGCATGCAACCCGACACCGGATTCAAGCTAATGGAGGATGCGTGTCGCGCCCTCGCAGCTTGTTCTATTCATATATGTAATTATATACAGCGGAGTATATAAGAATACATTGATATGCAATGTTGGATAGAGTGAAAGAGTTCGAAAACTTGTTATAAGTATTTGAGGATTTAAAAGAGTGGCCATGAGTTTGTTAACCGATTTCTATTCAAGGCTCAAACCTAATTATACAATATTTTTGATGATAATTTTACACTTGACAAGATAATCTAAAGTTGCATGACATTCTGTATTTTTTTAACTGGACGATCTTAAATAACTATTCAGCAATTTGATTTTGCTCGCGTGGAAAGTTTTTTGCTACCCCTGGCAAAAATATAATTAAGAAAGAGAAGAAAGACAACCTTTGAAAATGTACATTTGGACGTGTTCCGATCCAGCTTTGATTCTGGGTTTTTTAAGCAGGGCTTGAAAAAGCATCGCCGTAGTGGTTAGGTCCCCATAGTGTGGGTCACCAAACTGCACTGCACTTCCAATGAGGATAGTGACCACCTTGGAATCCACTTATTGCTATCCATCAAACAGCCTGGAGTCGTTTTGGTAGGCAGCAATAAAAAAAAGTGTACAAACTTTTATATCTATCGACTGAGTTAGTTTAGCAGTGAAAACGTCACAAACAAACAGACTTTCGCATTTATAATTTTATGTTTCAAGTGAAACTATGCAAATAAAGGTAAGTAAAAATTTACTTACCTTTGTCATAAAGCAATGTCCGGTACATTGCTTTATGACAAAGGTAACTAAATTTTTGCCCACTTACGTAATATGGGGCAAGCCTAGTACCGTGATCCGGGCACTGTATGACTGTCTATATACTGTCTGATAGATAACAGTCCGATCCCTTAGTCGCCTTTAACGTCATTCACAGGTAGAGGTGGGGTGCCCCTATTCCACCTCCACCGAGAGTCAACTCTATATAATTATTAAATAAATATACATTTTTTTAAATTTCAAACAAGAACATTCTTTCCAATTAAAACAATATATGTACATAAGTTGTGCAGTGCGAATTGTACAGTTATTGCATGCAAACCTAGTTTTGCGTTCAATAACTAATATCAAATGAATACGGAGCAATTATTCATTTGATATTAGTTATTGAACGCAAAACTAGGTTTGCATGCAAAAAGTGAAGGTAATAAAATCATATGTACTAAATCCATACATACACATTTTTTACATAATTTTGCATAGGTATATCTTTGGGTATTTGTGAAAATTCTAAAGTCGAACGTTCTTTGAACTTATTAGCTAAATTGTACCATACACACCACACACTTAAATACATATATTGCGTTAATTGGAAAGACTGTCTTGTCGTGGAGCGAGTACGAGCTTGTTTTGTAATTAAAGCTATTCTGTGCCGGGTTTCGCAGCTTGAATTGTAAGCATAAGGTTTATCAAAATACTACGCGTGGCTGACCACTACCAGGAGGTAAAAATGCAGTTTTCTACTTGAATTGGAGATTTCCGATAATATATCAGCGTAGTACTATTTTATTTCTTGTATATAGGTTAGTCACGGCTCATTTAGAGTAGTGAATATTGATTAAAAGTGACACGGGCATTCAATAATTTATTGAAGACTTAATGTACATGGGTGGATCTAATGCCTAACGTAATCTCTGCCACACAACCTTTTTGGGTTGTAGAAATAAATAGTATTGGGTGCTAAGACTTGATAAAGAGAGGTAAGTATTAGAGAGTTAAATAGAGGTAAGGTAACAATTTAATGTTTATTATTTTGTAGGTTAATAAGATGATGAATTTTCTGATTTCGAATGGCACTCCCACTCGTTCCAGAGTTGAATTAATTGGACATAAAAGGATGAGTTCACGAAGTCAGAGCCATGAATTAACAAGGGTCGCTAAGCGCTAACAATCAGATTTAAGTATTATTGTCTGTCAAAATCGTATAGAAAGTCGAGAAGCCTCTGCCCCTTCCAAAAGTATCGATTCTCACTATTCCTCCAACAGGGAGGAAGATAAACTTCTGAATTTACTATCTTTATCGCAAAATTCTGTATCAGGTTGACTGTTTCATTTAATTTACAATACTTCTTAAGGTCTGATTGAAACATAGAAATTGTACGTAAAAATAACCCTTAAATACTGCCAGACGGTATGATTTATCAGCGATACACAAAATAATAATTGTGTCTTGCACAAGCAGAACTAATTAGTTCATAATCAATTGTAAATAACGAGGTTCATGTGCAAATTTTGACTAAAATGTATATAATTCAAACGTAACATTTCGCTTTAAAATGTTGGTAAGGTAGACTGAAAATTGTGTTATTTCTAGATGATTGAATGAAATGCACTACATAGCATAATTCTAATAGACAATAATTGCGTTTAATACACCTCCGCCTACCCCTTAGAGGATGCAGGCATGATAGTATGTACATATGTATATAACACATATGTGTGTATAAAAAATTATACTTACCCATAGATACTCAGTTTGTGTTTCTGCTAGTAAGAAGTATTACAATGGCACCAAATTCTTCAAAATTAGAAGGACGGTCTAGTGTCCTCTCCAAACAGTGTAAGTCCATTGAGCCTATTGACGTCTTAGTCTTGTTACTTCATCCGATGCTTGTTGTATCCCTTACCTAAGGTTCCTGTCCCTAATCGCCTTTCTACAGCAAATCCTCCTTTCTTCCTTCTACCTACCTTGAAACGATTACAATCCCAATGAGAGTCGTCGTCATGCAGGCAGCCGGGCCATAAAAGAAACTAACCAAAACTCTCTTTCGATATACACACCACACATTACATCGACCCTAAATAACTTCGACAAAGGGTAAGAAGACAATGACGGTTAGCCTCACTTGCTTGTTTGCAATCTTGGAACTTTAAAAAAGAATAGATTCATTGCTATAAAATAATAAGCAGGGTTTATCCTTAGTCTAAGAATTTTACTGAATCTTACAGAAAAATACCAAATAAATGATTTATTAATACCGCACCGTGTCGTCGATTTCTGTAGTAGTATCGTTAGTTCTGCATTATTGCCCCTTAATGAATCCTGCGCTTATAATAAAATAATTTTGATTTTTTTTTGAAATCATGAATCAACACTAATGTTACCGGTTCTAAAGCTTTTAATAAAACAAACCGTAATAATGTTATTATTTTGCTTTAATTAAGTTCTGGACTGGTTTGACTCACTGGAATTATGTGAACCGTATACAAATAATGCGATTAAATCCAA
The DNA here is from genome assembly GCA_947561695.1 of Tyria jacobaeae. Lineage (NCBI taxonomy): Eukaryota > Metazoa > Arthropoda > Insecta > Lepidoptera > Erebidae > Tyria > Tyria jacobaeae. The sequence continues at coordinate 12,332,202 of OX387225.1, read as the reverse complement.
TATTGGACTGGATTGACTTACTGCATTATTGGACAATTAAATTATTTAGCAGAAAAAATATTATAATTTCTTTCCACAAACATAGTGCAAACTATAATGTTTCTTCCTAATAATTCCAAAATAACATGTTATAAATTGATATACCCGATAATATTAGGATTACAGAGTAACAAACATTTCATTCATATCATAAACTAATCGCCCACACCAAAATTCATTGTTAAAACCAGAGACAACATGAGGATAGTAACCCGTTCATCTTTGACCAAAAAAATACAAAAGAATAGACAATAAGACTGATTGCATTAACACTATCCATGATAAGGGCAGGTAAGCCAAGGCGACAAAGCCACAACGCAAGTTCACGAGCACGTAATGTCCGAAACTCTTTTGTTGAAAATGTCAAAAACGTCAAAAATATTTGTGCTTTTGTGTAATGATCGAGTTAAAATTGACGTGAGAAATTGCGGAGTAAGAGATCAGATATTGTAAGACGTTCTTCCTATGAGTAATAAGACGCGCTTTAGAGCCAAAACTTTGTATTTACATATTTTGATTCCGCTTAATTATCTCCTCTTCCGTTAACAAAAAAAAAATACGTACCATTTGTCAATTACCTATTAAGGTATTATTAAAATCCTGCGGGACATGCCTTCACCAAGGAACGTCTACTATCTCGGTCGACTGTCTGCATCCACTCGCCACCAGCCACCTACTTTTTTTTTAATATTACTTATATTCAATTGATATACCTTCCACGTTTATTGTTTAGTTTGTCTGCTTGTCCTGTTAAGTCACAAACAATGCAGGGCAGGCACCGCAATGTATTCTTTAAAGTTAGTTATCTTAATCGCATAATTATTTTTAAGGTAGGAATTAGTTGTTTTTGTTAACCCGACGTTTTAGACAGATTGCATTGATTGGGTTATGGGTATATATGTATATATACATAATATTATCAACAGAATAAAGAACCAACAACAAGCTGGTGGATCAATGTCACCACGGGACATAAATAATTCAATTAACTTGGCAGAGTTGATGGACAAAATTGTTTCTACGCAGATTGCACTTTGTACAGCCTCTTAAAAGTCCTTAAAACTCTTATCTAATTAGAACGAGCCGTATGTACAATACGACAAGGCAAGATGTCAATATTGATCTTTTTGCTGCCACTTTTTTTTTTATGGGATATCATTTTTTTATCATTTTTATTATGCTTGCTGTGTGTTGTGTTAAATCTAAACGTCAAAACTTTTAATTGGCCATATATATGTCATGAACCTCTCTACTGTATGTACATGTTTGCTGTAAGTTATCCTTTGAATAATAAAAGAAAATAAAATTTTGTGTGATCCAGAAGGTCTGTTTAGGTGTTTTTGTCATCTATGACTATCAAACTGTAGTCTGCCTGCGATAGGAATCATTACCAATGCGAGCGTTGTTTTAAGAAAGAAAGCTACATACCAGTCTGGTTTAGATAGGTAGGTACCAGTAAATGTGTGAGCACCATGTATCTATCATAAAATTAATTTATCTGTCGTTGCTTCGCTTTAATTTTTTTTTACCTATTTCGGTGTAGCAATTTTGTTTTGGGTGCATCGTTTTCACACATAATTATATGTAATGATTGTATTTAAACAAAACATTTTAAAAGATTAACGGTGGAGTTTCTTGCCCATTCTTCTGGGGGTGACTAGAATCAATTCTATTTAAATGTAAATGTTAACGTTCAAAAATGTCTTTTGGGCCTATTTGAAATAAATGCTTTGACTTTGACTTTGACAGTAATATTACCCGTGAACGTAAGCATGATACAAAAACACTATTATGCATGACTTCTGTGATCTTGGTTTTATTATGTCCTAAACATAATAATTACTTATCTCTTAAGTAATGCCCTACATATTACATTGCAACTTGTAATACCAAGAAATACTTATTTCATCCCAAGTTTTTTCAATTAAGTTTATGTGCGTGTGGATCACACTGGGGACTGCAAAATAACTTACTAAGGATTGGGGATTTCTTAAAATTATTAATTAAGTAACTGAATATCAAAACTTGCACAAATAGATTACTATTCGCAGTAGTAGTAGAAGTAGTCTTGCAACTTATGAATCAAAAAAATTAAAAATGGCTAGGTTTAGGTTAGGTTAGAACTGTGACCTAGAATTCTACCCACTTTACTTGGTTATGGCATCGTGTACTTATAATAAGAACTAAACGATTAGTTTAATATATGGCTATGACTGATAAAATGGTATTAAATAATAAAAATATTTTGGGGTAACTATTTTGGATTACAGTTAAGTACTAGCCTTAAGGATGTAGTAGGGATTGCCCTTTCGGGGTGCGGGCTAGAAAACCTCCACGTGGTGCACCCTGGGCAACGTTGGCGACGACGCAGCCTTCTCCTCCTCTACTTTTGAGGAGGGCGTCGTTGCCAACGGCTAATCTTCTGGCGGGAAGAGATGGCCTTACTTCGGCCACAAGTGGGACCCTTCCTTGGGTAGGAGTTTCTCCGCTCTCCACAGTGGAGAAAGAGGACGGGCTCGGCGTGCACTCGCACTGCCACCGAGCAGGCATTTGGATATTCATATCGATGCCACCGTTGGCATATCGTAATCCCGAAAGGAGTGTCGTGGTTAAGTCTCGCGACTCTGATCGGGGGCGAGGGTCTTGGCTTCACCGCCTGGACTGCGAGGAAGAATACCTCTATAAAAAATTACCCCGAATCCCTTGTTCTGGTGCGTGACCATGGGATGCATGGCTGATGGGTGGTTCAGTCGCAAGCGCACTCCCAGCCGGGGCACCTGCGGACCCCTCGGTTGGGCATAAATCTACGCTTACCCGGGTATTGGGGGATCTCTGCCCGGGTGGACCTTTAGTTCTCCCCTACTCGTGGGATATATTATGGATAATCTAATTAAAATAAAAAAAACTAAAGAGGAAGAAAAGAAGGAGAAGGTAAAGGAGAAGAATAGTAAGGCGGGCAACATCTCGTCTAAAGACGAGGATATCCTTCCCGGAATGCCTATATCGCAGGAGCTCCCAGAAGTCACTCCATCTTCTGGGAGCAGAAGGGTATCAGAACGAGTTCGTTCCAGGGCGGCTAGTTCAGTGGCTGACTCGTCTGAAGAGATGGAGCTAGAACCTCGCGACATAGAAAGCCGCAAGAGAGGCAGAGATGAGGATGGTGACACGTCGCAAGAAATGCTGCCACCGAAAGTAGCGAGCAGCAGACGTGGGAGGTCGCGCACGCCGATCTCGGCCCCCTCAGGTTCCGTCTTTTACAGGGCGAAAGATTACGCTCGGACCCGTGCCGAGGGCGAAGTTGTTGCGGAGGAGGAGATCGCGGATCTCCTTCTTAAGATCCGTGTGCCGGATGAGGGGGGTTCTGTCCCTTCTACACCGGTAACCTTGAAGGAGAGGACGAGCGCGGCGGTGGCGATCATCCAGAAAGTCGCCACCAAATCCACTAACCTGAAGGGCTCTTTTGTTAGGGCCCTGAAGGACTCCTCTTCCGCTGTGTCGGGGGCAATGGAAAGCCTCTTGGAGGATGTATCACGCCTTCAAGAGGCGAACAACCGACTTACGGCTGCAAACGAACGCCTGACGGAGCAGGTCGCAGAGCTGAGTGCTCAATTCGCCCAATTCCGGGCGGGAGCTCGCCCTAAGCAGTTGAATCCGGGTGCACAGCTACCAGGCTCCACCCCTACCCAGTCCCCTGTTTCTGATGCCCACTTGCAGCATATTATTGATGCAGTGTGGCGTCTTATGGACGGGCGCCTGGCGGGACTCGAGGCTAGGCTGCCTCCGGCACCTACGGTTAGGCCGCCACTGGCCGTAAATAAGCCAAAGGCCACGTCAGTGCCGCTCCCAGTTGCTGGAGGCCGCGTCACTGTAACTTATGCGGCAGCAACGTCGGCGCCAGCACCAAAGGCTGGCAAACCTGTTAGGGCCCTAGCAAAAGTGGCGGAAGACTTTCCTTCGCTTCCCTCTCTGACACCCAAAGGGACGAGTGCACCTAAAGCCCGAAGAAAGAAGTCAAGTGCTGAGCCTGAGCCAGGCTTATCGAAAGCTCTCCCCTCCACTTCTGGCCCTTCTAACGATGATTGGCAAGAAGTGGAGGGTGGAAAAAAGAAGTCCCGGGCAAGAAAGAAGAAGGCTATCAAGACTCCTTCAATGCCCCAATCACCGTCGTCGTCAGTATCTACACGAAAGACCCGGAAACTCCAACCACCGAAATCAGCAGCCGTAGTAGTTACGGTGCTGCCAGAGGCGGCAGATAGGGGAATCTCTTACGCTGCCGTCTTCAAAAAGGCCCGAGACTGCCTCTCCTCTGATTTCGAGAGCGCAGGTGCTCGTCTGCGCCTCGCCCAGACCGGGGCTCGAGTTCTCGAGTTCCCCGGGGCTGAGGGTGCGAGGACGGCAGATGTTTTCGCTGAAAAGCTTCGGGGAGTGTTCTCAGAAACGGATGGAATAAGGATCGCCAGGCCCACCAAGTGTGCGGAGATTCGCATATCGGGCTTGGATGATTCCGTGACTGTCGATGATATCCGAGCTGCAATCCAGCAAAAGTCGGGGTGCAACTCGGAAAATATTAGGATCGGCACCATCCGGCCTGGTCAAGGAGGTCTTGGTGCGGTGTGGGTCAGCTGCCCCGTGGTAATCGCCAAAAGTCTAGGTGATGCCGGTAGGATCCTTGTCGGCTTTGTAAATGCCAGAATCACTATACTGGCTGCGAGACCGACAAGGTGCTACAAATGTCTGGGGGCGGGGCACACCCGCGTCAAGTGCAAAAGTTGTTTTGACGTCAGTGGAATCTGCTTCCGCTGCGGTCAACCGGGGCACAAGGCGGGGACTTGCTCAGCTGCCCCTCATTGCCCAGCGTGTGCGGCGGGCAACTTACCCGCACATCACCAAATGGGCCAGGAAGGATGCAACCCTCCCCGCACTTCTCAGATTGCTACAGGGGCTAGCCAGTCGACCCAGGCTGCCTCCGTCGTAATTCGTGCGTCGTCACCGTCGCCCATGGAGGAGGCTGTAGAGACGGTTCGATAATGGACCAAGCCTCCAGCCTCCTTATCCAGACGAACCTAAACCACTGTGCCGGTGCGCAGGACCTTTTTCTGCAAACCATGGCAGAGTGGTCGATTGGTGTGGCCGTAGCCGCGGAGCCCTATTTTGTTCCTCCCCGTCCGAATTGGGTGGGTGACAGGGACAGCTCCGTGGCAGTCGTCAGCTCTACGGCGGCTCATTCCCCGCCCTTGTTGCTAAGAGACAAGGGTACTGGATATGTTGCTGCCGAATGGGGGGGTATCACCATATACGGTGTTTATTTCTCCCCTAACCGGAGTTTGAGTGACTTCGAGGTGTTCCTCAATAGCCTGGAGACCTCGATACGGCGACTAGCGTCTGGACACGTCCTAGTGCTGGGGGACTTCAACGCCAAGTCCGTGGCTTGGGGTTCCCCCAGGACAGACGCACGGGGTGACGCAGTTGAGGAGTGGGCGACATTGTTGGGCCTCTGTCTTCTTAACAGAGGCTCCGCCAACACGTGCGTGCGACAGCAGGGGGGGTCGATAGTGGACCTTTCGTTCGCTACCCCTGCTCTAGCCACACGAGTTAGGAACTGGCGTGTCCTGGAAGAGGTCGAGACGCTCTCGGATCATCTCTATATTCGATTTGAGCTCTCCCGGGCCCAGGACCCCAGAAGGGGTCACACGGCGCGGCAATTATCCCGCTTTCCGCGGTGGGCTATTTCAAAATTAGATAGGGACCTACTAGAGGAGGCAGCCATCATCTATTCTTGGCTGTCTCCGCAGACTCCGACTGAGGAGGTGGACATGGGGGCAGGCCACTTTCGCAATGCGGTAACGCATATCTGCGATGTGGCCATGCCCCGGATTCGAGGCAGTCGGCCTCCAAGGAAGGAGGTTTACTGGTGGTCCCAGGAGTTGGCGGATCTCCGCGTGGCCTGCACTCGTGCCCGGAGGTCGTACACCCGCAGCCGTCGGCGTCACCGCGAAGAAGGGGAAGAGGACCGGCTTCATGAGGAGTACCGAGAGGCGCGGAAAACTCTGAAGCTGGCCATTTGTCGCGCCAAAGAGGAGAAAAGAAAGGAGATGCTGGATGGTCTTGATCGTGACCCCTGGGGTCGCCCTTATCGTGCGGCGCAACATAAGCTCCGCACGCTGGGCCCCCCCCTTACTGAGACTCTCCAGCCCAGCTTCCTGCAGGAAGTGGTTGAGGGACTTTTCCCGCAGCGGGTGGAGCACTCGCCCCCGTCGATGGCCCCCATGGCCGGAGACGACGGAGCGTTCGACGGGGAAGATGTTCCATCCGTCACGGAGGCAGAGATAGGGGCGGCTGTTCTACGGATCCGCTCCAAGAACACCGCCCCCGGGCCAGACGGGATTCCTGCCCGAATATTGGCCTTAGCTCTCAACCACATGGCGGACCGCCTCAGGGGGGTGTTCGACGCATGCTTGGCGTCTGGACGCTTCCCTGACTGCTGGAAGAGCGGGAAGCTGGTTCTTTTAAGGAAGCCGGGACGGCCTACGGATTCGGTCGCGGCCTACAGGCCCATTGTGCTGCTGGACGAGGCGGGTAAATTGTTTGAGAGAGTCCTCTCTGCCCGCATCGTCCGGCATCTGAGCGAGGTCGGCCCCGATTTGTCGGACGCCCAATTTGGTTTTCGAGCGGGGCGTTCGACGATCGGTGCTGTAATGCGCCTGAGGGCCATTACCGAAGAGGTAGTGAGCTGTGGCGATGTGCTGTTGGTGGTGTCTTTGGACATCGCCAACGCTTTTAATAGTCTGCCATTCAGCTGCATCAGGGAAGCACTCTATTATCACGGGGTGCCACAGTACCTGAGGCGGTTGGTGGCAGACTATTTGGAGGAGCGTACCGTCGTGTACGAGGATCGAGAGGGAAATTTCAGTCGTCGGCCCATGTCGTGCGGTGTTCCGCAGGGGTCTGTCCTTGGACCACTCCTGTGGAACATGGGGTACGACTGGGCCCTTCGAGCTGACTTCCCCCCTGGGCTGGGCGTAATCTGTTACGCCGATGACACTCTGGTCACAGCCCGGGGGTCGAACTTTCAAGAGGCAGCACGCTTGGCCACCAGAGGAGCCTCACTGGTGGTCGGGCGCATCGAGGCGCTAGGGTTGCGAGTGGCTTTGGATAAGACGGAGGCCCTTTTATTCCATGGGCCCCGTCGAGGTCCACCCCCTGGCGCCTCCATAATGGTCAACTCGATCCTCGTACCGGTTCAGGCCCACATACGATATCTGGGCCTGATCATCGACGGAAGATGGCGCTTTGACGAGCACTTTCTGCAGCTGGCTCCAAGGTTGGTCGGCGCTGCGTCTGCCCTTGGGCGACTTTTGCCCAACTTGGGTGGACCCAGAGTCGCAACAAGACGACTGTACACGGGGGTTGTCCGGTCAATGGCACTATACGGTGCACCGGTGTGGGCGGAAGCTCTGACCGCCCAGAATAGGGCACGCCTTTGGCGCCCTCAGAGGGTAATGGCGGTCAGAGCCATACGCGGTTACCGCACCGTGTCGACGGAGGCGGCGTGTGCGTTGGCCGGAACTCCCCCGTGGGACTTGGAGGCGGAAGTGCTCGCCGACGTCTATCGGCGGACGAATGATTTCCGGGCGTGTAGTGGCAATCGGCCCCCGCCCGAAGAGATACGCGAGTGGCGTGAGGCCGCTCGCAGAGCCACTATGGCTCGTTGGTCGTCCCGGCTGGAGGCTCCACGTGCTGGCTTAGCCACTGTGGAGGCGCTCCAGCCGGTCATCGTCGAGTGGGCGGGGCGGCAACACGGGACCCTTTCCTTCCGACTGACGCAGGTTCTTTCCGGGCACGGCTGCTTCGGAAGGTACCTGCATTCAGTCGCTAGGAGGGAATTGAGTCCCGTCTGCCACCACTGCGACTGCAGTGAGGACTCGGCCCAGCATACGCTTGCGGATTGCCCGGCTTGGGCGGCACAGCGTCGGGCCCTCACTGCAGTAATTGGACAAGATCTGTCGCTACCGGCCGTCATACGCTCCATGGCCGGTGGTGACAGGAATTTTACCGCGGTCGCAACCTTCTGCGAGGAGGTCATCTCGCAGAAGGAGGCGGCGGAACGGGCCCGGGAGGACGATCTCCACTCGGACCTAATTCGCCGCCGGCGAACCGGGCGGCGGAGGCGCGCTTACTTGCGCCTCATGCCGCCCTGAGTGTGGCCGCGGGTGGTCGGGACGGGTTTTCCCCTCCACCCGCTATAAAGGCCAGCCGCGAGGAGGCGACGTCCTGGTGTGCCTGGACGTTGCCTAATTGAGAGTTACCAGAAGGTGGTGCCCGCGCTTTTGCGGGCAAAAGCGCTAGGAGGGGTCCGGATGTCTTACTAAAGCTGTTCCCGGATTCCTCCTATTTTAAGCGCAGCTTGGCACACCGTGTGGTTTTAGTCGGTCCGATTCCGACACACCGTTCCACTGAAAACCCCGGTGGGATGACGGCCCGCGGGGGTTTCCACACGTAAAAAAAAAAAAAAAAAAAAAAAAAAAGGGATTGCCCTTTCCCTTGCCCAATTTTTTACCCTTAAATTCCTGGACATGTGTAGTGAAGCTAAAATATAGTCGGCAAATGTTAATGCCATTTAATAAGTTTCTGCTTACTCTTTCGGGAATAAAGGCGTGAGTGTATTTATGTGTTTATATAAAATAGAGTGATCAAGTCAGTGTGTTTCAATAAAGTGAGACAATCTGAGAAAGCCTTACACTACATGGCATAAGTTAACTACCAATTTCTTCGGAAAGATATATCACGTTAGCAAAAATTTTTGTAAATAATGAAAATGAATCCAGCATATGACTGCCTTAAAAGTCCGAACAGCCATGACATGACATGACAGCAAGAAAAAGAAGAAAGAAATAAACTCTGAGAGTTTAGATTTTTTATGAGTACTTAACTTTGCTGTAAAATTATTTTAATTATCCAATTTAATGAATCTCACCACTAAGTCGTAATTAAACCATTTATGTTTGATTTTAAAGAAACCTGCCAGTTTCAGTAAATAGGATCGATTGATATAATACACAAATTTTGACACGTTATTTCATTCCACAACTTCCTCCTCTTATTAGTTTATAAATGTGTATATATAATTATAAATGTATCTGCAAACCATCTACAAAAATGCACAATACTTTGGGATAAATATGTGTGTATATTAAAGAAAAAACTGAAAGTATACAAGAGCATCTTTTCACAATATCAAAATTTCACACCAAAATGTTCCTTCGACAGTTCGAGTTATAGATTATCCCCGTGCCACACACGTATAAGCACGTAGCCATATATGTGTGACAGTCAAAATTCTCAAAAAGGTCCACGCTCGAACAAACTGTATTAACACCATACACCCACGAAGCCATTAGAGCCAGGGTTGTTCGCATCGCGGCCAGTCGATAAAAACATCACCACAGAACAAATTATAATTTTACGCAGATATACTAAAAGGAATCCCAGCTCTATCAACTTGAATGTCTTAAAAAACGGATTGTTTCATAATTTACTTCTGTCTGTCTGTCAACTGTCCTACCGCCATATTGTTTTGCTATTTGCAACAACATTTTTTAAACTGATACGTAAGGTCTAAAAGTAATAATTGATAAAATACAACCAATTCATCATTCAAACTATTAATTTTAAATAAGCACAGAACAAAATGTTTTTCAGAGGTTAGTATAACATTTGCAACTTACATTTATAATTATAAGGTTGTGTAATTGCTACACTTTGACAAATATAAAATGGCGATGATCTTCTCATTGCAATGGCTTAGTATATACAAATATATATCTGCATAAATATAACTATTAATAAGCAAACCAGTTTGTATCAAATCAATGACCCAGACTATTACATTACCCGCTGAATATCACGACGTTTATACCTTTAGTGCAGAACGTGTAATACACCATATTAAAACATATGAATAATGTAGGCACACGGTTTTGCGATTTTGAAATAATTGACTACTAACTACACACGTACTGATATGCTGTGGCGACCTCCACATACAGCAAAAACATAAATCAACACCATCTAGGGAAGAGTAACTGAACTACGTAGCAACTACGCTAACTACGTAATAAAATCTTGAATCGCGATATAAGAATTCCGACCGTCAGCCATGATCACCTTGCCTCGGTGAAGGATCCTTCCTTTGTGCCGGTGCGACACCACGATTCCACATTCCTAGGTCATACAGGTCCTAGGACACTTCAAAATGGTAACTTAAGAATTTTAAACGGGATCGGTATTTGATTGATCATTTACCACATAAGTTGCTCTTACTACTTACATTAACAATTAACTAGGTAAAATAAAACCTGGTTAAAACTGTCATATTAGCAGTGAGGCGTAGGCCCTCACCTCTCTAAGTACCACTGAAATGTAAGAAACACAATAAAATCACACAATCCACATACTATTGCTATTTTAATTTACTTTACTCGCCAAGCAGATGTCAGCTGCTAGCGTTTAAACACTTCATTATTAGAATGGTGTTCGTAAAACATCAATTTTAATTGTCCACTTTCCAGGACCCTGTTGATTATACTCGTACATTGCTCAAACTTTCAATTTTCTCTTACAATAATGTGTGTAGAAAATTGTAAATACACTAATGTTGCATTTTAAATAAATAACTTGTGTAATATCTGATCTCTGTTTAGTGTATTCTAGAAAAAAATATGCAATTCAGAACCTCGCTCAACATTAATTTGTATGTCCCATACTAAATCAATAGTAAATGGTAGAGTATTTTTTAAAATGAAGTGAATATAAGGACGCATTTAAGAAAAGAATAACAATAGAAAAAAAAAGAAATTCGAGTGAGACAGTAAGCTACATTAGAAAAAGGAAGCAATTTTGGTTGAAAATTTAAAAAAAATAGAAATATTCTGATACACAAAGTAACACACACATATAACTGAATAATCTAACACACACACAAACTTAAGGTTAGCAATTGAACAAAAACTACATTGACAATTTGAAAATGCCAATACTTTACAGTGGGAACTTTTTAAAGAGAAGTTTAATAGTTCTCTTTAAAAAGTAACAAAAGAATATATGCAGTAAGCAAAGTATGAGCATTATTAAATTAATGTTCCATCAGATAATGAAGATATTCAATTTGATAAGATCCTGAGCTCAAAGTCAATTTTGTTTAAATAAGTCACAGACGGCCCATACTCAGCCAGTCATAGACATTTGTTGCCTATTGAAACCTAGGCTAAACACACGACGATATTGCATAGACCAGAACTCAGATTTTGTATCGCTTCAAAATAATTTTGCACTCGACTTCATTCAAGCTTAAATATACATATTTTTATTTTGAAAGGGATTCCGGAAATATTTTTCTAGGAAACTTTACAATGTTTATTTATATAATAAACTTGAGAGCCGCTTAAAAAACACGATTGAGAATCATTGAGTAACCAAGGCTAAAGTTTGATTAAAGTATACGTTAATAGTCGGTACTATAAAATATTACTATGGATTATTTTATCATCTGTTGATGAAAATTTTGGTTTTTTTTCTTTTTAAACAGCTTTTGAACATATACGGAACATTATCAGTCAGAACAAAGTTTTCTTTTTGAGAGCACTAATAACATGGGTGGCACCACATGAGTAGTAGCTAGGCCAAATGTATTACGATTGGGAAGACTTCAGTAGTACTTTGTGTATACGGACACCAAAGAAATTCAGCGATGACCACGCATCCTCTCCACCAGACGAGTATGCTAAAGAACAGCGGTCTGAAACACAGGCTATCTTCTGGATTTTCCAACGTCTCAATCAAAGAAGAAAGAAGTTTAATTGCTGTCAGCGTATAGTCCTGCAAACCACATAGGCAAATATACATAGTATAGGTATTTGACTGCATGTCAAATACCTTCAGCAATTAAACTTCTTTCTTCATTGAATGAGACGTTGGAAAATCCAGCTGGTAATTTATTTTTTAAGAAGAATCAAATACAATTAATTTAGTACTACTACACACACACAGTATTATACCATACACACTATCCACTACTCGCAGTTACTCACATTAAGTAACAGTATTCAGGAGTACACATACGTAATTTCAAAGATTATCAACCTACTTTTTGCATTAGATTCGATTTTCAGAAAAATAAACGGGACATAGCAGTACTAAAAGTTTTATAATCGAGTTGTAAACTCAATGGCTGGTTTCCTTCGCCTTGGGTGGTCCGTATCACGCCACTTAGCATGTCACACAAAAAATCTCAGGAAAAAATATGAAAATATCACACTTATAACAGGTTAGAAATAAGGTGGATGTGCTAACTTGTGTTAGATGTATTAGAGGTAGGTTCTGTATTATAAAATTATATACAAGATATGAGTCAACACATAAATAAACCCTTTTTTTCAGTTTTATCTTTTATTAAGACAACTTCATCAGTATTAAAGTTAGATTGTCGTTTGTTATATGAAGTTATTTTACTTGTAAGTTAATATTAGCCACTATTTATATTTCTTTAACATTTTTATAATATGAACTACAACATAAGCTCTTTTGTTTTTTAAAAAGTAAGAGGGACCAAATATTCAAAAACTATCTTAATATTGACGTCATACTAACACGCAACAACGCTATGACAGATTTATTTAAACCTATGTAATTACTTCCTTTACCAAAATAATTAACTATGCCACAGTTGTTATTATTCTAGGTAAATAAAAAAAAATGTTTTCAGTGAAAGGATGTAAAGTGTCTATAGTTTTTTTAATAAACTACACTATTTAACAAAACTGCCATTCAAAGATTCTGGGTACAGGTCAAGCGGAGGTGCAAAAGTGAAGTGAAAGGTTGAGCAAAGGTTAGCGAATATTAGAACTAACAGGTGTAGTTGTTCTATCAAATTAAAAGTAATTAACGATAACAAACAATCTAAACGTGTTTGAATAAAACTAAAATATTATATTGTAAGCTCCAATCCGTTACTAATCTGTACCCGATTGTGTCTCCCTGGCTTCAAACGAGTTCAGAAACAGCACACCCACTTGCCGGGCGATGGACCCGCCAGCAGACCATCAATTGCTAACACGCAGAGCTTTTATTTGTTTTTCAATGTACGTTAGTCGTAGTCATATCAAACCCTGTTAACTTCCGTGCCCGTTAAGATTGTTCTGAAGCCGGATGAGGTCTTAGAGATATTGTGTCCTATACTTCAAAATAATTCCAAAACTGCGAACGAATCCATATTTTGGACAATGACAGTACTTGACCCCACAAGCACCTTCATTGAATTGAAAAGATAGTTATTACAATTATGTACAACTGCATAATTATTTTAATACCAAATGTCGTGCTTTCTGGAACAAGTTCATTTTTTATAATTATGCTACTGTGTATTTTTAAGAAGTTGTTTAAATTTGTTTTACATGCATATATATATCATCTTACAGATTCACTGTATGAAGTAACTTGCAGTGACATGGGAAAAATATTTGCATATTCTAGTAAAATATCCTCACTTTCTTTTCGGAGTAAATATATTATTTAAATTACTTTTAAATATCCAAACATTGTCACAGATAATGTCCACACTAAATCCTTACGTATCGTCTCCATGTTTGTTTTCCTAGGTCAGGTACGCAGACGCACAGGTACCACGTACGACTTGAGAGCTTGTTTCCTTTGCCTTTTCACACGATAATGAAACAACAACTAAAGGTAAAACGTGTCTATGGCCTGGTGGAGAAAGATTTTTTGGACAAAATCTCTTTAGTTTTGTTGTGTTTATGATGATAAGACACATACAGAAATTATGACATATTCAACGAACTTTTACCAAGTTCGTTGAATATGTTATAATTTGTTTATATATTAAAAACTCGAAGCAGGGAAAATATACTAAACGAGGTACTGTAACCGTGGGGTCTATCGAAACTAATTACTTTGTATTTAGTACATAGAATTTTGTTTCTACAAAGGTTATGTTCAGAAGTCACCTTGTAGATGAAATTATTAATGAAATATTTTCATACGAAATTTCTACCCAATAGTGAGTATTCTGTCATGCTGTGAATAAAATGCGAGGGAAACAAGTAACAAGACGGTCTAAAAGAACAATCCCATTTTATGACTCAGCAGCAAAATATGATAAATGGCAGGGCCCAATTTTTTTTAAATGTGGAGGGAGTATTTTGAAGAAGTGGTTTTGCTCAAACCGTTCCTTAGGTTTATTGTACAGTCAGGGTCACTAAAAACTAGACCAAGGCCGGGCAATATGTCCGAATTGTTTAACTAAAGACTCGAATCTGGAATGCAAACTATTTACATAGGACCTTCCTAGATTAGCTCACTTCTACTTCTACTTACAATAACCAAATTGCAAGTCATATCAGATACTAATTAAACGTAACCTAGCGTTCATTCTATACCATAGACTTCTAATTTTGAACTCAATATTCACAACAAAGTGAAGTGCCCTTGTAGCATCGTTTACTGGAGGGCCCACGGAGATTCATGAGGTTCTCACGTGGCATCCCACGCTATAGACCGTCGCGGGCGGCGTGTGCGCACTTAAAAAACAATTAAAGTTATACCACAAACAAAAGGGGGGCTTACATGGTAAAACGATTTACACGAAAGAATTTAGAATATAACAGTAGCTCTGAGATAGGTCAGTATAGCTCAGGTAGAGTATACAATTGTAATTGCAGGTCACGGGCTCAATTAAGGTCCTTATATTTTGATACCTGAGTGTTTCAATTTATAATAAATATATAAATTAAATCTAATTTCCACAATTTTAGAGTAACTTTCACACTATGGATAAACATCCATATTATGTAGGTTGCTCTTAGTAAGGTCTAGATTGCACTATTAACATGTCCTATAATATTATTATTACTAGCACAATGGTATTTAAGGTATTAGCTAAACTTCCTTACTCCATAACAGTATATAATAATCAATACGCACCGATATTAAAGCAAAATTTACATCCAAAAATCTCGTAACTACAACAAAAGGCGTGATAGCCTTATTACTAAATAATGGCTACACTTACATTAGGTCTAAACAAACCGTTAATAATATACACTAGTAAACGTATTTTAAGTACGTAACATGTAAACCTACCAGATGTCTACACGATAGCGAATCCGGGGTATAGCTCGCGGCCTGTAATCCCGTATTAATCCCGGACAAGTGGTCGCCTCGAGGGACCTTTGGGAACTTTATTACGATGCTGATGGTATCGTGGTCTAGCCAAGGGTTCACTAGAATATTTACAGTCGTAATAAAGAATTAATTTGTCCCCTCCTAGCAGCCAAAACCCTTAATCTGCACCATATTAAAACTTGTAGAGGACCCTTTATTGTTGGTTAATTGTAAAATATGAGTGTGAAAAGGCGCAATGCGGCGATATTAAGCAAGCGGTTATTTCCATAATACAGGAATATTTTGTTAAAAAAAAATGTTATAACTGACTGGAATATGGATAATATGGAATAAAACACAATAAATTGTGATGCTATAATCTTCATCGTTCAATTTTCCACTCTTACAGGTGAAATTTTTTCCTTAAGTAGCATATCACAAAATAAATTTAAATGGCACGAGCCTTGAGAAGAACTCTTTCAATTAAAGAATTATTGCAATCGGTAAACAAAATGTTAAAAATATCAAATTACATACACAATCACACACAACACACAATCGAATTAAGAACCTCTACTCCTTTTGAAGATCGTACAAGTGCAACATTGGTTGTTATTATTACAAAAATGTCTTTAGGGCTTCACAGACTTATCCAATAACAAACAACAAGATCTTATGGATTCACAAAGTTGTACTAAAAGACAATGAAGTTGGTACTGTGTACAAACATACACTCACGCCTGTATCCCCGAGGGGGTAGGCAGAAGCGTAATAACGCCCACATTTTGCAGAAAATAATTGAGTGAAACGTAGCAGGGTCAGCCTATTGCTTTGAGAATTATATAAAAAATTCGGAGATATATTGAAAGGTAAAGAGAGGGAAACGATATTGCTTATACGGATGAAGGGGGGATATAAGCAATAGCTCAAGCCAGTCAGACAACAACTCGAACTGGCCGGTGCCAGAAGATCTAAGCCCTCCCACTAATTGATTTGCATATAAAACTTCCACATTCCAAAAGTATTTTGACAATCCTTAGAATAAAGTCAATTGTCTTTTTAATCTTTGGAAACGTATACGAATTAAGTCAGTATTGTGCCGATACAAACAGTCAGTGGGGCTGGCAGCAGGTGACGTATTACAAAACTGTTCACAACCCATTACGGACGTTTAAAATTAAGTATTCATTTGAGGTTAACCTCATACCCTTGTCAACTTAACTATGTACAATTGGATTCTAGAACGAAATTAATAGAAATTATTGATAGAAATTTGTTAAAGGTGAAGTTATCATTTAGAATTATAACGAGAGAACGTAGGGCGTTGGTGGTAAACATTTATAGTACATTGTATAGTACTTACATAGGCTCACGCCTCTTTCCGTGAAGGGGTAGGCAGCGGCATCTTTTTTGCCATCCATTAAAGTCTTTTGCCATCATCCATGCACTTTATAACTGTATATTAATTTTTATGACTTAAATTTTGCAATACTATCTTATTATAAGCTTGTCACTATGACCTCAACTTGCCAGACGGTAAGCTAGATTGAAGTCAAAAGCCAAAGAAGTGAAGGCCACTATCATACGTAGGTATCAATTATAATAATATGTTGTTAGTTTGACGGACTCTAGAGATGCCTTTTTAACAAGGAGCGCGATCCCAAAGAGCACTAGTATATTAGTTGTCTTTTATAATACTTAACGGCTATCTCGGTTAGAGGGTTCTTATTCGAGTGGAAATCGACTGTGCTCACTCGACAATTGAATTTACCTGAGAATGTTTACCCGACTGCGCCAGAAGGAGGGTTTTGTTTTGTGTGTATGTATATATGTATGTTTCTTTCTCATCCACGAACATTCTAGAATCCTGAGTTTTGACATGTGAGATGTCCTTTGAATCGTCTAACTGAAGGGACAAAGAGTATGTTTTATTTAATTTTATTTGTTGTTTAGATTTCGATGTAACGTAAGTGACTGTAAAGAGAAAATATTACCAATGTAATAGGTTTTACATATCTTTAACAATTTGACTTGTTATGTTATACCTACGCTAGTGTTGCCAGAACTCCACGGTACTAGGTATAAAATTGGTTTGTTGGTTACTGGTGTTGCATACATAAATGATAATCGTCACTCTAATTATCCGGCCGACTGGGGGTTGTTTGTCAACTAGTTCGACATTCGTCTTATCATATCAACATAATCTTTAGATAGGTTTATTAGCTGAAAAACCATAAACATCATAGCTGATGTCAATTAGTGATAGAAAAACCCATACACGATCATTCACATTAACTCACGCATACTTCTAAACACCTTGTTAACATACCCTGAAATAAAAACATCGGTCTCCGAGGGTAGGTGCACCTAATTAAAGGGAGGGAGGTTGACCATAAAGGGGGTGAGGCAAGGTGCGGGGGCGGAGTTAGTACACGGTAGCTATGGCGGGCGTTAAGTGGCTCTCGCAGTAAAACCATCATAAACTTGTGTCTTCGCCATAACTGGTACAGGTGGAAGACATAGTGACGCGTAAATATTTTTCGAGGTTATATTGAAGGTCAGTGATTTATTATAACTTAAGGTCGCACAAAGGTGAAAACTCGAAGGCAAGCATTAAATTATTGATAACAATCAAGTTCCTTAGAAGTAAGGAAATACAGTAAAACTCATCCATAGCTACTGTGATACAACGATATGCCCTAACGTGAAGGTCACGTATGCCACAGTTTTTGAAATGGTTGCCTCGCCATTACGCTGCCGCATCAAGTGTTGTGGGTTCGATCCCCACACGGGACAGCACTCGGTGTAATCCACTAATTGTGGCGATACAAGAACTAATCTTAGTGCAGAAGTTCTTTAAAAAAAATGTTTACATGCTATTGATAGGTTGCATTGGTCACGTTCGGACAGTGAGGAACAAGTGATTAAATGTACTACAAGGTATGCGCAGAAGTCGTCGTTTACTTGGTAAAAAAAAAAACTGTTATTTTTGTAGTTGCAAACTTTGCAATATTGCATAGTTTTTGCACTTTGGCAGCGTGTAATGAGATTATTTTTTTTAATTTTGTCACAAAATTAATTTAAGAGTGTTATTTATAAATTAAGTTGATACATTAACAACATTTTTAAACACTGCTTTAGAGACCTAAATATCATAGTTGTATATACTTTTGAGCCTCACCGCATTATAAATAATTCTAGTTTAGTTTAACTTACACAAGTAACGAAGACTTACTTGACGCGAGCCAGTGTGTCATGCGGCTGTACGGGACCACCCGTGTTCAAGCACTCTTAAGCCTGACTAGTTTCGTCCGAAGGATTCGCCTGCATAAAGAACATCCTCCTCAAACATACACCTTTACATCGTCTATCTTGGTTCACTGTTATTGCTTGTCATTAATCTGTGAGAATAATTAATAATGGTTTAAATCAAATAGTTGCTTTATCTTAAAGATAAATATAATGAGATAAATAAAATACTTGATTATATATAAATAATATGAATTTCCCACGCAATGAACCAGTTTGTTCAGATATTCTTATATCGCTAAGGTGGATGATCATGTAGCCCGTCAGCAGAACGGGGGTCTCCGACCGTCTTCAAAGAGTTTTAAACGAAAGTAATTTTTTTGTCACACTTAAGACTTTGAACTGGAAATTTAGTTATCTTTATTCCAACATAATTTCTAAATGCCTAAACAGATGCGGGAGGACGGGAAGGAATCCTTAATTGCATAATAAAATACTACCTTGGTATTCAAAAACTATATAGCCTGTATGGCAGGCAATAAGTTTTTGTTTCGGCAGGATAGTTGTTATTTTTTATTCTATTTTTTAAATTGGTAGCTTGATTTATCATATCATGACGTAGTAAGGAGTGCTTCCTTTTTCTAACAGTGCTGTATGCCCTGCAAAAAAGTTAAAACATACTATCCTAACACGTTGCTTATCTAGACTGCAAGCGATAACTGCCTACCCCAACACAGGTTCTTATAAATGTTTGGTTAGACAATTAAACGGGGGCTAGGCAAACAGTGTGTGGGTGGGCTGCCTCCTCACCGACGTCAACACTCAAGTGACTTCGCGTCTTCTTACGCTATTATAATTTTTTATAACCTCTCCAAATATTATGTCAATAATCTAAAGGATTGAGGTCGGGTTTTTATGCTCCAAATTTTAGTGTTGATCTTCAAAAAGGTTTTTCAAATTACTAATATTATTATAATTGTCTTAAGGAGTCTATGTAGAGACCTAGCTAATGTTTATTATACTTACGCCTCTTTTCTATCTATATTTTAAACACTTCATTAAGGCCACTAGGCTCTTTGACTTCCCATGTATTCCCAGTCACATGTACAGTCAATCCGTTCAAATCATCAATGAATATATCAATAAAGTTAGTGTACTTAGAAAATTATAGGAAAATAAAAATTCTAATTGACAAAATGTGGGTGTTTAATACACCTCTCCCTACCTGTCTAGGGATACAAGCGTGAGCATATGTAAGTATGCATGAACTTAGAAAACAATATTTTCTCATCTGATAACCCCCTGAGAAATACATCACAAGTATAATTAATTTAATCAAAACTAAATAATGAAAAAAACTTGCGCGTGTCCGACACCACGCAACTACTTCAATAGATATGGATGACAGATTCCCGAACGAAACGCGCGTATAAGTTCCCGCGTTTTTTTATCTACATAACTTATAACACGATAACATCACAGAATTGAACTTTAGTTTTGAATTTACAGGGTCTATATTACCTTGTATAATAATTTATTCGGATAGACAAAGTAATTGTGGTCAGTAAAATAAAGCACGATGCATTTACAAAAATAACCTCAAAAGGGTCACACACTTGATATAATTGAACAACAATTTTGTTTATATTGGGGTCTATTGTAGATAAGAATCTTTTGGATTATGTAATTTACTTCCAGATTGAAGTACTCTCTACTGACAAGATTTTAAATAGATATAATGCACTTTATAATATAAATTATGATACAAAACCAAACAATTAATTCTCAGTATGTAATAAAATAATTTGATATCCATTATTTTATAACCTCGCTGTAAAAATGTTTAAAAAAATTACGCAACATATTCCTTAATCGTAACGTACCTAGCTGCATACATATATTTAACTTCTGTTGAAATATTTTCTCCTTGGCAATCTTGTGATCCCTTGAAATCGATTTGCCTGAGACGATGGAGATCGTTTGTTGATTCTTAGCTGTTGATTCTGAGCAACGGTACACTTTTTTATATACATTTTTTAGAAGAAGACCGAAGATTTTTTTATACATTTTTAAACGAAGACCGAGGTTTTTTTAATGTCTTTACGATAATATATTATTTGACTTTGTATTCAAACTATAGCATCAAATGCAATTAGTCTCATTCATTGTCAGCTATGAATCCCGCCCACAGACACCTGGTTTTCACGCATCAAACTATTTCTAAGCACATTATGAGCTCATCCCTTCAATAGCGATCGCACCCTTTTACCTGGACGCTTTTTGAGCCCTCTTCCCTCCGCTCCCACGGAACTCTCCCTATAAAATAATATTAGTGAAAATATAATTATAATCATATGTACACGATCGAACTTCCGCTTTGCTTGCCCATCACTATTTGTGGGTTCCGTAAAGCAGTTTAAAAAAACTCATACTCATGCGATTTTAAATAAAAAAACATGATCAAAATATTATTTGGACGAGAAAAAAATAGTAAGTTTTATTATTATTTTTAATATAATAAATTTTATTATATTTTTGAAATTCAATCAAATTACCATAATTGATATGAAATGCATTTGAGACTGCAAGCCAAGTTCTAATAAATTGTACCCATTTCAGTATCAATTCGGTTTACGTAAAATGCCGTCAAATCTCACTTCGTATATTAAATTTACAATGTAGTAAATCATTACTAATACAAGTATTTTAATGTGCTTTAAAAGTGTGAGTGCTTTAAAATTTAGTCAAATTACATTAACAATATTCCACTAACAACCTGCTAGTCTTTAAAGCATAGCAATAAATATGACCCGTCGATTCAAGCAAGAAGATAATCGTCAACTTCATTTTGAATTTGTAATAATACTTTGTTTGTTACTAATAAGCAAAATCAAAATTGTATAAATAAAAAGCATCAAATCCTATACCTCAAAATTGTTGTTTATATTTGAAATTTAAAACTAATAAGTAATAATATAAATTATTGTACATTATCAATATAGCGGTTTGACACGTATCTACACTTATTTGAAACGTATAGTAAATGTTTTTCGCCAGAACCCTTAATACAATAACATATGCTCCAATCAATCCTGAATGTATTTTTTAATGCAAGGGTAGTAACTGTCAGTGCGATAGCGCGCGCTTTTTTAGTATTACCAGTGCACTTAATATGTAATTTGTCGGGATGGCTTCAATGATAAGCGTGCTAGGGTGGTTGATTGATTAAATAAGCGTGTGCCGGTCAGATAGCCACCAGTTAAACGTGTTTAAATGATAAGGGAGGAAATTATGCACGTTGTTCTATAAAAAATACAATAAATGATGAAAATGGGTGATTAGACATGTTCGGATACCCTTTAACAAAACTTTTTGTTTGTAAGAACAGAATAAGCGTGTTTATAGCAAGCTTATGGTAAAACAAAGTTTAAGGGTAATAGCTATTGCAACGTTTAAGCAGAAGCGGGTATTTAGATCTATATTTTTCAGATAATATACGTCCCAATCCTAGGTATGCACATCACATCCCCAAAGTGTTTAGTACACAAACTTGAGAACGCTCGATCAATTATGTTTAATCAGAAATTAAAAATTTGAAAAGGCTCGAGACTATAAGATTTTTTCAATAGTTAAGTAAACAATTTAGCTTCTCTACATTTTCAAGAGGACATTTATAATATACCTTAATATGAAAAAATGTCATGAAATTCGCAACAGGCAAATTCTCTTGAATTTCAAACATCTCCAAAGTATAACCTGATTATCGTTTAGAGGATTCCATCTATTTAATTTTAGTATGAAAAATAAGAAGTTTTTGCAAAATTTCTGACATTAATTGCGTGTATTAATACGTTGTGGTACTATGGTCTTTTATTTGGGGAAATATAACAATGCATATTCACTAATTGCGGCCAGGTGAGTGAGATAGACACGTGCCACAAAATGCACTCTCATATCCGACAACCTGATAATTTAATTATATACAAATCAAACTACCATTACATTTTACTATTGAGGGTGAACATTTCGTATTGTAATTTTGTTATAGACTTATACTTATTTATGGAGATCGAAGAGTATTATTATTTTATGTTATGGAGGATAACAAATATATTTAAAAAATAAGATGTATTTTCCAACAGTTTAAAATACTAAGGTGAAACTCCTACACCTAAAAAGAAGATACTGTAGCACGTGTAGTCTCTCACGTGAAAACAAAAACCTTCAGCTTCTCTTATTATTGTGTGAATTTGATATAGATGCAATGAAATAAAAATATTATTGTTCAAGAAGCTATATTAATGTTTATTACAAAGAAAACGTTTGGACTAATTTTCTTAGTTTTAACAATAAACATCCCTTGGTGGAGACAGTCTTAGAAAAGGTAGAATAAGGAATGTACTGGCTACTGGAATTTTTACTTTCAGATTTTTAACCACATTTTGAAGCAAAACACATATAAATATAGATAAACTTAATAAAGTTGTGCATTAGTTATTCGTGTAGTACGCGGTGTCCCCACTCGGCGCGACACAGGTGGGACTTAATCAAATTATACAAATTGCAACATACAATATTCATCAAGATAGGGACGCGCCACATTCCCGCTGCGTCCGACTCAATTCTATTAAACTAAATCCTTTTAACCAAAATTTAGTAAATCTTGATTAAAAACATTTATTTGTGTTTATGTCTTTCGAGAAATCATTTGCGACTCTTGAGTTACAAGTGTCTGTGGACGAAAATAGTCAGACACCATAAAGTGACCAGTCTTCTCGTTTGTCTATTATACCATAAAAACACATTAAGAAACCTCTCCTCGTATCTAAGAATGTACCTAATATAATACAAATATGTAGGCATGGATTGTTGTAGAGACTAAACATAAAAATCAAATTATGTAAAATATGAAATAGGAGGACCAAACCTTTTGAAAGTTTAAGTCGAGTCAGAAATTAGTCACTGCTTATATTTTTTCACACATCACACATTGTCAACCACAACTTTATACCTAAGTAAAAGCTAAATGTATAGATACATACTTACACTGATTCCTATGTTCCTGAAGGAGTAGATAGAGACGTCTGAAACGTCCACTTTTTGCAGACTATAATTTAATCAAGCTTAAGTAATAAGCCTAAGCCTGTTGACATCATCTGGTACTGTACAACGATATCTGTTTATACTGTCTGATAGATAACAATTATACTACACTCAATAGAAGAGAAAAAAATATGAACTTCTGAAACCTACTTATCGATAAAGGAGATCCCATCCTTACAAACAATCGACAAGTGTAATTAATTCATGTCCGATAATGATGTAGAGGACCGTCCACTGGTAGCGACTGATTTGTGCCCAATTTGTCTGCCGTGCTCCATATTTAAACGCAAACTCTATTCAACGCACCTCAAATAAGCATTGTCATAAACAGGCAATTAGTAAGTTAGTAATATTCAAAATTACAAATGATTTGAAATATGATTATTGCATTACATTTTTCGGTTACTTATATTACGTCATCCTGAGTCGGAGTCTTAGTTTTGAGGTCTTAAACAATTATAGATTATTCATATTGTAAATATTCAAACATGCTCAAGCATGTAATTATCATAACGAGTGTCGCACCTCTGATAAGTTTTCCCACAACAATAGCTCCGATGACGCGTTTCCCGCCGGAAGTTCCCACCCATCGCGCAAGATGGCGCTGACACGCGGCGGCCACGTGACCTGCGCGTGCAACTTGCCCCGCACGCGCTCCAATGTTTTTATTGGAAACGATCAAAAATAATAGAAACAATACCGTGTTGGTTCACTCTCAAATAAATTAGTTGCGGAAGGGTGAGGTTAAAACGCAATTGAACTGCTCATTATTTACGCATAAAGATTGATCAATGACAAGAGAAAGTGACTACGTTTTTATTTTTAAAACTTAAATAAATACGTTAACGGACTTAAGTAATAAAACTATATTTTTAATAATTACATATTTTATTTAAACCCTTATACGTACATTCATAATGATAAAATGAAAAAGAAAACAAAAATAATAATTAGCAGTAACAGCAACAAAGCTTATAATGAGTATCGTTTCCTGGGAGTATTAATTACTAGGGCAATGGTAATAAAAACAGATAAGTACATAAATAAATGATAAGACGGACTCGAAAACTCGAAAAACACAGTATTTATTCGAAAATCATCTAAAGCTTGACTACTGTTATTAACTAGGATAGGACAAAACGACATTTGTGAAAATAACGAATAAAATTTTATTAAAATGACTTTATACCTAGCAGTTGTAATATAACTTTGACAAACAACCAGCTCAGAAGCAGCATATATGAAGGAAAATACAGCATAAAATTAAACTTTGATAATTAGACTGTAAGATAAACATTTGCTTAGCAAAAACGTTGTACATAAATGTGGAAAAATTGCGCAATTTATATATACATTCACAACACAGAAATCATTGGAACAAGCTCAAAGCGTGTTACACACAAAAGCAGTAAAGATATTAACGTATGATTCGGTTTTATTGAAATAAAACTTTTGGACTTCAAAACTTCAATAGTTACTAAAATCCAGTAGAGCCATCAAATACCCAAGACAACGATAACGATGTTTATTAATTAACATATTGATAAGAGGAATCTGATATTTTTCATCAGTGTGATGACACTAAACAGCAGTGAAATACAGATACAGAAAGTGACATTGAATTAAGATTCTGCGTCTCAGTTCTTTTGAGTATTCTAATATTTTTTTGTATTGATTGTATATTTAGCCGTATAATTCTTTACACAGCTTTGTAAACGAGTTATGCTTGGATGTTATAATTTTAAAACTACGCTACTTTAGTTTATATGGGTACGACTTTTTTATGGAAACGCATTCTGTGTGTAACACGCCTCTTTAATGGCACAAGTACAACAGTAATACAACATACGCTTATCTGGGCGGACAAAGTTACGTAAATAAGGCACCATTTTTTTTCATTGGCTCTTTTTGACGTCATTATTAAATTTATGTCACTTTCAAGAGAGACTGAAAAGTGACTGACTGAAATAAAGGGATGGGATTGACTCCTGTCTTTCATTGATTAAATGTTTGTCTAATCGTAATGATGAATATTTTCCCTAATAGTAAACTAAAACTCAATTTATTTAAAAACCGTTTTGCGGTCGGTTGCCTTAGAGTATAAAAACTTTCAATTCGACGGCGATGCAATATAATTATTTTATGGAATTCTGAAAATTGTACCTGAAAATAAAAAAAATCTATGGGAAAATTAATAATAACTTTCTCTTTGTTCATTGTCAATTACAAAATACCTTCAAAAAGAGCCATTTACTTTATCATAACGTTAATAAGTAACTTTACATTACTGTTACATATCCACATGTATTTTAATCAAATTTACAAGCTTATGTACTTATTTGGACTAAATATATATGAGATATTAGCATTTACTACGAATTAGATTATTATTGATCGTACTTGGTTATAGATAGTACTTAGGTGTATAAATTATATTTTTATTGATCGCATAAATATCGTTATACTGAAAGATAAATTTGCGTGTATATTATACACATTGTATTATAATATACAGGTCGTTTTTATGTTCTTTAATTAATTAAAGCAGTTTACAATTTTTATATACATATGTATGTACATGTTTAAAAAGTGTTTAATTATGAGTCAGAGTAAACTTTGCAATATTTAGGCCAAGCATACTGTATAGCGTCCAGTAATCCTTAGAAAATATCGATCATTTCGTGGAGGCTAATATTAGGTGAAACATCAGATAAGATACACGCAAAAATATTTTAGTACAACACCACGCATTAAACATACTACTAGCTATATTACCGTAAATCTTAATCTTCAATTTGGTATAGGACTTAATGTTATTAATAAATTAGTAAAATCAGTCTAAAGGATTTAATCGGTGGTTAGTAGGAGGGGGGGGGGATAAGTGTTATGTGGTTAAAAGAAATCGGGGAAAACTCGTTAATTACTATTCAATTCCGTTACTACAATTGCTTCAAATTACTACAAAACTAATTCTAGAGAATATACAGGTAAAGTTCAATCAATTATGCCACTTGTACTCCACTATTGGACAAAGGTTGTTGTTAAGTTACATTGGGTCTAAATAATATATAAAAGTCAAAACATACACCAATGGTCTTAATGACTTAATGCAATATACTGATTGACTTAGTAGAAACATTTTATACAAAAACTACCATATATTACTTAGTAATATTGTACCAATGGAAAGTATATCATCACTTTTTAATGGTGACTGGCAAATAGTTATGAACTAAAGCACGTGTTTTCATAATATTAGTATATATTAATTAACGGTACAGACCAATTCAATATTATTTAAAAACATCACAATATAATGCCTGGACAAAATACTTTCTATTTCTTTACGATATACTGACCTACAGTCAAGACAGTTAGAATATATTTATTGCTGTTTATTTTATAAATTTTAAAATAATATCAACACTATTTCATGATTTCGCACAAGTTATAACGACTTAATAGATATATAATACTATGAACATAACTTTACTAAGTACACACACATACATACAGATATATAATATCAAGTTACTAAAAATATGCAGTTAAAATCTAGATATCCTGTGATAGTAGGTCTACAGTTAAACAAAATGTTGTTATTTCACTCGTGTTACATTTAAAAATTATAATAATTTAGAGAGCACTCAAGTACAATCACACACAAAAATCTTACCTAGAGAATTAAATTCGTTAAAATAATAATTAATAACACAAAACATCACAATAATATGAGCCACTCGTTAAAACATACTGAAGTATGAGCTTGTTATTTATTATTTAAAAATATCAATTACAGTTTTTATAATATCATATACGAGGTCATTCTGGGATGTAATGAGTATGTTCAATATTGAAGTTATTGAAGCAGGTATTTAAAGCCAATATGTCTACAATGTGTTTGAAAAACACATGATTTTTTGATTACATTAAATTACGTTGCAGTAAAACACAAATATGTACATGTTACACAACTGGGTCAATCATCCTAATTAAGCTCAGACGACGATTTTGTGATTGTGTCATGTGAAGTTGTTCATGTACTGTTATATATATACACCTCTTTTACAAATAATATACTCTCTCTTTTTTATTGTTGTTTAAATGTTGGTAATACTGTTCTACAAGCATACTACTCCTGTATACAACATTTATTTAGTAAACTAGTTGAACCAATAATATAATCAATAAGCGGGTTCAACTTTTAATCTTTAATTAATTATACAATCAGCTTGGAATACGTAATGGAAACAGTATGTTTATAATCAAGCACAATAAAGAAGCTAAACTGGTTGTTATAGCAAGAAAATATTAGAACATTGCTAACGATCAATTAACTATCAAACAAGCACAAAACTTGGCGAAAAACAAGGACATCTTGAAATATCTTAGTCAAAAACGCACGCACTACCCTTTTCTATAGTTAAATATGAACTTTATTATAATGATGATAAAAGTTTTGAAATCAAATGACAAGGTTTTTAATATAACCCAGTCTAACATATATGCATATTAGTGCAAAACGTCATTTGTAGTACTTATTGATGGAAAACAGCATTCAAACTTAGAATAACATTTGCGTATACAGTACAGAGTTATGTCAAACATTAAAACGCTTTAATACGAAGGTGTGAGACGGCAATTTGTTGAAAATTGCAAAGTCCAACAGACGAAGTGTCAGTAAATACATTTGTCTGGTACTTTGCTATGTAAATCCCAAGTTACAATGTAATTGTTTGTAATCATTAAACGATAGTGACAATAGCGGGCGTGATAATCAGATGAACAAATAGTCAGTGTCATCTTTTTAATGTAATATTTCAATGGAACTCTCAATTTCTGTTTTATGTCACTGTGTATTTATGAAGCTTCATTACCTTACTGTTGAAGTTTTTCAAACGTTTTGTTTTTAACCGTACATGTACATAGGCCACATTAAATGTTTTAAAATTAAATATTGAAAAATAATTCTCTCTCCTTAAGATTTTTTTTGTATGAACTGCTGAACATGCCTTTAAAACCATTTTAATATAAAGGAAAATAATTTGTTTTTCAGTCAGGCTTTAGCTATTTGAGTTTAATCGTGATCGCAATTATCTATCAAGTGTGAAAGGTTTAGATAGCAAATGTATTTTTGCTACAAGGATTGATAATATAAGTACAGATGTGTTCATTACTACAGTACAACAAAAAACAAAATTTCAGTGTGGCCTTATAAATTTACGATAAGAATAAAACCTCACAGTGTCCCAAAACTAAAATATATTTACTGCTATGGACCATATAATTTAAATATGTAGCTTTTATTGGCATTTTGATATGAAATACAACAATTTTTCTTAAAATAAGCTAATTCATTAGATAAAATAATCACACGGTTCCCGAACATGAGCAACTAGGTAAAATTTAAAACTTATCATAACTTATAATAATTGGACGTGATGTAATTAAAATAAAGTGTGACGCAATTTGTGAGCACCTGGATTAGTAGCAATCAATGTTGTTAGCATTAGACACAATATATGTAAGTATATGAACATTAAATACGAGAAACGTTTAATTTTTATTTAAAGGAAAGTATGAAACTGAACAATTATATGCATACATTTTAAAGTAATGTGAAAAGTAAAGATATTGAACTCGACTCGAATAAATGTACACATATTTATAATAAAACACGAATTGCATCATGCATGAAATGGTTTTGTTCAATTCCAAATCTGAGATTCACAGGCTTTACAAAAATAAAGCAACACTAACCCACTTCAGCTTTTAAAATAAATTTTCCTTTAAAACTTTTGATCATAATCGTACTGAATTCAATAGACGTACATATGACTACGAGGATAATAGTCCGTTCAGAAAATCTTATAGAATATAGACCAGAATAAATCAGCGGCTATAGTTATTGCCGCGTTCGCGATTTCCATTCGCTACAAATCAGTCACGGGGCCAAAGACAACAGTTGAGTTGTTCGCCGAGTTGACGCTAGTGCGACGGGCGCGCACGCTTGTTTCATGTTCGGCATCGCTTGGCAGCGACTCGGGCCCATTTGTCAGTTGGAGACCGTTGAATTTCGAACGTAGCTGTGTTACAAGACGTTCGAGTCTGCAACACGAGTTCAATTAAGACTACTTGGTCGGGAAGTCTAGTTTACAACATAAAACAAGTAAAATGAACTACTGAAAATAAAAGAGAAGGAAGCGTTTTGTGGTTTAAATAAATCAAAAGCGAAGTGAACCATCCACCACATTTATTAAAGGTTAATAGAGGCCAATATAGTAAGCTGTGATTACATTAAGAAATAAATACACTAACATTATATAAGCTATTAAAGTAAAGAAAAAATATAATTTATTGCAAATAGAGAAGTTTTATCACGTTAATCCTTATCCTTAGCTCGTCATACTTATCATACAGGTCACTAAATTAAAAAAGTAAAATTTAAAAAATATGGTATTATACAGCACGCCCAGAATTACTTTACCAGCGACATTAGTTAGATAAAAAAATATACTATTAAATTTACTTAAAAATAACATTATTTGTCGAAAACATTTTACTATGAATATGTCCTCTAACTTCATATATCAAGACGTTCGTGTCAAAATATTCAGCTAATTTAAGAGAGGTGAAGTAACTCTGTTGGTAGAATAAATAATCCAATAATATACAATGCCGTACTACAGTGTTTTTCTATTGTCTACAGTGGAAATTCTATAAGCCGCAAACATTATTATACGTACTTAAGAGAATGTTCCTCGGCATTCAGTTTCGCTTTGCGCGTGTCAGCGAGTTCCTTGCGCAAACGCAACCGTTCGGAGTCAGCATCTTCAATGTTACCATTCGATATTTTGTTCTCGTTCGATTCCAAACTGAAGACACACATTATCGATTTGGCTATTAACAATCTTCGATATATAATATAACAATAAATTATAACTAAGTCGTTCTAACTACAAAAATAATGTTAAGAATCTCATTCTAACTAGTCCTGTACAATGCCAATTTTAACAAAAATCTAATTCCTTCTATACATATAACATATATTGATTATATATGGAAGAGGAGGTCGTTATATGTGGTAGGTGTGTGCACTAACCCATTGGTCACTCTCAGGACACGTAATTCGTCTTCCAGCTTCACGATACGATCCATCATACGACGCTTGTCCGCTTCTGAAGCACGCAGAGAACTCTGCAACAATGCGTATTAGAAACTTTAGTATAAAGAATTACTTGAGCAATAAAAAGCTTCCTGAAAACAGGTCAGAGAAAGTATAGGAAAACATATTTCTGAAAAAAAAAATACTTTTTATATCAATCTACGAAAGTATAAATTATAAGTTTGTAAGCATATTACCGTCACCACTATAGTTCAAAATTAGTATGGAAATAGACATACTTCACTGTATTTTTCATAACTTTATATGTAGTAATAATTTATGGTAGACGCACATAGCTACAATAATAAAAGAAGCGCAAAAACAAATGTATTAAACGCGAAGGTCATTACAGGAAACTCCTATAGTAGTCCCACGGTGGGCGCCAACACCAATAAACAAAAAAAATACTTTCTCACGTGAATAGAAATATGTACAATGAAGTACAATACTGAGTAATATTGAAATAAAATGACTTAACATGGTTAGGTTAAAAAATTTAAAGTCGAATCAGTTAAAACTATAAAACTTGGAAGCCTCTAGTGCTAATTGAAAAACTCCATTTTTCAGATACGGATTTCTAATTTTCTCTTTACACTTTCATCTCAAACAATAGCTGAACTAAGTAGCTGAGGTCTATCCAGACCAGTCTTCTCAAGCGTAGCATATTTAACAATTGCAATGCAAAAATTTCAACGTGTTCTATTATTTCTTAAAACAAGGGAGTTTTGTCCGAAGTTGTATTTCACGCCGTAATCAAGTGCAGTCGGGGCGCGGTTGCCGCGGCTAATTTATTCGTGGACACGACGCGCTGACCGCGCGGATTTTATAAGAACGATATAATGTTGCTGTGTATACTTCATATAAGATTAACTAATGGTAGAATTCATATTAAATACAACAAGTTATTTAATTTTGTAACGCTAATTTCTACACTTAACAACGTAAAAACAGCTCTATATACAAACGGCGGCCTTATCGCTTATAGCAATCTCTTACAAGCAAACTTTGGATGGACAAAGATTAAAGTAATGAGATATAATTTAGGGTACTCTTGGTGTAATACATGAAGAATGTTTTTAAAAATAATATGACGGTCAATACAAGCGATTCTCACTGGTCGTATTAGTATGACATGCCAGTATGACCACCCAAAAACGGCCACCAAAACAAGCCCCATTTCAATACTAGAGACCGATACGACGACCTGTACGGTTATGTTTATTATGTTTGTAATATATTGGACAAGATTGTTAGTGTATATCTATTTCAGTAGTTCTATAAAAGTTAAAGGTCTACAACAACATTTTAGCGCTGTAACTTTCTCGTCTCAAATCGTGTTCCGTTGGACTCGGTTAACTCCTAAATTGGCTATATCCCATACACTACGACTACAGACGGACCTTCCGAGCCGGTGACATTTTATAAACAAATAATCATCAACTAATTGTTACAGCCACGAGAACTTTCTTAGTTCTGTAGCATGTTTCAAAAACATGGTAACTCAAACATATTCATAAATTAAGTTTATACTTTTTATGAGGAGCGACCAATAAGTTAACATAATCCTTCTACTTCAATAGCGTTCATCAAGCGTTATCTTGATGCAACAGAACACCGGCTAACTTTCTTCGTCGTTTATATATATTTTCAGACTCTTAAGTTTATCTAGTTGGTTCTCGGTGAGATCGGGATAGCTGTCATCAGCACTATCGAGGATGGGAAGAAGAAAGTTAGCAAATGCCGTTTTTGTTGCGGTTGGAAGAAAATTCCGTAGACGTTTCAACGTCCTGCAGATTTTAACCTTACTCGAATGATTTCCTGAATTTGTGCAGTCGGGGTTTATTCCCTGCCAATAAGAATAACCAAGTTTTTTACAGCTTGACAAATTTTGATGACAGTACCAGCAAATAGGACCTATGGAAGTAGTTTCCACTCAACCTTGAAACCTTTCTTGAACTTGTGACAGTAATCAATTGAGTCTTAGGGTCCATCTGAAGAACATACGACTTACTCCAACAAGTAATGTGTTCCTTGTTAACGATATTAAGTCCGATCAAGCACTTTAATCGATTTAGTTGTCACCTACAAATAGTGATAATGCCTCTTGAATTAATAAAAATATATAAATAATTAATCAATTAAATTTGCACAAACACCTGATCTTTGAATCGATATTTGAGGATTGTCAATGATTAATTCTTTGTGTTCCTCGCCAGAAATATGAATGTATTTCTGGTGATTTAAAATGATGAAATTCATTTTGGAGAAAATTAAAAACATAGGAAAACTGAATGGGCTGAACTAAGTTACCCGAAGGTGGTGCAACGGGCGCTAGGAGGGATCCGGATGTAAAAGTTCCTCATATTTTAAGCGCAGTATGGCACACCGTGTGGTTTTAGTCAAGTCGATTCCGACATACCGTTACCGGAAACCCCGACGGGATGAGGGCCCGAGGGGAATTTCCACACGTTAAAAAAAAAGCTGAAGTTAAGTAAGATTACACTGGTAAGTCTAATTTTGTTTGTTTCGCCCGTTTCCGTTCTAACATGAACCATACCCTAATAATAAATATCCACATTTTAACAAGTGAAATATTAAAGGATAGACATAATTGACCTCTAACTATTGATATTTAAATTAAATTAAGTAATTTAGTATTTTTACCTTATCCTAACTATAATTATAAATGGGAAATTGTATTGCGTTCTAAAAACTGAAGTGATCATCACAAAATCATAAATAAACATTTACGCGGGCAGAACAGCAGCTGTGGTTGGAAGACAGTATCGGTTATTGGATTTAAATGAGCATAACGCAATGTTAAATGATTTACTTTAAAAGATTATATAAATAGGCCGCGGGCACTGGCCTGCTCGTCTAGTGGTTATCCTAACTGTTGAGCCAGAGTTCGTGGTTCTATTACCACACACACACAACGAAAAATAGTTGTCCCGAGCTTGAGTGAGATAGAGATAAAAGTTATGTACATATGTATTAGTATAATGTGTATAAAGTAAGTATATTGCCAACAAGGTGTATTTCGACCACAAAGTCTTGTTAGAACCAGCTGCTACATGTTCTTGGCTACAAGGTGGACTAGTATGCTACAAGCCCCCCTGGGAATTAGAGAGACTCACAATCTCGCAACATTCGCAAAGGTGTTCGATTAGCACCTATCGGTATCGCATTAACCCGTCCATGTTAATCGCAAGTTACTGTACATTTTGCACCTCAATTAACTTATTACGTTCCGAGTGTTGTGCGCGCTAATGACGTAAGCAAACTTAGCGCCCACGCGAATATTGTACATAAATATAGTACATACCGTACTATACGGACGGACTGACAGTTTAGCGTGTGCGGTGATAATGGAAAGAAAGACTCCAAAGCTGCACCTAATATACTCGATAAGTAAAGATAGTATGTATCACGTACTTGGTTGAAAAAAACCGCTAAAACGAAATACGTACATTTTCACTTATAGTCGGCGGAATTAGTTTTGGTTTCAGTCTATGTCGGTAAGTATAGTATTAGTATAGGAACTCCAGTCCCTTCAATATCAATACATACATATCTGCTCTAAACGAGTTGTTTATGTATTTAGCCCGGTTAAACAAATCCTTGCAAAGTTGCAAGTAGAACTTGCAGTAGAATACAATATTTTTGGATACCATTTTATAGTATAAACAATGGCCACATTAGTGGTGACAACGCGTCACCGACCTTATCTCTAACAGTGGAGATCAGGAAATCTCCCTGTTCAGCTAAATTACACAACCAGAAATCACTATACAGATATAGAGTTTAGCAAACGAAAAAATCTATAAATTACAACACGACCTGCACGTAACTATTGCTATTAAAAATGAATACAGTGCTTGTGCGATGACGTCACGGCTTGTCGCGTCACGTGACCGGTGCGATACCGGCTGGGGTGGCGCCGCTGCACCGCCATCCACTTACATCTGCCAATATTTGCTCACCAACCCCCTACGAGCCCCGCGCGTCCACAAACCCCTCACACTCCGTACGCACCACCCGTTCATATTTCAAATGCTATGATGTGGGGTGACACTAAATACTACAAAATACAAAGTTACGTGACTTTTATTACACGACAGTGTAACACAGGTTATGTAGCTTCAACAAAAAAAAAAAACATTATTTATGTTAATCTTTTTTTATGAAGTAATGCCAGCATTAGCATGATTCCTGCGTCGCAGAGGGATTCACAAACATTCAGACAACGGGCACAAATAACAGTGAGACTCCTGACAACTATTAATAGATCACATAAATTCTTGTCCCGTGTGCGAAACGAACCCATTTTGCCGTGTGCCTCACGGTTGAGTAGAGTAGGGCCACCTCATCTTTTGCCAGTAATTTTGGACGGGCTGTTTTCTATCAGACAGCATGTATACAGTCATACAGTGCCCGGTTGTAATGTAATACAGGGGGCTTAGGCTTGCCCCCTGTATTACGTTAGTGGGACCAAATTCTAAACGGCAAAAAGGGGATATTTAATACACATCTACCTACCCCTTAGGGTATACAGTCATGAGCGTATGTGAAAACGTTAGTAGTCGTGACTGATGACCTCTGGCTCAGCAGTCACGACTACTAACCGTTACACCAACAGGCCACGTCAGTTAACCACTAATAATCCAACCAGCATTCGTTGTTTATTTATTTATATGTACTTTTCGGCACAGAAGATATAAGTAGGTACCGGCCATGATAGCTTTCTGGATACAACTGCATTTGCAATATTTATAGGGTTTGAAACAACAGCTAACTGTGATGATGATAAAATTTGTCATAATTCCGTTTATATTACACAACGGTGTGAAAGTCGCTCATATTCAACGACTGGAAGTGCGAAGTTGAGTTAAATCGATGCGTACTGTTCACTCGCACTGATTTTATATACATTTGCCCACGGTATCTAATTCAAGGTGCACGGGGAAAAAATACTCGTTCCTAAAAGTTACATCACATTAACCGCCACATATGGTTTGTAACGTTTATATATATGTATATATTCATATATAGCTGTTATTTAACACTGAAGCTGTAAACTCTTGCTGCTACCATAACTATTCAGTTCTTAAAAAAACATAAAATCTTTTAAAAAATATTTTAAGTTTACATTTAATTATACAAACTTATAACAGAAAGAACAAAATATATTTAAAAATATAAATATGTGTGTCCCGGTGGCGTAGGGTACCGAGACTTAGCTACCGATGGTTAGGGCTCCAGAGAGCGGAACCTGCTCATGATACGTACTGCAAGAAGAAGGCCCTTTGCATCAGGCACTATACCCAACTACTTAACGTGAGCCTCTGAAGGTGTCGGTAGATGCTCTTATCAAACCATATATATTATTATTCTTTTTTCATTTAATCAAAGAAACATGTTTTATTTTAAAATATAATGAAAGAACAAAACACATATATAAAAAATAGTGTCCCACCAGCCTCGAGTACAGGGCCGAAAATTATAATAGTTATTTTATTAATGGTATCTGTGCTGTTACTTCATTTTGATCACACCAACAGTATCGTTGAAAATTTGTCAATAATAAACCTAAGGGGTTGTCCATTAATCACGTGATGTTTTTAAACTACTTCTCCCCATCTTCCCCACTGTTGATACGTGGTGAGGACTTAGATAAATCAAAACACGTGTAGTTTTTGGGTACAAAGTATCCTAAAAATAACAAATATTTTCTTTAAAAAAACGTTTTTATATTCTGGAAAATTAAGCACCGTGATGAAAATATTCAAACTGACATTAAGTTATTAGGTTGTGAATAAAAATAAAAGAAAGGTACAATCTTGAGAAAAGTATTTCTGTATATAAATATATTTATATTGTACATTGTCCACGGACCATGGATTTATGAGACTTTCTTCAACTACAAACAACTTCTACTTATTCAAGTGAATAAGTATATTGACTTGAAGAGGCCATTAGAAGGACCTCCTAGATGTTCGCGACTATATCCGCGCGTATCTGTGTTTGTACGATCATAATGAGGTCAATAGTCTAGTCTGGACTATCGCCGATCAAGCAACTCAACCCGGAAGAATATGTGAAGTATGGAGAAAATCGAGTTCATCACTGAAGTGAGCTACTGAGCCTGAGTTTAAAGAAGATTCTATGCAGTGGCATAAACGCCTAAGAAATTCAAGGTGTCACAGTTAGCGGGCGAAAGTTTTCCGGGACAAAGAAGAAATTTAGTTGTACAATTATAAGGAATTATTCAATTTCAGAACAGTTTAAAGAGGCTATCAGGGAGAAAAGAAGAGGAAATTTAACCAAGTGTCCAGCTTTTGCATGACAATGCTCCTGTTCACACAAGTCTGCAGTTACGTTGGCTGATTCGCATAAGGTGGGCTTCGATATCATTACTCACGACCTTATAGCCCAGGCTTGGCTCCCAGTGACTAGTATCTCTTTCCAAATATGAATATGTAGAAAAAGTATTTTTTTTTTATATTATTTCATCCCATTCCATTCCATTCCGCAATAAATCATATCATCATACATATACACGATGCCTTTTTGATAATTTCGACGTGTAATTTATCTTTTAAATTGTCTTAATCGTTAAGTGAGATACGGTATAAGGAACTTAATAATGAGGTCGGGTTTTACACAATTGTATTTGTTTATCCCTTAGGAGTAAAAAAAAAAGTTTCCTAGCTATGTATCGCATGTTTTCTTTTACTTTATGAAATAAAAAAAGTTAACGCGCGCGTCTCTCTAATCTGGAGGGAGGCAAGGTGCTTTCGGTGGCACGGTGTGGTGTGGTCGTCTAAGTGTGTGGTCGTCTTAGTCGCCTAACCATCTGATAGATATCAGATGGTTAGGCGACTAAGGTCTGAAGGGGTTTTCGGAAGCTTTCTTCCCAGGGTATTTCCGGGTCCCCTGCAAAGACCCACTCGTGACGGAACACCGCGTGGTTTTAGTCGATTCGAGTCCGACATACTACTTCACTATTGGCTCCAGCGAGGTGATGACCCGTGAGGGTTTGTCATGATAAAAAAAAGGTTATTGATCGACTAAAATAATTTGACATGTCACTTGTGATCACTTGCCATCAGGGAGCCAGTGTGCTTGTATACTACCTACCACCATCCTTTTCTATATTTATTTCCTGTCAATACACCCAAAAAAAAAATCCTACGTTATTCCCGAAAGTGCCAGGATGACGGCAATAGCTTTGCAACCTATTACGTTAATTGGACTTATTACGTTATTTATGCCTCTGCTATGTATGTACATATTCCACTACAATATAACCATATAACCCAAACTATTGTTCGCGGATTAATAACTTATAAACAATGAGTAAGAAGGTCAGAGTACAACAGAACTTAAAAGTCACTAGGCACATATTCTTCATTTCAAAATGTAGAGAACACTAGAAAAGAGTCCAAACAAAAGTAACGATTTCGCAAGTCAGCACGCATGGTGGGCGTTTCGCATCAACAAACAACGCGTTTGAACGCAACCGATGAATGCGAGTGTTTAAGGTGTGTTCGAAAGCGTGAAGTGCACTTCAGTAGACCACCCAACATGCTGCGCAAACACCACCTAATAGCAACGAATTGAGGTGAAAACCTAAAAAAAATACAAATTTACAGAAAAAATGGGGATTGGGATCGGAAAATGAAAACAACTTTATTAGTTTAACGATTCCTTAAGGTTTTATGCAAAGAAAAATATTCACTACGTTTAATAGGCCGATATTTAATAGTTCTGGCAATCAGCATAAAGCGGTATTTGCTCGTATTTGAGCATTTTAGAATGGGCCAATCTATAAAAATTACTGCCCGGCGATAATGACTAAACTAGTGGCTTAAATATCGGGTTAAAATACCCATTGAATAAAGCGAAACAAAATAAATTAATTTTAGCGCCATCTGTACTTTTTTACTAACACTAGAAAGCATTTCAATATAATAAATACACCATACAATACCGCCATCTATAGAAAATTATACGAACCACTGAGAAATAGTACCATTCATTTTGACGGTGACATTTACTTGATTTGGTATAGATGTCGCTATATTCTGGTATAATCCTGTTAGCATGTAATTGAATGTTAATAGCGGAGGTTATCACCTCTAGCGCCTATGATTGTATTGTGTTCTATGTATTATACATTACTCTTACGTATTGTTTGGACAAAATAAATATATACAAACCTTGATCTCTTCAAGAGCCTTTTCTGTGAATTTAGCTTCGGAAGATGTCAAACCATTCTGGAAGTAAAAATAAAACTTTTTAGAAGACAAAGGTCGGTTTGTAGTACGAGTTACTTAATTTTTTATTATATCTAAGTAGGTATATACGTCGGATAACTTCCTTACAAGAAGACGTAGGTAACTTATTTTAAAGTCTAAAGAGATAAAATCGATAAAACTATATACCGTCTATACAGAAATAAACACAAAATTGAATATAGAAGAATAAAGAATTGGCTTATGTTTCAAAATGTAGCAAAGCGGTTGTGTAAAAAGTTTTCAAGACATTTGTGGGCGAATCCGTAGAACTGAGTTAACTGTTATCGTAACCTACAAGTGGAACCAATCTGTATTTGAAATGAAAATAATTATATTAAATTAAATTTAAATACTTAGCAAATAATAAATGTATTACTTAATATTATTTTATTACATTTCTTCCGTGCGATCTATAGAGGCGCCACCTGCCAAGTTAAAGTATGAGAATGAGGAACTAAATATTCACGATTGGAATTGCTTATGAATATTTCTTGGAACTAGTCAACGTACAATGTGCATAACTGTATACAGGCTACACAACATATTTCTATGAACGTTTAAAGATATGAAGAGGTAGTCCAGAATATACATGTATGAATCTTTCGCTAAATTGAAAAGCAAATGTTGTCAATTTTAGTCATTGAATTTTATTGAATTCTTAAAGATATGGTATCCATATAAATATCAAATCAATTAACAAACAAGTATGTAATATTTTACGTGTCTTAATATTGTATGACACACCTTATATTATTGTTCCGTGTGAGGGTACTACCGAAATCAGTTGTTTAGTTTTATTAGAGTCGAACCTACACGAATAACAGGAGAAAGAAGATGTTCTCAAAGTATACCCATAACAAGAAATGATCATGCCTTGTCTACTACTTCAGAATATTCCTAGTTGTGTAGTCGTTAGTGGTCCTCACTGATGAGCCATAGGTTTTGGGTTAGATAGAAAAATATGTTTTACAGCAGTCTCTCAGTTCAGTAACCGCAGTACAGGCTGGCATGTGAACAATTATCATGATAAGAGAACAGTCTCCACACATGTTAAGTAAGGAGCACCAGGTACAAAATAAAGTACTCATATATTATTTAAATAGAGATAACTTCTTTATTTCGGGTATGTTCAAACGTTACTAACTCGTTATACCTACCTACATAAGGTAGGTATAACGAGTTATGTACCTCTAGACTTCCTCATAATTGTTTAAATTCCTTG
The DNA here is from genome assembly GCA_947561695.1 of Tyria jacobaeae. NCBI lineage: Eukaryota > Metazoa > Arthropoda > Insecta > Lepidoptera > Erebidae > Tyria > Tyria jacobaeae. The sequence goes on along the minus strand of OX387225.1, from coordinate 12,291,950 downwards.
TACGTACAGTGGCCGCATACTAGTGCCGACCTACATACGTTGATTGTTTAATAATGATACTATTGATAAGACTTTAAATGTTTATTTGAAAGGACAATAGACGAATTGACTGTCAAGTCACATCCATTTTTTAATAGTAAGTACCTAAATCATTTGTGAAGGGGTTCTTAGAAGGTGACAATTTGATTGACCACGGCGCTGTAATAGTAGTAGCAATTAGTATGTTTTTATAGAACACTACTTGTTGACCGCAACTTCGTTCGCGTGCTAATTTTGAAGCATACATAGTAAAACACATCCATACAAACTTAAGCCTCTATAATAGTAAGAATTACTTCAAGATTAATAAAATGTTTGCCGACACTGAATAATCTGACCATCATTTCCAATTTCTGACAGCAGCTAAGCTAAGGATTACAATTACATAATAGTCAACATCAATTTTCTACAAAGAGAGTGTTATCCCTTTTTCCAAGATTTTCCGCGAATTGGTAACTGAAGTAGCAACTGGAAACATACCCCTTCGTACTTTTGATGATACTGTCATTGATTGCGGTATTTACAGTTAACTTTAACAAAAGTTGATAACAGCCTTCAATACTGTTTCAAATTCTTTTCCTGAATACTTTTTCAATCGTAAAAATATGCAACTTAAAGAATTTTTACCAATAAAACAAAAATTTAAAATATCGGTGGGCAATTGACGAGAAAGCTTAACATACTTATAAAAAAAAATAAAGCCGAACGTAGGACCTTCTCCTTCTTTGAAGTCGGTTCAAAAGGATTGATATTTTAGCATAATAATTCCGTCATTCTTATAATCGTCACTGTATGTTACCTGTCTGAGAAGCTAGGTGTTAAATTTTTTCTAATTAGTATAAATAAGGTACTGTTCTATATTATTTTAATGTACGTATGTAATCTTTTTACTATCGCTAATTGAAAAAAAAAGCACATTTCTATTAATTTTATTTATAATATACATACATACGTCATCTATATTTGTATTAAGAATGCATTCGCTGTAAATGAAGTTACGTAAAATCGTCATTTTATTTATATTATTATATGCTATTACAATGCTAGTTTCTTTAAAAAAGTACTGTAAGAGATAGAAAAATATATTTTAGACAGTCGTCGGGTTCGATTAAAAAAAACATAAGGGCCGAGGCCAATAGAGATGGTAACAGATAAAAATGCAAGATGAGATTAATATAAAAAATCTCTTTTAGTCAGTCCCGTAAGTAAGAGACCAAAATTTATAACAGTTAAGTTCTTAATCAGTGATAACATATCTATCTAATAATCAATAAACACATACTGGGTTATCTACCAAGGCCTTTAATTTCTACGACACACCTAATTCTTAGGCGTTCCGTGTACTCAGGCTATCTTGTACATATCTGTATGTCTGTATACATATCTGTTAAAGTCATTATATGGTATAATGAAGTAAGTAGAAAATAGCCTAGTATAATCCATTCGATTTGGCCCCTAGAGAAATAATAATGCCTCTTTCACTTTGCGTGCCAATCAATCGCTCTTACTCCGCAGTGTATTAAAAGTGATTCAACTGAGGTGTCATATTGCGGATAATAATACGGTACATTGTTGCCTTATATAGCGCAACGACAAAACAATAAAATAATTTGAGCGAATTTATAGGAAATGCAATGTTTTGATTACCCCTAAGTGTCAAACTCTAATTCATTGCAATGATGAAGCAAAGAAGTGTTCATATTAATTTAAGATATATGAACATAATTAACTTAAGTAAAAATAAAAAGCTTTAGTGCAAAACTCTTAAAGCGACTTTCTTATCTTACATCTTTGTAACACCAACGGATTAAATCGTTTAATGTGTATTCAAAACGTTCCTGACCTATTAAATAAAATAATCAGAACCACGGCATTACAGTCAATCATTGTCAACTTCTTCTTCGTCAATGTTTGAATATTTTACTAAAACAGAAACTTGCAAGCGCATACTCATGTACTTCTTTCTTTCTTCGTCATTCACAAGAAACACCAATATAGGTAGTAAAAAGATTAAGATTGAGTTTTCAAGTGCTTGATATCTAAATAAACGTTACAGACGCATATATTTGAACCATTATCAACATTGAAGAAATTGTATCCTTCTCTTAGTATTCATATACATACTTCTGACTGATACTTATCCTACTTAAAAAAACATTGAACTATTCAGTAATGTATGTATGGAGTTTCTGCACGAGTTTTGATTGAAACTTTGACCTCCTAGCGTCTGCAATTTACAAAAAATGGTTATATGGCTATTATTTAATGATTGCACATCAGTACATTTGTCGTAAGTTAATGGTATAACACACAGATCCAAGCCAACCAATGTTACTTGGTGAGGACGGATAGCTACGCCGAACAATACTAACAATCCGTTTAACTCAATTATAAACTGAAATATGAAGAACCTAGTATTACCACGCTCACCGTCAGAAAACGTACACTTAAAACCAAATGATACCTTGCTATGTACCAATTAATTCCCGTTATGATTTCAACCTCATAACTGCCAATTTAAGGAATTTTTGTACGGAATCGATGTAACTGGTGTACAACAAAAGCAAATATCGTAATGACTATCTAGAAATGTCATTATAAGGTTATTGAACTGAGATATATCTGTACATATTTGGCTTACGGCCAAGATGTTTTGGAAATGTCATGTCCTGGACAGGTACAGTCAGCTATAAAAGTCTAACCATTAGGAAGTCAATGGATATGAATCGACTGTGAAGTCAAATAATACTTCCATTTATTTATAACTACGTGGAGTTATAATCATAACTACTTGGACGTAAAATACTAATTAAAGGGAGGAAAAACAACTTAATTTCCATTATAAACCTCGATAATCTCATAATCCAAGGATAAACTTCAATAAATTACCATAGAGGGGGAAGGAAATCTAACTTTCAACGGATATCAGATTAAATGTGTGGTAGATAACTCTAAAAAACCATGCTGCCATGTAGTAATACTTCACCGACTGTTAGTGGCACTCACAGACTCGATTTTATTACAAACACTTTTAATTACAGATTTTGTTACCTATAAAGGATGCATATCGTACTTTACGAGTAACTCGCTATTCGTTTACGATAACAACTTTTAAATAGAAATATAAATCTATAGTTATATAATAAAGCTGAATGTTATTTTGTTTGTTTGTTTCAACCTTATCTCTGAAAATACATAGAAACATAACTTATATTCCGAAAGGGGTAGGCAGAAGTGTATTGAACACATATTTTACCACACAGAATTTGGTCACACCAACGTAACAGGGGGCAAGCCTATTGCTGTCAATCGGGCTCTTTAGTAATTAAATAAAAGTAAAAAATAAAAGTATAGTGTATATAAAAAAGATTATATAAAAAGAAAGGTTAGAATAACGGAAGACAATGGAATGAAAGAGATATTGCTCATAGGGTGGATTGGAAAGTGTAACTCGAACTGGCTGTCGGGACGTCGCGACTGTCGCGAGTCGTCTATCACGTACACATATAAGTCGGACTTGAACTGACTTTAAAAAGTACTTTTTATTAGAATGTTGTTTTTTTATTGGATAGAGTTTTTATTTAGGAACAATAAAGGCTTATAATATACCCCTCTTAGGAATTGAGTAATCATTAACGCAGGTGACACTGCGGAGAACGACAAGTTGTAGGGTTATAGAGAATTTTAGTTCAAAAGCAGCTGTAAACATCTTTTTAGCGTTTTACGTACCTACAAGATAAAGAAAACATTTCAAACGTGGGAAAATGTGGTACGAAATGAAAGTTTGTTTGAATGAAATATGGAATGAAATATAAAATGAAAGTAGTATTTTGTCTCATTGTAGACAATTTATTAAAGACTGGTTATTTAAGATACCTATTCTGACAACAACTAACACTGTAATCGTGATATGATAGTACTAAAATGTTTTGAATACAAATTTAAATAAAACGCCTTTTCTTGTTTTCATCCGCATTTTTAAAACACTTTTATATTAACTTCTAGAAACATAAATCTTGGAAGTCAATAGGTAGACAGGAGGTTCATTGGTCATATCGAAATGAAACCTATGGAATAGCGGCGATCAAAAAGTTTCCGGTACGTTATAAAAACCACAAGAACTATACAAGCAAATATTTTATTTTCAACATAATCTCCATCTATTTCATTACTTTTGGAATATCTTATTTCAAGTTGTCGTATTCCGGCTAAAAAAAATGTTGTTCCTGAGTTTCAAAAAACACCACCAAAGTCAAGACCTCGCCATTGTTGCCTCTTGGCGCAACTTGGTGCCTCAGATGTGTTCTTTTAACTAAGCTTATAAGTAGATATCGCTCGAGCGAGTTCTAGTGAATATGGTGGGTGTTCCATCAATTAAAAACCCTACATTCCTAATGGCACCCAGGGACACATTGGATGTAAGCGCGGAAGCATTATCTTGATGAAACAGAACAGCAGCTCGTAACATTCCTAGCCTATCATATTGCATACTGATGAGTATTGTTGCTCTTGTTCTATATAATCAATGAAAATGATTCCTTCAGCGTTCCAAAAGACTGAGGCCACTACTTTGCTCGCGGAAGGAACAGCTTTTAATTTTTTTACAACCGGTGAAGTCTTTCCAAGCACCATTCATCTCTTACAGCTTGTGATTCCTCGTTAAAATTCGGAAAACATAAATTGAACCATAGGATATGATGGAGCATTTCCTTCTTAAGTTCTTGAAATTTCATTAAAGTTGTCTTTGGACGTTATCATAGAAATATTTTTCAGTACAGAGTATTTTATCACGGCGCATATTTCGGATTTTCCATTTTTGACTTCTCACATACTTGACGATTCACATATTTGAAAAAATGCATTGCAATGTTAAACTTTACAGTGTCAACTACCAAAGACAGTCCCAATGAAATTTAGACACGACGACAAAAAACAATTAAGATTACTACGCTATTGTAGACATCTTTGAATCAATAACAATTCCCTGTACAATTTACATAGACTTTAATAATTCGAATCTGAGAACTTAAATATATGTAACCGTAAGATTGTGAACGTCGATAGTTTATAAACAAGCTCACGGTATTAAAAACTTACAGAAAATTGTAAACTGTAACCAACGGTTCACAATATAACGTATTATTTCTCTACAGTTCATAAATTTATGATGTCACATCGTCATCATCTTACGATGACATAATATACAAAAGACAAAATCTTATTTTAACACGTATTTTGTATTCGCTTCTAAACAACTATATAAATAAACCTTGTACGTAAATTTTATGCTACTTATAATTGTCGTATTGAACATGGAACGTTGTAATATTGTTATACATACTATGACTAACATTACATACATACATATGTTCACATCATATTTCCCTCCAATGTAGGCAGAGATGAACACGGCCATTTGACACGAACCCAACTCTAATTGTGCCTTTTCTCTTACATATTATGTCGAACACTAAAACAGTCGTAAGCCTTCATAAAACTAATTGAGATAGTAATTTTTGGCCTTAAGGTCTATGACAGATAATTTAAGTATAGTGCAGCAGTGATAAAATACTTTCGTCCGTGAGATATACCAAGCATATAAAAAGTAAACAAAACGTAACAATTGATTAGTTGATTACACACGTAGCAAGACGAGAACCCATACTAAGAAAAATATGTACTGATTTCTGCAGTGGTCAAGTATATTAGAATACTACTGGTTACAAACGTTCAAAAACTAACTGCTAGAGGTATAATACTTTTTTAAGTATAATATACCTATACATAAAAACAAAATATATTTAGAAATATATAACCAGTGAATAAAGACAGGAACCAAATCACAATAAAAGCCGTGTCAACGAGAACTACCTTCTGCATCAGTCACTTGACCTAAATATCTAACAAGAGCCTCTTAAGCGAATCTACATTCCACATGTCGACAATCTGGAGATACAAAGCCTAATATTTTATTTCTTTGTTTTTATCAACTTTCACGAGATTCCCGTCATGAGGAATAGCGATATCGACAATCCATCACATCTATATCAGGTTTATTGGCAACATTAGTCCTGTCAATGATGATAGATCGATCCCAATACAACGTGGCTCGGCCATTTTAGAGAACTGGTTCGGGCACATCCCTATAACATTTACCTCACTGCACTTGTAAATTCACAAGATTGTATTTAAGGGCAAGTTGGTGATGTACTATTCTTGCCACTTAGTTGTGCCAGTGCAAATACTCTCCATTGGCAAGACGAGAACAACCAGAAATAAGATGCCCTGATAGATTCAACGAGACCGTGACATGCCCGACAAATGTCGTCCGTAGCATCCTTCAAGATATATTTCCCATAGTTATTCGTAATTATAATTGCAAAGACAAAATCTTCTAAGATCACCAAACCGACCAGGGAGTTCTTGCCCTTCCATACCTCCCTGTGATATCCTGTAATATTTAGTACTATAGTACTAAATATTCATACATATGTACACATATATATATACATATACATATATATTTAGTACTATAGTACTAAATATTACACTAACTGGCGCAAACCTGTAATATTTAATACTATAGTACTAAATATTACAGTACTCTTTAACCAAAGCGCGGGGACTAAGTCGGTTATCCACTGCTGCACATTAGCCACGACATTTAGTGGGATATATAATACAACCGACTGGATGATGCATTCAAAATGCAGTCAGCAATTTACGGAGTCTTCTATCAAGGGTATCTCATTCTATCTGAGTTCATTTGAGTACACCAAAGGAAAACACGAGAACAGGTATGACCCAACAATTGCAAGCACGCATCTTGTTACCAGCCGATAAATAACTTTTAAGTACTTTTTTTCAGGCGACAAAAAATCGCTGTACTTATCAGTAGCAGAAAGAGATCTAAGTTTAGTTTAATGAGAGAAACTATGCCGAAAGTAAACTGTTCTCTTCAACACGCAAAGTTGTATTTCCAATTTCACAGTAACCATGGATAAAATTGTTGGCAGACGGGAATCAAATAGCTCTTTGTAATTTAAAAAGAAACAATATTAGTAACGGTAACCTTGTATTGCGATATAAAACGAATACTTCAATTCAACACAATTACGCCGATTCTGTGATGTTCTTTAAAACACTGATGATCTCAAAAAATAACTTCGTACATGCAGTATGAAGGTCTGAATGCAACACATGTATAGTGACTTGACTTTAGTGTCCTATGTAACCTGGGTGGGGTAGCGTGATAGATGTCTTATGTTAATTTATATTACGAAATGCTTAACAATTATTGGTTTGAAGGCATCTGTTGAAGTTCTGCTATCACCTCTTCGCTTAAAATTTATGGAGAAGCCAATTTGAACTTTGTTTCTGAAGCAATTAGATACTAATACCTCGGCTGTTGAATACGGTTACTAAAATTCCGAACTAGAGAAGATTGATACCGACTCCCTAATTACAAAATATATATTTATCTCTCAGTACCCTTACTTCTACTCGTCAGAGTATGATTATACCCATATATGTACAGCCATAGAGGAAATAAAAACCTGTATAGCTGATAACAGAATCCACTTTAAAAAGATTCTGCGTAACTGTGTACAACAAGTACCTAAGTAGTATTAAGGTTCATCCTCAAAATGCGCGAAGACTGCTTCCATGTCTAATCAGTTTCATGGTACGGTCACACTGGATCTTAGCCTCAGGAATTGGTGACAACTATATTAAACAAGAGCTTTGCATTACCGTTACCGTCGCATAAATATCTGAAGGTCAATAACCAACTCGGTAAGTAATATGTACTATTACGATTATTATTTAAATATTTATAAACAACGCAAGTCAATATGATAAACAGCTTTCATTAAAATAAGATTGTTTTATTTGCTACTTTGGCAGTACCAATTGAACCTATTAACTATCACTGAAAACGAGATAAGCCGGCCACCTCATCTTAGGTCTATTATTAATAAACAAATATTAATAGTAAAGTGTACTCCATTATGTATTCAGATTCAGAATTTATATGGTTATGATAAAAGATCTAAGAACATCATTTCCTTGTAACGTTTTCTCATAATTAACTATTGCTTTAAGCCTGATATCTTCCTAGATCCGCAAAACTATTACGTGCTAATGACCGCATAATTGGCACGATCATATAATTATACGGATGGACGAGTTCTTGATGACTGTCGCCTTCATAGAGCACCAGTACTAAAAAAAACAGTTATTTTCTTTCTTTTTGATTTCAATCAAACTCGAAGCTTTTTCCGTCAAGGACATATTATTATAAGGGGGAGGGGGGGGGGGGGTTCACAAACTAACAATCTAATAAACATTAACATCTAGACTCGGGAGAACTACATATTTGTGAATTACATTTTTTTTTGTAAATCACCGAATTTACGAACTCTGGCTTAACAGTCAGGACCCATTTACAACTATTAGACCAACTGGCTAGTTTACCTGATAGAGAAAAGTATATAAAAAGCATTTATATGCTTTTTCTGACTTCGTTTTCAGACCAAATATACTACACCAGTTACATTTCAACAAATCTTGACAAATTGTGTCAAATGTGACAAATATAATATGTAATCTTAGTGCCACAATATATTTTTTGATTGTAATTTATTACATTGTGTGAATATAGCTTGAAATTGCAGTTGCAAGATTTCTTGTAGGTTGCAATCTAGATATTTCTTTAAAACAAAAAAAAAAAACCTAAAGAGTGTCTACAGCTGTGGTTTGCTTTAAAAGGTTCCGGGTGAAGGTTATATCAGGGAATGTTCAGTACCCTTGACCGATCATGCCGTATGCTCAAGAACTTTGTGATATCGATTTCAGTGAATAAGTAAGGGATTGCGCAATAATAAAAATGATATACACTTACAGATTATTTTGTTTATAAGAAAGAAAGAAGTAAGAAAAACATACTTCTTTGCCGCGAGACAACCATTACGAACAAACAAAAGACGTAGGACGTAGGAATACGTAATCATTAGCAAAAAGAAATACACAAAGAATATACATTTAGACGTATGAAAAATGCGTGTCTTGCTGTCGCGTCAGAAACGAATGCTTGACGCTGGTTTTTAGCTAGGACCTTCAGTGACTCACGGACATAAAAAAACAGTTGTTTCACAGTTAATTGTAATATCAGAATATTATCCATTTATATGTGTGTCTTCAATGAGTGTGTCCTACCCGTCATGACATACGGAGCCGAAACGTGAACTCTTACGGTACGGCTGGTCCACAAGCTTAAAGTTGCTCAGCGTGCTATGGAAAGGGCTATGCTCGGTGTTTCTTTAAGGGATCGCATCAGGAATGAGGTGATCCGGCAGAAAACCAGAGTAATCGACATAGCCCACCGGATCAGCAGGCTGAAGTGGCAATGGGCTGGCCATATTAGCCCAGAACCGACGACCGTTGGGGAAAACGTGTTCTTGAGTGGATACCACCAGTCTCGGCAAACGTAGCGTAGGACGCCCATAGGCCAGGTGGAGTGACGATTTGCGCAAGATGGCTGGCAGGAGCTGGATGCGAGAAGCCGAAAATAAAGTCCTTTGGTCTACCGGTGTCCACGGGTATTGTTGTTTCACAGTTAATTCTGATATTATAATTAACTGTGAAACAACAACTGGTACGAGTATGATATTTAGCTGTTCTGATTCGACTATGTTAATCAGTCCACGCAATACGTCTTTTGAATTGTGAGTTCCTACACATATGCTTTTTATAAATAACAAGAGTTTGTGTAAATAAAATCTATATGCATTGTAAACATATTATTAAGTGTTTAGATAACTGCAGTTGAAATTAAGGAATATATATACATATATATTTTATACTATATTGGGACAGACGAACAGACGGGTCACCTGATGGTAAGTGACAACCGCCGACCATGGACATCAGCAACTCAAGAGTCGGAAGTGCGCTGCCCGCCTTCGAGGGCCATGAGGGATAGGGTGATGCGGGTAGGGAAAAAAAGAGACAGGGGATTAAGAAATGGGAAAGAGGAGAGGGGGGATGAGGGGAGAGGAAAGAGGGAGTTGGGCTTCCGGAAACCTCACGCAATTCAGGGAAATGCAACGCAAGCATTCAACTTCACAATCGGTTTTCTGTGAGGCCGTGGTATAGCAACGGCCGAGCCGGCCCGTGCCTAAGCATGGCTCTACCACTGTTAAAATCTTATAATTAAAAATACTTCAATGAAAACCGATGTTTGCCTTAAATGAAAGGCATACGGCAAGACAATACGCCGTCGTAATCAAATTAATTTCTTAAGAAAGGAAGGGGTATTATAAAATATTTCGTTAATCTACAGGTGTTTACGTAGTCAAGCCAAGCATGGCCTGAGACAAAGGCCACACTACGTCATGATACGTGCAGCAAATGTTTAATAAGTAGTGTTTTTTAAACTTACATCGTTTCTCTCGACGACCATGGCTCGCACGCGCGAGTACAACGCGTCCTCGCGCATGCGCGCCGCGTCGCGAATCTCTCGCACCAAGTCGGTGAGGAATCCAGGCGCGTACTGTCCAGTCAGGTACACTGTAATCACACAATATTAATTAGAACCCTATTAGCTATTGCCAACCGGACTGCAAACGGTCTCTGCTCATTACGGTTTCTCAGTTATGCGGTAGTACATACTTGTGTACCACATATGATTTCATTTAGAGAAACTCTAATTTTTAAATTTTATATAATCCTTTCAAATTCCGAGGCCTTCAACGATTGACTGTAGGTTCTTTGGGACATAATGTCTCGATTATCAAACCATTAAATTCAAGTCAACAGCAGAAACTAAATAAAAACATATTTAACTTTTTAAAATGCTTCACTACATTCAATCATACGTGCTTATATCCTCGCTCTCATAGAACTAAAATTGCTAATTGCGTAGAAATACTCTAATCGACTTGTAAAAATATTAACAGACATTTTTGTAATTCTATGAAGAACTTATGGCCGTGGAGGTTAATTACTCTCTCAGGTGGTGAGTTATAGTTTAGATTATACACATATATATGTATATAGACCCGGGGCATTATTATACGAAGAGACAGTGTATGACTTTACGCGTATTTAATAAATCTTTGTTTTTGCCATCGTTCCGGAAAATTCCGGCTACCGGAATTTGTTCCGTCGTATTTTAAAGATTGCATAAAGACTGTTCTCCTATGGTACACGATTCAGTTTGACAATTTTTGTATGGAATAAGGAGCTGCTGACTAACTACTGTTGTTATCCACCAAGCCAAATAGATTACACTATCAATGTTTATGAGTCAATGCTTAACACACGTCATATCATTTAACTAGTAATTAAGAATCTCCTTAAAAGCTTCAACTAAAGATGTGTACGAAGTAAGTTTCTTAAGCTCTTGACAAAAACTCACGAATGATAACTCGGAATAAATATTTTTTATTTTATACCAAGGTGGTCGTTTGCCACCTAGGCATAAATAAAAACACACGACACACACACACAAAAGCACACGGGTCATCTGATATTAAATGACTATCGCCGCAAAAAGAAACCTACAACTCAGTAGCAAATGCGTGCGCTCCTTCTTTAAGGTAGTAGAGAGTGTAGGTGAAAGTAGGAGGAGAAAGAGGGTAAGGGACAGACAAGAGGGGTTATTGGGCCTCCGGTATACTCACTTACTTGGTAAAACAAAAAGCAAGCGTCACTTGACAAACTGGTTTTCTGTAACCGGACCGGATATGCTTACCTAACGTCACGTACGTATGTTTTCTAGGCGAAGTCTAAGATTTAACTTTCTTCAGAATTTTTAAAGAGTCCGGTCAACCATAAAATATCTTAGCTGCCCTTTTTAAAGTAGCTGTCATAACTGGGTTTTTTCATAATCATATTATACCTTTCACTGCACTGAGCTGTATCATCAGCTCTTTTTATCCAGATTTTCGCCATCGTTTTGCATTTTTTATAACCGTGTTTGTAAAGTTAGTCTTTCGCATATTTGCTGACGAAAACATGCAGCCGGTGTGTAGTTGTCAGACACGCAATGATGCAAAATAAAATAAAAAATTGCTTAAAATAATCTCAATGCTTTCCTAGCACGCAATGGTTACTACGTCTTACACGCATCGTGCCAAGATTGTGGTTTCGTCGATCAAATATATTTATTTGATCAAATATAATAATTATGTATTTTATTCTTTTATTCACGTATGTACAGTCTTGCCAAAATATTGTTACAAGGGAAAAATCTTCTTTTTTCAATTGCAAAAATCATATATTACTGTAATGTGTGTTAGTTTATACATTGCTATAATAGCATTAAAAATATATGAAGTTCATTCGAAATGATCTCCATTGGCTTTAATACAGTCCTTTAAACGTTGAGACCAGTTATCAATAGAAACACGCACTCTCTCCATGGGAAAAGTATTTGACTCCTAACTGAACATGAATAATAATTATTACGGTGTTTAGAGCATGCCATACTCTCTAAAACTGACTATTAATTATAATCCAGGGACTAGATGACGGCCAGTCTTCAGCTCTGACGAAGTCCGAAACGGTGGATGAGCTTTATGACTTGGTACTAAGTCTTGCTGAAAGGACCATTCTTGGTTATGTAACATGTTGTTAAGAGGTTTAACCACCTTTTCAAGAATCGTATCTTGATACACTTGTGTCGATGTTTTGACACCTTATTTACAAAAATATGTCTCAGTCACTCCTTAATAGGTAAAACCCCACCAAACCATCGCTAAACTTGGATAACGCCCACGATGTACTCTGCTGACCAATTGGAAAGTATCGTATATAAAGTAGTATATAAGTATAGTATATCAAGAAATATATATATAACTTTGAGCATAAACTCGGTCATTCTGCTTGTTGAAATATTGCTCAATAGTGAACATCTTCTCGTCAGTAAAGCATTTTTATTTTCTGTCACCTCCCTTTGAGTACCGCTTAAGATGTGTTGATTTACTACCCTATTTATTTTTAATTATCAGTTAAATAATGACCAGTGCATCTTTTATAGGCTGCAAGTCATAAGTCATCTTTTAAAATACGCGACATGGTTCTAAGTGCTATATTCTTTTCCCGAGATAAAAGGTTTTGCTTTCGAACAGGATGTCTTCGAAATCTTTCTTTCGGTACTTTGATCGTCTTTTTCGTACGAATACTAGGTGGATGGCCAAATAATTTGCCGGCACAAACAGCAGAGGTTCCATTGTACCTATCAATAGTGCGGTATACAAATAATTGCATTTGGCTCCATACCTACTTTGTGTAACACAGTAATCCATTTTAATATAACTAAAACATTGAACACAACAAACATTGAACAACAATATTTTTATAAGATTCCAAATTCGAATGTAATACATATTAGTTTTATCAATGGTAACAATTTTTATGGTCAGACTTATTACAGTCTTATTATTTAAGTATATTATGTGGACTGCTATTTGCGTACCATTATAAAATGCCTTTTATTACGTAGATTTTGTAGCAATAGGTTTTCGTGCTACTCCTAAGGATTGCGTAAAGGTACTAAATTATAATCGGCAAAGTGTGGTTGTTAATTACACCGTTTATTGTTTGTTGTTGTGTTTATTTTCCACTGTAAAAGGATGAATATATATATAGTTGAGCACACCCCTTTAAAGTTTAATTTCAATTTAATAATTTAAAAAATATATCAGTTACAATATGGCCTGTTGATCTAGTGTCTAAGCTAGAGGTCGTAGGTTCGATTCCCACCCAGGACAAATATTTGTGTGATGAGCATGATCGTTTGTTCTGTGTCTGTTGTATTTTATAGTGGTAGAGCCATGCTTAAGCACGAATGGGCCGGCTCGACCGGTGCGATACCACGGCCTCACAGAAAACCGGTTGTGAAGTAACGCTTGCGTTGCAATTCCCCGAAATGATTGAGGTCTCCGGAGGCCCAAAATCCCCCACCCCCCTAATGATAGCGCTGTTAACGAAAAGAATACCCCAGGGGGGTACCAGCGCTAGCGTTGGAGAATCCCCCCCTGGACGTCCACCCTCAGTACGGATTATGCCTGAGCGTGGACGCCCAGGCTGCCCCTCGTACTCTGGGGGGGGCTCAACTGCGCTCTCAAAATCTGCTCGGGGCAAGAGAAGGCATACCATGGCACCCCCTGTCACGTTTACCGTGGATTTTTGTAACATCAGGGGCTTACATTCGAACCTCGACACTGTCCACCACCACCTTGAGACAGCAAAGCCGGCCTTGCTCTTTTTAACCGAGACGCAGATATCATCTCCAGCGGACACATCCTACCTCTGCTACCTTGGGTACGGACTGGAACACTCCTTTGTTCCTAAGGCTGGTGTATGCGTGTACGTTAGAGATGATATCACTTCTCGCCGCCTCGGCAATCTTGAAGGTAAGGACCTCTCCATCTTATGGCTACGTGTAGACTGCGACGACCATCCCCGCATCTACCTATGCCTCTACAGGTCCCATAGCGGTGATGCCGAAACGGACCGACTCATCGACCACGTCCAAATGGCTACAGACTCAGTGCTCCAGCAGGTCCCATCCGCAGAGATCGTGATTCTTGGCGACTTTAACGCCCATCACGCCGAATGGCTTGGTTCGCGCAAAACCGATCATGCCGGAAGATCTGTTCACGATTTCGCCTTGGCATATGGCTTGACGCAGCTGGTAGCAACGCCTACGCGAATCCCAGATGCAGAAAGCCACGTGCCTTCACTGTTGGATCTTCTGCTGACCTCACATCCTGACGGCTACAAAGTATCCGTTGAGGCCCCTCTTGGCTCTTCGGACCATTGCCTGATTAGGAGTATGGTGCCACTCGATCACTCGCTGCGGCCGCGAGTTACAGGCAGTCGCCGCGTATGGCACTATAGGTCAGCAGACTGGGATGGAATGAGAACATTCTTTGCATCCTACCCATGGAGGCAGTTTTGCTTCTCGCCGGATGATCCCAATGTCGTTGCTGACTCTGTCGCGGATGTTGTGCTTCAGGGTATGGAACTTTTCATTCCATTCTCCCTGATTCCCACAGGTGGCAAGTCCCAGCCTTGGTTTGGTCGAACCTGCAAAGCGGCGTCCCGCCGAAAGCAGGAATGTTACCAAGCATGGGCTAATGCAGCGACAGCACGGGATGTAAAGACCAGCACATTAAAGAAGCAATTTAACTTTGCCTCCAGGTCCCTCAAAAGAGTAATTGCTGGGGCGAAGTCGGCTCACATCGGCAGAATTGGCGAGAGACTAGTTAGTCTCCCCTCCGGAACTCGTGCATTCTGGTCTCTTGCCAAAGCTGTCCAGGGAAACTTTTGTAAGCCATCCCTTCCACCTCTGCGCATAGGAGATAATCGTTGGCCCACGACGCTAAAGAAAAAGCCGATCTTCTGGGCAAACTCTTTGCGTCCAACTCGACCCTGGACGACGGGGGAAACGCACCGCCGACCATACCGCAGTGCGAGACCCGCATGCCGGAAGTCCGGTTTACACAAAGGGCAGTGCGTAAAGCGCTTCTTTCCCTCGACGTTCATAAGTCGAGTGAGCCCGATAGAATCTCTCCTATCGTGCTGAAGACGTGTGCTCCAGAGTTAGCACCGGTTTTAACGCGCCTTTATCGGCTTTCCTACTCTCTTGGCGTAGTCCCAAACTCATGGAAGACAGCTCTAGTGCACCCAATCCCTAAAAAAGGAGATCGCTCGGATCCGTCCAACTACAGACCCATAGCCATCACCTCCTTGTTCTCCAAGATAATGGAATCCATTGTTAACTGCCAGCTTCTCCGGTACTTAGAAGACCACCAGCTCCTCAATGATCGACAATACGGCTTCCGTCAGGGTCGTTCAGCTGGTGATCTTCTCGTATACTTGACTCACCGGTGGGCACAGGCGATCGAGACCAAGGGGGAAGCGTTGGCCGTTAGTTTGGACGTGGCGAAGGCCTTCGATCGGGTCTGGCACAAAGCGCTCCTTGCGAAGCTTCCTTCCTATGGGCTTCCTGAGAAACTGTGCAATTGGCCCACCAGTTTTCTTACAGACAGAAGCATCAAGGTCGTTGTTGACGGTGCATGCTCCGACTTCAAGTCTGTTAATTCTGGTGTCCCACAAGGCTGTGTGCTATCACCCACGCTGTTTCTTCTGCATATCAACGACATGCTGCAGATTAGCAGCATCCATTGCTATGCAGACGATAGCACGAGTGATGCCCTTTACACCGGCCGCGCTAACATTTCTCGGGTAAACGTCATCGAAAGCCGATCCAAACTTGTGTCTGAAATCGAAACTTCTTTATCAAAAGTCTTAGATTGGGGTCGACTTAACCTAGTCCAATTTAACCCCACGAAGACACAGGTTTGCGCGTTCACCGCTAAAAAGATGCCATTGGTCGTATCACCTCAATTTGAGAGCACTTCCCTAACTGCATCAGCCAGTATCGGAATCCTTGGCGTCGATATATCAAGCGAAGTCCAGTTTCGCGGTCACTTAGAGAGTAAGGCCATATTAGCCTCGAAGAAGCTTGGTGTGCTAAACAGATCGAGACAGTATTTTACTCCGGCCCACCGCCTGCAACTTTATAAGGCGCAGGTTCGGCCGCACATGGAATACTGTTCTCATCTCTATGCAGGTGCACCCCAGTACCAACTTCTGCCTCTTGACCGCATTCAACGGAGAGCGACTCGCATCATCGACTGCCAAGATATTTCTGATCGACTTGACACCTTGGCGTTGCGTAGAGATGTAGCTTCACTCTGCATCCTCTATCGCTTGTATCATGGGGAGTGTTCAGAGGAATTGTTCGGACTTATACCGGCTGCTGGTTTCCGCCATCTTCCTACGCGACAAAATATCCATCCCCATCACCTGGACGATTGGCACTCCACCACTGTGCGCTTCTCCAGAAGCTTTTTGCCTCGCACAACCAGCTTATGGAACAAATTGTCGCCTGCCGTATTTCCGAACCGATACGACCTTCAAACCTTCAAGAAGAGAGCGTACCTCTACCTAAAAGGCCGGCAACGCACTTGTGACTCTTGAGTTACGGGTGTCCATGGGCGGCGGTAGTCACTTACCATCAGGTGACCCGTCTGCTCGTTTGCCCCCTATCGCATAAAAAAAAAAAAAAAAAATATCTATATTGTACACGCTCTGCTTAGTTTGGGATCAAACGGCCGTGTGTTGTGTCAAGATTATTATTAATATTATATCAGTTTACAAATGGCGAAGATATAGTGTTACATACACACAAAGAACTCCTTATTGCAGTCAGTTAAGAAATCGTTTAAAAGATAAAATGTCAAGACACTTCTTATAACTACAAGTATAATATTGCCGTACTTAACAGTATATAAACTATAGTAGACAAAACTCATGAACACCGTGTATAACTGAAACTAAAGACATCTACACAAAAACATGTTTAAAACAGAAGTAGAGCAATGGAAATCTGATATCAAAGACATGTAATACTTCCGATCGAAGAAGCCATTCATGCTTTAAGCTTTGACTTAACTTTCAGTTTTACAACATTTGTCGGATAGTCCGATTTATCGCATTTAAATTTAAGACAGCTTTCTTTTAAATAAAATTTTAACATACCCCCTATTTGGCAACTAATCATCTTTCAAAAACTTGACTTACTGATATCAATAACTTATTGCTGTCGACTGCGGGGAACCCACCGGCATAAATCTAATTCGTTTTCAAATGATATACAAATAGAAAAGGATACCCCATCATAATACTGCGTTAGAATAAAAATTTATGAATTAAACTCTCTCATCAAAGCTAAAACCGGAAAAGATTGTGTTGAAAACGAGTCAGTAACACCACCGGTATTGTTTATAGGCAGAATTGAAAAGAGTAGTAAGTGGGTAGTATTTTTATATGACACAGTGATACTGATGTGGTATTTTCTTTTTTTTTTAAAGACAACTTCCATATTAGGAATAATTCAAACAACAACACAACGGACACAGAGAACACCCAGACTCAGAAGAAAATGGATCCCGTGTGGGAATCGAACTCATTACACTAGACCAAGCCCATCTTATCGAGGTAAGCAAACACTCAAGTCACCTACACAGAGCGGCAATGCGACAACAACAATGTTATTAAAAATAGTGACGCGCAATTATTACGATTGCATGCCTTAGTACATATGAATACACATAATATTTACGACTGTCTGGAATATATATTCATGTCAGACTAGAATAGAAATAAACTTTATATTAAAACAAAAGTTTGTTTACAAGGAATGCAAAAGATGAGTTTGTATGTACAAAGCATTAATGCTAAAAGCGCACAGGCAACCTTGGATGGACAAAGACAACAGTAGTGTTGTTTTGGTGTAAAATAAGTTCTTTCTATTCAGTAATTAATAAAAATTTTGAGAAAGGAGCATTTAAAGTTTATTTATATGTATAAACTGAGGGGGCTCCAAACAGGATAGCAAGCTAGTTCTAAACTAAAAGTTTATTATTTCCTTTCTTCAATAATTATATGTTTATAATAAGCAAATTAAACTATCTACTAAAATTGTGTTACCGGCAATTTTACAGATTTACAAATTAATTATACGGTAAATCGGTAAACTAACGGTATTACGCTTTGCGTTGCGTTTTGCATTGAACAAACGAGGAGTATTACCAAATTAAACATGTAAAGGAAGTGCTAATGCTTTGCTGATAAAATATGTATGCGCAGAAATTCTACAAATATACCGCTAACATTGTAATCTAGCCAAGTGACAAGCCGGGTGTTTTTTTTATTCAATGGTCCTAAATGACAGAGAACATTCTAAAACATTGGATTTATGGTTTACTAAAAGAAACACTTTGAAAGCTTTCTTGATACCAGAATGAGTTATCGAGCAGTGGGAAAAGTAAAGTACGTAGAACATGGAAGAATTTGTGCAGAATCAGTTTAATAATATTCATTTCTTAACTTCGGTTAAAGGGCTAGGAGAGCCTCCCGGCAACAGTCAGTACAAGTTACAGGAAGTCCTGACCTGCAAGAGCTATTTCTTACTCCCCAATTCTGTCCGTATAAGTAATATCCTCTTTGTTAAATTGCCTTCCTTTGTTCTTAATACGTGTTTATAATATAACTCTTTATATAAATTGTTGTGAGACGTAAATATGTAGATTAAATTTGACACTAATCGAAAGGTTATCGTGAAACAAAACTAAAATAGACATGTCGAATATAATTCAAGAGCACTACTAATAATTAAACAAAATGCCGTACTTCTAGGCTTCGCTCTAATTTGCAAGTTTCCTTGCAGAGAAAGGGAAAGGCTTGAAAACTAAAAGTTTTTACTTGTGATATCAGTAGTTTTGGAATATTTTTATTTATTTATTTAAAAACTTCATGCACACGTGTACAAAGGCGGACTTAATGCCTAGGGCATTCTCTACCAGTCAACCTTGAGGAGGTGAAGAAAAGCGATAAGGTAGGTGCAGACATCTGGAATTTACTGTAATGTATTTTAAAACAACTATAGTTACATATATATATACAAATACATAACAAATATACACATACATAAAATATATAATGAAGAATATATATATATATATATATACTAACATACACTTATAAATAGGTATACAGTCAAGTGCATTGTGGTTATTCTGCTAATTCAGAGAAGTTCACGTACTTTGTTCTTAAACGTTAAACGGAATATCTTTCTGAGGAATAAGTACGTTTCTAAAATTGATAGCCATTTACGTTATTCAACCATACCACCATATGTGACGCGGTAATTATAGTGACGGTGAAGGATACTCTTATGATATTTGTATATAATTTTTTTTAAGACCCACACGGTGTTCCGTCAACGCCGGGGCCTCAGGTGTACCCTCGAAAGAAACCCTGTGTACCCCGGCAGATATTATAGGATTACTAAAAAGGTTACATATTAGAGAAATTGGGGAAGGGCGATTGAGAATGTTTTATACAAAAAAATATAAAAAAAAAAAACAAAAAAGCCCGACTGCGCCAATATCTGCCATCTTAATTAAATTCATTGAAGAACTGAAAAGATAGAGACAAGATTTTAATTTGAATATTTCATTTTGGTTTTGAATAATCTTAGTTGACAGTGTTCACAAACGCTGTCGGAGGAGCTCACTCCGAGATTTTGTTCCTCTACCTATATCACTAACCAAATTGTTTCTAAGATTATTCAAAACAAAAACAAAAACTTGTTTCTATCACTTCAGTTCTTTAATGAATTTAATAAAGATCGCAGATATCGACGCAGTCGGGTTTTTGTTTTTTTATTTTGATGTACCCCGTGTCCTTTTCATTACTAAGACGAATCCATTGACACCACTCAGATAAAAATACGACAAGCCGTTTAGGCTTTAGGGTGTGCCAAAGAAATACACATACATACACTCGAAAAACATAGCCCTCCTTCTTTCGCAGTCGGGTAAAAAAATAACTGAACCTTATTCAATTAGTCCCGTCTTTACATTGGAACTAACACGGTCCGTTGCGCCAAGACAGCACGAATTTATCAACTTCTTTTTTGAAGCTCCATGCTAGCGTTTAGAGATAATATGACTTGACGGGTGGCGCAGTGGTTTAAGTGGTCATCTCACATCTATGCTGCCGCGCCGAGTGTTGTGGGTTCGATTCCCGCACGACACAACATTTTATGTAATCCTCAAATTGTTATTTTTAGTCTGGGTGTTCTTTGTATGTGTTATTTAAATGTTTGTAAACGTTCCGCGATACGGTCAGCTGTATTTAAAAAAATCATTTAATACCTTGAAGTTTGTAAACTGTTTTTGCATTAACTGATCTTGCCTTAAATTTTATTTATATTTCATTTTAACATTTATGGAAAACTGAGAGCTAGCTTAAACAATAGGCAAATACTAACTGATTACTGATACTGATAATACATACTGATACATGCTCGTTTTCGCCGACATCCTCTCAGATTAAGGTGGCTTGGAGTAGATGAAAGATAAAAGAGACGTGTCCCCTAGACACTAAGAGTTGATTAATACTCTTTTAAAATATACTTTTGCACTGAGGAATGTCGGTGAGAACAGGCATGAGTCTCTTTCTCTATTTTCCTTTTAAGATGTTTGTTTTGCTTCACTATATAATTTGCGTTAATTTGAGGACAATGGTGTGGGTTACTTGTTAAAGAAATGTTTGTTGTCCAATATATGTCCAAAATTATTACAATGTATTTGGTGATGGCCAAATACAAGTTTTCACGATAAAGATAAAGTATAAACATAAAGAAAAAAAACGTGATCAGCAGATACCAACCGTTAAGTCGCGCGAACGAGTAGAGTAAACACGCACTATATCAGTTTATTTATTTTATAATTTATATTTCGTCAAAAAAAGTAATCATCAGTCATCACTTTCACTATTAAGACAATTTAAATGACACCTAACATGTCGAAATCATTAAATCGTTAAGGCTTCAGGACGGACCATTATCGAAAAAAATGACGTTCCTTCTTACGCGTGTGCGTATGTATATACACTCACAGGCACAATTAACCGCCCACCTTGTATTTCTTTAAATTTTCAGTAGTCGGAAAACTTTGACCACATTTGATGGAAGTTATGTTAAAAGCAGCCATTAAGGATAAATAAAATCACAAAAGTCTTTAAACAAAACCGTTTAATAAAAAAAAATATGCCAAAAATCGATTTTGCAAAAAATTTGCATGAAAATGTGATGACTTTAATTTTGAAAAAATCGTCCGCTTTCTTTTTATTTAAATTTTAATAATGAGTATTACTATC
Source organism: Tyria jacobaeae (assembly GCA_947561695.1). NCBI lineage: Eukaryota > Metazoa > Arthropoda > Insecta > Lepidoptera > Erebidae > Tyria > Tyria jacobaeae. The sequence continues at coordinate 12,270,107 of OX387225.1, read as the reverse complement.
TCGGGCCCTGATGACTTCTTGAAGACGGTTTGGCAATCCATCTACGAGGTCTTGAATATCCGACTGAGGGATATTATGCCACTCCTCTATCGCAGCCGTCTTGAGCTCTTGTAAGGTCGCAGGGGCTGATATTCTTGCTCGAATACGTCTTATTAGGTTGTCCCAAATGTGCTCAATTGGGTTAAGATCGGGACTGCGTGACGGCCATGGCAAAACTTGAATCCCGACCTCATCGAGGTATTGAGTGACGGATCTTGCGGTATGGCATCGAGCATTGTCGTGCATTAATTTAAAGTTTTCACCAATAAATGGTGCGAAAGGTATGACGTGGTCTTGTAAAACTTCCTCCACGTATCTTTGAGCAGTCACACTGCCTCTATCAAACACCACTAGATCGGTACGAGCCTCGTAAGAGATACCTCCCCAAACCATTATGGATCCTCCCTGATAACCCACGGTTTCGATTATTGCACATGGAGCAAACCGTTCATTTTGGCGCCTATAAACACGCTGACGTCCATCTGGACCCCTTAAGGCTATTCTGCTCTCATCTGAGAACAGTACGTTCTTCCATTGTTCCGTAGTCCAGTCAGCATATTCTCGTGCAAAGGCAAGTCTTGCTCTACGATGCTGTGCAAGCAGCTGTGGACCGCGAGCTGGACGAAAAGCTCTCAGATTCCTTTCAGCCAGTCTTTTGACATTTCTCACCTCAAACAGACGTGTGCGCGCTTCAGTAGCGGTGCAAAAGCGATTTCTTAGCACGTTACTGACAACAAAGCGGTCATCCAGAGCCAAGGTGCACCGATGTCGGCCTTGACCTGGCCTTCTCGTGTATGAACCAGTCTCCCGAAAGCGTCTGATGGCATCCCGCACTGTAGTTCGAGGTACGCCAAGCGTACGAGCGATGCGACGTTGGCTATACCCAGCGTCAGCTAAAGTCACTGCCCTAGCAGCACCAGTTGCATCCAGTGGCATTTTTTTCAGTCACAAACAATAATCGTACACTAAAAACTCAAATTAAACAATGTTCGTACACGATAGCAGACAAGAACAAAAAATGTAATCAATGTAACGTTACTGCAACAATGTCGAACAGAGACTAAATTCTAAAAACGCTTCGGCGATACAAGTTTAAGGGTCGAAATAAGGGTTTTTAAGTGTTTAGTTTATTGCTAAAGTACCCACTTAACTAAAAACAAAACAGTAGATAAGCCACAGTTAACATAAACAAACAGGGTGACGAAAAATATAGGTGGGCGGTTAATTGTGCCTGTGAGGTATATGATAAAAAAAAAAAATGTGACAGATATAAAATGTAATATTCCCTGTCATACACCGCTAAGGTCGAATGAATGATGAATCTTATTTTATCTCAGCATGTGAGCGTCAGAATACAAACATATCAAACGAGATTAATGAATAGTCTCACAGATACCAAGATATAAGTGGGCCATTTTGTATTATGAACTCTTATCAACGATTCTGTATTCACATCGTCTTACAGCATCGAGTACCGTATTTTTTTATGTTATCCGGGGGCAAACGAGCAACAGCTTGGCATTCTCCATCTCAAGAGTCAAAAGTGAGCCAAGAGGGGAATAGAGGCGAAAGGAAGGAGGAGATGAGGCTTAGGCTACCGGTAATCTCACTCATTCACACTTCACAGGCTGTTTTCTACAAGGCCGTGGTTACTCCTAACTTGCCGGCTAAATATATATTCATGCCTAAGCATGGTCCCCCGCGTCGAAATTAATTTCCTCGAGTTTAATGCATGTTCTCATATTCAAAAGAAAATATATACTGACATCATGAACACTACATGTATTAAAACTACTAGCCACCAACTGTTTTAAACAGTAACAAGTTAATTATTAACAAAATATAAAACAGGAAAGCATTATATTAACTCTTCCTTAGAATTTTATTCTTCTGATATTGTCTCGAAATTTTATACCCTATGTCATTCCTACTATACTGGCGATTCAAATGATACCTCACATATCGAAATCCAGTGACAAAGAAACAACAATAAACACTCGAAAAAATAATAACGACTTTTAAATATTAATATCAATATGATTAATTAATTACTTATTATTCTATCTAGTGCATAGACTTACCATTATCATTGAGGGAGTGATTAGGTGTTGCTCCCATGCTGGATGTAGACCCCTTCAATATAGCGTTGTGTTGCCGTAAATTCTCCATTTCCACTGTGAATAGCATAACTGTTGTACTAGCAAAGTAAAGGAAAACATATCAGCAAACGCTACTCCATGCATAGTTACCACTAATTACAGCTAAACGCATTGAGTTAACTGTTCTTGATACTTGCTGCTTTAGTCATTTTTTTATGATAATTTATACTGGTGTAATATGTTACATATTTGTATGAGGATAGTTTTTTATAATTAATATAAAATTATTTTATGACTTATTTCACTCATAAGTGTTTGTGTATGTATGTATATACAACGTTTAACTAGTCATACACCTACCGCCGGGTCCTATAAGGGGTAGAAAGAAGCACATTGGATGACTAAATTCAGACCATTCAGATAACATAAACTGGCATTTCTTTACTGAATGTTTCTTAACTTTTCATGATTCAACTCAACTCATGATAACAAGTGACTACCGCTACCCATGGATACCTCCAACTCAAGAGTTGTAAACACAATGCAAGCATTGTTTGACTACTGATTTTTTGTGAGGCAGTAGTAAAACTCTGGTAGAACCAGCCCAGAAGTGTTAAAGCACGTGGCTCTAGAAAAATCTGAAGTGAAATTCCGAATTCTCAAAATTCTATACTTTGTTTCACTCCAACTATGAATACGATTCCAATTACAAGATGCCTAGCCTCTAGGGTGTGACAACGAAACATCAGACATAATGTATATACATTTATATAGCTGAAAACGATAACCCTACTACTTGCGAACACATGAAAAAAAAAATGCAAATCAATGTCACCATTTGATTCACTTAAGAATCTTCTGTTTATGATAAATTAACAATCAATGCATGTTTTGTTGCACATCCTTGACTCACATAGTTTAACGTGTGGGTGATTATTGTAGGTGTACTTGTTTGAAAGGATGACCTTAAACATTGCTGTGGCCGGATATGTCAACAAAATTTTTGAAGGTGACAAAATGTTTGTCACATTTAGTAGTGTAGTTTTGAAAGGATTATTTCAATGCTAACAATAGAAACTGTATTTTAGTTAATACCTTCTATACATTTAAATTGATTTGTTGGAATTCAATCTAATCACAGTAACCTCAAGACCTTTTATTGAACAACTAAGTACAAAAGGGTATTGTAAAATAATGTTACCTACTGATGTAATAGGTGCATATGAATACAAATTTTCTGTACGAGGGAAATACATCCCTAGTCAGGCAACAGTTACACCAATATTCCTATATCATTTTCTTAATTACTACTGTGTGGGTATGATAGAAGTGTATTATATTACATCCTATACAGCCATGCCTGTATCCTGAAAAGGCTAAGCAAAAAATCAAGGGCAGATTTTTTGTTGTCAACAGGCCACTTATTGAATTTAATGCGCAAATGGGAGTATATTGGGAAAGGGATGATAGAAGGTAAGGGATACATTGGGATATTACTTATATGGATGGATTGGAGAGTGTATGGAATAGCACAAACAAATCAGGGTCACATACCATGCAACTCCAACAGGCTGATGTCAGTAAATCATAGTCCTCTATCCAATTTTATTATTTAGTACATACATACATACACTCACACCTGTGTCCTCGAAGGGATAGGCAGAGGTGTAAGTAACACCCACATTTTGTTGATAATCATTTACCCACTCATATAATAGACCATCATCTGGGCACTTATGGGAATATATTCATGTATTCAAACTAATTATATTGATAAGTATTCTATATTTGCAAACCACATTCTTACATGTTTGGTAACACAATAAATTCAACCATGTTTGTAAGTTTTTTGTTACTATTTTTACAATACAGTTTAGGTATTATGTTATAGTTTAAAGTAGTACAGGGTGTAGGGGTATATAACAAACACAAACTGTTACAACTGCTTTGGTGATAATGGTGTATGTATATATGTAAAATATTAAGACTCACCTTTAGTATCCATTAAGTCTTTACTCAGTCTTTCATTTGCCATTTTTAAAGTTGCTATTTGATCCAAAAGACATGTTAATAACCTGCTGCCCACTTGACTACCAGAAATGTCTGAACTGGCCTCAGACCCAGACTCCACATCTCCATTAGCAGGTCTTGCAACATCTGGTAAACCTCTAACACATGGGTCACTGAACCTCCTTGCATTTCCATCTTCTTTATCATTTGTATTCATATCACTGTTAGAGTTTGTTTCTCCTGCAGATGTGACAATAGGAGGTAAGCTTTGAAAGTCTTGGCTGTCTGATAAATTCTTTGGTTGAAGGTAATTTATTGGATGAGAATGTGTAGGAGTGCCTCTTGGAGTACTGTGCTCTGTTCTAACTTCTTCAGCCTTATTGTCACTACGCCGACGAAGTCTCGGCCTCTGCACCTGAATACTCTTGTTTACACTTGGCACGTACCGGTATTCCGGCCCGTAGAACGGCATTACAGGTGGGTTGCAGTACGTAGACATCGTAGGCAGCGACATAGGCTCTGGTGCACAATGGTACATTTGTCTATAAGAATCATAACCAGGTGCGAACTGAGAACTACCTAAGGGCCAGTTTGCATTCGGATTAACATAAGTGTCATAAGTATCCATACTTGGCGTAGACTCTTGAATGTGATGCATAGTCTTATCTAACCATTTAGATAAGTAGGAACCCCGACTCCCGCGTGACTTCTTCCGCTTTCCCAGGGAGCCGTTACTATTCGATGGTTTTCCGTTTACTTGTTTTGGCGTAGAAGCCATTGATGTCACCTGCTTACACTAAAACACAATTACGAGACTCTAAAACCTCACTTCAGCGTACCCTTTTGAAAATCAGGATTTTCAATTCCATTTACGCGGATAATAAAAACGCACAAAATACTTAATTCAACGACCGACTTGGGCAACGAATTATGAATGACGTTTACTGACGTTTGCTGTCAATATATTTTTTATTTAGTAACTTACATCTTGCTGTTGCCATTATTAATGGAAAAAGGGTTTAAAACTAAAGTCGAAAGTAACATATTAATTTAATATGTAATAAAAATAAGGCATTTCAATATGTTCGAATAATATGACAAAATTACTAATACAAATAAATTCACACTAAATTATGACCTACAAGAGTGTCATCTGTTATTTGAAATTGTCACTGTTATAACTCTTGTTGTGTACACTTGTTTTTACTTAATAAGCATAGATGGCAATACCTGTTACCTGTGAATTAACATCTATCAGACTTCACACATTGTTTAATAGCCCAACCGTCGTGGGTTCGTCCTCTATAATAATTATCTTATTATCAGAATACAAAAAAGGAAGAGATTTTAATTTCGACTGCATTTATATTTTTTGTATGTTTGTTACGAGATTCGTGCGCCAATTTCGGACTGATTTTTAAAATCATTTTTATAAGTGAAAGGGAATATCCTCAAGGTGATCCTATTGGCACTAAGTCAGGATCTGATGATGGGATAGGTGTTTGTGTCGGGATAGGGAGACATGCGTAGAAGAAAGCAAAAAATGAGATTACAAAACATTTCAACACTTAAAAAAAAAAATTAAAGAGATTTACTAAGATCAGTAAGATTTATACTCTTTCAAATACTTACCCACATTACCCACACCCAAATACACACCCCATTGAAACGAAATCAGAATGTAATCATTGGATACCAGGGATATTACAAATAAGTCTTTAAATTGCACGTTATTACGATTTAAACTTGTGCGCAAAGGAATCGAAAAGACGTTGAAGGCTGAATTGAAGGCTTCCACCTTTTCTACATAGCAATTAGTCTCTCGTCTCAGTCTACAGTTCATCCACTTGAATTTTTGCATGTTTGAAATGCAGTCAAATTTGCCATGTACCTATCTGTAAAATTCATGCCACGGGATCTGTGTGTTTGAATTTACCTTAAAATATGCTTATTCAGGAACAACATAATGAAATGGTCGATCACATCATGTAATGGTCAGACCAGTGCGGTAAAATATCGTTGCTGATACTAAGACAGACAACTTTGTCATTTATATTTTGTCATCTTTAAAGGCCCCCTCTTTTTACCCCTCGTCATCTTTAAAGGCGCGGAGGTGATAGAGGTGTGAGCCTTAGCATGGATCTACTACGATAAAAATAATTTGAATAAAGATATTTCAATTTATTTGAGCTAATCATTTCTAAATGACTCGTTGTATGTGTAATTGATCGATTTTAAATATGCATGTGTATAATCCTCCTTAGACAGTGCAGATGCCAGTTATCCCGATCTTACATAGAACCAACTAGATAAACCCGAGACACAAAACTTCTGTTCATATTCATATTTGGGATCATGTTTCTGAATTTCGAAAACAACTCAAGTACAGAATTTGGTCAACGCAGATTCTTTATTGTACACATCAGTGATTTCTAAGTATATTTATTGGTATATCTATATATATATATATTTAGATATTGTATCTCCACGTTTGTCTTATTATCGCTCAAACCTTTAACATCTATAGTACGCCATCATCTACCGCTTATTTCTCTCCGTTGTTTCCATACAAAGGTTGTCTGAAAGACATCGCTCTTATTGATAAGACCGCCCTTTGTACATACATGCCGCTTAATATCAACTAATTATGTCTTTTTAATATTATTTCTATAAAGAATCTGTCCATAAAACATGGATTTATCAACGCCAATACCTAAGTATATAGGTAACAATAAACACATCATCTGTCCACCACCGTCTGATTGCTGTGGTTTGGAGGAAGACTTCTCTCTCGCCTCCTGGGCGATTAGGTAAGCGTTGTGTAGGACGGCCTGCGGCACGATCAAACGACGGCTTGAATAAGCCTGGCAGCAAACGGATACGGACTGCCCAAGACCGGGATAGTTGGCATTCCTTGGGAAAGTCATTCCGTCAGAACTGGTGCCTGTTGCAAATGTTATTGGCACCAGTAGGCTCTGGTAATCAGGCGAGCGACGTGTATGTTAGCAACTTAGTTGTAAAAACAAAACAAATAATAATAGTATTTGCTGTGGAGTGGAAAGCCGTTTGCTCACAGCTTCCATATACATTTACCAACGAAAATAGCTAATGTGTACAATACATAAAACTGTTTTGTAAGTTTAAGCTTGGAACATCGGAAAGCGTTACGCTATTTTCGTTGTCAACTGTACTTAAAAGGAACAGAGTAATTTTTCAACGTCCACTCCCTTATAAGGGTAGGGAAGTAGGGCAAAGTGGTTCTTAGTAGAGCCCCATTAAACAGATGAATCGTCGAATCCTTGGCTTGTTCTTTAGGGTCTGTTGTATTCTTGATATATATATAGTAGAGCATCCGCTTTTATCCACATTGCTCCGCGTCTGGAAATCATAGCGAGATTTTGCAAAGCCTTATAACCTAAGTAAAGAAGTCGGATATCAATTTAAAAATTTGCAGGGATTTCCAGAATAGCACGTTTCAACGGAATATATAATTTATATATAGGAAGGTGTGTAGAAAACCTTCGAGAAGGGTTTCTCATATTTTTTTAGGCGAATATTTACCTTTCTTTTCGTGTGGAACCCCCAACGGTAATCATCTCACCGGAGCTGACGGTGAAGTGGTATGTCGGACTCGAACCGACTAACACCACACGGTGTTCTGTCACAGGTGGTTCTATTGCAAGGAACCTGGGTAAGACAGAACATTTACCTACTTATTAGCTGAAAAAGAAAAATATGCTGATGGCTTTGATTATAGACATTATACAATCAAAGACTGGTGGTGCTTTTTTATTTAAGTATAATAAGAAGCTACTTATTCAAAAAAACACAGTACCTTACTATTACATACTTGTACACTTAATTTAACAAGCGTTAATTTAAGAAATAATAATGGCATTTAAGTTAATAAGAAATTTTAAAATTAAGTTTTCTGTTTACTCATTATTTAATATTGTGAAATTATTACATATAAGACCACTTTATGGGGTTGAGGATTGACAAGGAAGACAGGAACCTTCCTAGTTCAACTGTCAACCCACCATAATCTCTTTTTGAACTGTAATTTATACAATCTTCTTGTTACTGTTTTTATAGTGAATAAATTTAAATAAATAAAAATAACAAGCGAGTACCCAATTACTGAAGACCGAATAATAAGCAATCTCCACACAATTGTGATACACAAGTGGCCGTGCCGCTTCTGTTTACTTCGTTTTCACCTTAGTTGCAACGTTTTCGATATATATTTTCTGGCGGTTTCAACTTTCTGTTGGTAAGCCAATAAAGACAGGACTAATGCGGTTACGAAAGCTTAGTTATTTTTGACGTTGTTTTTAAGAGGAATGAATATTTAAAAGACTTCTGGAATTTTCGTATAGACGTCAGTTTAGCAATGGACGTCTCAATATTTTTAAAGGGGTTTCAAAAGTTAAATTTAAAATTTGCCTTACACTTCCAATCTCTTTATTATATTTCCATATAATACTTTACTAGTATACCACGTTCAAAAAACGATAATACTAATTGTCTTTAAAACGACATAACATATAAATTAATTGAGTTATACAAAAATATTAAAATTCTTAACACGATGAACGCATGTATTTAAAGGAGATACAGTCGTGCAGATTTCAGTTCATTAGTGGCTTGTATTCTGGGTGGAATCCAGAACGACTTCTGCAAAGCATATACTCTCTCTCTACTCATTGCTTTCTAGTTGACTTCTGGCTTAGACTGACATGACTTTCTGTTCCATGACAGACGACTTTTACATGGATCTGCTCGAAGGGTGTAGTTTAATGTAGCTACTTTCACGTAATTTTTAAAGTCATAACACTTATTGAATAAAAACAAATGTTTCCACATGTCCTTCAACTGTGCATTCCGCTATTTTTTTTTAAATAAACAAATATTGCCTTCAAATATTAACATAATAATACGTTTAAATCGATAGACGAAATTATACATTTGATCAATTTTATATGTTGTTCGGAGTCTGGGTGTTCTTTGTGTTGTTATTTGTTTGTTTGTAAAGTACCCGTGATACAGGAATTAATTATAGCGCGAGATTTATCTTTAAAAACAATTTTAAAATGTTTACTTTTCAACGATCCCTTTAGTACAATATATAACACAAAAAAGCACTTTAAAAATAAACACGGAAGAAAAATGATACAATGTTGTTTACAGGTACGTGTGTGCCTGTTGACAACGAATATAATCTAAATATAAACATTACGCATAATGTTACATAAAATTATATTTAAAGTAGCGGAAAATTGTCGGTGCCGAATTACTCTTTTCTCGTTCAATGTTCTCGCCCACCACTGTTACTGAGCTGCAACGTACGTATGAATATACGTGCAAACCTTTAAAACGCTACAGATTTTTTACGTTTTTTAGTTGAATAAAACAGTGATCTAACCAACCTTTTGATTTGATGAAAAAGAAGCAAAGCAAGCAAGTTTGTAAAAGCAGTAACTCAACATTATCTACATTTATTTTACTTAATAATAACCAAAATGTTACAGTTAAGCCTACAATATTCACCTTACCACGCTAAACTCAGTAAATATATTTCATATCACAAAAAAATACGATTATCTTCACCTACTACAATATAAATATACATATATTATTAACGCAGTAGGTAAGTATTTGTTGTAACAAAAATGGTATTACTGTATGTTTGATCACTAATTAATTTCATATAAACTACAGAAAAAATGCTGAAAAATTCCTGAATGACTTATTTTATTAAAGTTCAAGTAGACTTGTGTAAAAACCAACTAGTCATACAAAATCAATACATCCTTATTTAACGTTCTATATTATTTTTAATGTAAAATTAAAGATCTTAAGTATACTTATCAATCATTATAAGCCAGTGTTGCGTGTGTTCAAAATACCTAGGTAAACTTATGGTAGAAAAGCTCAAATGGTTAAAAAAGAGACGTTATTCTTCTACATCTACATATTTTATGAATTCCATACTCGTACCTACTTCAAAATGTTTATCGCAGTTTTCTGGTAACCGCTTTTTTTCTTATACTTACTGCATTTAAAGCCTCACGGTAACGTTTATAACAAATAAAAATAAAATGATTTTATTACTTAACTTAGCCAAGAAGCGAAAATAAATCTTGAATTTATTGCCTGTGTTAACGTGTAACGGTAACGCCCCAACTGAGGTTTGCCACCTAATTACTTGTATATATTATACAGCAAGTGATTGTATATTATTTCTTTCAAGTATTTAAATTACGTAATGAAGCCGTCTAACAGCACCTAAGAACTTGCCTAATGTGAAATAAAAATCATGAAGCAGAGAAACAGGAATAGTTTTAGTGAACTGCTTTATCGTGTCGTTCACTCCTCTGTCTTTTTACGCAAAAAGTAAAAAATGAAGATTAATATTAAAATATAAGTTTCGATTATTAAAAAAATGTATATAAGGGAAAATCCTGCACAGAAACACAAAAAAACCTAGTTAAGAGGTCATTATGTCGCAATCGAATCGATTTACAACTCTAAGACCTTACACTATTTTTCTCATGTCTATTAAGGAACATACGGTGTTACTCACATGTCTTGGATGTCCGACTAGTTTCGTAACCGATGGGAATCTATCTACCTTTTGCGACTTCTCAGGAGGTACCTTTACCCCTTGATAAAGGTCCCCTGGCAGCTCCATAAATAGTCACTAAGTAAACCCTTATGTTTCGTAATTGTCATACATAAATTATGAGCTAACAGGGTAGAAATTTTGATTTCTTCACAGACTTCCACTTAGAAAGGGCACATTCTGAGAATGCGAAACTAAAACCATTTGATTGACCATTTCATATTATTAGGACAGTATGAAGCACTTGATTTCTGGCGGCAACTGCCATTCACAAGATTTTTCTTCCGGATCAGTCATCAAAACTTCTATAACACACACACACACACATGCAATACCTCCACACGTCAATAACTACGGCACCATTAGCTCTGTTAAGGTGATGGGAGGTGATGTTTTGAAAGGATAAAATTATGTTATTTCTCGAGTTGTGTTTGAACGAGTAATTGAGGTTACTCGTCCTGAAGAAGCACCCTCAAAGGATAAACAACGCACTTGCGACTCGACTCTTGCTACTCTGCGACATGCACTGCACCGGTGTGGACAGGTAGTAACTTACCATCAGATGACCGTCTGCTTTTTTACTTGTGCCATAAAAACTCATAAGAATACAAATTTCGTTGTTTTGTAACGTAAGGCAAGCATGTTACAATTCTAGTGATTTAGTTATTGTTCCTGATATCTATGCTAATATAATAGGCTATATATTAGCAGAGCAGTGAACATAAACGCAAAGTGAAACTAAGGGAAACACCTAGTAATAAGATATAATAATTGTTCGAGTAAGCCTTTATCAAAATATTATCTTATCTTACATATCAGCAAAAAATAATAGTGTCGGATAGATAAGAGGCCAATTCCTTACTTACTAAGAGATTGGACTGTTATCTATATACTGTCTGGCATGTACATATACTTACTGTCTGCGCTCGGATGGCAAAGGCTCGCCCCCTATTACGTAAGTGGTCCTATTACCCTTACCCCTAGTTACGTTACCATTCAGGTCTACAAGTAGTAAAACAAGTATTTAATGACAGTAATTTATTCTCTAAATATATAAAACAATTTGATTTATATTTACATTAAAACTTCATAAAATTTTATGAGATGGACGTTTTAGTATGAAATATACCGAAGAGGAATTTGTTTATCACAAATTCGATGGCACATCGGACGATAGAAGAAACAAATATAAGAAGAATAGATAGCAAAGCAAAGTGTGCAAAACATAAATTGTCAGAAGTTATGTTTCAGTTTACACTTACAAACAAAATCTTAGAAACTAAGAAAATTACTGAAATTATAATTCTAGTATAACAATTCATAGAAATCTTTGAAACGCCTGGTAGATGGTTGATAATCTGTGACCTGTTTTCATTCTTGGGTACATGTAATATACTTATATAAGTAAAGAAATCGGGGCTACCAAAGATCGAAATTGTTGGATATGCCCTAACTATACTACTGTCCACGCTATTTCAAGTGAGCACAAACACACTATAAGTTACATTGTCCTTAAGTTGTTTAAGTGATGCAGACAATGAACAGCCGTATTGAGCGTTTAAAAAGTCTTTAGAACCATCAGACCAGTTACAATTTCTTACCTCTCATAAAAACTCCGTAACCTTGTTAATTTCTAATAATATGTATAAATCAAATTCAATTATTCCTGCTGAGTCGTGTAATTTTAACATTCCCGCTTAAAATTAATGTACCTATAACTAAATATTAATAATGTAAATAATCTATCGAGATTTAAATTATAAGAAAATAATTGCATTATTTATATAATGATAGAAGATTGATGATTGTACTTATTGTGTACAGTATGTGACATAGACATTTTAATAAACTTATGTTTAAAATAAAACAGTTATCTTAAAACGAAACGTTAGTTGAAACTAATAGAGGCAATTCATTAACAAACTTACACGGGCATGTAGCGGAATAAATAATAATTTTGGGTTATTTGAGTTACAGTCATGCTCCATTTATTGCAATTTGTTTTATTATATGAAATATATAAATAAAGATATTCGAGTGCGTGCGGGTAACTGAGTACCTATGGGAACAACAACATTAAGTTGGAACGAACGTACTGAATTCTTTTGCATAAATTAAAGTGTAAAGATGCTAATAATTCAATTATTTTTTGTTTTAATTTTAGGAATACAGAAATACAAACATAAGAGTTCACATTTGTATTTCTGTAAAAGGTGTTCTGTTGTTGTTGTTGGTGTTCTGTTTCTTTTTATTTTTTGGTAAAATATTCATATTGTTGATAACAGCTCGCGATTTTGATATATCCAAGGCATACTCGTCTTAAAATGGTCCTGTCGGTTTGATCTTTGCCTACTAGTCGCTTACAATGCCCATGAACTTAAATGCGTTTCTAAACAAGGCATTAACTCTAGTCGTCACAACATAATGTGATAAAAAGGCAGTGATTGTGCAAATAAATAGAATATTCTGTAGAATATGAAACAGATAAAAAAATAATTTCAAATAAACAAGATTATGATCCCTTACCATCTAAATGAGTATACGATTTGATCATTAATTATAAATTAAAAATAAAATAGCTTCCTTTACATTTATTTATCCGTATCCGTATCGTTGAGAAAGTACAATTTTTAATTGTTGGGCAATAAATTAATTATTGCCATACAGTTCAAATACTTTTATTGTATTCTAATTTGAAAATTTCTTGTAATCGTAGATCGGAATGCCATGATGGATAATGCCATATGTAATGATAGTTTATTTATCAGATAATGCGGACTGATAAAGACTGAAATAAACTCACACACATGAAAACTTCAAACATTTATGTTCCGCATATGCACTAAACTTGTAACACTAAGAAATCAAACAGTATTATTGATAATATTACATAGTCCAGATACATTAATCTGTCCTGCATATAGCGTTATAACATTGATGATATACTATTATAAAGGATAACAAATCTAACCTTGTATAAAATATAATATCAAAATCTTTAAAATATATTTGACTTAATATTTACATTGTATTCCTGTGTTGGTGTTATCAGCGCCATAGTTTCGTAAAGTTCGTTGATAAAACATACCTAGACATATATAATACATAGTAGGCATATTCAAACGTACACCACAATATCAGCTAATCTGAGTAACAATATGGCATTACCTGAATCCCCATGAAATAAACACCAAACTTGAGAACAATTGCTTTCAAATCCATACCTAACTCGTGAAAAGAAAACAAAAATATGTTTTAAGACTGAAAAGGCAATAATCGCGTGGAATCCCTTTGAGTTTGTTATTACTGTTTACGCGACCCTGCATTTATAAGAGTGATTCCCAACGAAATTTCAGCCAAGAGCATTTCTATCACAATGTTTGTGTTAAGAATTGAATTTCTGAACAATATTTCGAGCTTCAAGGATGTAAAATAGGAAGTTGTAATCGTTCAACAACCGTTATAGGAATTAAGAAATCACTCCATTCACAATCACCGCTTTACTGGCAAAAGGATTGTAAACTTAAATTCTAAACTAATTTTACGTCATCTAAAGCAGCGAGCAAGTCGTTTGTGCCTTGCATCATGTCTGGCCAAAAATCTGTCGCAGACAGTGGCACGGAATCCAACAACTGTATTTCTGGCGTGGGGAGAAATCCTGGACTAGGCTGCATCTTGGTTGTGAGGTAAGGGTCACGACCCTTCATGACGCCAATGGGAGACATAATTCGGTTTCCTGGGCTATACTGTTGGAATTGTCCGACGGGTGACATTGATTGGGGAGTGGAGTAAGGGCTCATGACACGTTCCCTTTGAGCAGGGCTTATGGCGGGACTGTTGTAACTATTAGGACTCGATGGTAAGGAATACATGGGGCTGACGTTTAGGCTTAACGGGGACATTGGAGATGGATTCATGTTTGTGCGTAGAACATGGGGATTAATTGGTGTATTGGTACGTATCATCTGTTTGTTGGCTACATCCTGTATGACGTTTATTACCGATATTGGGATATTATTTCTGCTTGTATTCTGAATAATTGGTTGCTGGTTCCCAGTCATCTGGTAATTACGGTGAAGTTGTTGGGGTACGGGCTGTGGTAACTGCTGCTGGATATCCTGTAAAATATGAAGTATTCGATGAGTTTTTCGAAGTAGTACAACGTTCATAGTAAGTAGTTTAGTAGTAATAGTTCTAAATTGTTCAGAGTGAGATATATTCTATGTATATATACAAAGGTGCACGTTTTATGTCGAAAGGTAGGATAAAAAATAGAGTATTAGCTTTAATCTTGACTTTGAAACACAACATTGTTTTACATAATAGATTTCGTTAAGTTCTAATGAGTCCGTATTTATATTAGTTAGTTAATATTATAATTCGCAGTATTCAACTTCTATAAGTTTAAGTTAGTTTTTTGGTTCTATAACTTCTATAATGGCAGGCATGTAGGCAAAAAACTTTTATTTGCTTTTTAACGAATAATTGGTACGCGCATAATCATGTATGCGCGTTACACGTATTCGTATGGCATGATTTATAAATAAACGGAAATTTATCACTAATATTTGATTCCTATAATCGCCGTACCTATTACTATATATACTTTACTATCACCGTGGTAGAGCCAAGCATAGGCAGGAACGGGCTGGCTCGACTGGAGTAATAACATGGCCTCACAGAAAAACGGTTCTCATACATTGCTTGCGTTTTGTTACCGAGGGTGAGAGTGAGGGTACCGCAGGCCCAACCCTCCTCAACTCTTTCCCGTCTTACTATCCTCCACCCCTCATTACGTTCAAAATGTACACACACTTCCAAAATGTGCAGCACACTTCCAACTTCTGAGTTGGAGGTGTCCATGGGCAGCGGTTGTCAATTATCATAAAGTGGCCGTCTGATCATGCAATAAAAAGCATATAATAAGTAGTAATAGTGAAGGACTGCTAAAGTAAATGCGTGGTATTAAGTCAACATTATATTTATAATTATATATAAAGAACGAACCTATTTACTGAATAATGTAAATAATGTTTCCAGCATAATTTCACGACCAAATTAAACGTCATATTGGTGCATAGCAGTGAATGGCGTTCTACGGTCGATAGAAAAAAAAAACAACATGACCTGTTACTATAAGTCCACACGATAAGTGTTTTGTTTGTCACCAGCTACTACTTTTATATCATTTTAATAAGCGTACGTGTGGATGCGGGTGATTCAACCATTTCAACATTGTATTCGTCGCTTAAATTCATCAAACTACTAATTTGTTCCAATTTATACTATATATTTTGAAAGTTATTAGTATTGAAGTACAAGACCTTGGGTTATTCAATGGTTTTCATTCTGGTGAGACAATTTTAGTCAGTGTATGAATTGACAGGACGTAGGAGGAATTGCCAAAGGACAGAATTTGCACTGCAATGTCTAAACAGACACAAATGAAAATGTTGTAATAGCATCTCACTTGTTCAAAGTCAAATCAAAGTATATTTTTTAAGCATTTAGAATAAGATTTGTTTTTCGTATTTTAATTGATAAAAACAAACTTCTAATTCATAGATGTTTTAAAAGAATTTGCACTTCAGGATTGTTTTCGGCTAATGTATGTTGAAATTACCAAATTGCTTATAAAACATTAGCACTTATTTTGGGTTCACGATTGAGTACAACATTTAGCCTGTAACGACATATTGTTAGGAGCTGTTACACTATAGCAAATAGGGTCCCACTAATGACAGATTGACATGACGACACTTTCACTGCTACTATTACATAATAATAATAATAAACGAGCAGACTGGTCACCTGATGGCAAGTAACTACCGCCGACCATGGACTCCTGCAAGTTAGGAATCGCAAAGCTCATAGACACCTGCAATTTTCAACTTGTACTCATGTATATTGAAACATTGTAAATCACGCTGTAATAGGGATAACAATCTTTCCTATTTCCTTCTCGTAAAATAATGACTAAAACATGACACACTTGTTTAAGTAAGTTTTGTAAGTTTCTATAGGCTACGAAATACAATGAGATTGTAAGAAAAGTGTGTAACTAAATATAGTCAAAAACGTTAAAAGACAGTCTCATCTACATATATACAGCTCGATATTACGCGCTTTATCTAGCGTTCAGTTAATTTGTTCCAATAAAACGATATGTAGGTAAAGAACAGATTTGCCCGCACAAGCGATAATAGGAGCATCCGTTATATTCTCAGGGCTTATCCTATTCCCGTGATCCTTTACTACAGAGTTTGTGTACATCTTTAAATTGGAATAGAATAATTAAAGAACTGTGTTTGATTTAGTAGATATTGAATAGAAAAATGGTAATAAATTAATATGTAGTAATAAATATATTTTTCATGAAAATTGGGGTCACATTAAAGTTGAACTACACCTTAAAGCTGAACTAGATAGTGAAAGAATTAAAATTGAAGTAATAAAATTTAAGTTAATTCCTGATTTGCAGATCGATTGAACTAAACTAATTTCATGTTATAAAATGGAAACTAAAAAGGAAAATGGAAACTATAAATATTCTCAACTGTACTAGTCGTTACTTATAACTGCAATGTTAGTTACTTTAACTAAATACAACATTTTTTAGAGATGTTTCTTATTCTATCATAAAGCTTAGTAATGTAGTTTGGAAATGTTTTTTAAACGGTAAAATTAATTCTCTTCAATGTGACATATCCAACATTGACATTATTCATGTTATCAGTGCGTCCTTGACCTTCATCAAAACCTCGAAATGTTGTACTACAACAATGCAAAAGAAAAATAACGAGACAGTCGAAGTCTCGGTGTCAACAGCCTTTTTATAGGAGTATCCTATCTGCGGACGGCCATAACGCTCCGAGGGACGGCTTATAAGGGATCTTTCTTTTTACTTATTGCCTTTACAACTTCCACAAACAATTTCCACCCTAGGGAAAATCTTATTTTAACTTGCAACAAGCAAAGACTTATTAATGGAAAAATTTTAAAAAGAGAGTTGCGGTGTTTCTAAGTAAAGAGTACTTTGAGACATCAAGTATATAGTGTAGTATAGTATAAAGTGTCCGATTGACGGCAATAGGCTTGCCTCCTATTACGTTAGTCTGACCAAATTCTCAGTGGCAAAATAAGGGGTTTTTATACATCCCTGTCTACCCCTTACAGGATACAGGCGTGAGCGTGTGTATTTACATCTGTATGTTATGTAAGTATTCAAAAATATCGAAATACTTGCAATAAAGTTACATGAAGTGTAAACACGAATTTATGGACAATAAATGGATAAATACACAATTTTATTCGCTTGTAATCATAATTACATTACTGATCAATAAATACAGTATTATCGGTATTCCCGTATAACGCGTTACGTATAAATGATTCATCACATTTAACTTTTCTCGCTGCAGGGGGTTTAAATGGAATATTAAGAAAAAGATGTACGTTTTATTAAACCTACACTTTTTAATACACAAATTCAATAAAATAATTTAATTTTGTAATAACAAAATTGACACATGTGCAAAGGTACGCGAAGCTAATTATGAACTGTACAAATCATTATAAATTTTACAGTACAGAAATATGTATGTGAGAAATCCCCGCGTTATATGGGGTATTGAAATCGCATAATATGAAAACGCGTAATAAGGGTACCGCGTTTACTGTATTGGACTTATGAGGTGTGAAGCGTAAACTAATATTATATCAGACGACCGCGATCGACTGCCTATCACATGGGCTATAATATAGAAACCTCATACTCTTTACTAAAAGTATCCTATAGAACGAGAATTGTAATATACGTTTGTATATTGAAGATATTGGATTACACTGGTAGTATTCATATTGATTAATTAAATAAAGTAAAATTTAATCTTCTATAAATAATAATGTATGTAGAAACAGACTACAATTCTTAGTTTATCAACAGTCTTGTAGCCTACCGATGAAAATTAAGTTAAAATTTAGTAATTTAAAAAAAAATAACTCCAAATTTACGCAAAAATTCGTACGTAGAGCAACGGCCACGTGCATAGCAATAAACGACTTTGTATAGTTATACTTCGCTAAAGTTTTAAACATTTATAACTTATGCAAATATACTATACAAACACGAATAATTGTCTAGACATTGAATACTTTCAAAGCAAGTCTTTGAAAGTAGGCGTTCTATTTTGACGCATTTATCCACTACAATAAATAAGAATTAAATTTCAAAATAAATATGTACTTTAATACGGATTTTAAAATTTCATATGAATACTTCATATGTTGTTTATAATGTACGTGTTTCTTTGGGTCAATAGAAAATGTTTTTCAAGTCAATTAAAGCTGATAGTTCTAGCATATCTTTGGAGTCGACTGAGGATTGGTTTATGGATTTTGTTTTTAAATCACTAAAGAAGTTAGTTTATATATATAGAAAAAAATTGCGATTAGAAACTATGTGTCATTCAAAGAAAATCCTGTTCCAACAAATCCACAGTCTAGGAATATCTAGGAAAGGGTATGATAATAAAACGTGCACCGATTTATCAGAACTATTGTTTTTCTCTTCTTTATTATCATCAGATATTTTCTGTCAACTTCATAAAATTTATATCTCTCCAGAAAGATATTTAACTCTCTAGTTATATATCATTTACACATATATGTACTAAAAATTTATTATAATAATAACGATGATAGTTATGATATCTATATACATATATATTACGTCTTTTTATTTTGAATATATTCTCGAGATCAGAATCAAAATGTCAAATGTAATATTTTTTTATTTCATCACTTCATAATGATGATTATTATTTTGTGTCATAATACGTGTTTTTAGTGTAACACGAAGAGAAAATTGTTATATTTAACATTATGGTGAAACAAAGGCAGAAAAATACACAAAAATCAGTATAAACAGTATAAAAAAATACATTTGACCTTTTGCTTTATTGTCGAGATTATACAGCCCATGACATTTGCCAAGTACTATATAAATTTAAATTTCAAGTATATTTTGATTGGTTAGTATATTTATTAACTGTCATTATGTTCATTTTAAATTTAGTCATCCCAATTTTTAATAGAAGAACGAAATACCGTAATACCGTAATAATTCACAATCAGTTAATTGGCACTGGTGCGAAAGCTTGCAGGCATACAGCGTGCATCAGACATTCATTACCACTGCTAATATCCAATTTTCGAGTCTGGTAATATTATCGCCAGTAAATGGCAGTGAAAACTGTGTAGACAAATATTCATAAACCATCACACCATTCAACTTTTGCCCGGGAACACAACATACTACTAAAACTCTGAATAGAAATACATAACGATCTATACAATACTTGTAAAATATGCTCTGACAAAAATCGTAGTTAAATATCTATCGACATAGGTAAAAAATAATTATAAACGTACATTTAACTTATACTAATGAATAAATAGTAGTAACCTCGGCGTACATAATAAATCTATTAATATTGACTCGGTTCGAGCTACGAACATAAGACTGTGCTCGGCGTGCCTCCCACACTCTTTAAACACCGCACGTCGTTTCAGGCAGGGGCTCACGGTAACTAAAGTAACCTAGGAACGATTCGACCGATTCAACACATAAACAACACGATATGCGCACGTTTAACTTAAACACTAAATTCAACAATCGATCGCTTCAAAAATACCGAAGTAAATAAAGCATTGGTTCACTTAATCGATTAAAACAATATAGTCTGGTGTCGCGAGCACGAGATTGCGTCATTGAGGAAGATTAACTAAACTATTCAGCCCTAACATTAAGTTTCCTCGACTGGCCTGGAGGTTAAATTGCCGTGCCTTCATTCAGCCTTTAATCTGGCGCCCGACACTTATTGTCTCTGTACGGCTCTGATAACAAGTTAGATATGACTTTCAGTCAGATACTGGTACATATGTAAACGGTAATATCACATCTATCGACGGCGTTGTACTTAAACATTAATTCGTATGAAATCCGACCACTAAGTGTGAGGCAAGAAGCACTGAAATAGTTTTACAGGCGTTTGATTAAACACTGGACGCGCGTTATCACAGTTTATATCTTAATGGCGGTATAGCCTCAAGCCTTTATTTTGTGTCGGGGCCGGCATTGCACCATGCAGATGTAGCCGGCATCGACATCGCAGCCGCTCACCAGGAGGTTCATGAGGACGCTGGATGACGGAGTCTTGACAGCAGCCGTCGGCGCGGGTGAAGGGCTTCGCTTCGCACGTTTCGCGCATGGTTCCTGATCTTGTTTCATCACCCTCTTTACGCCTGTGTCCCATGTTGGGACGGTTCTGCTGGGTATTAGACCTGATGACAAGGACAGTGTATTTGAAAGAAGAATATTCAAGTATTAAGTATTAAATCATTAATTGTGAAGTTATATACCTGGGTCTGAGTATATATTCGTTAAAATGTCCTGTGGCGGTGGCCCAGTGGTGGACGTTGTCAACAAGCGCTGTAGTGCAGGTGCAGACGACGTTGTCTGTGTCTCCGTAGGCTGAGGTCGAGCTAGACTAACGCTGTCTGGTAAAGCTCCCCACATAACAGCTGGTTCCAATACTGCCAACTCGTCATTCGTGGGAATAAAAGGTGAGTTTGCATCCTCAATATCATTATCTGATCTGTTGCTGTCAAAGGCGTCCAGTGACAGTTCTGTTAACAAAGATGACTGTTCGCAGGACGAGTCGTTTTCCTGTAACCAAATTTAATGCTAGAATAGCTGTCACGCAGTTTCAGGGGTTCATGAGTGTAATACGTAACGCTTTCCAAGTTACCTGTGGTTCAGGTGATGATAATAGCAGGGAATCCGGGGTCAAGTCTGGTGAACCGTTAGTTAAATCATCGGACAGTAGACTGCAATAGTTATCGCTCAAAATAAAGTCATCAAACATGTCAAAAGGACTATCCTCTAGAGGGATACAAGCATCACCAGCTGTGGGTGCCAAGTGTGTCAGATCTTCCGGCTCGTCTTTAAGCACTGAAAACAAAAAAAGTCTTTATGATCACGTACTACTTTCAATATTAATAGAAATACTATAAAGCAACTACTAATACCTAAGCTGTGGAAGTTCGAATGCCACTCACTTGTACGGCCCTGGTCTGGGGTAAATATAAGATAGCCTTTGTTCATTTCTTTCTTTCGCGGAGCGAATATCAGCTCAGTGACGGGTATTGGGCGTTCCTCCTTGGGTTGTATGATTTCCACTATGGCACCGTTGGCTGGTGTTCCAACAGACACGGGCAGGGGCACTGACTGAGGCACCCGAACGGGCTTTAGATCAGCGTGCTGCACCTGGTGAGCGGCGAACACCTCATCTTTGCACTCGATACCACTGTAACAGAACACTTACTATAGGAAATGATTCTCGTGCAAGCAGAGCGTCTTGCACACTACACGATGTTATTACATTATTGGGTTTCATGGTCTACCGCCTTTACTTACACACATAAATCAGTTACATCAAACAAGTGCCTCTGTATAATAGACTGTAATGTAAACTGCACGGTCATTAGTCGAGAGAGAATCAAACATTCCAGTGTTAATCGGTTTTGTACCTTTACGATGAAGAAGTATGAAGTATGAATATCGTGTGTAGCACACAACACAATTACAACATATTAGCGACGCGGTATTAGCCAGTAATCAGTAAATAAAATCCGAGGTTAGATATTGACGAGCTCTGTTCAATACTTAGATGATAAATACTTCTTCTAAACACTTATGAATTCAAGCTCCTTTTAGTAAATACCTATTATAGATACATTTACAAAATAAGGAAATACGTGCCTGTGCGTGTAGCTTGTGACCCTACTAATTGAAAAATGTTATTACTTATTACACAGTTCTCGAATGAATTGTGATAATTGTAATAGAATGAAATATAAAATGTTAACTAATTAATTGTAGTATCATATAAGTTTTAATATTACTTTTAATACCTAATTAATTATAAATGTGGCCTGATTACATAATAATACCAATTTAATGTGTATTTCAATGTACCTACGCTCATTATTCATTTTCTATTTTTGTCGTAATGGCTAAACATAGTAGACAATCGATTTATTTAAGATTTTCAATAATTGTATTTACTTATGTTTAAAAATAAATGATTCTGATTCTATACAGTAGAAGGTCTTGGGTACGAATTAGGTAGGTAGGAATTAGGTACGAAGTATATACAGGCAAAATCACCTTTAAATAATGTAATATACCTAATAGTAAGGTTATTGAAATTTACTTGTAATATAAGAATATTTAAAATATTAAATACTTAAATATAAAATTTGGTAAAATTTCTTGATATGAATTTGAAATTTGTCGTAAAAAGTAAGTAATAAAACCTTTTACACACTATAAGCAACTATAAAATCATTTAAGACGAGATATCGTGCGATTTGAAACTCGTCTAGATCCTGTTTGACATACAGATAAATGCAAGCAATACCTGATAACGCAATAAATAAAATGAACACGAACGCCACTATAAAATATTAATATATGTATATATTATTCAACATATTAGGCTTCGTTAATGAACATACCCCTAGAGAGATAACCTAAGGATTGGCTCATTGGCCTTCCAAGATACATTTACGTCAATGTTATCAAAATCAACATTAATACAGATACGTAAACGTATTAAAGATTAAATGTCGTTGATGATTGTCACGGTTCAAGTTTTCATTGACACCATGAACAACGCCTTTAATGGAAAATACCATATATATTAACATTATGTACACTTAATTAGTGATAGAACATAGTTCTACATGTCAAAAAAAATGTAGGTAGTAATAGTGAACAGGTAAACAAACTGTTTCCTATTGTTTATTTCAGCAAGTCACGATGTCGGATGTTTGCTTGGTTATTTCTTATCTTATCAATTAATATATAGATATAGTAATTCACACAATTCATCACCAGACACAGCGTGAAGAACGTGTTTTATTGTGACGCTGCATTTATGCATAGTTTTTTGAGAGAACGAGATGGGTGGTTGTCAAGTGTAAATATTAGAAAGAGATGTATGGGTGATAGTAAGTTCTGCTCTGTTAACGACCTTGCACTCACCCCCTAAACCCCCTTGTTTTCTAGACCCGCCATTCATCAGGAGAAAGGGATGAATGCGCGCGCAACACAAACACGAGGTTTTGGCCCTATCGATTGCCGTCTCTAGATACTACTACTACTATATATCGTATACACATCTACTGAATTGCATCACAATATCAGTTTATAAACGTGCAATCAAAACTTGAATCAGTAAAACCTATTAAAAAAATATGTATTTGAAAAGTTGTATTAGATAAATTTATTATACTACAAGATTTTATGTATTTCTTGAATATATTACGTACTTCGCAACGAAGTGTCGTCAAATATTATCAATTGTTTTTAATCAAGTGGTTATTTAAGTGACAACAAATTCCAAATAGACGTAAAAGTCCGTCGTCGACAGGCCGTCATTATAGAAGAGAGAATGTCTGTGTTGCGTAATTACAAGATATAAAGAAATGAGAGCAGCTGTTGAGTGACCTTGGCCGTGATACCATTCAATAGGCAACGCAATTCACTAACTACATCTGCCACGGTCGAGGTCAACATGACGTGATTACATACATACATCATTGGATTAATCATTATCTGAATTACAAAAAAGAAGAAATATATTGAAGAATTCAAGTAGGAACCTTTTAAAAATTATCCGTAATAATATCCGCCGTATCTGAAGTTATATTAGTATTTATTGGATAATAGGCAAATACAGTTATATGTATTGTAAAACTAAGCTTGAGATTTTAATACTTGGAATAATAACATTAGGTTTGATAGAGATAAAACATAATAATGGAAACTGGATGATAAAATTGCCGATAAGGGCATGCTTATACAACAAATATGATAGTGGTGCGTCGTGGTAGGGATCATCAAATAACCATGCATCGTTGGACCAAACATGCGCTCGAACAATGTGTTGTAAAACTGCAACTTACAGAACGGGCTACACCGTATGCATGCAAACAAATATAAAAAACCACCCTAGATTTAATTTAAAAATATAATTAATCTTTTAACAGATCTGGTTAGATGACCTATACGAATATAAACTTTACAATTGTATATTAAAGGTGCTTACGCTACAATGTAAGTTATCAATTTTGTAATTTATAGATCGCAGTAAGCGTTTGAATCAAGTAGAAGAATCAGCAGGTCGTTCTGCCAATCGAGTACCGAGAGATGCGACGCGGGAGTCAAGGCCGACAGTTGTTATATAACACTAGTGTGCAGCCGGGGGACGAGGACCGCTAATTTTAGCGGATCTCACACAAACAACACTGACACATCAAGCGCAGACGCATTCACTTCAGATGCGCCGTAAAAGCAACTTTATCAATGCACGGTCACGCAAACATAGCCTGGTTTATTCACATATTCTTGGAAACTATCGGGTGTCACAAAATGCCGGTAGGCCTAATATTATGTTAGCAGAATCTTTAATGAAAATTGAATGCAATCGCGCGTCACTGCTGTTAATGGAAAAGTTTATTTTAAATACAATAAACAGATCGAAAACTTCAATGAAACTTAGTCACTTTTAGTAGGACGATTATAAAGAGCATTGGTGGATTTTAAAAGAAATTAAACCGCACAATTTAAATACGAGTTATACGAGAACACAGTCACTATTTGCACTAATCACAGTTACAAAATCTCACTGATCCTTACCATGTTGCGATAAATCGATTTGAACGTGTTGTCAAACAAGCAAGTGTAATGAAATGCTCCGGTTTGCGTGTGTATTGTGAACAGCTGATCGGTTGAGAGTTCGTGGGGCGGTAGGGTGGCCGCGTGGGGTGTACGCTAGCGACGAAGTCTGTAACGCGAATGATACGCGGCGACGGCGGCGGCGCACTCGTGACGATACTCACCTAAACACATACATAACCCAGTCGCGCGATACCGACTCATGATAAATATTTGAGGATAGCCGGTGTTCATTCTACGGCCACGACACATTACATCGAGTTCACGAATCACTAGGTCTATTCTGTCGATCACTTCCAGTTATATGTTACAGGCGTGCTATACATATTCGCATCCAACTATGTCTATCTAAAATGATACCGATCTGTTTCTTGTGAATACGCTTATATATTATGCAGTTAGGGTATTTTGAAATTAATGTAGTAATTTTACTTTAGATCTATTCAGAGAACGAGCATTTCTGCGTTATACTGTTTTGTACCTACAGTATATGTTATTGATTAAATAAGTTTAGGAGAGCGTATTTTGAGAACTGTGAGCTGCCGGGTCATTGAACCGAGACGGTTTTGAACGAGGTCATTTTCTATATTGGACTGGACATGCTGAAAGTACAAACTTTCAATCCTGAACCGGCATTATTTGAAGTAAATATCGCATTAATACATCGTTTATCTATGTAGGTACATGCAAGGACTTATTAATGTACCTATGTGATTTTATTCTAACTAAGGATCTAAATATTGTGTATGTCTGCAATTGTCTTTAATTCAACGTTACGCAATCGACACCATTGTTTACTTCAACAAACTGGAATTCGTATACGATATCATATCCTTAAATTCTTCGTATTTTGAAGGAAACCGATGCATATAGTCATGCTGGAATAAATTCTTAACAACAATCATGTTTCCCTGTTTCCTTGTAATATTCAAAATGTATATTTAAAAAAATAACAATATTTCATTATTGACAAAAAACCTTTACTCAAAAATTAAAATTAACATGTAATGAATGCCACAGTAAAATAGACAACATAAAAACGTATATGAATAATTCACAAAGTATTAAGTAATAAGCCATTAATTCAAATAAAAAAAGTATCTCATCTCATCAAATATTCATATAAACAGACCCTTGGAAGTTCAGCCAAACTACAACTCAAATAATACGGATCGTTTAAGAGTACACGTGTAGTACTTGTCTGAATAAACAGAATTGTTCACAGCATAAATATCTTTAGATTGCCAATCCATCAACCGGTTGGCTGTGTAGCTGCCGACATATGATACGCCTGAAGGCGCGTTGTTCCACAATTTAGCCGCGTAATACTATACCGGCTCTAATGGACCCTGTCGACTTGAACACAGCTACTAGATTTCCCTGATATTAGATTTACTGCATTTATTAGAACACATCTAGATAACGAGTAGTAACTTCAAGAAGTGATCCTGCAACTACCTCTGTCTCTCCGAATGATTATAATCCATTCTAAGGTTGCCTGGAAGAGATTGCATATAGCAATAAGGCCGCCATTTGTACATTATATAGTTGACATTTGTACTGTATCTATTGTATTTAACTGTAAGAATGGTGTACAAATAAAGAGTATTCTATCTATCTATCTATCTATCTATCTAACTTACACTTGAGAAAACAGTTTCTTATAGTCAAATATGTACTTTTAATTCATCTTAAAATTAAACCTTATGAGTATGTAACTGGGTCTGTTTGGCGCTTTAATATTTGGAAAATCCAAATACATATTACATATTTTTTTCCTTGCATTATTTACATAAGCGTGAAAAATATGACCACAATAACATTACTATGGTGCTAACTTAATTACCTTTACCTGTCTAAGAGTTATAAATACATCAGATAAAACATATCTATATCTATGTATTTGTCCTCCTATTGGTAAAAACGGTAAAAAATAAGGGTAGTTTGTTTTTTATTACGTGGTTAGTCACGTGTTTAGCAAGTTTTTGAGTCCGTGATACGTGCGACCGTCCTCTTATTGATTCAAAAGCTCTAACTTTTGTATTCCGTGACATATTGAATGCGGTCTTGTGAGACCAAGTTAACATTTCATTTGATCAGTGATCCTCTTCGCGAGGAACTTGTATTGTCATTTTATTACATAAGTTGTTATCGTTGTAATTATGATGTTTGGCGTGGTGTGTTTAAAATGGTTTCGCTAATTGGTCAGTTTGCAACAACTGGGCTGCTTGGTGAAATTCACGGTGCGTTTCGCGAGATGCAGCTATTGTGCAATTAGGGCCAGTGTCCGTCCGTCGACCCTGCCCCCCCCCCTCCGTGCCTGTTGCGAGGCTACGTGACTCCAGTACCGGTGACTATATCCGTTGCACACACCTTACGTCATTATCAAAGTAACTGCTGATGTACATTACTACAAACTATGTATATCATACGGTTAATATTATCAACATTATATCATAACATTATATTTGTATCAACATAGTAGTACTATAGTACCTACTATTTTGAATACAACCTTGGATTGTAAATAGAGTTATTTGTGCAAATTTAAAACTTTGGAATAAATAGAACATGAAATTGGCGTTGCCAAGTTAGGGACCCCATTAAACATGCCTTCTCATAATAATATAATAAAATATATAGTTGGACAATTATTCTCGGTTCTTTGAAGAGAGGCTACTCAGATCATGTTATATGTATATAAAATTCAATGTTTGTCTGTTCCTATTTTATGCGCTGCAGCACCGATCATCCGATCATCATTACACAATGCATTCACGTTGTAAGGGACACAGAATACAGGGTAGCTTTCTTCCAGATAATATGTATTGTTCCCGATATGTAAAGAACAGCAGGAAACAGTTAGTGTATAATAAAATATTCTACAAATAATGACACTTTTGTATTTACATAATATTAACATCTTCATAAGTCTACCAGTATTTCGATCTGCGGTTCAGATTAAGTCTTATATACGGGCACGATAAATACTATAATTACAGGAAGTTGACAGACATATCAATAACTGGAGTGCACAACGGTGCGCTCCAAATTTGCATGTCAATCATGAATTTTAAACCGGTACAAAATGAGATCAACAATAAAAGTCTGTACGGCCGCTTGGTACATATCTTCATATCACAATGAAAGATTAATTATTATTCTATTTGATCATGTAATCTCTTCACGATCCCAAACAAGAAACTATTAATATTGTATGAAACTTTGAAACGGATAACGGGGTATAATATTATCCATTCGCCGGGAACAACAATCATATTATTTAAAATAAATCAAACGTTTCATAGAAGCTCACTTAGTCACTATGATGGGATATAAAGATTTTATGGTTGATCTCAGCAGAATCTATGAAAATCATAAAGTAGAATGACTGGTCTGCCGATAGCGTTTTTGAAACAAAAAAAATACTACTACCAAAATATATAATCGATAATAACTCATTCAAATAGGTACTAACTGTATTTGCTTTTAGTAAAAAATTGTTATGCATAAGTACGGGTTCGCTTATTAAAACACTCCTAGCTTGGAAGTTAAACAGAGCTTAGTACCTTGTTCCAAAGTTTTGTACTCATAGCTTACGTTTTCTTTATATGCGTTACTGTTTATCAATAGGGGAAAAAGAACGACGCGTCTGCCATAAATTCATCAACAATAATTAATTTTATTTTGTAAGTCACAAGTGTGGGTGATAGAAAATAATACAAATATATATTAGGGCAAATAAAACGTGCGTGCCTTACAAACACATGGCTAACGTGACTTAAAGAACGTCTGCAATGCTTAAGCTTTAATCGGCCGCGAGTATTTTAATAGTCGTTAGAGGTTTTTGACTGTTATTTCAGATACATTACTGATTTGCAAATTCAATGTAACAAAAAGGTTGTAGT
This sequence comes from Tyria jacobaeae, assembly GCA_947561695.1. Taxonomy (NCBI): domain Eukaryota; kingdom Metazoa; phylum Arthropoda; class Insecta; order Lepidoptera; family Erebidae; genus Tyria; species Tyria jacobaeae. The sequence goes on along the minus strand of OX387225.1, from coordinate 12,240,620 downwards.
ATATCGTACTCGGAAAATTTCTGAATTTTTGTGTAGATTCTCTATCAAAAATCCTGATATTTTTAAGGACGCCCACGCGTTGGACTAGAATTGATACAATTTAGGTAATGTTTACCACCACTACTACTAGTACAAAACAAAATAAATATGACAGATGATAGCGGGAGCTAGTATAATGGTTTTATCGAACATTCCTAAAGCGCACAAGAGGTTACATCTATGAATTACTCCAAACATGGCAGTTACGAAACGCCAGTACAATACGATACATTTAACTCGTTTCAATTGATATAATATGAATAAAAGAAGTATGTTTGTTATATATATAAAAAAGTGAAGTAATGTCCGAATAATCACTCTCTTATTCGTACTTTATTTTGAGTGGTTTGTACATTATATAACCGAGAATGGATCACGTAAATATATAAAAAGAATATAAGTTTTGACAAACGTGTATATCCTGCAGTGCTGTTAAGTGTTCAACTCAGACTACACAGTTGTGATACAATAATGGTTAGCGGAACATTTACCTTGTAATGTCTCCTCTATATGAGGCTAATAATAACTCAATGTTTCAAACGTAACATGCTAATTAATTCTAGTAATTACAGATATCAAGATAAATAAATGTCTCTATATCATTTGTCAACGCTAATACATAATAGAAGCAGTAAATAAGCATAGATTTCTGCATAATATAACACGAGTAGGTGGTATGCTCGCAATTATTGCAAAGTGAATTTAAATAATCCACTTTAAAAAGTAGACAACCGACTTCAAAGCGTCCCATCATAAAATTTAAGACTTACATGATTTTCTCATGGATTCCATTGGCGGAACCTAACCAAATTGTCATCTAACTACCCTTGAAGTACATCCTTTCTAATATGAAAAGAATTATAGAAATCGGTTGGCGTGATATTGAGTTATTCGTCCACTTGTCGCGCACATGCTTAATGCAAATTTAAGAGTTATATGGTTTTAGACTTAAATGGGACAACACGGGAAGCACCAGCTTTCAAATAAAAAACATCGTTATCGGTTCACCCAGTCGAAAGTTATGAGGTAGCAAAAATTTAAAAAAATACAGTCTAATTGAAAACCTCCTCGTTTTGAAGTCGGCTGAAAACTGATACAACGCCTGGTTTTTCAGAGTAATCTGATCAAATTCTGCTGAGCAAATTAGAGAAATGCATAACAGCTTTTTCAATGATGTGTAATAATAATATTTTCATGATGTGTAATAAAATACGATAATGAACTGCCAAAATAAATTTATCTACCGCGTTGCTGGTTTGACTACAAATTGTATTACCCCTTAGCTGTTCAAAATCCTACATTGGGTAGTGTAGGGTACACTACCCAATGTAGGATTTTCAAATAAAAATCAACGTATAGTGACTGATTTTAGAAACAGATATTTCCGCTCTTTAAAAAAAAACATTTCAGTCTATAAAGGAAAACATCGGAAATGAATGTATTACTATGTATTGTGATATCCTTATGCACATTCTATAAAAAAAGAGGGATGCCAAGACAAAGATGCTAAAAATACAAGACACACAATTGCTGTCGAGAAGTTTAAACTTATGTCAGAAAACGGAACAAATGGGTTCACAACTCACACGCTTCATTCAAGTTGAAACCAAAATTGTGGTGTATCCACTCGGTAGTAGGAAAGCTGGGTGAACGACCTGGGGTGGGAGGTTGCAGTGCATTCGCACAGAGTTGCATAAACCGTCCAATGACCGTAGAACTGCACACGATATCCAAGCAACACTGGCAGAGAAATAATTTAACTAAAATGTCCAAAAAGGCATCATCAAGAAAACAAAAATGTGGCAGCTATGAAGTCACTGTCTTCCATGTCCAAAATGCAAATTGTATAAATTTTATAGTTAATTATGAATAACGAAAGGCTTTTAAAGATTACAGATATTGAAATAGTTAATCAATTATAAATACAAAATAAAATTAGTTTTCACCGTATAAGTACATATAAAAAGTCAATCTTAGGACAATATGTGTCGTCTTATTTTTTGTAAGAAAATTAAACATCATATACCAGCATTTGAGACAGAACTAGTGAAATATATTATATCCTTTAGGGTTAAATCAAAATATAAGAAAGTTATCAATGTCTGATGCTAAAATAAATAATTTTATTGGGCATGAGAGCATGATACAAAACAAAAATATAATTTCCTACACCCGGTCGTACAAAATACCCAAATGTAGGTAGGTGCATAGGTATATTTGTGAATGTTGTTGGAATAAATACATTTCGATCAATCGTTTCTGTTACACAAATTTTCAAAATTGAGAATACGATACTGTTTAATTGAAAACAACCAAGACACGATTATATTCTAATTATAGGAAAATCTAGTAGTGTATTTTTATATACAATAGATCAGTTACGTGTGTTCGCATTGACCCACATGTGGCGTTAAAATAAATTGTAGTGCAATGCAAGAGTGAATGTCCAGGTGTTACTACGCATTCGATATCAATGATAAGCTAAAAGGCTAAGAGTACGCATATCAATTAAACGAACGACTTACATATATTATATTTATCCCTCTAAGATACAAATTATCTTGCAATCAGAAAATTAGGTCAAGATTCGATTGAAATAAATATTTATATATTGGAAGCAAAGAAGCAAAAACTTCATAATATAACATTCATCAATATTTATTTTATAGTTAGAAATATTAAACCCAATTGCATTACATACGAACGCATTATTATCCATAATACGTATGTATACAAAATGTGGGCATTTATTTATATTTTAACAATAGTGCAATAACTTTATTTACATATAATTTAGCTAATAAAACTACTAATAGCCTTCAAATAAAATAAATAATAGTTATTATTAACTCACTATTTTTGACTGACTTAATCCCCAAAATGTTACATCTTATATCTACTATTAAGACGATGTAAACGACACTTCAGATGTGAAAATCCATCAAGCCGTCTAGGCTCTAGGGAATAAACAAACATCCTATTTATATAACACATACACACACCCACACTTTACAAAAACATATCACCTCCTTCTTGTAACACATATCATGTGTCTCAGGAACTGCCTTTCGGTGTAGTAGTTTACAAAGTGATGATCTAACATGTCATATGGTTAACATTTTCTGTTCTTAATTGATACCTATTCTTCGACCTTTATTTGTTACACATGTGACTGTATGAAACGGATGTATTTGATCACGATTGCTAAGGACCGACAAGTATTGATTTGATAAATGACATTTCATTGACGACTTGGTAAACTGTACTGAATGTAGTAGCAATAGCAATCAATACGCAAGATTCTTTTAAATGAGTTGTTATCACTTGAAGAATGAAGCAACAACAAATTATTTAATGGCGGAGTTATTCCACTGAGGAAAAAGAGTTATTAGAATAGGTAAAGAAAGGCTCAACGTATAATGTTAAACTAGTTTTTATTTATGCGATAGTAGGCAAACGGAGGACGGGTCACCTGATAGTAAGTGACTACCGCTGACCATGGACCCATGGCAACTCAAGAGTCACAAGTGCATTGCCAGCCTTTTAAGTACTCTTTTCTTGAAGGTTTGAAGTGGGATTGGAGACCCATTCTGAGTGGAGCTATTTGAACCGTCTTTAGAATAAAAGTGAAACTACCTGAGTATTGACCATCAGTTAAAATATAAAAGTAACTTACATAGCATACTTAAATAAGCTAGAGTCAACTTTCTGATACAGATGTTGTTTTAAGACAGGTCAGGTTTGTAAGCAAGATAAGCTATCTTGCATCGATATAATTAAATAGAAAATTATGCCTAGTAACGGATAACTAAGATAACCCCAATTGCATCCGATGATCACGCTACGACAGTTCTACTACAATTATTATCGAAAACGTTGATAAATTTTTCATAAAAACTGTTAATTAAAATATTATATTTATAATGTAATTAATGTGCTATTAACAAGTACAATAAGGCTATTATATATAATTTGTTGTCAAGGAGTTAAATGGTAAAATGCAGAGGAGGGAGTATTCAACTTTGTGTAGGTAAATTATTTTCTAAGACTAGTAGTTCCGCGTTATAGGAAAACGCGTTATAGGGGTATTCCCGTATAATGTGTTTTTACGACCTCGTATAACGCGTTACTTATAAATATCAATTCATCGCATTTAACTTTTCTCGCTGCAGGGGGTTTAAATCCAATATTAAGAAAAAACTATGTTATAAAAATTTAATAAAATAATTTAATTTTGTAATAACACAATTGAAACACGTGCAAAGGTACGAGAAGCTAAATATGAACTGTACAAATCATTATAAATTTCACAGTACAGAAATATGTATGTGAGAAATCCCCGCGTTATATGGGGGATTGCCCGTGTTATACAGGGGATTGAAATCGCGTTATAGGGGGGATTACTGTATTACGTTATTACGATTATAAATAGGTTCATGTAAACAAAAACATTTGGATACATATTTTAGAAAGAAAAGGAACAAATATAGTGTATATTTTAAATTAGTTAAATGAAGTCGTTTGAACGAATATCATTTGTTCCATTTCCACATTAGAAATATAGTTAGTTAAAATATTAACTGTTAATTTTAAATAACATTAAAATCGTTAAAATAATACCCCGGGAAATTATGAATGCTTTTGCACAAATGCATGGTGAACTATATATATACCAACAAACTTTCAAAAAGGTGGGGTAAATAAGTGAAATGTGATTTGGCATTACATACTACGCGATTATAAATAGGGCTTAGTAATAGCTGTTCGAGAAACATGGCTTGGTATAAAATATAATACAAACTTCTTCTACTTCTACTACTAACTTCTGTAACCTTACAGAAGTTAGTAGTAGCCAGAGAAGCCTTTGCACGTTGTTGGTTATATATTATTATATATTTAAAGAAAAATTATAATACCAGATCCCTGATAGATTGCAAGATCTACTCATAGGGACTTACAATTCACGTATATGGTAATTCAGACCGTTTCATGGGAATCTGGTGCATAGTGCTTCTGCATCAAAACTTACCTGTCGAGTGAGTCTCTTCAGATCGTGTGATTTATTTTGTATTTATTAAGACAATATTTGTTTTTTTTTATTAATGCACGTATGACAAGAATGGATAAAGCTATATAATTTTTAATGAAATTAAAAGTTATTTGATGTGAAAGCAGAATTTGGCAAATATATGTGATTTATATTGGATGTGTAAATCGAGAATTGCACTTAAAAGTCGCTTAAGTTTATAAACAGTAAGTAATCTGATATTATCAAAGAAGGAAATAATATTGAGAAAATTTACATCTATACGAAAAATAAAGTAAGCAATCTCTGGCGAATTCCATGGCTCCATTACAAGCGGTGATGATACTTGGTTGACATATTTTCTTGTTTCGGATGAAACTGAGACTAGTAGAAAGTACTAACACAAAGGAATGGCATCGTAAAACAAAATGAAATGTCCAAGTCATTTTAGGACTCAGATAGTCGGAAACATAATTGAATATCACTTGGTATTTTGTCTCACGGATGTCGACCGAAGTATGAAGATAGTAAAAATATTCAAGCAAACCGGTCTTGATTTAAAATGCCGCAGATTCATTATCGCGAGTCAAATATCTACCAATGACTGAAATAGCTACAGGAAAATTCTTCTTTACGGACGATTTGCGCTTCAGAGAAATAATGTATACTCGGTCAAATAGAATGACATAACCTGATATATTAAATTAAAAACAACAATTGCTAAAAACGGCAATCTTTATGTAAGACGTTTATGATACAAAATAGTAATACTAATACGTTGAACAGAATTGTAAAGTTCCGTTTTACGTTAGGTACTCAACGAATTTTTGAGAAGCCATTGGTGATTTACAGCATAAAATATGAAATCTAAACCACTAAGCATATAGTAAAATGATGTATATTTTTCCACATTGATTTACATTAAAGATTGGTATTGTTATATAATATATCATTAACAATTGTAGTAGGAGCCTCGTAATGGTCCCAGAAGTGTCAAGTAATGTGCAGCGACCTAGACGACAAAGCGTCGCCCCTGACACGCGTCTTGTCAGGTGTTAGTATGACATTACATATTGTGGGTAACGTTGTATGTTATGTACCAAACTGCAATGGTATATTAACACTTGGCCCTACCTGCTATAATTTTCATTGGGTTTGCAGAATGCAATCATATCGCCGAAAGGCGGTTTATCGGGTGCTACGACACTCTTTTGAAAGGCTAATGACATGCAGTTGACTGCGATTGGCTGAATGATGATGATGATGATGATGATGATGATGAATAATAACACCAGACCAAACATTTAGGTTAATGAATAAATTAAGTTTCTATAAACAATACAGTTCTTTGTTATCTATGATTACAATCCTTATTTTACTGGTGTGTTGCACTCAAACAGCTATCTCATTCCTGAAGAAGACTTATATCCCATTTTCTATTTTACGATTAGCATCAGCATTATTATAACAATTAAGCAATAGGCATCTCGCAGTTTTAACATAACAATAGATATTTCAACGTTATAAAATCATCATCCAACTACTTATATCATGTTAGTGTAAATTATGACAACGGAAACGTCCTTTAAAAAGGATTTTTCTATCTCAAACCCTGATTAAGGAAACCATTACTCCTTTCCTCACATGTGGGTATGCATGCAGTGTCATGATGGTCGGTTGAGTAAGTAATACTTGAAAGCGTAATCAACAAAACGTAACGTAAGTAACGTAAGCGAAACTTACTTCGGCCTTTATAATATTAGTTTGGATTAAAAAATCGTATCAAAAGAGGTTATTTATGACTTCGCATTAAATCTCGAAGAAAAACATAAAACTCATATTCGTAAGACAGTAGATGATTAATAATGACATGTTACATATATTTGCACCTTGCTAGCATTCACACCCTGCCACATATGTAAAAGCGGTCTAACAAAATCGGTTTACGACCAAGGACAAACGAAACGGAAAATAACTCAAAATATATTATAGGAGGTATGATCAAAGGAATTACCCCTGACATTATCTGTACCTGTCTTATCTTGATAATGTTATATTATCCGTCATTAAGCTACGACTTGACAACGATATTGACTTACAATAACCCTGAGGAAACTTCTATGAGTATAATAAGTAAATGTACAAATAATAAAGACGAAAACAACATGAGCAATACTTTCTTGGATTAACTATGTATGTACTTAGTTTGGGGTCAGACGGCCGTGTGGTGAGGTGGCCGGCGAGTTGTGTCAAGTTATTATTATTATCGTCAACATGTTACTAATTAAGAAACAATTTCACACAAGACAATTGATGTTCAGGCTTAGTCAGTCACTTGTATGACACTTACAAATAGCTTGTTACCTTGTAGTTCACTTCAACACGATTACTTCAAGATAAAAAAGTATTGAAAATAGGTTAATTTTTCCCTAAATATCAGGACAATTAGTACATCTAATAATCTGATAAGTGATTTCTTCTTACTTCATAAATACTGTTACAATAAAAAAAAAAAACATAATAATATTGCATTTTACACACGATGCTTTCTGTGAAAATAATAGTCCATTTTATGACGTCTCTTGTCTTTTATGGCCGAAACTTGAATTGGTTAGTTATTTCGCAAATTGATAGTTATTAAATTCAACTAATGGAAGTGCTCTTAATATGTAGGGATTATTATAAGGCATTTGTTTAATTAAATATTTTATGTATAGCAAGAAAAAACGATTAATAGGCGATAGACCATCGTAGTATTTAAATAATACGAATGTGTTTACATAGAAAACTATCTCATTTAAAATAGTATTAAAAAGGCAACTTACCTTGCAATGTTGAACACAAATTTTATTTAAAAATATATATTTAAATTCTGAAAAGAAAACACTCAATACCGTGGTAAAATTAACGTGACATCATAACGTACGTAACGGCTTAATCTAAACCTACCTGATGACATAATTTACGCAGACGACGCTGATTGGCTTCTGTTGCTTGTCGTTGATGACGGTGGCCTGGGTTTGGACCCATGCGAAGCCCCCGGTCTTTGCGAGGAAACGATACTGTCCCGTTTCGCATTGTCCCTTGGAGAATACTGAAAAATAAATTTGTAACGTGATACTACGATTTTTGACAAATTACTACGGAAAATTCGGACTACGTAAGAATATGGAGAGTGCCTAAACATAGTATTTATATTTACTAGCAATAGATTTCACAGTAGCGTTAGTAAAGTTATCGCATCTACAAAATCTTGAAAATACTTAAATCTGTTCAATTATTCCGTATATGATTAACTGATGTGTATAAGATGAACTAATAGTAATCAACATGGCACACACATTGGACTACAAATGTACAGTCGGCAAACAAAATGGTCTAACAGTTTTGACAAAAGTTTCTGTGTAATTACAATAGCGATAAGGTTGGCGTATCTAACAATGAAAGATGCACAATTACAACATACTGACATCTGAAGTCATCAAATGTTATTATGACCTTTGTTATCAGTGAATTAGAATATTATTTTCATCAACAATCTTTATAATCCTTCATTCAATAGAAACTGTTTTAATGTTTTATGCTAAAACATTAATATGATATTTGTATCGTTATTGCATATTATTATATATTATTTTTATAATTTCATTGAAAGATGTGTTTTTTCTTCTTTTTTATTTCTATTTTAACTTTTATTTATTATTTTATAAATGGGAAGGCAATACTATCTTTATATGATTTTTAACAAACACAAAATTTACATGCCAATTAGGATATTTCAGTCTCGTTATGTGTCGGTATCGTGTTTGAGTCATCGAGTAAAATTAAAAAAGAATCTGTGTAAATGATATGATGGATACATATATATGATTTCAATAAGTGGCGTCAATTTAAACTAGGAACACAAGGCAGCGATGACGTTACATAAGCATTAGAATCTGTCAGAATATTGCACGGGAAAATCAACCTTTTTGTTTCGTGACGTCAAATGATCTTCAACCGAAATTATATTATAATTGAATTCGCTACTGGCAACATTCATGTTAAGGCACAAAAATGCCATTAACCACAAAAGAGAATACAGAATTTTCAGAATGCCAAAACAATGCATATAGAACTGTCTATCAAAAGAACACTAATAAAAGTTTCAAGGCTAGCTTAAATTGATAAACAACAAAAGAGAATAAAAGTCCTCTTAGAAAAAAGCCTTTAGAGATATGACGACTGAAGATATTTTTGCATCGCAACTCTGCACGCACGTAAGAAACCCAACGCTCCCATCGTTTTATATATATTTTGGCCAATTAGGTTCTAAATTGAATAAAAGATCTCTGCACACTATTGGGTATCAATAATACCACTAAGATATTAGCGTGTATCAACATTCCATTGCACGTAATAAAATACGTAAATTACAAGCAGTTGCTTAATGTAGTTATAGATTAGAAAACAAAACAGATTTATTTGCTATCATACATAAATAAAAAAAATATACTAACGCATGTATCTCCAAACATTGACATCAATGGAGCACTTTCAGAATTAAAAGAGAATTGAAAGAGAAAGAGAGGATAGAAGGTAAGTAATGGAAAATTGCTTATGCGGACGGATTGGGTAGTGAAAGGAATAGCTCGAAATGGCTATTGCTGCGAAGTCCGAGTCCTCTAAAATTGGTTATATATATCCGACTCTGAGGACAGAATGACCTATTGAAGATTTTCTATAATGTTTACGTTATAGAAACAACGGAGAGACAGCAATGAGACAAACTGTTTTATATCAAAATTATAATACTGTTCTCTATATAGACCAGAGTTACAGTACGATCAATTGTGTACTAAAAATCGATGCTAAGATGATACATATTATGATGTTTGACTATCTACTTAAAATGTATCTTTTTATTTCTGTAGCAAGGCCGCTCTTTACTACACGGGTCCGTTTCAAGACAATATCGGACCATTTTATGATAGTTGCTCGTTCAATGAAATCGATGTACAATCTCGTATTTTCTACCAATATAAGTCCTCTAGTGGAGGACATCTATGATTTTCAGAAAATAAAATAAAAAGTGTTTCGAGAAATATGTATAAAATGACGATAATATAACAAGAAATAAAATAACCAAAAACAAAACAAATTCTGCTAAAAATACCTAAGTACGTTAATTAAGTTTTGGTAAGAAAAAATAAGTCATCGATAATGGCACCTAGTACCGAACAGGTTTATCTTTAAACCCTATTCACCGGTCATTCATTAATCTTTAAACCGGACATTCTGAAAACATTGTGCATCTATCACACGTATAAGCATCTCCACACTCAGGAACGTCTGCACATGTTCCATAAACATGAGCCTATGAAGACGACACGAGGCACGGTTTCATCGATATTTAAATAGATCACGTTGTGGTTTGTCGATATAGTACAATTGTACGACACTAGACACCGGCCGGTGTTAGGGTACTTCCCCCTACTTATATCCTTCTGCTATCGTTTTGTACCAGAAACTAATAAAGATTAATAGACTCGACACAAGGTTCGTAATAAGATCCCTTGCGACCTCTTAATTCTTCATTTGTGATATTAAAGCGAACATTTTTTGGAGATTTACGTGTTACTAGACTGGGCACAGATTAATAGTTTATTTAATGTATCCTGTCCGTGAAGCGTATTAAATTATTAATTTCCTGCTGCCCGAGAAATGGGGTTACATGCACATTTTTGGAGTACTTTGACATTACGACCTAAAATTATTACTTTTTAAGATAATTAATGGACTCTACATGAACAGACTTTGAGGTGGTCTACTGTCAGTATTAAACTGCGATCACTATGTCGATACCTGAGCAAAAATATTAAGTTATTATTTTCAGAATATTTTTATTGCAGGTTTGTGCGGGGGCAAAGTTTTATTACCTCTAGTACCCAAACAACGCGACAAGGCCTTCTAATAGGGACTTTCGAACTTTAGACAGTTGATAGCAACCGTATTGTTAAAGCTACATCTGACAAATTGGCTGTCAATTATTCAGTCTGTAATGCCAAATCGCCATAGACAGATAAAGCGTTCTACAAAACGTGCAAATTATAAAATTGTTTTATCAAAATGGGTGTTCTGGACGTTCCGTGCGCATCGCCCATTTTACGGTCGCCATAATCATCCTACCGAAAAGATTATTACAATGAACCAAGACCCATACGACGAAGAAACCCAAGATCTGCTGAAAACATCGACGTTTCCGCGAGAGTGGTGTATAAATTTAGACTCCACTGGTTCAATAAACAATGAACCAAGACCGATACGACGAAGAAACCCAAGATCTGCTGAAAACATTGACGTGACCGCGAGAGTGTGCAGAAGCCTCGGGTCGCTTACAAGAACCCGGCCTTTCGCAGACACCTTGGCGAATTTTGCGTCGTGACGGCCTGCGACGGTACAAAATCAATTGACCCAGGAGCTGAAGGTAAACGAACATAGAGAACGACGTGTGCTAGCTGAATGGACCCTGGAGCAGTCAGATTGAATGTTTTTTTTTTCAGAATGAATTTTCAGAGATGAAGCCCATTTCCGGATGATTACCAAAAAACAAAATTTGGGATGACACCCATGAGATTCACATGAGATCCAAGCACATCCCTCCGAATAAGTCACTGTTTGGTGTGGATTTTGGGCTGGCGGCGTCAAAGGTTCATATTTTTTTGAGAACGACGTAGAAAATTGGACATTTCGGATGCGAAGCCGCGGCGGACATTTGCACGATATTATTTTCCATACATTAGGGCATGGGTAGGAATTTCAAACAAATAAAAATTGTCGATGATAGGACGATAGGATGTAGAATCCTAGGATGCGCTTATTGAAAGATCTGTTATATTACTTACTGCAGTAAGTAGACATTCTGCCTCTTTATATAACCTTTCTCATTACTGTTTTATAAGGCTGCGGATTTTACAATTTCAAATATGCAAAGCATTTCTCTGCCTGTCAAAAGAATTTGCTTTATGCAGACTTCGCCAACCATGCCCATTCTAGTATTTTAATGATAGTAAAAATACACAAATTGGTTGGTTTGAAACGATATAATGTGTAATAGAAATTTAATTATCTTACTAAACACAGGCAGTCAATATTTAGAGCGAAAAGTAGGAAAACTTGCTTCTGAGAGTAATGAAATTAGAGCTAACACAGATCGTATTAGAACCAGCAACACATACTAGGAATTTATTTCAATATGCGGTTAGTTAGATAGAGATGTAGTACATTTTATCCAAATAAAATAAAAAGTCTATTACATGTATCGACGAGACAGTTAACGATTGAGTTATAAAATATAAATATTGTCTAGAAGAGAATGAGCAAGTGGTGTATTGTTTTATAGTTTAAAAAAACTAGCTTTTGCCTGCAACTTCGTACGGAAATTAAGAATCAATGCCGGCGGTAAAATGCAGTCTCTACGTTTTAAGTTACACCTCTAGCAATACATCTGTAAAAATTGTTTTTAATTCAATGCAGTTTTTGGGTTATGGATTTACAAACACACAGACAAATAGATAAAAAACTGTTATTCTGGCTTCTGTTGCTCTAATAAAGACCTATTAGCTTTTCTTCGATACCTGTAATGAACAGACATCAGCATTTTACATTTTGATTATACATATACACTCACAGGCATAATTAACCGCCCACCTATATTTTTCGTCACCCTGTTTGTTTATGTTAACTGTGGCTTATCTACTGTTTTGTTTTTAGTTAAGTGGGTACTTTAGCAATAAACTAAACACTTAAAAACCCTTATTTCGACCCTTAAACTTGTATCGCCGAAGCGTTTTTAGAATTTAGTCTCTGTTTGACATTGTTGCAGTAACGTTACATTGATTACATTTCTTGTTCTTGTCTGCTATCGTGTACGAACATTGTTTAATTTGAGTTTTTAGTGTACGATTATTGTTTGTGACTATAAAAATGCCACTGGATGCAACTGGTGCTGCTAGGGCAGTGACTTTAGCTGACGCTGGGTATAGCCAACGTCGCATCGCTCGTACGCTTGGTGTACCTCGAACTACAGTGCGGGATGCCATCAGACGCTTTCGGGAGACTGGTTCATACACGAGAAGGCCAGGTCAAGGCCGACATCGGTGCACCTCGGCTCTGGATGACCGCTTTGTTGTCAGTAACGTGCTAAGAAATCGCTTTTGCACTGCTACTGAAGCGCGCACACGTCTGTTTGAGGTGAGAAATGTCACTGTAAGTGAACGTACGATAAGAAGAAGACTGGCTGAAAGGAATCTGAGAGCTTTTCGTCCAGCTTGCGGTCCACAGCTGCTTGCACAGCATCGTTAGAGCAAGACTTGCCTTTGCACGAGAATATGCTGACTGGACTACGGAACAATGGAAGAACGTACTGTTCTCAGATGAGAGCAGAATTGCCTTAAGGGATCCAGATGGACGTCAGCGTGTTTATAGGCGCCAAAATGAACGGTTTGCTCCATGTGCAATAATCGAAACCGTGGGTTATCAGGGAGGATCCATAATGGTTTGGGGAGGTATCTCTTACGAGGCTCGTACCGATCTAGTGGTGTTTGATAGAGGCAGTGTGACTCAAAGATACGTGGAGGAAGTCTTACAAGACCACGTCATACCTTTCGCACCATTTATTGGTGAAAACTTTAAGTTAATGCACGACAATGCTCGATGCCATACTGCAAGATCCATCACTCAATACCTCGATGAGGTCGGGATTCAAGTTTTGCCATGGCCGTCACGCAGTCCCGATCTTAACCCAATTGAGCACATTTAGGACAACCTAAAAAGATGTATTCGAGCAAGAATATCAGCCCCTGCGACCTTACAAGACCTCGTAGATGGATTGCCAAACCGACTACAAGAAGTCATCAGGGCCCGAGGTAGTAATACTCATTATTAAAATTTAAATAAAAAGAAAGCGGACGATTTTTTTCAAAATTAAAGTCATCACATTTTCATGCAAATTTTTTGCAAAATCGATTTTTGGCATATTTTTTTTATTAAACGGTTTTGTTTAAAGACTTTTGTGATTTTATTTATCCTTAATGGCTGCTTTTAACATAACTTCCATCAAATGTGGTCAAAATTTTCCGACTACTGAAAATTGAAAGAAATACAAGGTGGGCGGTTAATTGTGCCTGTGAGTGTATACATATATAGATGCGCATTTACTCAAATATATAATCAATGAGCATATACACTACCGTCCAAAAGTTTGGAAGCACACCTGATTTCAAACAAAACAAAAGATTGCCGACTCCCTGCGGTAAATAATAGCAATAAAATAAAGTTTTATGACCTTTTGTGATTTTTTAACACAAAACAAAAGGATTACTAGTGCATATTCCTTGAGTTTTAACAAATTCCTGGATTTTGACGAAACACGTGTTTTATTACTTCATCCGCCGGGGACTTTCTTTCATGCATTGATGCGGTTTTATTGAAAATATTTTGTAGTTTTATCTTTTTTGGACCTTATTTAGTCACACTTGAGCATTAGAACGCGAAGGTTGTGATATTAACATCGTCTGTATTCAAAAGATTTCGACTACTTCCTTGACCGTCTTTTTTTATTGAAAATGGCAAAACGCAAGCAAATCACACTTGAACAGCGAAGCGCTATTTGTACTCTGCGTGAGGAAGGCTACAGTGAACGCCAAATCGCAAAAAAACTCGGAATTTCTTGTAAAGGTGTCCACTACACCCTCGCTAGAAAAAAAGAAACTGGCAAAAATGAAGATAGAAAAAGGTCTGGTAGGCCCAAATCCACTACAAGTCAAGAGGATAACTTCATCAGAGTTCTTTCTAAACGGAATCGTCGCTTAACTGCACCACAAATTACCGCATCTCTGAATGAAACGCGAGGAACACCCGTGTCAATAACAACAGTTAAAAGACGACTACTGTCTGCGGGGCTAAGAGGTTGTGTTGCAGTTAAAAAACCAAAACTAACAATTCGGCATAAGAAAAACAGACTAGAATGGGTAAAGGAACATAAAAACTGGACAATAAACCAATGGAAAAAAGTTCTTTGGAGTGACGAATCGAAGTTTCAGATTTTCGGGTCCAATAGACGTGTTTTTGTGCGCCGATCTAAAGGAGAGAGAGCTTCAGAAGCTTGTACAGTGCCTACTATCAAACATGGTGGTGGTAATGTCATGGTTTGGGGGTGTTTCGGCAACAATAAACTCGGAAGTCTTGTGAGGATAACCGAAAAACTAAACAAGGAACGCTATTTGAAAATTCTTAAGGATTTCGCCATACCCAGTGGACTGAATCTTATTGGTCCTGGGTTCGTTTTTCAGCAAGATAACGACCCGAAACATTCGTCCAAACTGTGCCAGAACTTTTTAAGGAAGAAAAAAGATGTGAAAATCATGCAGTGGCCGTCTCAATCACCTGACCTTTCTCCCATTGAACTTGTTTGGGATGAACTAGATAGAAGGGTGAAAAATCAATCTCCTACGAGCTCAGAACATTTGTGGCAACTATTACAGAGCGAATGGAAGAAGTTAGATGAACAGTATTTTATGAAATTAATTAGTAGGATGCCTAGAATATGCGAGAAGGTAATTAAAGAGAGGGGTGGACACTTCGATGAAGCTAAAATTTAATTTAATTTTTATATTACTTATTTAATTTCATTGTTGTAGAAGTGTGTTTTGTCTATTTTTTTAATTCTGTATCAATAAAAAAAATTTAAGATGGCTTACTTTTATTTTATTTGATTTTATCTTGTTGCTTCCAAACTTTTGGACGGTAGTGTATGTGTTAGAATGAGTTAATCTGAGATAAGGCTGACAAGATTCCAATTTGAAGAAAAACATTCCCTAATCTCTATCTAATCTAAATCATTAAGTCAGAATATTGATTATTAATAATAGTACTGTGTGATTAAATCTAATGTTCGTAATATCAAATGTGATTTAATATCATTAATGAATTGCATATATATAGCCTATATTTTGAATTAAAACTCCGCGTGTTAGTTTGAATTTCTATCAGGATTTAATCGAGATTGTGTAGGTACGCGTTTAAAGGCACATTAAAAAATTCTTCTTTAGATAAATACAAAATAGTTGGAATATAGCCAGGGATTTAGTTATCAACAGTTTTGATAAAAACAAATAAATATTTATTACAATTTAAGAGTTTACGTAAATGCATTATGCAAATTAAGAACACCGAATTGCATAACTGACTTCAAGATAGATGATATGTGTCCTGAAGAAATCGAGCAACTAAACAAATAACGTTTATAGTATTTATTAACGCTGAAGGAATAAAAGGTTTTTTTTTTCTAATTAACGTAAAAACAAAGTCGAAGAAACGACTAGACGAAGACATTGGGACTTGCAATAAACATGGCAATGCACTCGAATAAGAAATGACCAGCAACAAAGTACTCACTTAGCCTAAATCAATAGTCTCAATAAAGGTCTCGCGACTGACTACCTATAGAGGTCACAACACAGGCAAGCTAACTTACGCGACCAAGACCGTGAAGTTACGAACAAATAAAAGGTGTTTGAGAAATGTGGTAAGACAAACTGCTAAACATTTACCATGCTATGGCTAGCAAAATTTATGTAAACATTACTAGACATCCTTCTTCGAAGAAGTGGTACAAATTAACAACTTGTTCTGTGTGTATTAGAAAAGATGAAATTATATCGTGTCGGGTGCAATTCCGACACACTAACTGCTCTTTGAGTTTAAATTCATTGAAATAAAAAAATGATTTTATAAAATGTGAAATAGTGTAGAACAATTTTTATTCAAATGATTCGAGAAGATAGGGGTTTGATTTTAAGAAGGTTTTACTGAAGTAGAATATTCGCGAAGTCGATGGAGTCATAAATTGCGAACACTAGACAGAGGTCATCAAACTGAGGGCATTGTAAGATGAGTCTGGCTGATAGCGACACCGGTGACAAGCTTCGAGTATAAACTGTTTCAAAAAGTTGTTTTTGTTTATGCGATATGGGGCAAACAAGCAGACGGATCACCCGATGGTTAGTGACTACCGCCGCCCATGGACAACCGCAATCGCAAAGAATCACAAGTGCATTGACGGCCTTTTAGGAGTACGCTCTTTTATTGAAGGTTTGAAAGTCGTATCGGTCCGGAAATACGGCATATTACCCCGTGAATAACGTATATCGCTTACAATTTTACTGATAATCGTGATTTTTAATACAGGAATCCTACTTTGAAACAGAAATAATATAATTTATCTATTAAACATATAACTTGGAAGATAGAGTACCATAATAACACAGATGTTGGCATACACGGATTTTCCCAAATATGTATGCATATAAACACTTTTTTTTAAATGACAAGAAAATTCATAGTATTTTATAAAGCAAGATGTAATGTACACCAGAAAAACAATGTTGCGACGAAAATAAAAATCCATTTTTTTTTTCAAGCATTATCAACTCTATCGGCTACATATGTATAACGCTCCTAAAATTTTACCACACCTTTCTGAAATACTGTGTATATGTACACATGTACCTTGTACCAATGGGTACTTTTAGCTGTAAATGTTTCAAACATTGTTGAATAGATGTCTTTGCCAGAAAAGATAAACAAATGCATTCATGTTATCCATCCACGCAGCAATACAGTTAAATTTTAAATAAAAGAAAATTCGAACACAATCAGCCAACTGCATTTGTCAACACATAATTATGCTTGCTAGATGTAATTGGTTTTCTCTTGCGTTTCGGAAGTATCTGTCAGAATCTTCATTTTTAACGAACTCTCTTGTAAATGCATTTAAGCCTGTGTTTCTTCCCATTATTTATATACCTATTATCTTAAACCGAAGTGATTGAATAAGTCAATATTTTAATAAATTTTATATTTATTTTTTACAATAGTATGAAAGGGCTTACTACGATTGAAAGTCTTGCCGAAAATAATTTGAAAGGCACATTAAAGACGGCTTTTAACTTTTTTAAAGTCAATATCATGTTTAAATAGGACTTTTTTCTTACTTTTTTTCTGAAAAAAAAAAAGACAACTCCCGCACTAGGCTTAATTCCTGTATCGCGGGGAACTTGACAAAAATTCAAACAACACACACAAAGAACCACCAGACTTAGAACAACAACTTGAGCATTATACTACGTGTTGTCCCCTGTTGGGATCGAAACTACAACACTCGTCGCAGCCGTGTGGTGGCGTGGTGACCACTTAAACCAATACGCCATCCGTGCAGTCCATATGGAGTTTACATGTATAAACACTAAACTAGAACTAAAACTAAAACACTCGGAACAAAGGGATGGAAATGTGATACCATACAATCAGATACTTATCAGAATACCGTTCAATTAATGATAGTTTTTAATAAGCAAATCATTATATTATATTGGTTTAATTCCTGCAGTGTTTAAACGCCTATTATGCTTTATACATGTAATAAAATTTACTTCGAGGCGACATTTTAATCCCAATAATAAACAACAACAACTAACTACAAAGACTTCCGTTAATATCTATATCTATCTCCATATGAGTGTATCTTGAAATTATACACATAAAGATAATATTTATCTAAGGTACGTACGAAGCTACTTTCAATTATATCGCAGAACTGAACAAATTAATTGTTCTATCAAGTTCAACATTTTCATAAACCGTATACGAAATATAAAAGCGTGTAATAACATATTAAATATTCAAAAATTGGTAAACAGGTAAACATACTGTACACTATTGAACACTGTCTATATATATCACGTCACCCCATTAAACAGAAAAATCTAATAGAAATTGAGTACATCCGTTAGCATCCAAAGCCATGATGGCTCAGATAGAAAAACTTGTAACGCCCCTCAGTACAGAATAGTTTTCTTCTTTGTCCTCTCTTCCGTTGCGCTTTCTAATTAATTACATGAAACCTAGTTTAAGATATCGGAATATTGTAAACGCTATACTAAACACAGCAACAAAAAAAAAAACAGCCTTATTGTCTGACACATTTTGATAAAGGGGCCTAAACGAGATGAGCATTCGAGATATCGACGTATGTGAGTGAACCAGTATGTATACCTACATTTAATTATTATGGATACAACTACCGTAGGTTCTTTACTACTTTGTTGTAAAATTCTCTATCAATTTATTTTAATTTGTATTTTGTCTTTTGCAACTTTTTTTTTGACATAACATTGTGTATTAAAAATATTTTTTAATGATAAATTAGTAATATTCATTCATCGTCAAACTTCAATAGTACTAAGTAATTCATACTTTTAATGATTGATCGAATTATTATTGTTACCTAAATCAAATATTAATAATGAGCATAATTCACACACTTCGTCCGAATAGTTTTTTTATGGGATATGGGACAAACGGGCCACCTGATGATAAGTGACTACCTCCGCCCATGGACACCCGCAACTCAAGTAAGTTGCCGGTCTGTTAGGTAGGAGTACTCATAAGAGATTAATACAATTCTGTGTGTGGCTGACGCAAACGTTTAAAACCAAGCTGCTGTAAATATTAAGGCACTTAGTAGATAATTAAGTATCTCATTAAAAAGCATTAAAACTTATATAGTGAACTGAGGCTAAATGTGCTGTAAAAATGTTTTGCCCGAGAAGTGAATTATAAGTTTGCTCAATTTAAGTGGGACAGGAAAATAAAGATGAGCACAGAGTCAACGTTCCGAGAACGACTGAAGCAATGAAAAGTTCAGTGTATATCTGTACATTGCGGTATTAATAACATTCTGTTACTTTCATATTGAGCTAACAGTGAAACATGGTAAATAAGACCAAGAAAATAATAAAACTTTTCTTCCAATGTACACAAATATTAGAATTGTAGAAATTGACAGAAATAATATCAGGTTTAAGCTTGAACCGGTTACAGAACAGATTTGAAAAATCATTTCTATTTCAATATATTCACAAGTGTTATTTAAAGGAAATGCTTATTAGTAATTCAGGATGTAGGCTAGAAGAAAGTGGTATTTGTATTCTAGATATACAGAACCACATATATTTTTTTCATCTTTATCGACTAATACTGACTTTTAACTTCAATAAAATATCATAGGACGAGTAGTTATCATAGTGTCTTGCATCATAAAGAAATAGGCTGTTATCGCGTTTGCTAATTACATTCCTCGATCGATTGGTCCTTTATGCAAGTGCATTTCATCTACACTCTGTGGTTGTTACGCCCATATAGTAGTTTAATTTGCTTTATGGCTATATTCTGTTAGAGTTTAAATCTAGATAAAATCTCTTGGGCTACGATAGAACTATTCCTTTCTCATATAGCTTCATATTGTCATATCATTAATAGTCCTCGTTATTCTAAAGCGGTTGCTATACTTATATGTTTGATCCAGTCTGTCAGATCGGTACAGGCTATAATTAGTTTTAATAGAAAAAGTGCTACCCACTATCGTTTGACCAGCGATAAATAAAGATAAGTGAACAATCAAGTCTAAAAATTTCTTTTTGAAATAACGTTCCAAAGAACTTTAAAGGCCTTCGCATAGTAACAATACCCAATGAAAGATCTACGACGAGAAAGAAAAGTCTTATGTCATAAATCCTAAATATTTTAAAATTATTAAAGGTTACATTTTGTTATGATAATTGAAGTGGCAATTAAGGGTAAATTTTATTACATATTAATTCATGTTAATTGGCCAAAACGTGTTTACGACTTCATTTGACGACATTTGCGTACTGCAAAAAAGCAAATTAAGGGCGATAAAAGGAATACTAAAAAGATCTGTCACACAAAATTAAACGAGTGAAAGTATTTACGTAGTACACATAGCCGTTTATAGCAGTTGTAGCTGATATTTTTATGAACAAGTACCTCATTATTTGTATGACTAAATAGCTCCACTGTCACTAAGATATTTTTTGCGGAATTGAGGATAAGTTGTTGCAAAGCGAATTGAAACGATTTATAGAATCCGAAATAGTACATAACTCTTTGATCGAATTTTAAGTGACAATAAGTTTTATGCTATTCAAGGCCACTAAATATAACTAAATATAATTCTGTAGAAAATTGGAAAACCTGTTGCAGTCTAGGTATTACGTTCTTTGTGCGCAGATTCCCCAAGATCTATTTGAAACATTGTAGAAAATCATGGAAACGAAACCTCGCCTTAGGACAACTCTAGTTACAATTTCTGAACAGAAGTAAAATTGTAACTGGATTGTTTTCTCAACTAGTAATGAGAAAAGCCGGGAACGGCCGCCGAAGGCTACCCAAACAGTTCAATCTAAAAACATCATTACATAAAATTAAGGAACACTTTTAAGTTACCCAACCGTTTAAAATTCATACAAAGAGAGGTATGGTTCACATTATACGTTAATTTTGCTACAGTAGCTACATTACAAACTTACTATTGAAATCCATTACGCCACTTAGGCGTGACAAAGAAACATTATACGTACTCATTCTCTTAAGAAAACGTTCCCTCCGTTTTGTACATTCGGATAAATATTAAATGAGCTATTTAGGTGTTCGCATGTACACGCGAATACTGTACATTTTGTTAATAAAACTTGTTCATAACCGTCTAAACTAAAACCCGAGGAATTGCTTTTCAGAAAAAAAGTAATTTATTTTTTACATACGATTTCCTCTAAGCCTTTTCAAGGCCGAAGATAATGTGGTCCAAAAGTTCATTTCAAAAGAATAGAGTGAAAGAGTACGGATTCCGGAATTCAGCTGATTTAAATAACCCCCCACAAAAACAGCCCGGATTATGAGGCATTTGTATGACCGGGCTCGTTACGAAATAATATTAAAACTTCATAGCAGATTTTGATAGCAAACAGTAGATAAAAACGGACCTTAAAATATGTTGAACCCGTTTTTCAGTTTAATAATTACAAACTAGTAATTTACTAAGTGTGTGCTTATTAATATTAACTTGTCTGTGGTTAATTTTTAATAAAGAGTGTCTCTCAAAGAGCACACGGCCTATCTAAAGGAATGCAGTTGCCTACAATATTTTGTACACTAGGAAACACAGTATCGTTTGTTGTGCGTTGCTGACCTCTTTATGCCTGTTATGATATGCTAGTAGTACATGTTTATTATATGGGTGGATATTAACTCAAGTCGCAAGGCTCCAAATTACTCCAGGTCCCTACTTTGGAGGTTAACCTGCTTTGTATACTGTAAAAGAAATGGTTCTCTGTGATAGATGAAATCACACAGAGGGCGTTTAGCCTCGACCTAAATCAAGCGACCGAAGCTCTCGGTGTAACATATAGTTCATTTATAAAATTACAGCTTTACTTTATATATGTAAAAATTATACACCATACTTCCATAATTTAATGATTTCTGGAATTTTACATCCATACATGTAAATATTTGAATCGTGTTTTATTCACATTGAATATGTATGTAATAAGTAAACTGATCATCTAACGAACGATAAACAGAGTGAATACGAAAGGTTATCCAATTGTTATTACTGGTTGAGTAAATAAATAGAATATAAAAATATTTGTGCTAGTGATAGCAAGTTACGTAACACTCTCGGGCGAATGCAGAATGAAACGTGTGCTTAATTTAAACATTCGCGTTTCGCTAGCAAGCACGTTCTTAATATATAACTAAGTTAAAACAGAGGTAATGTTACGGGCTAATAGTAGGTCTCCTTAATTTTACTCCTCCTTGGCATACAGAGCTCTGGTAGTGAGTAAATGAGGATAGAACACTATACCTAGAGTTCAAGTTCATCGTATAGTCTAAGCACATGGTTAAAGATTGAGTTAGCATTTCAGACCACTGAAAATTATTCAGACGCAGTAGCAAACCTTCTAAGCCATTTATATCTTTTACTCGTTTTCTAAATTCTTTCGTGCTTTATACATCATGATGATTTTCAAGGGGCCTAATTATTACTTGAGCGTAATATGCAGTTTTGATAAGTATTTACTAAATTTTTGTATTATGTAACAAGTAACGTTAAATTTTCATAAAATATAATGCATATGAAAAATTTATATAAAATATAAACAAGAAGTGGACGGTAGGATTTTTCCCTTACATTTAATTCAATATTCCCAAACAAAGAATTACATTTCTAAATGTTTTGCTGTATACGATGCATAACTTACTAGGTCACGTTCAAATAATTTCGAAGGTTTAAGTTCTTACTCAGTATTAAGTGTATATTTATATGTAAATAAAAACAGCATAAACGATGAGCAGCTCAGAAACTAGTTTTTGAAGTTGTTAAAAAATGATCTCAAATATGACCATAATGCAATAAATACACACAATCTTGAAGTATTTTAATCCCATGTTTCTTACTATTATTATGTCCTGTCAGTCAGTTATATTTTGGTGACGTACTACATAACGTTACAGAGGTATTTTTAACGATGCCTCGACCTCTCGCAGTTGCCCGAAGGTCTGGCTTGATACTACAGATGTTTTCAATGTACCGCGGTCGAATGCCAACAGAAGAGGAGAAAATTGTGATTATCCAAAACCAACATTGAGCATTAAAAATCATATTAATGAGTACAAAATCAACGAATTAAAGGAAGGCACTATTCTCTAATCTGCTATTTAATAACCATTTTCTGCTTGGAAATATTTCAATGATGTATTGCCTTGTATGTATTATTTATGTGTATTTTGTATAGATCGGTATAATTCCATCACGATCCTGGAAAATGAAAGTTCATAAGAGATATTAACACGTTATGAAAGTAAAAAGTTAGCGAGTAAATAGTACTAACTATAAAAATGTTCTGAAAGTGAATCATGTTTCCCGTTCAAGGCGATAAAACCAGTCGTGATGTATGCGTGAACACCTACTTATCTATATTATTATCACACTATCGTCGTTATTATTTCATGGGTAAAAAAGCGTAATTTGAAGTATCCTTTATCGTAAATTTATTTACAACTTTGTTATTAATAGAATATACAAATATACAACAATTTAAAAAATGGAATGGAATAATATTCTGTGGGAATTTTATATGTACCTATTTTCATTGAGAGTGCTTTGAATATTAGTAGAAATATGATAATGATAATATGAATATACAAGTATACCTATTTAAAAAAAAATACAAAACCCGACTGCAATAATAACATCCTCTCTGTTTTGTTTAATTACAACGTCGTCATACCTTACATATGTATGTTACTCATATACGAAGATCAAATGACTCCTCGTTTTTCGAAATCCATCAGACTGTCTATGCCGTAAGAGAAAACTATCCTACATGCATACATTCCTACCATCGAAGAATATATCTTTCCTTGCGCAGTGGATAAAATACTACACGATACTCAGTCGAGTGTCATGGTATTCTATCATCTATGTTTTTTATTTCAAAAGCACGTTGCCCTTGTCGTCACCACAAATATTGAAACAATGATAAAACAAATGACCTAGACTCAAGATAACTATTTGTGCATCACACAATTTCATTAAACATCAACCATGCACCAATACTCATTAATCATCTGATAAAATATTCCAGTCTTATAACAAAAGTATGTCAAATAATTTGGGAGAATTAACGTAGGAGAGCCATGCTTCTGCACGTATGGGCCGGCTTGACGTATTACCATTGTCTTACAAAAAACCGGCTGTTAAATAATGCTTGGCGAAGGCCCAACCCCCTTTGCCTTCACCACTTTCCCCTAACCTACAGACGGCACTCTGGTAACTCTTGTAATGGTAGGGTGTGACACCACACCACCTTGTTCTAGACACGTGGTCGGCCAGGAACACTAATTATTGGAGATAAAGTACAACAGTACGTCACAAAATTTCAGATTTTAATTATAAAGCTTTGACAGATACTGGAGTTAAGTGGGGGCGAGAGTAGGGTATAAGGGTAGGGCTTCGATCGCAGTCCGGCCGGTGAAAGTAGAGACATCTTTTCTCCCGGCTGTAGCGCTCAAGTTAAGACTTGAGCGCTACAGCCGGGAGAAAAGAGTTCTGCGCTCGGTCCTTCGGCTGTTATAAAGGACTCGTGCAGGGTGGTGGGGTGTCAGACGGGGAGTGACTCACACTCCCGCCCATTAGGTCAGAACATACTAACATCATAACATACTAAGGCAACTAGGAATTTTAATATTTCTTTGTTATTCTTTAGATCCTGGGAACTATCTACGTATTTTTAAATTTAATAGTTCTCTTAGGAATGTGCGCAACTGGGTTATGTAACAATGACAAAACAAATCTACACAAATCCAAAAGGATTTACATTACACGTATGTAAAAGTAACAAACCTATTACAATAATTATGTGGATCAGGGTTTTAAGTCTAGTAATAATAGTAACAACGTCGGCTGTATTCGAATCTCTATTGTATGTATGTCGTCAGAACGCGTTTATTTTAACTGGATCATGTGATGTGTATATACCGGAGGGAAGATTCAGGTTCATTGTGTTATTGTCCACTTAATGGCCAGAATTAGATTGTGAATTCGTAACTGATTCAACGTAGTAGCGTCCACCTGCATAATTCTTCTATATATAAATCCGTGTACCGTGGGTGACATCATAATGCCAAATATCTAAACTAACAATGAGATATAGTTTTTTGGCTCTCCGATCTTGGCTTAAAACAAAACCTTAGGTAATTTGAAAAAACAAGTATTTGTTGACTAGTACGAGTAGTATATGTACGTTGCAAGGGCGTTATAGATGAGCACAGGCAGGTATTTCATTATTTTATCTTTTTAATATTAATTTCACATTTGACAAGACAACCTATAGTTGCGGTGACGCTGTGTGTATTAATCTAAAGTTTTAAATCGTTTTTAAATAAGACGATTTCAAACCACTATTGTGCAATTTTATGAAATAAAGAAATTAAATTTAAATTTGAAAGCACAACAGGTATACAGCTGCTTTAAGAATGAATAGTTTTCTATTTTCTAATAAATAGAATTAGTTAGTTGTTATCGCGTCAATATTACGCACACAGTTCGTATTATACCAACAAAGCAAAAATGTTCGTGTCAGAAATGTTTTACGTTCTTAGTACGCTCGGACTTACACGACTTTGGTATCCTCAAATTTAAAATTGCAAATCTGATGCATAAATTATTACGTTGCTGCTTAATAAAACACTCTTGAATTTAAATAACAAATACCAGATTTATTTAGTTGAACATGACAGTAAAGATTTAAAATAATAGGTATGTACCTACATATATTTATTTCAAACCCATTATAATGACGACAACATCAGATGAGGTTAGAAAGGAGGAACATATAAAGTTGTTTTTATAAGTGAAAATGTCTAGATTTTAGTAAAACCCGCTGAAATCCTCACCTTTCGATAGACAAAGAAATTATTAACCTTAAACAATCTGAGTACAAAATTGTAATTAAGTATATTTTTTGGACATTTGAAAATCGGTTCTGAAACGTTACATGTTTCACAGAAAGACAGACGCTCCGAGAATTCCTCGGGTGTTCCTAAAAGATAAAAATAAAGTAAATGTTCAATGGCTGGGATAACAACATTAATTAGTAGATTATGGATTGTATTGTTAACAAATGTTATAGTTTAGTTTCCGTATCAGTCAAGAAAAGTCTAGAAATGAAACAACAAAAAAATTCTCATCCACGTGCCCACTGCGTGTCGAAAACACACGAGATCCAGTACACGCCTGCCAATTTTTTTGGCGAATATTTATACCAACTGTATTTATAAGTTAAGTGTTTATAGTTTCAAGCGTAAGAGGTAGGCGATTGTTATCTAACTCCGTGTTAAACGCGTGATACTATCGTGATAATTTTAAACGAGCTCATTAATATTGATCAGCTGTAAATTTTATGCTAGCATGTTGAACAGCAGTTTACTTGCCTTTCTACTCGCCGTGGTGGTTGATAAAATGTAAGTTAAATGTCAGTTTAATACCTCAGCAAAGCTATCACTTTAATAACAACGAGCTCTAAGTTCCGAAGAGAGAAATATGAATAAATATATGTATGTATGTATGTTTAAAAAGCGTCAAGATTGAATTAACGAACCTTCTTTAATTTGAGACAAGCGAAGAGAAAATAATGTGTCTTATAAAACTTCATGCAGTCAGCTAATAATTAATTCTTTTTACTAAAAATATATGTATATTTTCTTATATTTTAAATCAGTCAATCAATTAGCTTACGGACATGGGCCTCACCCAACCCAATGTGCGCCATGGCACCCGGTCCTATTTAGGTCGGTTCAGTTTTTTTAGGTCGTCCTCCATCCATATTTTAAATATATTGCAGGTTTTGGTTTGCAAATGAATATTTTTTTTCTGTTTAATAAGTTCTTGCTCTGATTGATTAATTGAACTTTAGTTTTGGGTATTACATGAACAAGGATGAAAATCTTGGAAGTAATTATCCTTACTTGTTTAACCGCCGGGAAACTATGGGGTTAAGTGGATAATAAAATCAACAGGTTTCCCACTTGGAGGAACGCTCCAAGTCTGTTTAATGGACAAGTACACTACCGTCCAAAAGTTTGGAAGCAACAAGATAAAATCAAATAAAATAAAAGTAAGCCATCTTAAATTTTTTTTATTGATACAGAATTAAAAAAATAGACAAAACACACTTCTACAACAATGAAATTAAATAAGTAATATAAAAATTAAATTAAATTTTAGCTTCATCGAAGTGTCCACCCCTCTCTTTAATTACCTTCTCGCATATTCTAGGCATCCTACTAATTAATTTCATAAAATACTGTTCATCTAACTTCTTCCATTCGCTCTGTAATAGTTGCCACAAATGTTCTGAGCTCGTAGGAGATTGATTTTTCACCCTTCTATCTAGTTCATCCCAAACAAGTTCAATGGGAGAAAGGTCAGGTGATTGAGACGGCCACTGCATGATTTTCACATCTTTTTTCTTCCTTAAAAAGTTCTGGCACAGTTTGGACGAATGTTTCGGGTCGTTATCTTGCTGAAAAACGAACCCAGGACCAATAAGATTCAGTCCACTGGGTATGGCGAAATCCTTAAGAATTTTCAAATAGCGTTCCTTGTTTAGTTTTTCGGTTATCCTCACAAGACTTCCGAGTTTATTGTTGCCGAAACACCCCCAAACCATGACATTACCACCACCATGTTTGATAGTAGGCACTGTACAAGCTTCTGAAGCTCTCTCTCCTTCAGATCCGCGCACAAAAACACGTCTATTGGACCCGAAAATCTGAAACTTCGATTCGTCACTCCAAAGAACTTTTTTCCATTGGTTTATTGTCCAGTTTTTATGTTCCTTTGCCCATTCTAGTCTGTTTTTCTTATGCCGAATTGTTAGTTTTGGTTTTTTAACTGCAACACAACCTCTTAGCCCCGCAGACAGTAGTCGTCTTTTAACTGTTGTTATTGACACGGGTGTTCCTCGCGTTTCATTCAGAGATGCGGTAATTTGTGGTGCAGTTAAGCGACGATTCCGTTTAGAAAGAACTCTGATGAAGTTATCCTCTTGACTTGTAGTGGATTTGGGCCTACCAGACCTTTTTCTATCTTCATTTTTGCCAGTTTCTTTTTTTCTAGCGAGGGTGTAGTGGACACCTTTACAAGAAATTCCGAGTTTTTTTGCGATTTGGCGTTCACTGTAGCCTTCCTCACGCAGAGTACAAATAGCGCTTCGCTGTTCAAGTGTGATTTGCTTGCGTTTTGCCATTTTCAATAAAAAAAGACGGTCAAGGAAGTAGTCGAAATCTTTTGAATACAGACGATGTTAATATCACAACCTTCGCGTTCTAATGCTCAAGTGTGACTAAATAAGGTCCAAAAAAGATAAAACTACAAAATATTTTCAATAAAACCGCATCAATGCATGAAAGAAAGTCCCCGGCGGATGAAGTAATAAAACACGTGTTTCGTCAAAATCCAGGAATTTGTTAAAACTCAAGGAATATGCACTAGTAATCCTTTTGTTTTGTGTTAAAAAATCACAAAAGGTCATAAAACTTTATTTTATTGCTATTATTTACCGCAGGGAGTCGGCAATCTTTTGTTTTGTTTGAAATCAGGTGTGCTTCCAAACTTTTGGACGGTAGTGTATATACCCCGTAGACCTTAATAGCGAGTTCTACGAATGATCAATATTATACCACGCCATCTTTTGACAGATTATAGTACCATAATACATTAGTTATATCAGGACAGGTGGTGTAAAATATTACATTAATGGTTTGTTCTTAGCTTACATACGATATTACTCATGTGGCAACGCACGCCGGCGCGCCTTGCACATTCAAAAGTAATACTAATATGCTTGTTTACGATATTTATAATTTTTTTACAAAATTTCCATTGGATTCAATAACATCAATTATTTAGAAATACGCACAGGTGGACATTTATTTAAGAGTATTGTTATATGTCATTGTGTAGTTTAAGCATAGTTACATTTATAAATAACGAAGGACCTTGGCTAACACTTTCCTTGCAATGCATATTGAAGGCTAACTTTCCCTAAGCATAACTATTATCTTATCTGTGCCATATCTTTGTTCTGGTGCATAAATGTAACTAGCTGTGACGTCACAAAATTACATTCCGTAATACAGCTGGTAATCGAAGATAGATGTTGGTCATGAATATTCAGAGCACGAACTAGATGAGGTATCGTTTTTATGAACACGACACAGATACGCTGTACCGATAACACGTACCGACTAGTTTTCTCTTGTCTAATAATTAAAAATAGTTTTAAGGTGGGGAGTACGCTCTCTTCTTAAAGGTTTGAAGGTCGAATCGATATAACTTATAACCCTCTTCCTTTAAGAATTTTTTGGAAGAATCTTCAACCTAACTTCTCTAAATATCGTTAAAGTAAAATCACATTGCAAAGGCAGCCTACATAGAAAAAATAATTACTAAAGGCAACCTTTATAGTATATTCAGTATAATCAGTGTGTATACACATTTATATCATTTCCTACTTCCGAGCTACGATGTAGCACTCTTTTACGATTTTACAGAAACCAATCTCATAACAATTTTCTATCGTGGCTATTACAAGGCTAGTTCAACCGAACTTGTTTACTACTTCATCTCACAGACGATTCGATTCGCACAATTGGATCTGATTTATATTAAAGCCCATGGCCCTCTTTTGGTATAGGTAGATGTTTTTTAGGTATTAGCGTTTGGTGAATAGTGGAACAATATGCATAAAGACGAAAATTATTGTACAGTGTTAGCAGTTTCCTGATTTTTTTTTTCGCTTATTAAATTTTAGGTGTGCATCTTAGGTAAAGGTTAAAGTTTGGACATAGCTGTTAAGCTTTGAAAGTACAAAATGGGAACTTTAAAATACTTTAACATGAAATCTATATTAACACTGTGCTAAAGACTGCTATTTGCATCACGTCATAAAAAGTTATAATTGTTATCGACCAGACGTGTGCAGTTTAAATACTGATCAATCTAATCATAAAGATAAAGCGGTCGCGTTAATCAATCGTCAACGGACTGCCATTTTCTCGTTTTTACGAAATAATGTCAGGCAAAAATGAATATTGATTGTAAAAATAATGTCTCTTTTCATTACACATACATATGTAGATAAGTGTATACAATGAACTATAAACTTTCGAAGCGGAGATCATTATTTGCATTACAAGTTGAGGGAAGGCTATATTTCTATTGTGTTCTATAGTCTATAACAGATAACACGAATTAAGTAAGATTTCAGTCTTTTTTTATAATATTGGGGGACCGACAAACAGACGCGTCATCTGACAGTTAGTGACAACCGCCGTCTATGGACACCTGCAAGTCAAGAGCCGTAAGTGCGCTGCCCGCCTTTGAGGGTGATGAGGGATATAGACATGCGGGGATGGGAAAGAAGAGAGGGCGAAATGAGGAGATGAGAAAGAGGAGAGGGGTATTTGGGCCTCTGGAAACAAGCGTAGCTTCACAACCGGTTTTCTGTGACGCCGTAGTATCGCACCGGTGGAGCCGGCCCATTCATGCCTAAGCATGGCTCTAGGCTCACTTTCAAAAATCTTCGTAGTTACAACAATAAAAATACGAATTGGCAGTTTGCAATCAAATAATTTATTCTAGTTTAGAAAAAACACCTTTAATAGCACAGAACAGAATATATAAAGAATAAAAAGATCAGACCATATCATCATTAAAATTATTAAATATTCCGAAACCTATTATGTTAATCCGGCCCCAAATTAAAAAAGTTTTAAAATACGTGACCATTGGCAAAAAAATTGTCAAGTGGAAACCCTATATTATTTCAAACCATGTTTTGGACTATGTACATATATATAAAAATAAATGTGAAAGTGATAGATTGCACTAGATTTATGACTATTTTCTGCATAACTTCGTATAGCATAACGGACTGAATTGGTTTGCTGAATATTACGTTGTAAATTAGTCGTTCAATATGATGTATGGAATAAACAGGCTGAAACGAAAGTTGTGGCTTAAAGGTTATTATTACTCAGTGTTGGATTACATGGAAGATAAAAGCGCTTGGGTAAGTGCTTGGCTTATAATGTAATGTGAGTTAACATGTTCCTCATTTTCTATCTTGTATTATATTTCTTTCTTCTTCTTTTTTTAAGTTTTTCCCCTTCCTTTTTTTTTTAAATAAACTAAAATAGGGTAACTGATAGTTACCCTATTTTAGTTTATTTACTTTAAAAATATAATAGCACACGATAAAATAGTGTTATATTGTATAGTATAAAACTAAATTTTGTAATACCTATCTGGTGATTTAAAAAAGTGGCCATGAGTTTGTTTGTCCTATTTCTTCTGATAAGGCTCAACCATTTGGAAACGGGCGGTTATAGATAAACACACATATTTTATCTTTTTAACATTAATTTCCGATTTGACAAGGCAAACTACAGTTGCAGTGACGCTGTGTATATCGATCTATAATTTATGATTTAAAATAAATGCTGAGCAATTTTATAAAATAAAGAAATTTATTTTTAATTTGAAAACTGTGTGGTATAAAAGGATGGCGTAAAAGGCGACTAAGGGATCCGACTGTTTTCTATCAGTCAGCACGAAAGTTTTTAGACAATAGAAAACGGAACGATATAGAAATCTGATAATATTTTTATCGCATGCGATGAAACCATTGACTGAAGCAGTAAGCAAACTCTTCACTAGAGATCCCTTCCACGCCTTTTTCATAAAAAGCCTTCCTCTAAGTTTATCTTTTAGTTTTGGAAATAAATAAATGTCACAAGGTGCCAGGTTGGGACAGCAAACAGGATTTATTTATTGTAACTACTGGAGTTAGTAGTTATTATATTATATTTATAGTATATTATCGATAGACAAATATTTGATAGTCCATCTGGTGGAGTGAGCTGAACTGTTGTCGTGGTGGACGAGGATCCTGTTTCTTAGGAGCAGCTGTCTAACATTTTCTAAGACAGCTGGTAAATAATGACTGACACACCAAGCTTTAGTAACAGTCGTTTTATCTTCTAGAATGATTGTTGCGAAATTACTGGTTAATCGAAAGAATGAGGAAATCACCCATTTTCCTTTAATTTTGCCCTTCTTTACTTTTGTCGACAAATCTTCGAGTGGAAACATTAGCTGCGCAGATTATATTTTGGTTTCAGGTTCTTAACAATACCTATATCCAGCTTTCATCACCTCTGACAAAATTATATACTGCATTGGAGCCACCCTAAACTTTTCAAGCATTAAGCGGCACCAAGCCAAGCGACGTTTTTAATCTTCCGTCGAATTATGTGGTATCAATCTAGAACAAAGCTTTCTGACGCCCAAATGTTAACGTAAGACTTTTCGTACTTGACTTATACGAAAGCCTAAAACTGAATCTGTCGATATGACACCCTATATCAGCTTCTATCGTTAGCCATACGGCACTAAGGTATTCTTCAATAGTCGCCGTCAGAAAACGTCCTTCTCGAGAATCATCAGTGAGTTTATTTCGATCACGTTTTAACTCATTAAACCAATTGTAAACAGTGGCACGAGATGGTCGTAATGAAATGCCAATCGAAGTCTATCGTAACATTGTTGTTCAGTACGACTGCAACGAAAGTCGTAATAAATCATTGAACAAAAATTGTCTCTAGTCAAAGCCAGTTCAATGCACGACAGATAATTATGAAAATTACCGCCAATTTGTAAAAACAAATGAATTATGAATTCATCACATATCTTAAGATTCCCGAAAATTCCTAATTCGAAATTTAAGTATACTTTTCATCGGCTGCTTTTCTTATTGGCCTATTCTGAAAACGTTCAGTGTAAGCCACGTATGTATACAATCGTGTAGTGTCCGGTTGACGACAATAGGCTTGCCCACGATTACGTTAGAGGGACCAAATTCTAATTGACAAAATATGTGTGTTTAACTCACCTCTGCCTTGCCATTAGGGGACATAATGAGGGTATGTATGCGGATGTCTGTAATGTAAACCGCTTAAACAGGATCCGACAGTTGACAGAATCGTATCTGTTCGAGCATACGTTCGAATTTAAATAAATATAGGGAGAAAAGTAATATTAGGTTAGGATAACTAAATAATTTATTATGTTCCTGCGCTCTTCTATTATTTTGTAAAATACTTGAGCCTGTGTACTCACTCATTCCAACAAGTCTGGCTGCTTAGAACCGGTTTACACAGTTCATAACTGGTCCAAAGACGAACGAAAGCTACGTGGGTGGCATAGGAATATTCACCCCGCAATTTTGGATTGAAGTTGAAAACTTACTGCGTACATTGCACAATGTTTACGATAGGTGGTTGGAGTAAAATTTTAGACTTCTGATAACGATTAAATATTCCATTTAAAATAAAAAGAAATAATAACCTAAGACAAAATTTTCTTCGTAATTTGGCACAGAAGAATTTAATTCTAGATACAGATAAAAGAGATAGTTTTATAGGTAGCAGATATGGGCGGAAGTCATCATATAGTGTTTTTTATATTGATATTATCACAGAAATATTCAAATAGTTATTTGTAAACATATAAATAATTATTCATCAAGTTCTAATAAATATAGGTGGATATATTTTTTTATACTATAGGGGACCCACGAACAGACGGGTCGCCCGATGCTAAGTGACAACCGCCGTTCATGGACACCAACAATTATTCGTAAATATTAAAACAATTATTAATAAAGCTGATACATATTTCGATCTGATAAATACTGTTTAGACTGTTGGAAGTAATTGGATTTTGTTTAAAAAAATTTTAAACAAATTAATCACTTATTCAAATAATTGTGTAAATGTATTAAAATTAATACAAAAGATAATTCTGTAATTAAATTTAATTAATCATTACATTATATAAACTTTACCATCGAGTCTTCATAACAGCACCAACTGCTGTATTTCTGTGCTAGAATAACGATTGGAAATATTGAATAAGTGTAATTTGTGTAAAACAAAAAATAAAAGGTGGTGTTAAATTCATTAATAAATTCGATTTAAATATTAAGCTAAATTTTAAGAATTATTGTATAGTGATTTCATTTGTGTGAAGTAAAAAACGTTTAAACTTGCTATAACCGTTTATAAATACTTTGTAAGGTAACACTAAAAATCAAGGCAGTATTGTGCCAGCGGTTGTTTGAAAATAAACAAAGTTATCTTAACTGCGTGTGTTCATTGCGATGGATTCTGAACCTAGAAATCCTGGCGTATCGCCGACATAGACCTACCTCATAATCGTCAATCGTATACACCGTTGTGTACGATTATGAGGTAGGTGGGTTAAAAAAAATATTACGAGTCGTTTTTAGGTAATAATACGTCTCTCGTTATCTCTATTATTTGCTTGCCCTTGTCCCATTTACTTGGGATCGGCACGTCATTATTACACTTCTTTAAACCCGCGATCGATGGTATTCTTGCCACGTTATAGTTCGCACAGTCCAAGCCGTTTATCTTGGTCTTCCTCCTGCTTTAACGAATTCTACATTGAAACTTGCTGTATTATCTTTTATATCTTTATTTAGTACCCTCTTCATTTATGGCTAAGTACATAAAAACAGTTTTTTTTTTAGATTTTTCCCTTGAATTTAAAAGAATATGGGAGTCATAAACTGTAACCTTGAAATGCCGTAATTTTAAGTATTATCGATTGTTAATTAAGCACAGGGTTAATAATATATAACATTTTCTTCACTTCGCTTTAAGATACTACTATGAACAATCCCTTTGAAATATTTCGAGAATTCTTCTCAACATGGGAAACATACTGTTATTTCTTTAAATATAGCCTTAAGTTTCGATTAGTAAGTTAAACTTTCGAGATTAATTTGGTTTTGCCTCATACTAAATCAAAGGCTACTTCGGTTTTAGTATTTAAACGAACCATTACCAATTAGTGGCGCTACCTATATGCAGACTCAATAACCTTTGTAATTTGGCTCAACGTTGCTTGATAGTACAGAGTCAAGAGTACAGAGGGCGCTGAATTAAACTTTTGTGTAACGTAAGTATAACGTGGATAAAATAGCTATAATAACTAAGTTTGCATAAAATTCATTAATAACTTACATGATTTGAATTGCTGAGCCAGGGACCCAGTGTCGGCAGCGTGATGATAGTCGTACACGGATCGGCCGACTAACTCGTCTGGTTCGAAGCCGAGCGTGTTTATCAACCTGCGAAAATTATAAAAAAAAAAAAAAAATACCTTCCAATTTCAGAACAAAAAAAAAATAAAGGACCTTTAATTGAAAATGGCTGATTAGAAAATAACTTCTATTAGCTACATTTATGTTTCTTATCTTAGGTAGCTACATATTGCAAAAATGTAATATAGGTATTACACTTTAAAAGAAAATACAGTTTATTTAAACAGACTTTATCATAACAAGAACATAGATAAGGATTTGATAGATAAAAACTGCTATGAAAATAATGTGCTTGATTAATAACTAAAATAAAGCCAGGTAAACATTGTTTCAAAGGTCACCTCTAATCTGACCAGCAATTCCCATGCTTTGGTTCTCGTTTACCGGTACGCTTACATAGGTAACCTTGAATGACCTACCGCCACTCCCATTGAATATCTTTAATAATGAGAAATATTTTTTTCAAAATGACGGTTTTAAATAATGGCTACTAGCATAAATAGCACTTAACATCCCTGCATTCGATTAAAAACTACTTACACAAAAGGAGTTTAAATATCCCGCCATTCCTAAAGATCTTTAGTTTTAAATTCACTATGTACACATGATTTTTAAACACTAACACTCATTTTCTTGACACAGAACGAAATAACACTTCACAACACACAGTATTATCAGGTAAAGAGTGATTTTCACGTATGTTTCTGACGAACTGTGTACAAACCCGCGAAATCGCATTATGTTTAACCTACAAAATACATTTGAAGGTGATATTTTGTTGATATTATACGGTTGATTCGAGTGTATAGGTGTATGACTATAACACAATAGACCGCGTGCGCGTTGAATTCGGTCAGGTAATAGGAGTTTATACTTTGGTTACAGCGCCATCTATTGATTACTTTAAAAATTATTTATCAAAGATAAGTCTACATAATGGAAATGGTTCCTATACGCTTATGAAGTTAGCTATGTCGCTGCCAACGGCGACGGATACTAAAAATACTCAGTTTAAAAAACTTACGCTTCATCCACATAAGTAAATTTCATATCCAGGCTGTGTTTAGAGAGGAAAGTCTTGCTGTCCAAAGGTATTTCGATATTTGAAGGATGTGGGATGGGCCGGCCAACGGCAACGAGAGTGCCATTTTTAATTGTTTTCTTGTCATCGCCATCAGTTTTCTTTTCGACGGCTTTGTTATTGTTAAGTTCTGTTTTGTCATCCGAGGGCATGAGCATGTGTCCAGTGATGTGTATCACCTGTAGCAAACATAAACATTTGACAATTACTTAATTTAAATTATGTAAATATGAACATTTATGACGATTATAGTTAAAAGATCCCAGAGCTACTGTTTGTATGTTAATATGTTTAATTCTATGCAATTTTCTTAATAATTTTGCAGTAATTAAATATGGGATGGTATATATAATTCTTAACTTTATTGTATTGTCAAATACGTAAGTAAATACACAATTATTTAATTACACAATTTTATTCAAGTGAAAACTTCTTTTGGCGCGTTGAGCACTTTTTGGGTGAAGCGCGCCAGTTCCATGATTTTTCATGGAACTCGCGTCATCGTCACCGAACGCTTTCCATGAACTATATGTATAATCCAATACCTCTGCGATACAATTCATAAGTTACTTAGTTATCACTCCTATCAGCAGTCTCCAAAGACTCCTCGTATTTTTTATTATAATTCGCATTACTCAATATGAATACGGATCTTCAGTGTGTGTCATTCGATTCGATCGATTGGAATGATCGTTTCTAATGAGGTATCGAATTCAAAATATTATTTATATTTTTACAATAGTATCTTACAGAATCATGACTGCCGAATGTCGGAAACTTCACTAGCGTTTAAGATATATAGAGATGTACATCACGTATAGATAAACACTTTCACAATGACATTAGAATTCTTATCCTAAGCAGTGTCTGCTACTTTTTTTATAATCATCAATACAGATTAACAACTAAAGCTCAGAATAGATATTGCTTTCATCAATCCCTGTTATACATATGTAAAAATGGACTGCCTTATGCGCAGTGCTTTGCGTGGTGATCCTACATCAAGTCATGAGCGTAACGAGCGGATTAAGATTTTAGGAAATCATCAGCCTTGTATTTATAACAACACAGAAAAAAGTATTTTTTAAGTATTCAATAAAAAAATATCCTTGTTGGTGACAATTCATTAAGTATAGTAAAAAGTATGAGTTATGAAAAGGTCTCAAGTACCCATGGTGACGTTGTGACGTGGTGACAGAACAATGTTAGCAAAAGAAAGCTTAATTACGCCCTATCAAGTATTTTTGGGATTTCCTACGCAAGTCAAATTAATCATATGTTACGAAAATAAGTGTAATTATTACAATTTATTTCCGACATACCATTTCACCGTCAGATTCGGTGAATTGAATACGATTAATTAAGTTTTGGTTAAACAATTGCAGACTTTTGTTAAATATTTTCTGAAACAAATTGCAGAGCGAGTATTAAAACAAAACCTGTTTACATCTAGTTCGTATTATTTTTCTTGGAAACATTATAATAATCAACATCACAACATCATACGACATTCATTACTTTTTATTGCTTATTACAATACAAATTAGTGTGAGCGTGGGCATAAAACTAACATACTTGAAGGTAAAATAGGTAAGTATTTGAATAATTAATCACCATACCAAATGTCGTAAACAACTTAGATGTAATAACAAGAATAAGCAATATGAAAGGAATGACTACTAACTATATTACAGTATGGCTTTGCCTTAATTCCTATAAAAAAAGAACAACAAAAAATGCGAGAAAATCACACGGTTGACTTTTAATTTACTTACGTAGTAAATCAGGTACCTCTATAACTTTTTGGCTTAGACTGTTATTTCAAGAACCTTTTTACTGCTATTTTTTGTGCGTAGTACATGCGTAGACGTATATTCCCGAATGGGTGGGCAGAGGCATATCAAATGCCCACTTTTAGCCAATAATAATTGTGTGTATGGGGATAAAAGCTTAGGGTTATATGAATATATTTGATGGAAAACGTAAAACATCTTGCATTATATTATTAACCGCCTGTAGGTATATAAATTTGTGGTTCGTTTTGCGCCTAGAAAGTCGGCTCAGATGTCGCGATTGTGCAATTTAAATAAGAACTCTGTTTATGACAAATACTATAAAGAATTAAAATGCTTACTTAAGAGATAAACCAAAACATGCTTCACTACTAAAAGGTTATTGAATTTTTTTAATGAATATATTTTCTTTTAAGACTTAAGTACATAACAATGACAAAAGGGGGGGGGGGGGGGGGAGGGAATCTAAATAATTTGACGAAATCTGCATTAATCCGAGCAATAAACTAGCTTTGTTGTTATCAAACCACATCGATCACTAGTGCGTTGCCAATTCTCGACTCTTAAAGATATTCTCTAACAGCATAGGTAGCCGCGGTCTTGATAACCGGTGCTCTCTACTGCGAGTAACACAAACTCGAAAAGAACTACTGCTGCGCAATACGTACATTCCACAGTTTACCTTTTCTTATGGGATAAACGAGTAGACGGATCTCCCGATGGTAAGTGACTATGGACACTCGGAACTCAAGACTCACAAATGCGTTGCCGGCCTTCAAACCTATTTGAATTGTTTACTTATAACAGCATACCTGCTACCGTAGGTTTGTCTAATGCATTGTAATGGGAATCGTTGGATGCGCTAAAGTTCTTCAGAAGCTTAAAGCGAGATATACAATGAAGGTTGCCTTTACCTTTAACGGCTTACGCTATTACAACTTTGGCAACACTGAATCGGTAATAAACGCTATTGGGAATTAACGCCATATACCTCCTTAAAAATTAGGCAACATAAATTCAGAGAACGCTAAAGTTTGGAAATTATTTATGATTAGTAACTTCCTTTTGCGCTTGTATATTTCTGAGGTTAGGGTTATTATTGTTATTGGATTTCTACTAAACAATTATTTATAACAGGAAATGTTTCCAAATATTATAAATATAACGGTTGCATATATTAGGCAAAATAAATTAACAATTTCAACTTCATGGTATAATTGAGCATGTGTCAGTTTTAAGTTAATTCGTAATTGTATTTTCCTAATGTACTTACCTAACATTTGCATGCCACTCACTATACATAGCTAACTGTGTCTTATGCTCATAATTCATTTGTCATCCTTTTACTACATATAAGCAAATAAAGACATTACTAGACTAATAAGTATTTCTTGTCTATTTCTTTCGACCGAAATTCCGTCAAGGGTACATTATCATACGGATCAAATTAGTAGATATTGATTATTCTCTACATTGCGAATGGTAGTCAATTTTAATAAAATGTTGATAAATGTCCGGCTTTGCACAAAAACTTTCTACATTAAACCATATCGTATCGTGACTAATGGTGTGTGTAATCTATCTTTTTAGGTCAGTCAGTTGAGCTAAAATAGCGATAGGTTTTGCCAACTTACAAGTAACAAGAATCAGTTTCATTGCATTACCATCGACATGGTTAACATGTAGAGCTGTTACCTAGCATTTAAGATCTTCATTTGTTATCACATTTAAACGCAAATAAATTATAAAAAATGTTGCTTTTACAAGGTTACTAATGAGGTAAGCTGTTCACAAGTTTGAAAATTTGTTGTTTAAAAAAACAGTTTATGACCAGCATTAAGACTACCGACTGGGCCTAATACGCAGATAGCTATAAATACTCAACACATAATATTATGAACATAAAAGCACTAAATAATTAAAATCATTTTGTTTATATCGTTGAATATTACAATATTATTACGAAGATTTGAAGAGTTCACTGTTCAAGGTAAACAATAAATTAATGTAATATATACATATAAGTTGCACTACAAACAGGAGCACCGTGGTACTTGATATACATTAGCATATACCTTAATCCCTGATGGAGCAGGCAGAGGTGCACAAAACACCCACATTTTGCCATTTACAGTTTCATCCAACTAATATAATAGGGGGCAAGAATATTGCCGTCAACCGGTTACTTTAGGAACTACAGATGGGCAAATCGGAAGTATACTGAAAGGAAAAGAACAGGGGAAGCCAAACGAAAGAAAATATATTGATCATACAGATGGAATTGTGGATAGTAAGCGAAAGCTAACGCAGGTCAGGGTCGCATACCCACGTCTAGAATTGGTTCTTGCCTCTAGCATCTAACAGTCTAGCTTCTAAATAAGGTGATTCATAAGGTACTATGTAAGGGTACTTCATAAATCTTTAAGTGTTAAGAAGGTTTAGCTGTTTGTACCATATTAAAGTTATAGTTCAATACTAAGCTAGACCTCGTATTAAAGAAATATAGTTAAATGCGTATACACACCAAAGAGAAAAAGAAATGATTAAAACCAGAGTTGCCATGCAACCTACTATACAACATACATACTGTATGTGTATACTGTATCTGTAATAAAGCCTGTATCCCCGAAGGGGTAGGCAGAAGCGTAGTTAACGCCCACATGTTGCCGACTATAATGTAGTCATCCGAAAATTTTTGAATAAATTGAGAAAATTAAGAATATATTGAAAGGGAAAGAGAGGATTGGGGAGTATAAAAAAAGGCTCACGCAAGGGTGAGGGGTTAGGGTCGCATACCTAACATATAACCAGAACTGGCTAGGCGTCGGGAATTCCGAGCCGTTTAACACAATACAAAACTATACAAGGTCTATAAAACTTAAAATGTAAATACAAATGACTTGGTGTACGGTTATTGTGAAAACAGAGGAGTTAAAAGCAATAGTTGAAGAAGGTCATATACTCCTTC
The DNA here is from genome assembly GCA_947561695.1 of Tyria jacobaeae. Taxonomy (NCBI): domain Eukaryota; kingdom Metazoa; phylum Arthropoda; class Insecta; order Lepidoptera; family Erebidae; genus Tyria; species Tyria jacobaeae. The sequence continues at coordinate 12,199,054 of OX387225.1, read as the reverse complement.
ATTCACATAGAGTGCTAGTATCGCATCAACGTAATTAAATAGCGTTTCAATGTTCAACTGACCATCTATTACAAAAATATTCTGTATAAATATATATTTTCTGCTTTCATGCTTCTAATGTTACCTTATAAGAAGCTGATTTAAGGTGCACATTTCTGCCTTTGCTCGTGAGTGTGCACTTCAGACGGAGTAACAAGTCGCGGCGCCCGGCTCCATTTGTACGTAGCGCGTCGCGAATTTCGTCGTGGTCGCAGGGGTGGCTGAACTCGAAGATACTCTGGCCCATTATTTCCATCTGAAATTAAAAAGTTTAACTCTTTTATGTATCTTTGATAACTGTTATCCTTTTTTGGAAGATTGTTACCAAAACAACAAGTTTTACTAGTATAGTTGTTTGTTTGGAATTGATTTGATATTAAGTAGAAATACTCGATTGGTATACACGCTAGTAAAGAGAAGTATCAGAGTTATGGATATAGAATACATAACCATAATATTTATATGAAACAAAAACAACACTTTATTTATTTTCAATTAATAAAAAAAAAAAAAAACATTACAACTTAATTAGCGCCTACTGTCAAGTGACGTGTCACGAGACGTGTCAAAAGATGTAGGTTCGATTTCTTTTTTTTGCTGCCTGATACCTATAATCTGTCCTCACATACATGATTTTTTAAATATAATACACTAGCACATGTTCTTTTTTGGACATAGGAGTGAGTGTGTTTATATTTATGTATTTATTTGTTAACTTTCTGCTACAAAATACTGCATGCATAGATATTCATTGAATATATACATCTATGTATACCTGATTAATTCTAAAACTCCATTTATACGAAGAAGAATAGACAATAGCTTCATGACCTTAATCCATCTTTATAAACGGAATACATTAAGTGGACCGTCGCAGCTGTCGTCTTCAACATATAAATACGTTTGGCTTCAATCGTAAATAGATCGGAAGAGGTTAAAATATAGCAGAAATAATCGCTATAGTATCAATCTTCCTTTGAAAACTTAGAATTTGGATTAGGAGTAACTTACAACAACATAAGGCTCAAAATGTTTGGAAAAGCGTTGTTATAGATTAAATAGACAAGTAATCTTTATTTTTTTTTTAAATAATTAGTTTTGAATAATAAAATAAAATAAATTGAAGAAGAATTTCCAAATTAACTAACAGGGCAATTTTTTTCTGCCTATGTCGGTGTGAGCTATAAATATGACCATTACAAAGCGAGATTCACCGGTAATTGATACGGAACTCTGAACCCTTTTTGATGATAACGAGACAAAACGTAAGTCACACATACCACACCATACATACACACATGCCTTGCTAAAGATAATTTGGGTATATAAAAGTGTTGCCCTGAAGTAAAAGAAATGTTGCCTTGAGTAAACGAATTGCTAAGAAAAAATGCAATATGTGCAAAGTTCAAGCACCAGACTTCAAAATAAAAGAAAATGAATTTATTATCATATTAATGGGTTGGGTTTACAATAAAAAGTTTGATTATTGATTTTTAATAGACTTCAAAAAAGGAGGAGTTGCTTCGTTCGACTGTATGTATATTCTTCGTATTTCTGCTATATGTCAATTATAGACCAATACTATTTATTTTTCGAAAGCAGATAGCTACCCCTGCTGCTATTTCATTTTATTTTATAAAAGCCTACCATAGTGACTCTACTTTGCCTGATGGAAAGCAATAAGTCGAGTCCAAGAGTGGTGGTCACCATCCTCATTGCATGTCTTTTCAATGCAGCATGGTGACCCCCACTATGGCGGCCTGGTGAGATGCTTTTTCAAAGAAAGGCACATTGAAGACAGTTTCTACTTTTTTTTAAGTCCATTCCTATTTCCTTAATTGTCTTAAGTTTGCTTTCATAAACTTGTATCCTACAAGGGAATGTGAAGTTACATTTGTCTAAACAGAGGCGAAGACAAAAAAAAGAGAAAAAAATCTGTATTTTTGTATAGAATTCTGTTTAATTTCTTTGTATTAGGCTAACAATGACCTGACTTGTTGATTGAACTCTAAACGAGTGGGCTTTGAACTCAACTTGTGCAGGAATTACCTACTTTTCGGCCCGACAATATTATTCTGTTAAACTTCCTTGTAATAAAACTGAGCGCTATACGTTCTAGGAAAACGATTTAAGCCTACTGATCTAGGCGCAATGGCGTTATTAGTCAATTTGTATACAATGTGCATTGTATAAATAGACAGCCTCACTTACAAATGCTTTTGAATGCTCATTATCAGTTTGAGTTTTTTATATATATATTCGGACAGACGGGTCACCTAATGGTATGTGATAACCATAATTAATATAATTTATTTTTTCTTTATTATTTCGTCGGATGCTATGTGTGACTACAAATACATTATGTAGGTTTTTTATACAAATTTTGTATAGTACTGAAAAATATATGCATAGTATAATAAAATTATAAAAGGCTGATGTCTCTACATTATAGATATAGCCAGCCAAAACAACAGTTTTAAGAATTCATATCTGTCTGTATGTTTGTACCCGTATCAGGCAAAAACTATTGAATGGGGCTGAATACAATTTTTAGAGATGTATTGCTTCATTTTTGCTTAACATAAAAGCTTGTTTTTGAATAAATAAAGATATAGATACTTGATTCAAAATTCTACAAGTACGAAGAGAGGGCAAGAGCTAGTCAAATGATATGTATTCGTAATAAATGCACTTTATGAACATAAGTAACACTGAAATAACAGTAAATAAAATCGTTCAGCTTGTAGTAGTAACCCGTATGGCATCAAGGTTCATCATAAAATATTCCATTTGTGAACGCTCCTTTATATGAGGTTTTTTTTTTAAACAGACATTACGATTAATTCTTGTGTCGCGGGGGACTTACCAAACATTCAAACAACGGACACAAAGAACACCCAGACTCAGAACAACAATTTGAGGATTACACAAAGTGTTGTCTCGTGCGGGGATCGAACCCACAACACTCGGTGCGGCAGGGTTGTGGCGACGTGACCATTTAAACAAATATTGTAATCTTTATACTTCAGGATTTAAGGCCTTACCTATCTTGTTAGGAAAAGGTAAATACTGACAATTGTATCAGGTCATATAAAGATGATAAAGTGATGACTTGCACATTACGTTCTATAACTATTTCCTAGAGAGTGCTAAAACTACTGTTTTGTAATATTATTTCAGAAAGAAAAAAAAAACAACATAACAACTGCATGTCGTATTCCTATCCGTACTAATATTTCACGCCGAAACTCCTCAATCGATTATCATGAAACTTTGTACACAAATTCTCAAAGGTATTGGGAAAGACATAGGATACTTTTCATTAAAAAAAAAAACAGGATAAAACAAAATTTTGGCAATTATGATTGTACGTCAAAAAAATTGAAAATCTAGCAACTTTAACGCCATCTATATTTAAGGGATTCAATGCGAGCGAAGCCTCGCGGGTAGCGGTAGTAAGCTAGTCAAACTACACTCACAGGCACAATTAACCGCCCACCTTGTATTTCTTTCAATTTTCAGTAGTTGGAAAATTTTGACCACATTTGATGGAAGTTATGTTAAAAGCAGCCATTAAGGATAAATAAAATCACAAAAGTCTTTAAACAAAACCGTTTAATAAAAAAAAATATGCCAAAAATCGATTTTGCAAAAAAATTGCATGAAAGTGTAACTGAACTGACTTTAATTTTGAAAAAAATCGTCCGCTTTCTTTTTATTTAAATTTTAATAATGAGTATTACTACCTCGGGCCCTGATGACTTCTTGTAGTCGGTTTGGCAATCCATCTACGAGGTCTTGAATATCCGACTGAGGGATATTATGCCACTCCTCTATCGCAGCCGTCTTGAGCTCTTGTAAGGTCGCAGGGGCTGATATTCTTGCTCGAATACGTCTTTTTAGGTTGTCCCAAATGTGCTCAATTGGGTTAAGATCGGGACTGCGTGACGGCCATGGCAAAACTTGAATTCCGACCTCATCGAGGTATTGAGTGACGGATCTTGCGGTATGGCATCGAGCATTGTCGTGCATTAATTTAAAGTTTTCACCAATAAATGGTGCGAAAGGTATGACGTGGTCTTGTAAGACTTCCTCCACGTATCTTTGAGCAGTCACACTGCCTCTATCAAACACCACTAGATCGGTACGAGCCTCGTAAGAGATGCCTCCCCAAACCATTATGGATCCTCCCTGATAACCCACGGTTTCGATTATTGCACATGGAGCAAACCGTTCATTTTGGTTCATTCCTATAAACACGATGACGTCCATCTGGACCCCTTAAGGCTATTCTGCTCTCATCTGAGAACAGTACGTTCTTCCATTGTTCCGTAGTCCAGTCAGCATATTCTCGTGCAAAGGCAAGTCTTGCTCTACGATGCTGTGCAAGCAGCTGTGGACCGCGAGCTGGACGAAAAGCTCTCAGATTCCTTTCAGCCAGTCTTCTTCTTATCGTACGTTCACTTACAGTGACATTTCTCACCTCAAACAGAGGTGTGCGCGCTTCAGTAGCGGTGCAAAAGCGATTTCTTAACACGTTACTGACAACAAAGCGGTCATCCAGAGCCGAGGTGCACCGATGTCGGCCTTGACCTGGCCTTCTCGTGTATGAACCAGTCTCCCGAAAGCGTCTGATGGCATCCCGCACTGTAGTTCGAGGTACACTAAGCGTACGAGCGATGCGACGTTGGCTATACCCAGCGTCAGCTAAAGTCACTGCCCTAGCAGCACCAGTTGCATCCAGTGGCATTTTTTTCAGTCACAAACAATAATCGTACACTAAAAACTCAAATTAAACAATGTTCGTACACGATAGTAGACAAGAACAAGAAATGTAATCATTGTAACGTTACTGCAACAATGTCAAACAGAGACTAAATTCTAAAAACGCTTCGGCGATACAAGTTTAAGGGTCGAAATAAGGGTTTTTAAGTGTTTAGTTTATTGCTAAAGTACCCACTTAACTAAAAACAAAACAGTAGATAAGCCACAGTTAACATAAACAAACAGGGTGACGAAAAATATAGGTGGGCGGTTAATTGTGCCTGTGAGTGTATAATACAAGTATGTAACAAAGGAAGTGAGTAGGTACTTATTTTTTATGAGATTACATTATTTATATAAATATACAAATTAAGCATTCTATTTTGTCAGGATTTAATTATTAGTTTATTTAAGAGCTAAAGTCAATACTGAAGTTAAACTATACTCGTTTATGTATCTTGAAAATTCGTTCCAAGGATGAAATACACGTACATTATTGAGGGAGCACAGAGAAGTTATCGCATATAATATAATAATAAGAGGCCGGTATCGAAATATTTAAAAAATAACAAAAGGCTAGTAAGATCGGTAACCAATAAAAATAGGTAAAAAAACTTTTTAAGTTAAACGGTTTTATGTTAAACATACATTGCAATGTTTAAGATAAATGTACTAAAAACCAAAAAATAATAAAATAGATACAGTCGTGGGAATTATAAACATATGCATAGACTAGACTAAAATAAAACCGTGGGGCACGTCAATTGTCTACAATCGTTGATTAAAATGTTTGTTTTGTAATGTTACACTATAATTAGGCAGTTGTTCAACCGACAACGATGGACGTGTGATAAGTAGGGCTAGAATGTGGAAACAAGCTAGCAAGCTCGATTATAAGCGAGTTTTAGGGTTTCATAGTGGTGAGCGAGTAGTACTTTTATCATATGTTTTGTCGATTAAAGACAAACTACGAGCAGTGAAACGATTCCTCGCCAGCCAGCAGTGTGAATGTCCAACGATAAACTAGTTGAAACATCTCTTTTATTTACATGGAGTGTATAACTATTGGAATTTCCATGAGCAAGAAAATAGTAAGTAATTTCCTCACCGTCTGCGGGCCAACTGCCTATTTTAACGACGAATTAAACGATTCTTCTATCGCACATTAAGTCGATAATTTGTAGACAATTGACGTGCCCCACGGTTTTATTTTAGTCTAGTCTATGCATATGTTTATAATTCCCACGACTGTATCTATTTTATTATTTGTTGGTTTTTAGTACATTTATCTTAAACATTGCAATGTATGTTTAACATAAAACCGTGTAACTTAAAAAGTTTTTTTACCTATTTTTATTTTCTAGTTTTTAGTTTTTTTTTTATATTTTTTTTTACCATTTTGTTCCCACGAGTAATGGACATTTAAACGGTCGACCCCCCAGAGGTCCAATAAAGGGGCAAGACTATGTACAACAAGATGCGCCTGAGTCTTGAGGGGAAAACGCTAACGACATATCATTTTTATCCACCCTAATGCCATACATTTCTCGGCGCGTTTTAACCTTTCACCTTAACTTGGGTGGTGTACCGCTAACGACGTATCATTTTTAGCCACCCTAACGCCACACAGTCCTCAACACGATACAAAATCTTGACTTGGGTGGTGGATTCAGGCTGGATTATTCAGATACCTAAATTACAGATTCAATTTCTAAATTTAAATCTTATTATTATACGCCATTTGGTGGCTGCGCCCATCTTAAATATTGAGGTTGTATAGTGCACTGTATTCTTCTTGTCAAGCCCTTTTATTTGATACCCATATTGGTGGGATTGATAAAAAATTGTTATCAGCCATTTGGTAGCGGCGGCCATCTTAGATTTCAATTTTGCATAGTAAATTGTATTCTACTTGTTGAGACCTTTCATTTGATACCCATATTGATGGGATCGATAAAACCTAAGTTATCCGCCATTTTGTAGCGGCCGCCATCTTGGATTTCAATTTTTTATAGTATATTGTATTCTGCTTGTTGAGCCCTTTCATTTGATACCCATATTGATGGGATTAATAAAACATAAATTATCCGCCATTTTGTAGCGGCGGCCATCTTGAATTTATAATGATAATGAATAAACATAATTGTATTGTCACCAAAATCCAAAGTGTATACAAAATTTCAGATTAATCGGTTGACAGGAAGAGGGTGAAATTTGAATTACTAAATTTGACCCAAGAATAATAAATAAAACAAACGGGGTGAGCTAAATAAAACCGTTTAAAAATACAAGCGGCCGAATTAAAATGCTTTCAAAACATAAACAAATGAGGTTGTGTAGCAAACAGGTTTTAAAATATGCGTCAGATAGATTTGAACCGTGACATTGGCTTCCATGTCTTTGTTATGGTGTTTACGATGTACATATATAAAAACAATACAAATTGTACACTATTATCAGTATTAGATTAAGAAGTACATAGTTATAAATTATATCATATGCAAGCAATTTTTTTTTCCTTTTTTATATTTCTATCCCCCACAGACGCCGTCCATGGACACCTGCAACTCGAGACTCGTAAGTGCGCTGTCCGCCTTTGAGGGTGATGAAGGCTGAGGGGATGCGGAGAAGGTAAAGAATAAAGGGGATGAGGAGGCGGAAAAAGGGGAGGGGGCAGGGTAGAGGGCAAAGGAAAGGGGGAGTTAGGCCTCCGCAAACCTCAATAATTTACGGAAATGCAAGCGTTGCTTCACAACCGGATTTCTGTAAGGCCGTGGTATCGCACCGGTCGAGCCGGCCCATTTCTGCCTAAGCATGGCTTTACCACTGTTAAAGTGGTATAAATGTGATTGATTCATACACCTCAGCCTACCCTTTAGGAGATACAGGCGTGAGCGTATGTAGTATGTATGTAGATATTAGATAGAAAGATCTTATATGCGCAACATAAACTTTAAAAATGACTGCAACCTTTTAGGTTATTGCAAAAAGAAAGTAAAGGGTCCTAAAAGGCAACTAATGTTTCGGACTGTTATACATATATCAGACAGTACATAGTCTTCCAGTGCGCGGATGACCGCAATAGGTTTGATCCCTATTACGTAAGTGGGACTAAATTATTGTTAGCAAAAGTGGGTGTGTGAGACGCTACTGCCAACATCTGATATAGGCGTGAGTGGGCCTTTTAAATTCAAAAGGTATTGTCGCCAATAAGGGCGACATTAAAAAACCAAAATTAAACATACTTAGTACATTCTGTTTTCAAGACACAACACTTACAAAACCATTTTAATAATTTGAATGTATCCATTAGTTACATTCTGTTGTACGGGTATATATATTTAAACACACGGCAGCGTTTCAAGCCAAGTTCGAGAGAAAAGAACTGGCAGCACCGAGTGTAATATTATATTACACGAGCCATTTTGAGCTACATTATCATAAACACACCAAATTAGGTTTATATATTGAGACCCCCTAGATAAACTCAACAATAACAACAACTCAAACGGTTATATGTATATATTATTCATGTACAAAAAATCGGAATGTTTATGACTCACTGACATATAGATCAAAAACCTAATCAACTTCCAGATGACCTAGAAAGTTCAAATTTAGCATGCGGCTCGGTAATTGTGCGTATGGAACGTAAGGAAAAATTCAGAAAACAGTGAACTTCTAAGATTCGTATTTTTTATCTGTCAATAGATTTTAGTAGGTAATGCTAAACTACTACTACTAAAAATCAAAATTATTAAAGCAATTCCATGTAAAAAAAATGCAGATAATGAATGCGTCTAATATTTTAAAAGTTCGAGAAAATATTACAAAAAAAAACAATACAGCGCACGGAGAAAGAATATGTAGTTTTATAAGTAAAACACTTATAGAATAATAATGAATTTATTTACAAAAAGTAATGTTATCTCACCATAAAACATAAAATGTGAAAATGTAGGCATAGTTCAATATTATGATGGCGTAGATGTCAACTTCACAGACAAACCAATTGAGATCTTAATTTTTTTTTATTATATAGGGGGCCAGACGAATAGACGGATCACTTGATGATAAGTTACCGCCGGCTAGGGACAACGGCCCCTCTAGAGTCGTAAGTGCGCTGCCTGCCTTTGAGGGTGATGATTGATAGGGGATGCGGAGGGGAAAGAGGAGAGGGGAGATACGGAGATGAGAAACAGAAAACGGGGATGAGGGGAGTGGAAAGAGGGAATTGGGTTCTAGCATTAATTCCGGGCAAATGCGTTACTTCACAACCGGTTTTCTTCACCGGTCGAGCAGGCCCATTCATGCCTAAGCATGGCTCTACCACGAAAATTAATAAATATTTTTAAAAACAAGAGATTGTTTAAATTTACTTAATTTACTATTAATGGTATTCACATTTTTACATTTATGTTTTTGGTGGGATTATTATTTACGCCAGTAGTTAGTCACACGGCGTACTTATAAAGCTGGAGATCTGAATTCGAAAAATACAAGCCATTTCCAAACGATATAATATATACCTACTTACTCTACTTATTAAATCGTCGGTTTTTTGGAACTACTAAGAAATGGTGTTTTCCGACGTCCGAATTTTCCTATTAAACATTTTTTTTTATTAATGTGTCTAGTCATATTAATGTTTTAATATGACTATATTATTTCTTGAAGAGGAACTCATGCTAAACACCATAGGGACCCATCGGAATCTCACAACAATATGTTTCAGATCGAACACTGGTTGAGATGAAACAATAAACGACTTCGAGGACGGAAGGAAGTTCTTAATAGGACTGACTTTTGCTACTGAAAAATGATTTTTTAAACAAGGTTAGTAGTCCCATTTCGATTTAAATAGTTTTTCCAACTTTTGGGTGGAAAAAGATAGAGAATATAACTTGTTTAAATTTTGGTATATTAAAACGGATATATGGTTTTCTTTTTAATTTTATAAGATTATTACAGTTCATATAAATATAAAGATTTGATTACACATGTCATGTTTATGTGAAACAAAAGATAAGAAACTTATTAATATAATTGTACGCAATCGTTACAATCAGATAATTACAAACTATTAATAAAAATAATATGTAATAATGAACTCAAAAACAAAAGTAAAGTGCTCTAAAAATTAGAATGGGTCCTTTAGGACATCGCTTTTTAGAAGATAAATTTCTTAAAGCAAAAGAAATCCTTTAGAGTATACTTTAATCAAGTGGAAAAGCTTTTAGATTTTCACCGGTTTTGCTGCTTCGGTTCACATTGCTTCCATCCAATCAGGGTAAATTCGTTCATTTGCTTAATCCCTCACATAAATCCTCAGCATCGTGATAAGCTTCGGTACAGGGCTTTTGATCCAGAATTATTTGTTAGCAATTAATGAGCACTTGATTCATCACTAGATAGGATTAACTCTCGTAATGAAGCTACTAATGTCATGTTCTAATAAAAGAAATATCTCATTTGCACATTAATAAGATAAGGATTAATTTCTTAAACAGAGGAAGGAACAGTTAAAGAGAATCCAAATATATGTATGTATATGCACGATGGATACTTGTCTGTTTTTCAACTGACTTCAAAAAGGAGGAGGATCTCAATTCGACTGTATTTCTGTTTAATATTTGTTACCTCAGAACTTGCGACTGGGTGAACCGATTTTGATGATTTATATTTGAAAGCTGGTGCTTCCCTTGTGGTCCCATTTCAATTTGGTCCAATGCCGACAATGGTATCTATGAGAAAACCAAAACCAACCGACTTTATTGCGTCTATCATAAAAAGTTTTTTATGATAGACGCAATAAAGTCGGTTGTCTACTTCTAAGTTGTCTACTTTAAAGTGAATTATTGACGGAAGTACGTGTTTGTAATAAATTAATAACAAATTTTAAAAGGAAGTGCGCCGGATCGTGCAATATTAGATAAGAACTAATAAACAATATAGTTAGTACAGTATGTCTGCTAATGGTCTAGCTGTCGTGAGGACACCACACTTCACACTTTAGTGGAGTGCACAGCGTGGACGCACCAGCGCGTCAACCTCGCGACAGCTATTGGTTCGGGAAGTCTCTCGCTAGAGACCATGGTTCTGTCCATGGTCCAAAGCGAGAGCGCGTGGGATTCCGCCGCCTTATTTTGCGAAGAGGTCATGTTGGCTAAAGAGGCGGCGGAGAGGATACGGGAGAGGGCAAGTGCTCTCCCGTCCCGCAGAACACGCAACAGGCGCCGGAGAGCACAAAATGATCTCCGGCCTCCATGAGCGCTGGCCTGGGGGTAACGGGTAGGGCTGCCCTTACCCTAGCAGAAGCAGGCCTGAGACGGTGGTACGACGTGTTCCACGCTCGCCTCTCAAACTGGTGGGGGCTAGGCCCCTGGTATTCAATGGTGGTGGTGCCTCTTGCAAAAGAGGTGGCCAAGGTCTGCACGGTTCCTGGAAGCATCCCTCCTAGGGTATACCCAGGTCCCTTGCAATAGACCCACTTGTGACGGAACACCGTGTGGTTTTAGTCGGTTCGAGTCCGACATACCACCTCACTGTCAGCTCCGGTGAGGTGATGACCCGTGGGGGTTTCCACACGAAAAAAAAAAAAAAAATGTCTGCTAATGGTCTGGCTAACGTGATACAAGTTGTCATGAGAACGCCGTTATATACAATGTAAAGTTTCCTTCTCTAAATCGGCATTCAATGCATGATTGTATAAATGGAACACGTCCAAAGGTGCCATTCAAATAACAGTTTCGCTGATGTTAGGAATGATTAAATTTGAAGAATGACGAATTAAATTATTCAGTTCGTGTTTTTATATATAATTATTATTTAAATTAAACCATTAACTAATTTAAAATTTAGGATTTTTTTTTATTGTTCATGTATTAAATTTGTTTAAAAAATAATATAATACAATCTTATAAAAAGTCGACTTAAATTTGATCATTTTCATCGACACTGAAGGTGTGTACAATATTTTAAGTTCAATTGGAAGACGGATTTATCCGGAATATTAAGAGTGAGATTAAGATTATTAAAAGTGCGCAATTTGACCCAAACAAACATACATTGCAACTTAAATAAAAGCTTAAAAAAAGCTATCTGCATAAAATAACGAGATTTGGGCATTTTTTGTGATTTTTTACTAAACCTTATCAGTCGACCCGTGACGATGGAATTTAAATAAATATATAAAAGGTTTTTTTTCTAACGTAAAGTTATTTTAACATTACTAAGTTAGTTAATAAGCATACCTACTTTATTGGTAGTTAGCATTTTCTGTCATAGAAAGATATTTTTATTCTTTTAGAGATTGGGGGATTTAGGTACTCCTCCGAGTCATTCGAGTCATTTCTACTAAATCACTGAAGGACTTTGATTCTATAAGATAGATCACTTGTCTATCCTCTATATTGTGCTAATAGAGTACAGTGTAAAATAAGTTACAGTATAGATTCTATCTTACCTGTGAGACTCCAAGATGATCAGCAATATTCTCACTGCAATATACAATGTCGCCTTGCTGTGACAGTACCAGCACGAAGCCATCTAAAGCTTTCATGTACGACAGCTCTGTCGACACCTCCTCCGTGCCTTCAGGGTTTTGGACCTTGGGATGCTCTGTTTCAGTTTTCGGCACTGGAAATTTCCATCATTATTAATTAAATTTTGGTTGAATAATTATAAACCGTTTGCGTATAGGAAAATTAAATATGGTCATATTTGTTTTGATAAATAGACAATGTTACTTTATTTTCCTTATATAATTATCTTTATTTGCTTGTGTTCCTTTCTTCATGAAGTCAATACGAAATTATGTTTCTTTTTTATAAATAAATACGTTTGTTTATTACACCTAGATGTTTTTTTTTGCATATGATAAAAAAAGTATGCAAAAGGGGATAGTAGTACATATTTTATACCCTAAAGTAGCTATTGCACCTGTACGTAGACGTAGCTTCAACACCAGCGACCATTTACGTATTATAGATATTGTTACTATAGGAACTATAGAGTTGTGGCAACAATTCTCTCTAACTATACTACTAGGCTTTTTGTGCAGAGTAATTCCTATTCCCCCCGCACTAGATTTGAAAATAGTTTCGTAAGTAATATTTATAACAAGAGCATTTAGTTAAACAATAAATTTAAATAGAAAAGTATGTAAAAATTGACTGATATACGCTTATTGCTTTGATCTCGAGAGCAACACGCGTTTAAATAAATACATTGTGTATTTTTAACTCACATACCTTAAATATTCACGTGAATATACAATACTTGATTAAATGAGGATCGTTGGTTTATCTACGGAAAACAGAATATTATTTGTAAAAAAATCTTTAAGAACAAGCTATCATAAATATTGCATTGTCATCCGATTTGCAACTCAATTAGAAACCAGGGCAGGAGAAACTAAATAAAGGCGTGTAAAAAAATAGTCAAGTGATAGCTAATTACCGTAATACTCGTTAGTAATATCTATATTTGTATAATAGATATACATATGTTGAACAAGTTCCAACAGCCCGGTATACAGCACTTTATAGTGTGAACGAAACGATATCGTAATCTAACTCAACCCTTACGCCATCTATCGAACGCAGCGACAACAGATATGGTGCCGCTAACCGCTAACTTATTACAATTACTTTTCTAACATAATTTATATTGTTTACAATCCGACAATGTAGTTCAAATCATTATAATAGATAGTCTTTTATTTTTGCATGATTTGTCACTATGCAAAAGGCGTAACTATTTATGTACATAAGTTTTTGGAGCCTTGAACTAGGACTTGCATGCAACTATTGTCAAAAGCACACTTACTAATAACAGGTATATTTTGCATTTTAAATTTTTCGTATTGTTTTTAAAGAGTGAGTAAGACAAGTAATTTTTATCTATTGACGTCATCGCGGTTTAGCACGTGGCATATGGAGAATTTAACATATGTATGTACGACTTATGAATAAGACGGAAATTTGTGGTTCCAAGCGCGGCCCGTGCTGTTTAATATTTTAAAACTGTACTATATATGAGTTTATGACTGTGTTTGCTTGGAACAATAACAAACTATCCTAGTGATATCCATGCATCTATGTAGTTCAGTATAAAAATGTTAGGCAAGCCAAGACGCAGACCTAATACGGGTTGACTGTGTTTAGAAAACTCCGAAACTCACAGAGAGCTTTCACGTATGTAGGCTTTTTGATGATGTTTACATTAAATTGAATTTATTATTATTATTACTTCTCACACATGCTTTTTCTCAACATTTATAACATTAAGTCTCTAAGAATTAAATTAATAAAAATCATCTTTTTTATTTTATGTAAAACATAATTCATCCATATAATAAGAAAAAAAAAATGTATACACAGATATGAAATGTGGAAGACGCAAGTAGGTACTAAATTAGTCGATTTACTTTCAATTTAGGTATGTATAGATACTAATTTGTATATAAACACATTGTATAATATGAAAGGATAAAAATAAACTTTCCGTAATCCAATAAGATGTGCATACATGGGGATGTGATGATGATGATTCAGGGATTTTCCTGTAATATCTCTTAAACGTAAAACCTTTATCAATTTTCAAAATAAGCCTGTTGGATTTTCGAGTTTCTATTTTAAGTTTTATCCTAAAGGAGTACATAACCATGAAACGTTTTTAAAACAATGTCTCATTATCATCAAAATATAAAAAAAATCTTTCTTTCTTTAATAAGAAAGTAACTGATGAAAAGTTATCTGAACTATTAATGAGCACATAATGGCATTACGAATCAGATGAGCTGGTCACAGTCCATCTTTTTATCAGATTCTGAAAGTATATTAATATTTGTTTTCAGTGTTTCATTAATCATTAAAAGTTAGGACAAAGATGTTATAGAAATTACCACTTCAGACGACTTTAGACTCTAATATAGCACATGCATCGTGTTGACTTGTAATCGTTTCTTATTATTACTTTAGTAATATGTAATTAATGTTGGTTTCATTTGTACCCCTATCAGTGTTGAGACTTTAGACCCAGTGTGGTCGAAACAATAATTTAATGACATTTTCGTAAACGATTTTTTAAGACATGAGAAACATTTGGTTAACTTTGATAAGCGGTTGATTCCGACTAGAACTGAGGATTATTGTTTTTTTATAGAATTCACTTTGACCAGTATGCGAAGGCTCTCTTCGAACTCATCGGATCCTCTTCATTCTTTGATCGGACCACTAGACGCAGGCAGAGGTTCCATTCTTTCGTCGTTGAAACACCTAAAATTCGAACAAAACGCCTTCGTCTTTATAGTCACTTAATAGCAGGTGAGTTGGAAAACAAAGTCTACGCTAATCACAAATAAAACAGTGATAAAGATGTTAAACACCAGAGAATAGTAATGATTCTTGTATCGACGGGTCTTAGCAAAAACAAACAACGAACATGAGGCACAACACACAGCACTGTAGAGCACACAAATTTTATTAGTCCTACATGAAATCAAACCTAAGACCTTTGGTTTAGCAGTCAGGATCAAATCTTCCTTCACTTCAATACACTCAAAATTTTCGAAATTACACCCAAATGACTTGATCGACGGCAGTAGGCCACCCGTAGTACGTAAGGATTTTAAATTACAGTCAGCGTTTAAAACGCCTCTTCCCACCCTTCGGCTGTACAAGAGTGAGTGCATGTATGTATGTATGTATCAGTAAACTTTAAGTAGCCGGCTTGATGATGATGATTCCATATTTTGTGTAAGAATAAATGACTAAATTAGTAAAATCTTTTAATATCATCATTAGTGTTCTATGAAAAGGTCTCTTTTAAATTTCTAGTGCCATTAAATCTTTTATCAAACACACAACTACTATAATTTACACATAAGATTAGATTATGTTATACATAGTTCAACATAATATTATATTGTTATGTGTATTGTTTTAAGCTTTCGTCAACAGTACAATCTATCCTCCAACTAAACGGTAGCTACATAGTTAAACAATTTACTGCAGGTAGGTAGTTTTGCTAGTAGGCGTAGAAGGGGGATCGCTAATGTCATAACTAGCGCAGTTCCAAGGCCTCTCCTTTTCCAAGCGCAGTATAGCGTACCGTGAAGATTTTAGTATGTTCCTTAGTCTCAAATTCCCTTCGGAAAACCTAGCAGAGTTTCTAAACAATAGCAATAACTTTTATTGCAATTTGTCTACTCTGCCAAATCAATACAAATAAATAAAATCGAACTGCTGCATATATCAGCTTTTTACTAAGTGTATGTACTATAAATATAATAATATATTTTTTTTATTTCTCTGTCTGTTTATTTGGGTTAATTTTCAGATCGAGTAGTTTTAACATTATAAGGAGTAAGTGAAGTAGAAATAACATTCCGCACAACATTATGAATCTATAGCGCAAAACCGAGTCGGATTTTAGCGTAGTAGTAGGACACGCCAGGTATCCGCTAGTACTATACAGATTGGAGATCTGAAGATTTATTTAAATGAGAAAAATAGAAGAATCTTCTAGTAAGGCTGTTACATATGGGCATATATTTTATATAAAACATATCTGATACTTACACAGAGACACGACATCCCTGACGCGAAGATAAGAGATGGCGAGTCGCATAACAGAAGCCTTATCAAGTTGATCTACATCTTCTTTTCTAGCTGGCAGAGCAGCTGTGAGTTCCGCAAAAATATGCATCTCCTTATTACGTCTGGTCCGTGCTGCCACCCGCGACTTCTCCTTACGTTTCTCATTATTCCTGTGAACAAAAGAAGGCATTTGTGTTATTTGTTTTATTGATACATATATATACTAATTTGTAGAAGAAATAATGTATAGCCCAATTGATAGAAAAGGTACTAATACACGTTATGGATTTGTAAATCGTCATTCACCACCACAGGTAACCAACAAAAATATTTTGCTATGTTTATGAGTTTCAGTTTCAAAAAAAATAAAACTGTGCTAAACTCTGCTGAACGTATGTATATATAATGTATAAATATATATATAATATAATGAAAATATATATATAATGTATATTATTATATTATATTATACTATAAATTATAAGAAATCGTTATACGAAATTTGAGCTATATATAGAAAAAAAAAACATAATATTCATGACTAATGACTATAATATTACATTAGAATTTGGAATCTGTTATTCTTAAATAAATATGTATTTCGTTTTCTCATTTTCACGCCTAACGGTGTTAAATCTTTTTGTGATAGTAAATGGAGTGGGGTGATAAAGAGAACCGAATTACAGTGATAGCATTACACAAAATAGGTATGGAGGCAAATCAAAATTAAGAAACTCTCCACCCGCTTCATATCAGTCGAATGTTTGTATACCGGGATATTGATAGCCCTTCCAATGAGAGATATACATAAAAATGTAGTCGACAGCTATTGTCGGTTAAGACCAATGTCTTAATACGTCCCAGGTATTGGTTAAAATCGGATAGTTTTTACTTTACATTACGAACAGTTTAGTAATCGGTTAAAATAATCCTTATGTGTATTAGTATAATGTGTATGGGTGGGGGCAGTAGCATTCAGCTGTACAAATAAAGCCCAAATTATTAGAAGGGGTATAAAAATTATACCTTTTTTTTATAGAACAGAGTTTGTCCTTGTTGTTTCTAGTTTCCGCGTCTCCTAACTTGCACATTTTGAGATTGCCACACAATTATTAGTCATTAAAGTTACAATTATTTTTAAATTAAAATCGCGAGAAAATGAACACTAAACTATACTATACCGAGCACCACACTGATGTGCCTAATAATTACTAAAATTTTATTCTCTTAATTTGTCATTAAGCCCCCAAGCAGACGACTATTTTATCGCTTGTTCTAAATAGGGTATTTAAGGAATGCGTCACAAATGCATTTTTAAACTTGTTATGGTTGATTATATACTTTTAACGAGCTGCAAGATATTTAGTTTTGAACAGGTTATGCTTTATTGTTCTTACTTATACAAGATAGCGACAGAAACTTCTAGAAATATTTAAACTGTTATCTGCAAAAGAATAATGAGGCGCCGTGGCCACAATTTACACAATAAGAAAACAAGCTCTATTACAGGCATACACCAACATTTAGAATATTTTTAAAAAGTCGTTAGATATCTCAAAGACTTATTCAAACAACTTCCAACACCTATCACAGAAAACAAATATCGGATGAACAAAATAAATACATCCGCACCAATCCTTTTGTCACTGAGTATACTTTATTAAAGGTATAATGGAAGGAAAAAGCTGAACAGTGGAATAAGACAATTAGTTCTCGGCATTATAATTATTTTTCAGCAACTGTTATTCACAACAGCATAATAATATTAAAAACATATATTATTGTAAATATATATGCCGTGTGGTAGAATAGGGCTGCATAATCTTTTTTCGTGATGTCGTAAAAGGCTATTTATAGGACAGTAATAATGTAGTGCCCGGTTGAGGGCAATAGACTAGAACCTTATTACTTAAAAATACCGATATCTATAACAATCAATATAGTTTACCTTCCCGAAGTTACTTTTATTAGTTCTTCCGCAATAATCTGTTATTACATAAGAACTAATAGAATTGGCATTAACTGTTGTCATTTGTAGGATAATATTGCGTCATGACTCATTTAGGGTCTAAACAAAAATGTAAAAACGCAAAAAAAAACTTAGTAAAAGTAGTTTTTTACCGTATTTTATTCTATTTTTTTATCATATAATGATATTGGAACAAAGAATATAGTATCGCTAATTTTTAAACATGGCGAGTAGCCGACGTATGCGATTTTGCACACACATCGTCAGAATTAATCTAATATAACCTCATAAATTAACAATGTTCGAGGAATAACTGAATTTACTCACATAATCTATATTACCGCAAGAGAAATCGCGGGCAAAGGTTATTACTAGAATAGTTCTGATATTTCAGCACATTCTAAACTTCTTGTTCCTGGACCATGGAGCCTTCAAAAAAGATACAAGTCTGTCAAGTAAATTATTGTGCCGTATTAGGATTAGCACCTCTCGCCATCATGTTTTTCTATTCAAATATACACAATGAAAAACATGCAATTTACAAAAGGAATTTATTCTAATTCTAACTTTGACTGTTTGTTCCCCGTGTCTCTTTTCTTTGGACTAGAAGGGTATAACTCTGAAATCACTAACAAACCTCGGGAACCACAAACGTATAAGTTTACACAATAACTGTTTTTGGTCTTGATCGACAATAAGAAAGAGGTCATAGTACTTAGCCGCTCCATTGTAGAGAGGAAAACATTAACCCAATATGGTGAGTTTCTAAGGTTTTTAGCGTTTGCTCCGATTTAAAGCTAATTTTGGTTTGGATACCCAACAACATCCCAGGGACCATTACAAGGCACTTCCGCTTGTTTTATTGTACCGAGTAAAACGTATGTTGTCTGACAACATCTAATGAATGTATTTTATGCAGAAAAAAAAAACGGTCTCATAAGGAAAAAAAGCCGACATTACTTGACTGGCGGTGGCAAGAAAATATATGTAAAATTAAAGAAAAGGTCAAATTCAAAGCACAAAAGTCACTGTTTATATTTATATAATATAATTAAATGTCTGTGTTGTGCTTTAAGCAACAACCCTATTCTTCTATTATATTGGCTTAAAGCGCTGACGCTAGAGTATTGACGTACATACATATTTTAAATTTTCTTACGTGACTGGAATTAATGAGAACAATCTGGACAGAATTTAAGGTTTGAATCAACACGTATGACTTCAATGATATCGTATATGCTTTCAATTGTTAGTTTCTTTTTGTGTAGAATACAGGGCAAACCAGCATAGTGGTCATCTAGAGGAGGGGAAATAGGTGAACCCCCACCTTTTAGGCCTGTAGTACCCTCATTCACTTTTTTTTTATGATACGATAGGGTACGAGGTACGGGATACGATAGGGGGCAAACGAGCAGACGGGTCACCTGATGGTAAGTGCCCATGGATACCAGCAATTCAAGAGTCACAAGTGCGTTGCTGGCCGACGAGGTAGGAGTAAGCTCTTTTCTTGAAGGTTTTTCTTGCGGTCGGTATAAGTCCGAGCAATTCCTTTGAACACTCCCCCGGATACAAGCGATAGAGATTGCAAGGCAAACATTATTTGACAACCGGTTTTCTGTGAGGCCGTGGTAATACTCCGTTCGAGCCGACCATTCGTCCCTTAGCAAAACTCTCTTAACTTAAATTCGTGTAAATTAAGAGTTCATACATACTAATTTAATAGATCATAACATTAGTTATCTTTTCATAAGGAAACTAGTGCAATAAAGAATATTCTATTCTAGTACCGATTAATATAATAGTTTTAAGACCTGTAATATCAGTAGATACTAGTTTCCAAAGCTAACAGCTCTGTAGTATAGGTATTCTAAGATAGCAATATTGTTATTTGTTCAACGCAACTCAACTGCCAATTTTCAGACACGTGTTAGTGTATATTTCATACTTGGATTTCTGACTGTTACATATAAGATATTCTGATCAATTCACACAAATCCGTCAATAGTTATGATATAGCAAATTCCCTAACAATAAAAGTAAACAGAGCAGAAAATTAAATATAAGATCATAAGATTGATTTCTGCCTACAGTTGCTGAACAACTGAAATAAATTGAATGGGAACAATACAACCTATATCTAAAAATAAAGGTTATGATTTCTGATAGGTCAATATTATAAAAAAAACTAATATGTATGTATATATTTTAGTAAAGTTGGATTGATCGCATCAATTTGTAAAGTGCAGTGCAATTTAGAACTGTAAGTTATTTTTGTTTCACTATAGTAGCGATTTGAAGTTATTTGTCATTTAAATATGTACACTCGAATGCGTACAGAGATACGCGGACTCTCGTACATATAACCACCATTTGCGTTTGCGTCTGTTGAACGTGTACAGCATACTTTATTAGTACAATGCCCTAAAATAACATTAAGTATTTTTTTATATAATATGGCTGTCAGCACGCCAACAATATACTATATTTTTTTGCATTTAAAAATTAAAATTACACAAGTAAACAAGAAATATTAGTAGGTAATAAACTTAGCCCTAACAATACTATGGAGCAGCGTAAAACACTACACTGGATTGTACACAATATGATTCCAAGGGGCAGGGTGACGGCAATACGCTTGTGCCCATATCACGTAAGTAGGACTAAATTATAGCCCACTAAATGTTGACGATTAATACGCCTCTGCCTACCCCTTTCAGAGATACAGGCGTAAGTATGTATACATCTTAACTTTGGATGTCTTTGCTAGTAACTACACATATGTATGTATTTAATGAATAATACGTTGCTTTATCTAATGCGTAATGTACTTATTAGTACACGTATATTATCTAAATTAAACGTTGGCAACCCTAGTCACAGTCATAGGTGGAATAAATTGTCTCATTACCTGCTATCCTCGCGTGTCTATTGTTCAGACTGATTTAGGCTCATAGACGGCATAGAGCAACAACAAGCTGATGATTCAAGAATGCTTGCAACTGTAACCGCAAAACAGGCGACTCGTTTCGAATCACTATTTCAACTTATAGACAACCATACTTATATATATTGATCCATGAAGCTGTCTATGGCTAAATTGTGATCAGTGACCCGTCCTTGTGGATGTTGAGGATTTTTATATTATAGATTGTGGAACATTATTTTCCTCAACGTGCCTCAATACTAAGAGTAATATTGTATTTGTATTATAATAATATTTTGCATAGTTAAATAATTATATTTACTGCTGTAAAATTATATAGGTGATGTCAGAACTGGGAATATTAGTTGAGACTATATAGTCTCGAAATATCAATAAATAGAAGTAACCTACACGTCGATAACCCTATCCTGTTAGATATATTTAGATAAATGTGTCACAGCAGTCGAATATTCTACTAAAACGGTAGGAAGGTTTCATTGCTTTTATGATTATTACTTTTGTAAAATTAAATTTATTGAAAAATAAACTGCTGCTATATTTTACTATTTGTTTTAATATAATATTAATATAAACTATTAACTCCCTAGAATTAGGTAAGTCATACCTAAAATAACCTATATTCAAAAAATGGTAGCGGTAGTCGTAAATAGCCCCAAACAATGAATATGTCTAACATAAAATTAATTACTATTATAATCTTGTTTCTTATTTTATCGATAAGCAAACAATTCGCTACGAAACTCAAAAAGATTTTAAATATTGTAATTTGCAACGCGATTTGGATAGTTTCATTCATAAATCACGTGGAATGAGGTATAAGGTTATACTGAATCAGGATAACGATTATAGATATGTATGTGACTTGGCAAACCTGACTGATAAAACAACCTAAGTATGTATGTGCTAGATACAGAGGTACAGTTAGCAATGAAAGTTACTGACGATAATTGGTTTAAACTATGCACAGTGAACATATTGTTTGATATTGAAAATCCTAAAGTTTGGATGGGTAGCTGTTTATACCCAATAATTAAATTTTAAGACAAGTAGATATATTATACAGAATTCTCAAAATAATTTGTAAAAAACTATACTCTTCATCAACTAAAATGCTACTTCCTTCACATAGTGTCATACAAATACAACCTTTTCCTTTTCCCACTCTCCTCGCCCCTTAAAGGCCGGAACCGCACTAAGGATTCTTGAGTTGCCCGTCTGCTCGTTAGCCCCTTACACCATAAAAACAAACCTTTATCTTCCATATTAAATTCTAATACAGTGAGTGTGAGGCCTGACACCGTCTCAGCAAGACGCTTCTCTCCTTGATAGAGGTCCCCCATCGCGACGGGAGACCTTTATCGACGCGTCGGGACCAAAGCTAGTAGGTCATAACCGAAATACACTCGTGAGTAAAACTGAACATTTTATTAAATATGAATACCACTTACGAAAGTTTTTAATATACCTACCCAATTATAATAAAGTACTTATATCGGTGAATATACAAAAATTGGGTAACTCAATGTCATCAGCCAATAGATACAAAGTATTATTATATTTTACAGATATTACATTTTATTTTATAACATTTATAAGTCCTTTATTCCAATTTCAGCTTTTTATTTTAAATACAAGTCAATAAAAAAACAGTAAATGCTTAAAAACGTCAGTCTTATGGCATGTCACAATCCCGAAAACCAGCAATCAAGTCACTGTCTTTTAAACATTATCATTGATTTAAGAAAACTTACTAATTCACTACAATCTGTGATATACATAGTAATGTTTACTACTATAACTTTCATAATGTAATATTCTCGACTTTATTTTTTAAACAATAAGAAACTGTGTGTTTAGTTTCATTCGTCATTCCGTGGTGTATTGTTTAAATTTAAAGTTCGGGCTAAATATCACCGACTCAAGGTCAAATCCCTGTTTGAATTTTAAAGTTGGTAATAAAGTTAGATTTTCTTTACACATTTTGATTTTACATAGTTAACTATGTTTTATCAAAATGTAGTTTGTTGATATTCAAAATTTCGTGAAGAAAACCGACTTATCATTAACGAAGACCAAAGAGCTAAAGACGCTAAAAATAGAAGTGTAAGACAGAAAAAGTCTAGAAACAGGAAATTAAAAAAGATGATAGTTTCAAAGCTTAAAAACTAAGTACTCAGCGTCAAAAATATAAACCAGTCAAAAAGCAGCTAAAAAGTAATAAAATCTGTTGAAAAAACGCCAAAGACCAGAATTGAAGACATGAGTGAAGATATAACAAAGAAGAAAGAATTAGTGAAGAAGGATCTGCTCTTCGGTTGATGATGAAGACGGTGAATTGAGTGACTCCTCAAAATTTGTGACCAGAATGGCACTCTGTTTAAATTGTCAGATGTTCCGGTGGTCAAATAATAAAAAAACTACAAGTACCAAACCTCATTACAAAAGGGAATAAAGTTTTTTACCAATTAAAAAAAAAAGTGATGTTGTCGTATATACATATATATATTGTATTATATTGTATATCTATTGTATATATATATATATATATATATATTGTATTATATTGTATATATATTGTATTTTTAAGGTAAATATTGTTAGATTTTTGTTTTGTGTTGTTGATTGTTTGGTGATTACTTAGAAAATGAATATATACACTATTGTATAGTTAGAGCAGTACAAGTTAAGTTAACAACGTTACGTTAAATGTCAAAAGGCTGTTTTGAAGACTGAGATAGTATTTTGTCCCAGTATTACGTATTAATAATTATTTTTAATTGTTTCTTAGTGATTTTAATACTTAAAAGACATGCGCCTTAAATTCCATGATAATTCTTACGAAATTATGTATTTTATCAGTACTATGTGACCCTCGTCAATTCCCTAGCAGTCAAATTCTGAAATTTTGAAATATCTCACAATATACTTAAAAATGTGACTGGCCCGATTTGGAACAATATATTCATTAGATTAGCTATTATAAACACACGAATTTGTAGAAATTTGATTTCATAATTTTAGTAAACAAAATATCCTTAAGAGTTACCTAACTTTTGTATAATCACCCATAATACTTACGTAAAATATTTACGCGCTCAATAAAAAATATTTAAAAATCCTATAATATGCTAGTTATAAGTATACCATAGTCAGCTCATATTCAGAAAACAAATAAAATTATAAAACGAACGTCGAAACCCGACGCATGCATTATACATCTTCCATTTTTTTTGTAAACGTTACATTGATGTCTTATAGTATGCCACTCTCACTATTAAGGCGATTCAAATAATGCCCCTCATGTTGAAAGCAATCTGGCCGTCTAGACTCTAGGTATCAGTCATGACAAAGAATCGTCATCGTACACACATTACGTTATGTATGATAAATGTATGTACGTCAGTCGAAAAACAAACTTCTTTCTTACGCAGTAGTTTAAAATTTATCTAAACTTTCTATTTTTTATTTTCTTTTATTTAACTTTCTTATTTTCAAACAGTGAGTTGTTCTGTTAAATATTAAACAGTAAACGAAACTCCAGAAACGATAAAGTAGTTTGGCGTTCTGACCGATAACGATGGACAACATCCACGTGAAAGAGTGTAATGCATTGAGGAAAAATTCTCGAATATACTAGACCGTACGATCTCGGCCACACTTGACAAATTAAGCAGGAATGTATATTTTTTCTGTATTGTTGCCAAGTGACAAAATGTGATAATTATACAATTATGAATTATAAAATATTCCTACAACAAAGCGAAGTATGTATTGATACATCTCTGCCATATAAATATTATTACAGTACCTATATCGTTTCTTTTTTATAAAATAAGCAAGTGTGGACGTGCTGTCGAGTATCTACTCGTATTCAACAAATGAATGCGAATATAAAAAACGCAGTTCTTGGTAATTTGAAATTGCGAACAGTACAAGATCCGAGTTCGTCGCGTTCTCTCGCGTTTGAAGTTTTTTGTCAGGCACTGACACTGACAAAAGTAATCAGAGTCGACCGAATCCCATTGATATTAATATGCCACGATGACTTATTAATATCAATTAGATCAACAAATTTACCCAGTACCTTAAGTACTCGTTACGCATTAGATAGTTATCTCTTATAAACAAATTATCAACAGTTGCCTTGCCACATACATCTCTTCAAAAACAACCCTTTCAATAAATATTCTCATCTTAAAGCATTTTTTTGCTAATTGCAATATGGCAAAAGTGAAGAAGCATGGAGCACGATTTCTTTTTTTGATTTCATTTTTTAAGATATTAAGACTAATTTACGTGTCGCGGGGACTTCAAAAATATACAAAGAACGGAAACAAAGAACACCCAGACTCGAAACCACTATTCGTGGTATCATATAATTGTTGTCCCGTGTGGGTATCAAACCCTACGGCTCAGCAGTCATGGTCACTTACCACTACACAAACATGCATGTCAACTTTTATATATATGTACATACATTACATCGACAATGGAAGATATCGAGACCAACGGTCAAAGCGTTTATAAGAAATAAAACAAAAAGATGAGTTATTGATTATTAAAACATACATAGCCTAATAAATTAGTGTATTTTTTTCATATATTTTCCTCAAAGTTACGAGATACTATTTAGGTGTTCAATGACCTCAAATTAGCATACGTGCGTAACTATTCTTGGAAAGACTCATGAAGATAATTTTTATAGTTAACATTATAAAACGACCATCTTGCGCGTGTCTAAATAATTGATTACAATTTAAAAGGATCATTTTTCCTGTTGAAGATTTCATACTTAAGATGGAGCCTTTTTTCGAACGCGTGACGATATCAAATTTAAATTAACATTTAATATTTAAGTCTGTCTCTATGACCTATGAGCCACTTGGTAGCTTACATATATTAATAATTAAATAATTTCAAAATCAAATCTTAGGTCAACAGCATGTATAAAAAATAAGTGAAAACATAAGTGATTACAGTAGCAACAACCGTTACCTTGTACACATCCATAATGCTTAATACAGATGAAAATTTGTTGACAGATTTGTCGAGTTTTGAGTTATTGTACTCAAAGCTCAAACGCCCACATTTTGCCA
The DNA here is from genome assembly GCA_947561695.1 of Tyria jacobaeae. Classification (NCBI taxonomy): domain Eukaryota; kingdom Metazoa; phylum Arthropoda; class Insecta; order Lepidoptera; family Erebidae; genus Tyria; species Tyria jacobaeae. Next base: position 12,172,639 of record OX387225.1, on the reverse strand, counting down.
ACCATAATATAATTAGTACCATTCATGTACTAGGGGTACGTCAACTGGGCACTGTATATTATGTATGCATGTATATGTTCATCGTCGTATTATAATAGCAAAACTCTAGATCTTACAAAATACTTATGTAGAAGTACATATCCTATTAGGATGGTTTGTTTTCTGATTTTAATATACATATGTATATGAATCATTACAAATATTTTATCATATTTTTAGTATTGGTACCAAACAAAAAGGTTTTATATTTGCTATCTGTTTATGATATAGAACCTATATAACATAAACATTTTGAAGTTTAAAGTTTGAATGTAGGAAAGAGTCTTAAAATAATTTATTGTTTTTTATTTAGACCCTTGTCGGATATAATTATATAAACCACTTGGCTCAAACAATTCAAAATGGAACCGCAAAACAATCAAATAGTACATTGTTAGTTACTACTTGAAGACACAGAGTTTGTACCAACTTTTAATTAGTAACCTAGACAGTGTTAAAGAGTAGAAGCAACATGACTCTTAGCTCTTAAATATTCTGGGAAGATAACGGCTTCTGAATACAATTCAGTGTTCTGATCCAAAAACAGCACATGATAAACAAACGGTCGGAAATATTGAGGCCAATGTCGAATAATCGAGCTCTTAGTTTTAGAGGGCAGTTCCATTCGCCTGTTACTTTGCACTCGTATCGTATATATGACTAGCGGTAATATACATCCCTGGATATAATCTGTATGCTTTTTTTTTTGTTTTTTTTTTTTGTGACGGGGTGGAAGATCCTCATGGATGTCCTTCCCCCATGGGGTGGGGAGAAGGGGTATGTCGGACTCTTACCGACTAAAAACCACCCCGGTGTTCTGCTTGCCTATGATCGGGGAACTAGAATCGCCGTGGCATTCTTTCGCTGCCTCCGACCGGCACTAACCCGTCTCACCCAAGGCGGGTCCCGTCACCCGCTGTGACCATCACCCTTTGGTCACAGTAGTCTGAGAGACGCACGGAGCACTACGCGCTGCCTCTCGGGCCTGTATCTATTCGGGCGACGAACTCCCCAAAGTTTTGTCGCCCGCAGGCCGCTTCCTAGGGTGGCCGGAGATCAGTGAATACCCTCCGGCACCCGGTGCGTCTTCGGCGGGCAGAGAGAGTTGGATTGCGCTCCCTCTCCCGTTCCGCCGCAGTGTGTGAAGCGCCGTGTCATCGGGGAAGTCATCAATGATGGCACCGTGACGTCGGCTCCCTACCAATCCGATACAGGTACTTGCCGAAGCAACCGTGTCCGGAAAGCACCTGCGTCACCCGGAAGGTGAGGGCTCCATGTCCTCTCTCCAGCCACTCTCTTAGGACGAGTCTTATCGCCGCTACAGCATCGTGCCCCGCACTGAGTCGCGCAAGTCGTTGCTCCCACTCTGCCACCAAGATTTGATGGAGCTCAGCCCGGTGTGCCTCTACTTCGGGAGGCACAGACAGCTCTCCCCGATCTAGTGCATCTCAGCGCCACGGGATCGGCCCGGTGTGCCTCTACTTCGGGAGGCACAGACAGCTCTCCCCGATCTAGTGCATCTCTCAGTACTGCATCTAGATCCCAGGGAGCGCATCCGGCAAATAGGCTAATAGGCTGGCCGCCTCAAAGGAGATTGTACGGTACCCTCTTATCACTCTGATGGCCATCGCGCGTTGCGGCCTTCGCAGAATCGCGATATTTCGGGCCGTCAGAGTGCCTCCCCATATTGGCGCCCCATAGAGCGCCATAGACCGTACAATCCCCGTATACAGCTTTCGGCATGATGTACTGGGCCCCCCTAAATTGGGTAAGAGCCGCGAGAGTGCCGCTGTTACTCCCAATAGCCAGGGGAACCAACTGCCGAAAGTGTGGACCAAAATCCCATCGGCTATCGAGGACGAGTCCTAGGTATTTCATCGTACGCTCGATGCCGATGCGGACGCCTCCCACTACTATGTGGGACCCCGGGGGTAAGCCCTTCCGAGGACCGTGGAAGCAAACGGCCTCGGATTTGTGCAAAGCCATCTCGAGGCCCAACTTCCGGATCCTACTAACAACTTGCGCGACTCCAGCCGTCGCCAGAATTGCTGCCTGTCGGTGCGTCTTCCCGCGTGCTGTCACAAGCGTATCGTCAGCGTAGCAAGTGACGCTGACACCATGGAGAAGAGCACCACGCAGGACCCAATCGTACCACATGTCCCACCCCTGTGGAACACCGCATGACGTCTCTCGCCGACTCTAGCAATTACGACCCGGGTAGATGATAGACCTGTTCGCCAAATAGGCCCCGACAATGCGGCGGAGGTAAATCGGCACCCTGTGGTACCTGAGTGCCTCCCTAACACTCGTCCAGGGCAAGGTGTTAAAGACGTTGGCGATATCGAGGGACACCGCCAAGACGACCTCACCCCGAGCTGTCGCATCCTCCGCCAAAGCCCTTACACGCATGATGGCATCAATCGTAGAACGCCCCAGGCTGAACCAGAACTGGTTGTCCGCCAGGTCCGGACCAACCACTGTTATGTGAAGGACTATACGGTCTGCAATTATTCTTTCGAAAAGTTTGCAGACCTCGTCCAGCAGCACAATAGGGCGGTATGCTGACGGCGATTCAGCGGGGCGAAGTTCCTTCTTTAGCAAGACCAGTTTTCCGGTCTTCCATCGGATTGGAAACTGGCCCCGCTCCAAGCATGCGCTGTAGAGACCCACCAGTCGAGGCCAAAGGAACTTCAAGGCTTGGACCCACGCACGGACAGGAATGCCGTCAGGCCCCGGGGCGGTGTTTTTACCCTGAAGCCGTGACACCGCCGCTTGAAGTTCCGCTTGTGTCACTTCAGGCACGTCGTCGTCGCCTTGGTCGTCATCAGTATACGAAGCCGGAACCATAGGCGGGGGCATGAGCTGCGCTCTCAAGGGGAACAGTGAGTGCACTATGTCCTCCACCAGCTGAGGCCTAAGACTTTGGGCCAATGGGGGTGCATATGGGCGAAGTTTGCCCCTTACCATGCGGTAGGGCCGCCCCCATGGATCTCTCTTCAAAGTCTCTATCAGTTCTTGATGTGCCCGTATTTTGGCCCGTGAATTTCTCCCTGTAGGGCTTTTTTGGCTTGTCTGTTAGACCTCATACAGTTCCGCTTCACTGGCCTCTCCATCGTGGGCACGGTGGCGAAGTCTCCGGTATCTAGTGTACCTGCGGCGATCAGCTACGCAGGTTCTTCGTAGCCGAGCTATCTCAGGAGACCACCAGTACACCTGGCGTTTGGCAGGAAATGACTGAGCGCGGGACATAGCAGCATCACATATTCTAGTCATGCTGTCCTGGAACCATCGCGCCTCTTCTTCAATGTCTGCAAGCCTGTCTGGTGCTTCCACCTAAGCCTGCACGATAGATGCTTCCAGGAGGGCTTCCCGGTTCAGTCACTTCAGCGTCCACCGTGGCCCATCTTTAATAAGAGCGGATCTTGCTGGCGCATTTAGGATCTGAGTGAAGACGTCAAACCGGATGTATCGATGATCTGATAGCGTCTCTACGTCCTCCATAATGCGCCAGCCTAGGACACGAAGTGCGAGAGCGGGGCTAGCGAATGACAGATCCACTATGGAACCTCCCCGCTGCCGCACACATGTCTGTACTGTGCCCCGATTGAGGAGAGTCAATCCCAACTCGACAGAACATTCTTCGACAACCTCACCCCGCACATTTGTAGCTGGTGATCCCCAAGCCGTAGATTTGGTATTGAAGTCTCCTAACACTGTGACGGGACGAGGGTGGCTGCGACGAACGATTGTATCCAACCCATCTAGAATTCTCTCTATTTCGGGAAGAGACCTGTTTGGAGAGCAGTATACCCCCACAACCACTATCTCCTCCAGCAATGCTGCAACGTATCCCTGTCCCCGGGTGACGAATTCGAAGGACGGAGATCCATTCCCAATATGGGCGTTGAGGGTCACCAAGCCATCATCGTCTCCCACCCAGTCACTTCTGACTGGAATGAAGTACGGTTCAGAGACCACAGCGACATGTATCAACCACTCAGCCATGGACTGAAGCAATAGATCCTGAGCCCTGGCGCAGTGGTTGATATTAGCTTGCAAAAAGCGAATGGTATGGACAGCCATTATTGGTCGTACATATCACTTGTTTCCTCCTCTGCAACCAGTGGGTGAGCTGGTTGCGCAAGTTTCTTTTCCTTGTTGGCCTCTTTCTATTGCTTCTTGGGTATGACACAAGCGTTGCCCGTTCTGTGGTCAGCTGGTTTCCCCGCGGCTGCACATACCACGCAGTATGGTGCTACATTGCACGAGGCGGCTTTGTGACCGGGTTTGCTGCATTGGAAACAAAGTCCATTGCGGTCAACCCCAGTGGTGCATTTAGCCCCAACATGCCCAACCTCCAAGCAACGGAAACATCTCAGGGGTCTTAGTGTCAATAGTTGGACTTGTGCCGACACCCATCCCACCAGCAAATGTTGGCCGTTTTTAATTTGGTTGGCCGCTGCAACTTGACAACTCACCACTATAGTGCCTAGGCCAGTGTAGCCGGGACGGATTGAACCGGTCCTCACCTGTTCCAGAGGGCACCCTCCAGCCTTTGCAACAGCGGCCACCACTTCGTCTGGCATAATCGAGTCATCTAGGCCCATGATGCGCATCTCTACACACTTAGTGAGTCGGGTTACACGGACCCCATCTCCTCCTACCACAGCTCGCAGCTTATCTGCGAGAACATCTGCCATCTCGCCACTTGTGGCACCTGGGATTGCAAGAAGCCGAGCACCAGTTACGGTAGATTTACACCGCAAAGCGGTAATACCGATGTCAGACAGTTTGATTTCGGCTTTGGCTTTTGCCAGGACCTTGGCGTAGCTCAGGCCACGCTCTTCGGCTCCCAAAAGTAATGTGATTACCACCGCTGTTGCGTGAAGCACGGAGCCTTCTGGTCTCTCTAGCTGCCTTCTTCTTCTCGTTTTTCTGAGACTTCTTGGCCTTCTTTTTGGCACCAACGGTCTCCCATTCGTCTTCAAGCCCGGTTGGCAGTTTTGGTTGACTGGGACCTGTTGCTTCGACTACCTTATCAGTCCCAGTTGCTGCAGGTGTAGTTGGGACTGTTCTACCAGCCCTGCTGGCGGTTGGTTTATTGGCTTTGCCCTTCCCTTTCTTTTTTTTTGTCACCTCGGTATTCGATGCAGGCTGGAAGGCAGACATCTGCGTAGGCCAGAGCTTTTGGTCTGTGGTCGCTTGCCAAAGGTGGAAGAAGACGGCGGCGTGAAGGAAGGCGAAGAATCTTCCCTTCTAGAACAGCAAACCTTTTTTTTAAGTTAGCCAACTCCTGAAGGAGTAAGCAGGCTAATTCCGACTCTTCGGCTGGCCGTGGGGGGGGAGGTGCGACCTCGACTTCATTCCGCTGGCTCACTTGCATCTTTGCCAGTTCTGCACGTAACTCGTCTAACTCCTTACGAAGTTGAGCCGTTTCAGCGGACAAGCAAGAATTCTCAGCCTGTAGTCGCGCTGTTTCCTCTGACGAAGTCCGAGTAACTAATACCTCCAGGTGCTCCAGTATTAAACTTGAGGCTTCCTTGAGGGCCTTTTGACAGCCTCAAGTCCCCTTTAGCCCTTTTGACACCTTGGCTACCTTTTTTATAGCCGCTACGGCGTCATGCACTCAAATGGGATTTGCGAGTCTTCCGGCATTGACTTTTTGGGTCAGCTCCACAAGCTTCGCTTCCTCCTGTGCATCTCTATCTGCGAGTTCCGCAGCCTTTTGTGCTGCAGCAAGTTCTCGTCTCGCTGCTGCCAACCCCACATATTGGCCTGTGGTTGGTGGGCGGCCTCTACCTCTCCGAGCGGTAGTTACTTTCGCTGCCGGCACCAATTCATCACCCGAGGCCGAATCTGACCCCGTGTGCTCTCCCCCAGGCGAGTTAGACCGAGTACGGTTTCGCCAAAGCTTACCGCTGAGTAAAGCATTACCAGTAGTCATAGTACTCTTCTTGTTAGCGGCCGTGTCAGAATCTGACAGGACCAGTTGTGTCGATACGACTTCAGGCTGTCGTTCGCCATTTGAATTATTATTTTCAATTGATTTTTCCATTTTAGTCCCACGAGTATTGAGGAATTATTCGTCGACCCAGGCAGAGCCTCTTTACCTGGGTAGGTGAAAATTTGTAACTCAACTAGAGGGTCCACAGGTACCCTAGCTAAGGGTTCACTCAACGACTGATACTCCTCTAGGGTTAGAAGCATGATCTGTCAGCCATTCACCTTTTCGCCTTAAGAGCATAAGATTCAGATATTTTTTTATAGAGGTTTATTCCTCGTGGTCCGGGCGGTTAAGCCAAGGCCTTCGGTCCCACTGTCTAGTTAGAGACATGACCGTAACTTGAGACTCCTACTGGGATTACGATCTCTCGACGAGGTGTAGCAAAGAACTAATTCCTAGGCTACCCGCTCGGAGGCAGGGCAAGTGCACACCGAGCTCGCCATGGTTCCTCTTCTTTAGAGGACCTATTTATTCCTCTAACACGCCTTCTCCTAATCCAGAGGTCGCTTAGAGTGCAACATGACATCCGCAAGCGAATGCCATGCCCCCACGGGAGTCTACGCCAGACTTCGCCGGGTATCCCACTTTGTCTGGAGTTTCCCTCTGGGCCAATCCGGCATGAGTGGCTCTACCGGCATAGCCCCAGAGATCATTGACCTACGCAAGCCCTCCCATGACGACAACGTAAGGATACAGTTGGGAGGGATATAATCTGTATCCTGATTAATCGTGTTAGAGGAACAAAAAGATGGGTGGAACATAGTGTAAACATTTATAAAGGTAAAGTAACCTTTATAAATATTTTTTGAAGTCTAGGTGGATTCGAATAAATTAAAGAAAATAAAAGTTCAGCTAAAAGTACGCTTAAAAAGCGCTTCTTTGTTTTTTTCTTAGGTTATGTTATGGACAGGTCTCACATCTTTCTATTTCTATAAACTTTATTTAGAATCTTTTAAAAAATACAATATTAACGAACCATCATTTCCTAATATTATCTTCGTTCAATTTTATATATTTGTATTTGTAGGACTCGGACTTCCCGGCACCCGCCAGTTCGAGTCATAAGTATGCGACCCGGACTTCTAGATCTATTGCTTATACGACCCAATCCATCCGTACAAGCTATATCCCTTTCCTTCCCTTTCCCTTTTTATCCTCCCTTTCCTGTCAATGTACCAGAGATTTACCAAATTCCCAAAAGTTCCCGGATGACGACAATAGACTTCCCCCATTACGTTAAACCTGACTAAATTACTACCGGCAATGTGTGGGCGTTATTTACGCCTCTGCCTACCCTTTAGGGGACATAGGCGTGAGTGTATGTATGTAAATTTGGTATAGATAGGAAACGAAACGGCTTTGACAACCAGTTTTATTTTCAAAAACAAAAACAAGTTAATTAGTTGTATGGTAGGTTTTTTTGTTCCTTAATACATAAATCTATGAAGGTAGTATAAAGTTTAATTAAATACATAAAAAGACAACTCATAACAAGTTAGTAATCAATTTGTTAACTTTTGCCCTTGACATATTATTCTGCTAAAGAGTTCAAATCACATGCACCAATTTATAAAATGAAATGGAGTAGTCAGTATCTTAAATTGTACCTGTAACATAATTAGTGAACGTAATTGTGATGACAAAAAGCATGCACGTTAAGTGTATATTAAAAGCGGCAACGAATTAGGTATGATATCTTAAGGTTCATATGATAAAGCTTCAACTGTGTAGTAAAATGGCACTTAGGCAGACATATATGTACATACATATCTTTATAGTCTGTATTGAGTTTTTGCCAATAATATGATAAATTTGCTTTCGAATCATCATTAAAATACCACTTCATTTGTGAAAGTAATGCTTTTATAATAATTTATTGTTCAGTGCTCGATAAGCTTGTTGCGTTAGTGGGCTTGAAATGCTCGATGTATAAAGGAGGATCAAGAGTATCCTTGGTCCCCTGCAAAAGACCCATATGTGACGGAACATCGTGTGGTCAGCGGTCCGACATACCACTTCATTCTCGGCTCCAGTGACGTGATGACCCGAGGGGGCTTTGACACAAAGAAAATAAACTGTGTACGAAGCTGCTATTTATTTATATCTACTTAAAGAATGCAATCTTCATACTTTACATATACTAAACAGCTGTGAGCCCAAAATGAGATGTGAATTAAGCTTGCAAATAGGGCTCTAAATTCCAAAATAATCCAAGCAAGCTTTTTCATTTTAGCTTTTTACTATTTAATCTACGGCTTAAAGAGGAGAAAAGAATAGAGTTAGACACTAAATTTAATTTCCTTCATACAGAACTTGGAATAAACTCGGTATGGAGAACTTAATTAAGGTAAATGTAGTAATAATGCTTCCGAAAACAAGTTACTTGACCTTACCAATCTGTAAGTGTAGTCATTTTATTTTTGTTCTCATTTACACAGAAAAATCGAAAAATACAACGGTTAGTAAAGGAGCTCACACTTTTTTTACCTATTTCAAAATTAAAGAAATAACAATGTAACAAAAGGTAAAGTTGGTTGTGTTATGTTTCTTAATGTTCACCGGTTAACGATAATGGTTCAAGCGATTCGAGCCAGATACCAGTTACATAAATTAATCCAGTTAAGCTAGATTCTTAGGTAATACCATATCTTTTTTAAGTATATTACATTTACCAAAAAAAAAAAAAACCATAAGACGCGTGATGAATTTGATCTCTATCCGGATTTCTTAATTTTGTAGTCTGTTACAAATGACTTTATCAGCCAGTAAACAAAAATATAATAAACAGAGTTTTCCTCAATTACATTTAAAAGAGATCTATTATAATCCTATTAAAAGTCAATTAATCTCATTAAAAACGTGACAAGTAGTTACGTGTCGGGCGCCATTTTGTTCAGCACCGCAACTAAACTGACAGACAAAAGCAATTTATGACGGCGGATTAATTATAGGTCACTTTACTGTATGCAATTTTGTTAACAATCAAAATTATATACTGTATATTACGAATAAAAACTTTGCTAGAATAAAATATGTAGTGTAGGTATAGTAGGTGTAGAATACACCTAAAATACCTATACTACATGATTATCACTTCTTTAGAATAGAATAGTGATGATCGTGAAAACCGGGCCGTCCAAACACTGGCCGCACGAAAGGAATCCCTTAGAGTGCCAACTATCCCGTTCTTGGCCAATCTGCATCCATTTTGACAACGTGCCTGTTGGTCTAGTGGTTAGTGACCCTGACTGCTTAATCGGAGGTCGTGGGTTTGATTCCCACACGGGACAAACATTTGTGTGATCCTGAATTTCTCATTCCCATCAAGGTAGGATATTCAAGTAGGACTTTATAAGACATGCGTATATTACCGTACCGTACTGAAAAAAAATCAAGACAGAAAGTTTTGGAATAATCCTAAAGGAACTATAAAAAGAAGAACGTCTACTTATATATGTTTGGAATAATCCACAATGATGGTAGGATTAATATGTCGTTATATTTATCTTACTTCAGTTATCGCAGACTTTTAGTATCTTGATGGACAGGTCACTTGTGTAGGGTTATCATGACAGTATCGACAACAAGGAACGTTCAATTCATTTTAAATAAAACTTAACATAGTATAACACTTGTAAATGCACACTACAGTTGGATAAAAATATTTAATATTTTTGAATGCAATTGTGAATGATTGGACGAACTTCGAAACTTAGGAGTTATTTGCCTTTTTGTTTGCAAACAAGACGATAAACAACAAGTCTTTACCCTTACCAACGGTGTATGGTGTGACCAACTGTGTGCGCTAAGTGATTTGGTAATGTCAAACTGCTTTTTTCTAGAAGTCAAATATGTATGCTTCATGCTGTCGACATATGTTGGAAGTGGAGGAATGATAAATAACAAGAAAAAAGTAGAGAATTCCATTAAAACTTCATCTAACTTGGGAAATGAACCCGACTTTAGAAACAGAAATTCGCTTTAGTCCCAGTCAGTTTTCATTTACGTGATCTTAAATATTTATGTTTTAATGGGCGAACCACTTTGTCGACGTGATAATATAATTAAGTAAATTTGAATGCTTTTAGCAGCCACAAAATCCTACATAATTACTACAATACTTATTATTTATTCACGTATTCTGTAGTTGTTTTAGAATATATAATCCTACATCACTTTCCATCATGTGACTTGTTAACATCATGAGTATCTATCTCTGAGGGAGTTATACCGGGAAAGTAGTGTTGCAAGCGTCAAGCGGTTAGTGTACCCGATAAAAATCTTTGGCGTACTTCCACGAATAACTAAAACAATAAAAATGTTAACCTATATGTGCCACGTGGGGAAGCCGCCATAATGTCTTGTAATTATATCACTATATTACAATTTGTCTAGAATTTTCAACCTTACCACTTGTGTATTAAAGATAAAAATTAATTTAAAAATAAGATAGCATTCAAAACATTATAAGTCATAAAATTTAAGAGGTGAATTCCTTTTTTTGTGCAAGTGTATATAAATATTTATTCCGAGGAGGGAAAAGCAGAAAAACAACTTTTGTTGAGCATCATTGAAAAATTCTCAGAAGTTTAAATTGTAAGTGGAACAAAGATGGTCATTTACTTTGTTTGTAGAAAATCAAATGATAAAAATAATTGCCAATAGAAGCGATGTCACGCCATGTTTAGAGTGAAGAAGTTAACGATCGAAACAGACACGCCGCGGAAGGAAGTGAAGAGTTGCAATTGAGTTAATAACTTACACTTAAAGTATATCTTCATCTCTTGAACATGAAACTTCAAGCTTCAAACTATTTATTGTGGATCATAAGTGTACAATTATGTATCACTTTATGGTTCAAATCAGCTATATCCTGCCATTTTGGCTATATCCTACAATGTTTAGATCTATTGCCTAGTAAAAGTACATATTTTACTTATGCTATGAGTAATTCAATAACTGTATTTACAACTTACATCATATCCTCTAAATCAATAACCTCGGTATATTGACACGGCTCCCCGTCAACATTAAAACACATGCTGTCATAATTCCATGCCTGTTGTTGATGACATGGAAGATTTGGCAATAATGACACTGGGGGCACATAATTCACCAGCTGGGGAAACACTTTTGGCACCGGAATTGGGTAGTACTGAACCGTATTATAAGGAACTGTAGACCCATTCCTGTAACACTGCATGGACGGACTCGCGAACTTCTGATCATTATTGCCGTAACTGCATTGACTTGTAACGGTTTGCTTGGACCACTGATCGTACATAGGACACTGCATATTCCATCCTGGATCTTCATAGCCCCGTCCGACGGGGCATTTCTGCCAGTATGGGTCGCCCAGGCCGTTAACTAACATTTTGATCGGATCTTTACATTTGCTAAGAGAAGCACGATAAAGCAGTCCATCGAGGTACGAAAACACCGAGCTACTGATAGCAGCAAAGATGCTCTTATCAACGCCGAGGATAAAGACATGGAAGCGAAAACTTGATAATAACAAACTTATAAGATAACATACCATTATTATAAAGCAATAAGACGTTTGGATAGCATGTAGAACATTATCTTTGTAAATTTCAAATTTAATATTGGGAAAACATATACTGTTATATATATAAATTCATATTACTCATTACTCCAATATTAATATAATAATTGGAACGCAACTCTTAAACATTTGCAATACCAGCCTGCATATCATAGGGTTTTCAAAGGAAAACTGAAGAATAAAATATATGAATTTATTATTAGCTACACAAAATAGTACTTATCTGCATCTATAATGTAGTGTCATCTGCCGTTAACTATAAATTAATAACTCGGTCCGCGTGATCAAAAACAATACAAAGATCCCTCACAATCTGTTACCAATTAGAAGCAGTTACATGTTATTTCTTGAGTTATTATTTAGTTGCCGAGTCAGTGTTATAACACCAGTTCATCAGATCAAGATTAAGACATTTGAAATCAATATCACATCAAAATTCTTGATAATTTTTGCCTGGGTGTGCTAGGCAGAAAGCCTAGCACAACCAGGCTATGGGACATATTGTCGTATTTCCGGACCGATACGACCTTTAAACCTTCAACAAGAGAAATTTTATGGGTACCATAAAATTTTGATGTAGGATAGGTTTTTGCCTATAACATGTAGGTGTTTAAGCGACTTATTAATACCTTAGTCGCACTGGAGATTGTGGTTAAACATTGGGTAGTGGAGGGTTTTTGCATATAACGCTCATAAGCCTAATAAATGTAGATACAGTAAACCTTCTACAAATTCAATATTTATTATTATTACTCTTTTGCGGTACGTGAAAAAGTAAAATAAGTAAAATATTTGAGAAAGAATCTATTGATTTAAGTAATATTTAACAAAACTATTATTCTGTAAAACGATTTCATTCGACATTACAATAACTCGAGTTCTTCGAACAGTTTTCTACTAGCAAATTTAATCAAACAAATTGTGCCATTACGTAAAACTTTGGACGCAGATGCCTAATTAAACAGAATAAACAACTGTCCGAATATGTTAGCGGAGGATTGTGTTCCACGATTTGTTCTAACGCAATCATTGAAACATGGCGGACTGTACAATCGGCTGAAATTGACCTAATTGGTGCAGTGCAGTGCTATTGTTAGACCAGACGCAACTACTGCATATAAATATGTACACATTATATAGGTAATAAAAAAAACAGTATTAAGCAATAAAAAAATTGTAAACAGCTTTTCTTTTAACGAACTCGATTGATCTAGGCAGTAGAAAATTAAGATAGCAGTCCTTTCGCATAATATTTGGGAAAGATGCACTTCGACAAGTGGTACTCATTTACATCGCTGGAAACGGACTAATATTAAGGTACTTTAATTGTACTAACAGTACAAATAAAAGATGGGAGTGTTTTTCTATTTAACCGTGGTATCTTAGGCTTAGATAACTTAATATTAAATAACATATGCTACTTTTTACATTTTTTTAATAAAAATGTTGTTTGACTTACGTATCTAAGGATAGATTAGCTCCGAAATATTATTGCGTAGGCAATGTAGGCGCGTTCACACATTATAAAATCAGTTGTTTAATAATGAAGATGTTACTGTTCTAAATTTACATAATTCTCTGCAAGTACATTATTATATATAGTTTATATAGCATGCCATCTAAGTACCACAACAAACCAACGTTTTAAGAGATATATTATTCTGGATCCAGAATAATATATCTATTAAACGTTGGTTCGACATACTCAACTTAACCAAAAGGGTTTATTCTGGATATGGACCCAGAATAATATATCTATTAAACGTTGGTTTGGCTTACTCAACTTAACCAGAAGAGATTATTCTGGATATGGATCCAGAATAATATATCTATTAAACGTTGGTTTGGCTTACTAAACTTAACCAGAAGGGATTATTCTGGATATGGATCCAGAATAATATATCTATTAAACGTTGGTTTGGCTTACTAAACTTAACCAGAAGGGATTATTCTGGATATGGATCCAGAATAATATACTTATTAAACGTTGGTTTGACTTTCTTAACTTAAGCAAAAGGGTTCCATAAATATGCATCGCGCGTCAGCCTTATTCATCATTGTGTCATGAGCGGCCTCTACGAATATTAATCGACACAAAGCGTTTGTGGGCGACTTCAACGCATTACTTAAAACAAACGTTTATTTTAATCATCTTTGTATTTGTATTTTAAATAAGTGTAGTGGCAAATGCCGCCCATGAATACCTGCATTTCAGAACTGAACTTTTGAGGGTGATGAGGGATGGGGGATGCGTGGAGGGGAAAGAAGTTAGTAGTAGTTTTTTTTTCCGTATATCTTCTAATTATGATGTATAAAATAAATACTAATCAAACCGTAAAACGATGCTAAATTGAAATTTACTTTTCTTGTTCAAGTATAAGTTTCTTTTTGAAATATTCCTTTTGGAGCGATAATAAAACGACACGCATCTTAGTGTCTTGGTGTCACCGCATCGGTTAATCTTTGATGTAAAATACCTTGAGATAACGTACAAAGTGGGTACTCATATTTATTTTTAAAATGTAATCTTGTAACTCTCGACAATGACAATGCAGACTACTTAATGCGCTATTTTATCAGGCGGTAAATCGTTTGTTGCTAAACGCGTATTTCGCCGTAAGAACCGCTCAGAGAAAACAAACCAATCCAGAAATTTTAGGAAAATGAAGGAAATATGTGTCTTATCGTCTCTTATATGTTTATATGTGTCTTCTCGTTCTCGTCTTATGTCCTTTTCTTTACAATGAACCACGTGTATCCGTCCTTGAAAGTTTTATACATAAAGAAAATAAAAGATAGAAGGCAGGTCCCGAAAATTAATGTCAAAACGTAATAATAAAATATACCATGATGGTTTGCCACACAGGCTAAGTGTATTTTGTAGCATTGTACTTTCTTTGTTTGTAGGTTTTGTCAGTGACTTTTACTATCTTTTATTTCTATATTTTAGTTGATAAGTCAATAGGTGTTTTGGGTAATGTCGTCCTACGACGCCAAGCGACACTAGGTTGGCACTGAAAATCAGTACTAGGGTGGGTTATGCCCCTCTCAGTGTATGCTGAGTGTCATTCCAAGTTTCTGAAGCACGACGTATTTTTCGCTAACGAAATTTACTATTTTCTTCTTAGGGTTACTACTTACATTAATAAGTTAAGAGAGTCTTCTATAATATTGTATTTTAATTATTTTGTAGTGCTCTACAAAAAATATTTATATGTATTTATGTGTGTATTTAAACAAATGTATGTAAATTATTGTATGTGAAAGCCGTCGTGTTTTTGGAAATAAATATATGTTTGTTTATTTCACTACTCAGCACATCCAAGCGTAAATACATACTCGTGACTGTGTCCAATTATTAAACAAAAAGACTATTATTTGGTCCGAGTAACGTAACAGCGAGCAAATTATTGCCGTCAACAAGGCACTTTGGGAATCAAAGATCCGAAAGTAGGGAGTATATTGAAAAGGAAGGGTAGTTATAATAATAATAAGAGGCTCTCGTTATGGTTGTATTATATATGTGGTATGGTTGGATCAAGGGACTTATGCAGAAGGCAGTTCTACTTGACACGGCCCGCATTGTCAGGAGGTTCCTATCTTTGGAGCCCTAACCACCGGTGTCTTGGTCCCTGTATCCGATGTCGGTGGTCTACTATTTTTTATATTTTTAAATGTATTTTTTATTTATATGGTACATTTAAAAATGTAATTTATATGTATATATTAACATGAATAAAGAGAATAATAATAACAATAGGTAGTTAAAAAGGTAAGTCGATAGGAAGAAAAGGATGTTACTAAAACGGAAGTATTGGAGAGTGTAGCCATAGCTCGATCAGTTTAGGGTCGTATTGCATGTTCAATCGTAGGAGAGATATGCTTAGATACGAATGGGTTGGCTCGACTGGTACCATACCACGGCTTCACAGAATACCGGAAACACTTGCGTTGCCTTACGCCGATATTTGTGAAGTTTTCGGAGGCCCAACTACCCCTCTCCTCTTTCCCCTCCCCGCATCTCCCCCCCCTTATTCACATTCAAAGGAGGGTAGCACACTAACGACTTTTCAGTTTCAGGTGTCCATGGACGGAGGTTATCACTTACCATCAGGTGACGCGTATGTTCGTCAGTCTCTGTATTACATAAAAAAAAACTATAATTGGTTGGCGTCAGGAAGTTCAGGACCTCTTAATTTCGTGACATTGGATTCTTTTGTTTTCTATATAATATTACTTAAATTTGCATCTTTAATGATGCTACCAAAAAATAATACCTGTAACTTAGTTACTGATTCCTAATGCCGGTTTGTTATTAAAGGTATTCACAAAAATAGCATCATCGGCTAGCACCTTGCATGCATTATACGTTCAACGGGAAAGCGGCCTTGTGAACTATCGTCCATTGCACTATACTAAGGGTTTAATCGTAGTGTTATATTACGGAACTTGTGGACTTCATACATCTTTATTTAGTTTCTAAACACTTGAACACAAAAAGAATCTTTAACCACTCAATTCTAAATATTTTCAAAAATCTCGGTGTCTATCTCTAATCAAAATCTGCAAATTAAATTTGAGCATCTTTCAGGTTTTCAACTAAACTGAACAGCTAATAGTCCAATATCCAAAAAAGCTTGCTTCTTAAATAAATAGTATTTATTTAACGAAATCTCTTTTAATTTAAATTTAGGAATAACCAGTGTTAAAGATAAAAGCTTTTAAAAATTCATTAAAACACATTAAAACAAAACACGAAAGATGTAGTTTAGTGATTCGATTCTGTTAGGCCGGTAATCTCTACACCAGACCCTACCAGTATCTATAGTGATATACTGAAAGTAACGACAATTATTTATATGTCTGTTACCTTTTAAGGGCTGAAGCGATTTTTATTTAAATTTGGTATGTAGATATTCGAACTTTGGAGAAGAGCATCGGCTACATTTTATCGACATAAAAAGCAGCCAGAGCTGCGGGATAAAGCTATTAGTTTATAAAAATACAAATAATCGAAATATCATTAAAGAGATCGTATCGTATAAGCTGTGGTGTTACGACTACTATAGAGTAAACCGATATCCGGTTGTTGGAATCCAGTGGTTGGAACCCATGTTTAAGCATGTACATGTTACGACACCTAAGACCGAAAGTGTAGACATACTATACAAGAATGTAAATCAAGTCTATATAGCCAGTTTTACGTCTAGTATAACAACTTATTTTTCTATCCCACGTGAACAGTACTTTATTCTGTACGAAGGATACCGTATGTCCATTTTTGTATTACTTACAAAATACTGTTTGTAAATTTTCATGATGATCGATTTTGTAGAAGGACACTCCTTAACTACAAAATCGATCATCATGAAAATTTTAAGTTTACAAACAAAGAAAGTTATGAGGTATGAGCCTACCATGAAAATTTCTAAAAGACTTCCTCGATAAATATAGTTGGCAATATTAAATTTTCGCTAGTCGTTTTCGTTTACAATAATATATGGAGCGAGAACTCAAAGATCAGACAAGCCTAAATGTCAAAATTTAAGTAACAAATGCTTAGGTCGAGTGTGTAGACAGCGTAACCGATTGCTGTCCTGCCGGATCTGTTTGCTAGGTCAATTCTTTGAAAGATGCAGACAAAATACGACGCTCAAGCGTAGCAAAATCATGCCATAACATAGATAAAGCATTTGCCATGGCTCGAAAATGTAAGTCCTGTGCGGTGTTATACTATCACTGCACTTTTTATTTTGTCAGCAACTTAGGGCTATCCAGCTGTAAGTAAAGTCAAGTACTTCGATTTGTTCCGGATGTAAGCGATTATTAAATCACTCAATCATATTCTATCCTATCATATTATACTACATACATACTTTTTCTCTTTTATAAAAACATCCGATTCAGGATTATATACTTAGGTTTTATTTAAGTAAAGGACTCGAACTTCCGGCACAGCCAGTTCGAGTTATAGGTATGCGACCCTGACTTGCTTTAGCTGTTGCTTTTACTCCCCAATACATATTTATAACCAAAATCTGTTTCCTTCCCTTCCTATCCTTCCTGTTCTGTCAATACACTCTAAATTTTTCATAACTGGTACAGGCTTGCCCCCTATTACGTCAATGGCACTAAATTATAATCGGCAAAATGTAGGCGTTAATTACGCCTTTGCCTAAGCGTTTGGGGACACAGGTGTTAGTATGTACATATATGTATGTATGTTTTATTCGATCACTTATTCTAAATGGCATCAGCAATGCGACGACACTGACCCATAGAGAAAAATTGAACTAGTTGCCAAAATACGACAAATAATTGTAGCAGCGACATAAACGCAAGCTGCAACGATTTTTGATAAGTACAAGATTTCGCTTTCCGCTATCAGAAGGACAAGTTCCTAACTCTTATCTGCGTGTACCCTTATCATTGACGTCAATAGTCTAAGCTCGATAGGATAAGAAAACCTTCACTTTTTATTCCGAAAATATAATTAAGGTTTGGAACACTATATAATATATGTATATATAGAACCATAAAATATTTTATTTCAATACCATCAAATATTACATATTTAATCTGCGTAAAGGACAATGGTACTGAATATTTAGGATGTCAGTCACCGTTTCAACAACGTGATTTCAGTTCACGTTTTCGGTCGTTATATTCAGACGTATCACAGTATTAAATCTAACTGAAATCCTGGTATCACTAATTAAATTTCATACAGTCTAAACAGACAATACCTAACACAATAATTATTTGCAGATAGTTAAACTATCATAGATAAAAATTAAATTATAAATTGAATAAAACCTCCTACGCAAAAAATACTCATAGTTCTAGGAACAACCATTAAAAAGTAAAAAAAATGTCCTTTATCGGTCGTTAGAAACAAAATAAACAAATGTTTATTGAAATTTGAATTGAAAAATATTTAACAAGCCATCTCTAAACATTATATTTTCTGATGAAACTTAACAATAAACTATATTCTCAATTTAATGATATTTGTTTTTCAAAATACACCTAGATTTTTTAGTAGTGATTTAAAGTCGCCGCGGGGTATCTCTATGTACCAAACTTTAAATATCGATTCTTCTTCTTCTATCGCATCGGCGGCATAACAGTTGTCAAAATGGCCCAGTACGCTGACACCTTGATTGCGTTCTCAGAGGCGCTCATGCTCATGAGCTCCTCTGGTGTACATGTACGTGCTGCTTGTACATGTATGTGCTGCTTGTACATGTATGTGTAAGCAGCGATACCCAACCGCGACTGATACTGATACTGATACTGATACAAGACAATTACTTATTACTTTTTTAGGGGTTGTTCCGTAAACTTAAAGTATTTTTGCGTAGGGTTTTTTTATTTTATTTATTTAATTTTTATTTTAAGCTTTTTAAACTGAACATACCTATTGGGCAATACAAAAAAATATAGATACCCAAGCGAGTATAATAAATAACGATGACATAAGCTTACTTATTGAAACTAATCTATTGAACCCAAATATGATATGTCTGTTGTAAGTTTTCTAAGAGTTTGGTTCTCTGTAGACCATTCTGGTTGCAGCATCAGGCCAAAGTTATCAATTAATTGTCATTTAACGATTTTACTGGCACGCGTGAAGCACTTAATCGAGTAATCATACACCAAAAATGCCTTACATAATTTTGGAAAGGACCGATATTAACCAAACATACGAACTACTACGAACCACCGCAACTGGCTTACAAATGAAAAAACCGCATCGAAGTCGGTCCATCCCTTGGAGAGTTACGATGCCACAGACAGACAGACATCGTCAAATTTACGTCAAATTTATAACACCCCTCTTTTTTCGTCGAGGGTTAAAAATAGGACACAAACGAAATATAACATTGGTATTGAGATTAAGATGATTGTTATTAAGATTTTATTTTTATATAAATAGTAATATGTAACTAAAATTATTAAGGAAAATAGTTGTGGGTATAAAAAACTGACGAGAGAAGGGATAATGAAAACAATCATGTATGTAACTGTCAATCTTATCTAACGTTACTATTATAATATTGTAAGTCTATGCTAACATCCGAGTTTCAAAGTTCGATCACGTGAAAAGGAAACCTCTAGACATGTACTGCAACGGTAAATTATACATACCCTGAACAAGGTTAAAAAAGCTACTGTTTTGCACATTTTTTATGTCAAGTTCAAAGTTCACTGCATGATTCCATATTAATCGGCCTACGAAACAAGCTAATCTAAGACGTAAAGATAGCGTTTGAATTGCAATGCTACTTATTTTTGACAAACATTTAAAATATAAACAAACCTGACATCTATAACAAACATGATACATATATTATTTATCGATTAGATCATCAATCAAATTTAGTTCCCTTTAAATATCTTTCAATTGTAGTTTCGACTCAGTTTAAAGCACTTTCAATTTACTATACTATGCTTTTCTATACTATTTTGCAAAATGAGTTTATACAGTGGTTACTATCGGTGATCTCTATAATCTTCGTTCCTGCATTTTCTATAATACAATGATAAAAGAATACGCTTATTAAATTTCAGCTGCAATTGTGTTCTCGTGTAATAATATATTATTATAGAAAATTAGCCTTACATTCTCGACGATGATAAACGGAAGTTTGCTGGATAATTTTTAACTTTACCTTTGAAATAAACTCTATGTATGGATCTTCAAATAGTAATCAAACTTCTATGTTTCAATGTTAATTCTTGAAACTATTAAGATAAATAAAGTCTGTCTGATGACAAGCATTTACCTGACAAGAGACTGAAGGTTCTAAACCATTAGATAACGTAGACAATACACAACAAGAATTTCACCTCATTTGAGGAATCAAACCGCAGCTGCCTTGTTTAAAAAATGGTATGGTACTTGGTGGAAATTGGATTAAAATAGAAGTCTTCTCTATTTAGAAATACCCGATTCAGGGAACTTAAAAATAGGAGGTCACCCTGTTAGTCTATTTCAGTAAGTATTTCAGAAAAATATATACATATGTATATGTAGAAAAAAATATTTTTTTAGCTACCTCTAGGGAGGAAATCAATGTACCAGGTTTGTAGACCTTTGTCTTTAATGTTTCCTAATTAAAGACAAATAGTCAAAATAGGTAAGAAATGGTGCAGACAGCATGCATATATTTTCAGGTCAAGTATAAATTTGTGGTACGTTATTACCTACGTACCACAAATTTATACTAACTACTACAGCAGCATCAAAAATGTACTTAATACTATTAAGTACATTTTTTATGCTGTAGTATGTGTTGTCCATTTACGTTGCGGAGTACACATACATATAAACGTTGCGTTGCGGAGTACACATACATATAAACGTTGCGTTGTACACGTACGTAGGTAGGTATGTTTAAAATTTGGTTCATACTGAGTTTTTTTTTTAAAGTTAATGCCTGACTTTAAACTTTGCTACTGCAAATTTACATATTATGAATATATAATCTAAGTACGTGCAAAAAAACATTATATGTACGTAATGTATGTGAGTATTGTAATATAACGATTACTCTACGTGCCTTGATGACATAGTTACATTCTTAATATCTAAATCTCTGTCTTTGGTAAATCTTGCATACTACACTAATTTAAACACTAATACTGAAACTGATTTACAGCGTGTACGTTGGTGGTACACGAATCAGTTTGCCAGAATCTAAACTAGTAAATAACGAAAACACAGAGCATGACAGACGCCCAACGAAGGGAAAGCACTTAACACTGATATAAAACTCACAATGAATTTAATGAGAAGGATATTTGAGTAATTAAAAATATTATGAATTCACATCCTACATTGGAAAATTGGCAGAAAAAAAACAGCCAAGTCTGAATAAGACATGGAAAAGATCGGGTGATATATAATGAGTTATGTTTCATGGCAATATGATGGGCATGATGGCCAAACATATTAGATGGGCAAATTCAAACTAGTAAGTGGAATATATATTGCTTCATATTTTTTTTTTCAGCATTCTGATAAATCATTACTAGTTTCTTTTCTTATTTTTCCTCGTATTCACTCTTCCTTTTTTATATTTTGATGCTTTATATACGAATGTTTATGTTGTCATTATGAATACCGCCGAGATACTAACTACAATTAATGTATAAAACTACATAATTTAATGTTGTTATGTAGAACTTTGTATGTGCTTTATTGAGTAAGACTTGGCGGCTGTTCCCAAATAATAAGGTAAATAATTATTTCAATGTGGTATACAAATCTAATAATGAATGAGCGAGAATCATAGCATTCTTGTGTTTTATTATCAAGAGTTTATAATATAAAACACTAAAACTACTAACTGTTTCACTATTTCTTTTGTTTACATGTGTATTTTTGAAAACTGTAAAACTAAGTCGGTCGTGAAGATATTTGCCTGTTCAAATACATAACACCTATAGAGAAAAACAGGCAAGAAACTTTAAGGACACTCTAATTCCACAATAAAAAAATTTACATTGTTTATATGTGCAAAGAAAATGTAAAGATAATGTAACATTCTGTTTGTAAAATAAAAACATAAGCGAGACGTATTACAATACTTTAAGTAATAACAGCCCGGAGAGAACCAGCCCCGATCAAGTGCTCGTCACCTGCTATCATCTAATGCAACTATATCAGCGGGAGCCGAACGACCCGACGAGCGACGATTTTAGACGAGCATGACATACTCAGACACATCAGATCGTTATTGGTAAATAAATGTTTATTGTACGAGCCTTGTATGAGCTTCAAATACAATAAATATTATATTTATTTATGTAGCTAACATTGTGCTGAAAATATCAAAACGAGGAAATGCTCGTGAAATGGTGTCATCAGAAAAATGTAAGAAAAACTATTTCTGCACAGCGATCCGTTTAGCTGGCTAGAGAAAGCAACTTGCGCAAGAAAGGTCGTAAAAGTGTTTACAAACAGGAACAAATGGTATTAATTTGTATGACAGTCTGACTTCTGATTAATTCCAAAATATATTATTCTTTCGGTAGTATTGTGCTAGCTGTAGTTACAATGGGTATACTTGCAGAATCTAGGTGTTTACGTACCTACATACATATGTCTCCATTGCAGAAATGAAACATCTTAAACATTTGAGAACAAGGTAGGTAGCACAGTAAGTTTTTTTTTTGTGTTTTGGAGCCCATATAAGACTTCTCAAACTCATAAATAACGCCGCATGATATTTTTTTTTATTTTGATAGTTATTCTGCTATTTGGGACGGAGGCAAATCTAACATCATGAAGATTGGTCTACCCAAAATTGACTTATAAATGTTGTAATGTAATGTGTACGTGTTGCGTATATATTGCGTATATATTTATTAACTATTATATGTAAATTTAAAGTCTTATATCACTTTAGAACTTTGAATGCCCAACCATAAGTGATTTCCCTTTACCTCTAAGTGATGACGATGTAGCTGCATTTCCATGAAACACAATCATAGTTTGTTTGTTCCATAGGAAAACTAAATGTTAAACCGATCGGCAAAATATCAACAAAACTGCATCATCATTAGCCTACCGCAGCCCACTGCTGAACATAGGCCTCTCCCATTGCACGCCACTCTTTTTAGGAAGTTAAGTTTGTAATTAGGAAGTTATCCGCAAGAGTGATTGGCGAATTGATATATTTTTATTACACCAGGAAATACTTCAACGTTAGAAGAGCTTTATTTGTCTCAGTATATGTTTAATATATTCCTACCATTAATATCAATGGAAAACATTAAATATTTATAAAACTTAGATTTTAAATGTTCTGTTATATTAAGCAAATTTAATGTCGTACCAATGAAAACAAACCAGCCCCATATATTATTGGAATGATAACAGTATAAAGGTGTTTACTGACAAAATATCAACAGTAGGAAATAATATTGAGCTAAAGACCTTCAACAGATACTGATTTATCAACTTAATATAATGTGTTGTAAAGTAACACTATCCTTTATTTAATTTAAGAACCAATTAATTTTGATTAAGTATAGATTACTTTCTATAAGGGACCTTTACTAGTATACTGATGAGGGATATAATAATTGAGAAGATGTAGTGACGAAAATTGAAACGGGTATGCCGAGTTGGTTTGGGCATGTAGACAGAATGAATTTGGAACAAATGACAATTTCAGTATATAAGACAGAATTGAAAGGAAATGTGGGGTCTTCTATGAAGAACATACGCCGACCAACAGAAGTACCTGAAACTTACTGATTTGTATGAAATTTAATGATATTAGAGGATGTTTTTACGTGGTAGAGCCATGCTTAGGCACGAATGGGCCGGCTCGACCGGTGCGATACCACGGCCTCACAGAAAACTAGTGTAAATTAGTGAGGTTTCCGGTTGTCACTTACCATCAGGTGAATCTGTCCCCGTATAATATAAAAAAAAGACTAAGGTTAGAAGCAAGTGGCAGGCTATTTATGCCTACCCCAATGAAAGAAAGGTTTGAGCTTATGTATGTACAATAACTGATTCTTTTTCTTTTCTTTCTGGTATGAATTTGATATGTCCATTGATGTTTTAGTCCAGTTTAACCCCACGAAGACACAGGTTTGCGCGTTCACCGCTAAAAAGATGCCATTGGTCGTATCACCTCAATTTGAGAGCACTTCCCTAACTGCATCAGCCAGTATCGGAATCCTTGGCGTCGATATATCAAGCGAAGTCCAGTTTCGCGGTCACTTAGAGAGTAAGGCCATATTAGCCTCAAAGAAGCTTGGTGTGCTACACAGATCGAGACAGTATTTTACTCCGGCCCACCGCTTGCAACTTTATAAGGCGCAGGTTCGGCCGCACATGAAATCAACGGAGAGCGACTCGCATCATCGACTGCCAAGATATTTCTGATCGACTTGACACCTTGGCGTTGTTGCGTAGAGATGTAGCTTCACTCTGCATCCTCTATCGCTTGTATCATGGGGAGTGTTCAGAGGAATTGTTCGGACTTATACCGGCTGCTGGTTTCCGCCATCGTCCTACGGGACAAAATATCCATTCCCATCATCTGGACGATTGGCACTCCACCACTGTGCGCTTCTCCAGAAGCTTTTTGCCTCGCACAACCAGCTTATGGAACAAATTGACGGAACACACTTGTGACTCTTGAGTTGCGGGTGTCTATGGGCGGCGGTAGTCATTTGCCATCGGGTGACCCGTCTGCTCGTTTGCCCCCTATCGCAAAAAAAAAAAATGTATCTGAATACCTGATATACGCAACAAAGTATTTTAGCACTTCACTTGGTTCAGAGTACACCAAATTTTATAGGACATCTATACAGTTATGATAATCAGATGATGAGTATGGTAAACGCAAGCATGTACACAACTGATAAGTGACAGGATCACCAGGCTAATCCTGGCGCTGATACTACTGAGGCTCCTTGCCAGATCTCTATGTATGGTATGGCAATTTTAATAACAATGATAGAGTTGAAAAATAAAGTGGAGCATACTATGATAATACTACAGATACAGGCTACAGAGGTCATAGTAGTATTATCTCCTATGAAAAGTTCAGAGAGATCTCTTACCTGTTATAAATAGTTACCACTTAAATTTTTAAAATTAAAAGTATCTGCACTATATTACATTTCAACCCAATGCTGATAAAAAGTACATGACTAATACAATATTAGATACATTACAAGAAAAAAAACATTTTTAACAAAGGATTGCCACTGTACTAGGGTGAACAAATATACTTATCTATATGTTTATGATACAGAGTAACAGAGCCATAAACTTGTCGCATCTCTACCACTCCGAACTTATACAATGTAAACTGTGCCTGTTCCTAAGAATTACATTATTATGAATTTAGGTTATACCCTCTGGGTGTACAAATGGCAGTATTTGGGTTCAATTAAATTTCTTAACTTGAAATTCTTGGAAGACGGCAATAACTAAATGTATTATAGTATACTTGTACTAAATAATTAGGGGTAGTTTACAACAGCATATCCTTAAACAATTCTAATACTTTTCAACCGACTTCAAAAAAGGAGGAGGTTCTCAATTCAACTGTATTTTTTTATGTTTGTTACAGCAGAACTTTTGTCTGAGTGAACCGATTTGAATGACTTTTATTATTTGAAAGCTGGTGCACCCCGTGTGGTCCATAGTTCTTAAATTTTATGATAGATGAGATGAAGTCGGTTGTCTACTTTTTTATAGGGAATTATGACTGGGTCCCATCTAGACTTAACTTCAGTCAACAAATCAAGTACATGGTTAGTTTGGGATCAGACAGCTGTGTGTAATATGTCTGAAGTCATCTTTATATAAAATTATTATTATTCACTTCTATTTAATATTAGTTAATGTGCTAACAAGCTTCTTCATCTAAAAGGGTAAGCAGCAATAACAGGCTGCCACTTGTTTCTGACCTTTTACACTTCACTTCTACAATTTTGCAAGCACATTGTTACCTACACATTATATATATATATATATTTTCTTTAAAAAGACAACTCCTGCATTAGGAATAATTCCTATTTTGCGGCGGACTTTACAACAATTCAATTAACGAACACAAAGAACACCCAGACTCAAGACAACTATTTGTGGATCACACAAATTTTTGTCCCGGTTGTTGTTTGTATAGGAATCAAATCCACAACCTCCGATTCAGCACTCAGGGTCACTAACCACTAGACCAACAGGCCCGTATATTGTTAATATATCAAAAATTAAAAGTCTAACATCAGGTCAATGACACATTACTGCTATGCTATGACACATTTGAGTGAAATAATAATATGTAACATGGGAAGTGTTTCGAGGCAGGTGAGTATTCACCTAAATAAGTCCTGGAATATAAAAAGGAACTCCTGATAATTATGAATCTTAGGACATCCTTTAAGATAAACCTTTAAGGTTAGCAACTAGGTACTTAATGTTATTTTTACTTTGCTTACATTTAATTACTTGTTTAGACTATATACTTTCATTCCCATAAATCCCATTCATAAAACATTTCATAAATAAAAATAATTTATTCACAAAGAATATGTGGACAGTTAGAGAAGTCATTGCTGGTCTGCCTCTAGAAAGAGACAATCCTTAATAATTGGCAACCCATCTATACTTCTAATTTAGAGTTTTGTAACAATTACATAGCTATTGTTTGTCTGTAACCTGTATAAAATACTTCTTTGACATAAAAAGCCTTCAGAAACCCGAAACAGTTACATACAAACAAAGATAAGCATGGCAAGTGAGGATCATTATAGTGATATATATATATATTACATAGGTATGGTACCATTGTAGGGCCCTGAAAAACAACAATAATTAAGTATAATTTGTAGGAAAACTACATCGAATTAAAAGTTTCGGTATTTCCAGAATTTAGAGAAAGTTTATTGCTCATGGTGACACTGGCAATCGGATTAATAGGAAAAACACATGCTTGAAACCTGTATTCATTTTAACTTACCATTATCGCTTTAGTAAAGCAAAACCCAAAATCAATTTAATACACTCACCTCCTTTTCTGATTTGCTGGTTTTGTAGACATCTCAGTTTTTATCATTAGACACTATTATGAAACTTTGCGATATGAACACAATCTCAGAACACTGCCAAGGAGAGTCTCACATCGCTTTTCACGAAATCTTTCTATTATAGTTTAACATACACAAGAACTAAGGTTTATCAATCACAATTTAGGTCATTTTACAATGCACTACACATAAAAATGCACTTTGTTATCGTGAACTTGTACAGTAGAAACACGAGAACTCAAACTAGTTTAACAGTCAGTTCTCTAATCCAGATAGAGTTTTGAACAAACGAAGAAGGTGCATTGTGCAAGTTTATTGGTGACTATAAAACATTGACATTTAAAAGACCAATCAAGTGTTACCTAAAATGACAACTACACAAAAATTTACGTGTCACAGTTATCTTTAACAATGAAACGATAGATGGCGCTAATAAAGAAAATCCAAAGTTTCCTATAGTCTCGTAAGATGTCGTGACAATAACAAAAATAAAATAATTGGTTTTCACTATTTTATTAATTTTATACATTTTTATTTAACTAAAGAGTTCCAAATAAACAATATACGTATACTACCTTGTATTTGTATGTCAAAAAAAAAATACTTGAAACTATAATATTATAATCCGTGTAACTGCTATTTTCTTTTTTTTTGTACTAACTGTACCACCTGTAGTACTTCGGAGTACTTACATTTTATGACAGATGTCGGGCTATAACGATTTTTTTACAAAATCTATACGAAATTATGCTTTAAACACGGTTACTTTTATTACTAGGTATTTAGATTTTCATTATTTTTTATTTTTAAAATGCGTATGGAATTAAAATAATAAATTTCAAGCTAAGCAGCTGTATCCACCGACTTGCTGATTTCACCGTCACCTAAATTATTGTTTAATTTTTGAATTATTTTAAATATTCATTTAATTTTTTTTAAATGTTGTTAATATTTTAATAAGGTTTGTTTTCTTAACAGAGTATAATAACTGTTTTTTATTTCAAGACTTAGAATGAGAGTATTATTTTTTCTATCTAAAGGTGATAACATTTTTCAATATGTTTAAAAATAAATAAGAAACTGATTTGTGACATTTAAAACTATTTTAGTTTTGTTTTTACACTTCTTATCCCGGTAGCCAAATCAAGAGATTGCAGCCCTAACTTTAGGGGTGAGTGAGTGAGACACCGCTTATCGTCAAAAAGACTGTACGTAAAGAAAAACACCACGAAAGTGTTTGTTTTTAGTGAAAATTTAGTTTGAGGGTTCGATGAACATTGCGTTAGGTTGCTTTGATTACCTTTATCTTACTTTATAGTAAGGTAATATCTGTACTTGTCTAAAACCTGTAAAAAGGTATGTGTAGATATGTGAATACACATACGAATTACAACGATGAACATCTAAAGGAGGTCTCGTTAAATGGCCGGATCAAAAGACATTTTTTTTTTTTATTGCGTTATTTAAGGTCGCTCAAACAGCTAGGGTCATCAGCGACCTCTGTAGGTTTACAATATTAAATTAAATTATAGTGATTAATTAGTTTTAGGAATTTAACAGTCTTTTCTATATTT
Source organism: Tyria jacobaeae (assembly GCA_947561695.1). Classification (NCBI taxonomy): domain Eukaryota; kingdom Metazoa; phylum Arthropoda; class Insecta; order Lepidoptera; family Erebidae; genus Tyria; species Tyria jacobaeae. The sequence continues at coordinate 12,143,889 of OX387225.1, read as the reverse complement.
TCTAAACAATTTTTTTAATTCTTAGGTAGTTTAGCTTCTAATGTTTCTGTATTGTACATGTGACATTCGATTAATAAGTGCTTAATAGTTAAGTCACTATCACATCTTGAACATTTTTTTTAGCTTCCTTGGTAATAAGATGTATATGAGTTACATTACAATGTCCTATTCTTAGTCTGTTTAAAACTACATGATCTCTTCTGCTGTTTGTCAGTAATTTCCGTTTTTCAAAAACTGTTTTTCTTATCTTTGTCCATCTCTTCCTCTCCCATTAAGATTAAGAGTTAAAAAATATGTAAATGAAATTGGAATTGAACTTCCTCCTACCTATCCTCGAGAGCATCCTAAAAAACCGCCGTGGGAAAAAAATGATATTGTAGTTAACTTAGATATAGCTAACCAACACAACTCGGGGGTGTTATATAGCACTCCTGATTACGTTTATAAAAATCTTTTTAACCAAATTAAAGATAGCTATCCGGACTATGTACATTATTACACTGACGGATTGGTTTTTAAAGGAAGATCTGGTTGTGCTATAGTTTCGGGAAGTGAGAGCTACAAGTATAGATTACCAGACTACGCATCTAATTTTACATGTGAAGCAGTTGCTATCCTGAAATGTCTAGAAATAATTAAGAACAAAATAAGCGTCAATAAAAGTCTCATTTTTTCGGATTCAATGTCGTCTCTCATGGCCTTAACAAATATTAGAAATAAAGAACCATTAATAAACCTAATAAGAGAGAACCTACTTAATCTAATCAATAATGATTTTGTTATAGAATTAATCTGGATACCTAGCCATAAAGGTATTCCCGGAAATGAAAGGGTAGATATAGAAGCTAAGGAAGCTACTAAGTATGATCATTGTGATAACATTACCTCTAATACGCAAGACCTAGTAAAGTATCTTAAGCTAAAATGTTGTGGAATAGCTATTGGGTAAATGATAATAATACTGCTCTGTATGAGATAAAATACATTTTTGTTTGTAGGTATGTACAATAAAAAAGATGATTAGAGAAGATTAATGAAAAGATACCTTACGATATTTTTTATAACTAACTAGCTGTACCCTCGATACATTCTAGTTCATATCGGAAAATGGCAATATGTCGCTTTAATAAGCGTGGTAAAAGTTGAATAGGGAAAACTTCATGGCATCATTAACATAGGAGAGCCATGCTTCGGCACGTATGAGCTTCCTAGACTGGAGTATTATCACGGCCTTACAGAAAGCAGGTTTTTAAACTACCCATTTGCCCATCTTCTCTACCCCCTCCTCCTTTTCCCCCACCCGAAAAGGCGAACAGCACTCTTATGACTGAGGGACGCCGAAAGTCAGTTACTATCAGGTGACCCGTTTGCTCGTTTGGGCCCCCGACAGCAGCGCCACTTACCGGATCCAATTGTGTTTTCAAACCATCTAGGAACCCATTGAAATATACACACATAATTTCATCCAAATCAGTCTAGCCCTTTAAGATGAGTTATGTGATAAACACGCGTACAGAAGAATTATAAATATATAGATACCGGTAACAGAATTTTGTAATACCAAAAATTATAGTTTAGACCTACAATGTGACGATTGAAAAACAGTTTTAAGTATTGATTTTTTTTATTCTGCATGACCAGATTTTCTGAGTCAAATAATTACCTGTTATCTATATAAAGTTTTCTTTGGGTAGGCGCTTTGCGGTACCTACAGCCTATGAGCGTGTGTAAATGTTGTACTGGTTTAAACTTTTCTATTAGGTATGTCCAACGTCCAACTTCAATCTTGCAAGTTAATAATAACAATTTTTATTGAAGACAAATAATTTTACGAAATTCCAACGTAAAGTACCTATTTAAAAATTGTGTAATCTCTGCAGACTGCATGTGAAAATATAATAGATCTGTTTTTTTATCTCAGCTAAAAGATTTATTGCGAAAACATCAAAATGATTTTATATCGAATACGCATTCGCTTCAACTCGAGGTGCCCTCACCGAACTTTTTGGTTCGTATCTTTGTCAATAAATATATGTTATGTAGATAGTTAAAAAAGTTATTGATTATCCGACACTGAAGCCGTATATCGTGACTCATGACTTTAGAGATAGGGATCTCTGTGGACCATTTGTCGGCTCGGACTCCGAACCCCGGGGATATCTTATGTCCAGAGTAGACAGCAATGACAAATAGATTATTTTAATGAGGTTTTATATCATATTAGCTTCTTAACACGAGTTGCACCTGTTTAAAAAAATAATTCGAATTAGGCAATAGTTTTAAATTTTAAAGCGATTTAATATTTTGTTAACAAAGCTCCATCTAGACCTGAAATAGATTTTTGCTGTCATATAGGGTTTGTGAAACCATAAATACTTGCTATTGCTTACAATTTTTAACCAAATTTAAAAAAGGAAGAGGTTCTATGTTCAACTTTATGTATCTTTTTTAAATATGTTAAATTATTTTTCCTCCAGTTTGAAACAGTACACACCCTAGGTCGTCCCATTGTAATAATTTGATTACAGCGGGACTACATAATCGGTTTTGAGGTTGGTATCCTAGGAAAACTGAGAGACACCCTTAAATTTTATAGGCATTAACATCATTTTTTTACATAAAAGTGGAAGGTGTAGCGAGTGAGGTCGAACTCCCTCTCTCCCCTTTCCACTTCCATCATCCCCTCATCTCCCATCATTATCAACATTTAAAGCAAGGACTGACATGTCTCGGAATTTAAATTAAGTCATGGTACTGTTCATATACGAGATTTCCTACAGGAGAGAAAGTCGGCAGTGGTCATCTGTCCCAAATGAAAACTTTATGCGGTTAAGTATGTACATATATAAATCAAATATAGAGAACCGATACGTCGTAACTACTGAAGATTTTTAAAGGAAACTGACCTCTTTGTAAAAACACTTGGCCAAAGCATGAACAATTTAATATGGATATATATCAACCTATACTAAGTAGAAAACATTATTATACAAATTGTAGTTTCAAGTCAGTTAAATAATAAAATAAAACACTGTAAAAATAAAACATTGTATTATAAACAATAAGTTTACTATTTTGTTGATTTTTTTTTCGTAACAATCATTCATTATGTCTATCCAAGAGGCAGGGGGCATAGGGTGATAGTCGTGAAAAGAATAGTCGAAGTAGAAAGCAAACACAAAATCATAGAAAAATCCTCGTGTCAAGTGTTACTGGAATATGAAAATAATTTACCCAAAACGATTCACTATTTTAATATTTAATAAAAGTAATCTTTAATCTTTTCAAACTTCTTAATATGAAATCTAGTTTAATGAAATAAAACAAGAATTAAAGTATTTTTATAGTATTTGTAAATATTTTAATAATGTGATTTTTATTTTAGAACAATTTCACTTTATATATTTAATTTAGTCGGCAACAATAACAGGTCATTTGAGTTGAAAATCAAAAATCAATTAACAAAACCTTTTTTATTATTTGTCACTTTGTCACTACAAGATAGGGACCTTTACGTTTCAGTCTGTGTAAGTTTTTCTTAAAGACAACTCACGTACTATTAATTATTCCTGTCGCGAGGGACTTTAAACACCTCAACAACGGACATAAAGAACACCAACACTCAGGACAAGTATTTGGATCATGCAACTCACTTGAATGAAGTAAACAGTTAGTGTAACTAATTCTAGGATAATATTGATATTTAAAAGTATAACATTAATTGATACATTTTTATTTTATTCAAATGAAGAGTATACCTATGATACTTCTTAGTGGGTTCACGGTGGAGTAAAATATCTACCAGACAGAATACATACATATATACAGTCCTACAGTGCCCGGTTGACGGCAAGAAGCCTGTTTGCAAAATAGGGGCATTTAATACACTTCTGCCTACTTCTTAAAGGATAAAGACGTGATTCTATGTAGGCATATATGTATTGCTTAAATACAGTTCATAATTTTCAGTAACAACTTAGTAATTCGTTCCTTGTTCTTGCAACCGTCAGAAAGCAAAATATGTATTATTGGAGCTATTTTCTACGTCCTTATAACTCAAAATTATGCTATAAACATAGAGCTTTAAAGTACCGTTGTTAGTTGAACTTCATTTAACTTTTATGTATGTACACTTTGAGGTTCTTATTATAGCCCTGAGTGTCTTGAGTCCATACTTTGTGGTAGGTATAGCTAATATAACCTAGCGCGATTCTCTAACAGAAAGAAACATAATTACGGACGATATATTCAGATTGTTACAAACAGAGTTGTTTGTAAACAGTTCTGTAACTGTGCTTCGGTCGTTGCCTTTGCATTTCACGAGGGAATATTATTAATTCCCGCTGCATAGGATGTTAGTAGACAAATAGGGTAAGAAAATAATTTACGAAATGGATCCTTTGGAGTTATTTCTCTGAAACCAATTACGTTTATACACGTAGCCTTCTATATTAATAAGGCGGAAGAATTTCTTTAAAAGGCAATAACCTCTGGAATTGTCAAATCTTACATTTGATTTTTTTTTATTTTCTATTGAAATGAGTATCTACATAGCTAAGAGTATAATACAATCCATAGCGAGCATAAATGCAGGTGAAACTGAGAGGAGGTTCCTGGAAGCATCCCTTCTTGTATATAGCCAGGTCCCTTGCAATAGACAAACTTGTGACGGAACACCGTGTGTTTTTAGTCGGTGCAAGTCGAACATACCACTTCACCGTCAGCTCCGGTAAGGTGGACACGTAAAAAAAAGAGAAACGGACGGGAAAGGCTAGTTTTTGTATTAAATTCAATGAAATTCAAAACTTAATTTTAAAAATTAACGCTAAATGAGAATGACTACTCCAGGAATAATCTCTTAAGTAAGTCCTTTAAAATTACAGTAAAGTTTTAAAAATCTGTTTAAATTTATATCTTTATATACATATATAATTCTTCTGTGAGTGTGTATGTCACTGAACTACTCTCAAACGACTGGACGGATTTAGATGAAATTTTTTGTGTGTGTTCAAGGGGATCTGGGAATGGTTTAGATTCACAAATCAGCCCGGCAGATGGCGCTGCAGTCGGTATCTAGGTTATTTATCTATATTGATCCTAATCGCTTGAAATATCATGCAGGACAACGTCTGTCGGGTCCGCTAGTTCGTGTATAAAATTCGTGTATCTAAGGGATTTTTCGTCCCGAATAAAATATATGTCTAAAATGTAAAGTTTTGTTGTGGGTCAAAATTTTCGGTTTTCTTTAACGAATCAAAGTAGTAGTTTGAGGTGTAGGGGCGACGTCATTGTAAGAATTACATGATAATACTGATTAAGTTAAGGATTTTATAGAATGTGTATGTTTTACCTATCTTCCAGTAGTCTTATCTGTGTTAAAAATTTGTGGAAAAGCATTCTTAGCGTGAAATATAAAACTTTGTTTGCAGAATCACACGCCTTGCTAATATTATGCTGCTAGAATATGTACAGTAGACAGAAATATTTTCCGCCCGCGCGCGTAATGAATAGCCCACAGTCAGGCGCCAGCCATTCCCTACAGATGAACAACTTCCCAACTAATAATTTGACTACCGCACAACGTTTAAAATTTGTACGTAATTTTAGTAAAAAAAATATTAATAAAATTTTATAGTACGTAGTGATTTTCTCTTTTTAGTGACATTTCTATTTGCTCTCTTCTGAGTACTATGAGTACTTTTACTTGTGTTCGACCGCTTCACAGTATTTTTTCGAGCCCGAAAAAGTGACATCCCTGTTTTATTCAAGATTTCGTTAGTTTGAACCAATACAAATACGAGAGTAGAATATCCGCGACTCAAGCATTCATAGTTGTTAAGAAATAAATTTTTGAAAATTGACTTTTTTTTTCGGATTAATATGAAAAAAAAAAACATAATTTTCTAAATATTTAAATATTCATAATATCAACTTATTTATCATATGCAATGATTACTGGCGCATATTTTTAAGCTATATCGCAACATTTAACTTCATTTTTTAAGAAGTTTTTGCCATTTTATTCATTTTCAGTTATTATTTTTTTACTCGTAGAGTCCGCTGTATTAGGTCGCGATATTCCACCAAGTGGTTTAACCACCAAAATTATCGTAGCCTAATTCTATGGAGTAATGGAGTTATCACATTAAAACGAATATCCGAAAATTTTCAACGCGAGGGTTGTCACAGTGCAAATATTTTTTTTTGTGTAATTTTGTTTGTCATTTTTTTTTTACATCTATACCATAAATCGTTATTTAATATAAGTGCAAGCTTTGGATCTAAAAAACATTATTTTTAGCTAATGTTAATAGGGTAGGGTAAAGAAAGTTTCTTTAATTTCTTCATATTTTTTAAATATATTTTTTTTTACTACATTACATTCATATAAACACATCCTAACACTGTAGTATTTGTTTGTGCATTGAATCCTTATACACATACCAGAAAGGATGTACACCACATGACCAGTTATTATATTTTTAGTGTTAACAATGAGTAGCATTAAATGTGTATATATAATTCTAAACTTTCCGTTTTCGGTTTTCAAAATGGTATTAATTTCCTTAGTTATGGAAATATATATTGCGGGCTACATATATGACCGTGAATTAACTTAAATTGCAATGGCTCACAAACTAAAACAGGCCATATATTTAGGTATTAGCATGCCATTTATGCCATGGCTACCAATCAGCGACAATGGCTTTACGACGTCTTCGCAAACACCGGCTCATCAGCGTTCATACTACCATCGGATTGCGAGGCCTGCAGAACCTTGGCTCTACTTGCTGAAGTTGTTTGAAGTTCTCCAAACTATTTCAAGAGTTCTAAGTATTTTTTTGCGGCCAAATTCTGGCACTACTACTAATGACGGCAATACGGCACGAACTTTACTGTCAGATGCAGATGCTAATCGCTTAGATAAATGGTTATTGGATGATCTACACATAATTTTAACCGTTTTATCCAGCGGTCTTCCTATAGATTCTAAGATGTTTGACAATTTTTGTAAGCAATTACCTTATAAATATGTAAATAATTACAGTTGGCATCCAATGACGGTTACCATTCACAGACTGTTAGTTCACGGGGCTGCCATAATAGAACACACGACTGTTCCAATAGGAATGCTGTCTAAGCAGGCTGTAGAATCCCGGAATAAATATTGGCGTCATGATCATGAACATCATACCCGTAAATCTAACCGAACTAAAACTATGTTCGATTTATTGTATAGGGCGTTAGTATATTCCGACCCAATAATCTCTTCTGTCCGACTCAGGGAAAAACACAAAAATCTAAGAAAATATCCCATACCTACAAAAGCCTTAGCATTACTTAAACCGATATCTATGGACGAATTATTAACATCTGATTCAGGTAATAGTAGTACAAGTCAGTCAAATTACGAAGATTTTGATGAATTACAGTATCAATCCGAACTTCTCGTAACAGAAGATACATAATAAATACAATCTAAACGTTATTCAACATTTAATGGGTTTCTGGTACGAATAAATAAATAATAAATTAATATTTGGGACATCTAACACACAACGGCGTCTAGTCTCAAACTAAGCAAAGCTTGTGTTATGGCTACTAGACAACTGATACAAATACATATATACTTTTTTTGTAAATACATATTATACATGGAAAACACCCAAAGTCTGAAACAAATATTTTCAGACCATATTTTTCTACTCTCGTATTTGTATTGGTTCAAACTAACGAAATCTTGAATAAAACAGGGATGTCATGTGTTTTTCGGGCTCGAAAAATTCTGTTTTCACAGTGGCAGAGCCATGCTTAGGCACGAATGGGCCGGCTCGACCGGTGCGATACCACGGTCTCATAGAAAACCGGTTGTGAAGTAACGCTTGTGTTGCATTTCCCCGAAATGAGTGAGGTTCACGGAGGCCCAACTCCCCTTTTCCCCTTTCTTCTCCCCTCATTCTCCCTCTCCTCTTTCACATCCCCTAATCCCCCCTCTCTTCTTTCCCCTCCCCGAATCCCCTATCCCTCGTCACCCTTAAAGGCGGGCAGAGCACTTGTAGTTGCACACAACTGTAGGTGCTCAAAGATTGGGGAATCAATATAAATTTTTCTTTTAAAAATGTTTGTATTTACTTTAGTTTTGTACCCTTTTACATCTTACTTTGATTTGTCTTAATTTTTACATAGTAAAGCGTAAAAAATAATTATATGTACCAGTTAAATAACGCACAATCTGTGTTCTCTCAATAGAGGTCTATTTGAACGCAGACCATAATTTTGTATCATTTTAGGTTTGATGGGCTGTTAATGTCCAACTTATGTTTATGATAAGGCCAGATGATAACAAATACCCTTTCTTAACAATTTTAAAAATATTCACTCCGGGGTGTGCTAGCTTTTAAACTTTCACGTTCCAAGAAACATAATTTAATTATTATTTTTTAAATAGATCTGTATAACTTTATTTTCCAATTAAAGATAGTGGAAGAAGGTGAAAAATACTTTTCAAAATTATTTGATTGCGAATATAATATATAACTACTAACTAATATAACTTATTTGGAATCTGTAAATTGATGCTCAGAATTTACCATTAGTGTGTAAATAAAGTGTTATATTATACATATTTTCATTTTCCTAGCCATTTGTTGCTGATATTCACTGCCGCTACTGCAAAAACTATTACGTCAAACTGTCAGGATTTGTTACTTGTTATAATAACTGTGGCAGAAACTCAACAGTTTCGACAAAGTAAACTACGAGTTGACCCTTTACTTTGATAGTTAAATATTACATGAATGTAACTAACGAACTATTATAATAATTTTAGAGCTGCAAGCGTGTTTAAAAAATATTATCCTTGCAACGTTGAGATTGTTGTTCTTTTCAAAAATATAGAACGTACATTTTTTACTGAGGAACTTTGTTTTCCTAATTTTAAGGTTTATATGGGCGTCAGAACATTTCATTCCTTAATACGGTAAGTTGAAAAAAGATAAAATATTTTAGACGAAAAGATTTTGTTTTGTTTTTAAAATACAGGGGGACAAACGAAAAAGGGGGATCTTCCTATTCTCGCCACTAGCGAGACGTCTGCAAAAACGAAACGTAAACGTCAAAGTGTCAAACAAGTAACGTTTGCGTAAGAGACTTGAAAAAATTCGAAATAACGTGTATCGGCGCGCGCGCTATAAAGTTTAAATATATTCTGCTCAAGAAACGCGAGTGTGATCAAGAAACCCTGAATCAGCTCATTGCTTCAAGTGTCGTGATAAAATAAGAAGTGCCACGAGTGCCGAGAACCCCTGGCGCCTTCCACCAGCTCCTAACCATCACCAACCCGTGAGTACATTTTCACCACTTCCCCTAACGCGATCAATCTGTGATCTCGCACCTCCCCAACATCGACTATGTACTGCCCATATTGCAGGAGCCGAGATCACAGATTGATCGCGTGTCCCCAATTCAATAACCAACCGGTTCAGGGTCGTTGGGACTTCATCGAAGCCCGCGACCGCTGCTGTCGCTGTCTGGGTCCGCACTATGAGACCGAGTGCAAAAGCACCGGAGCATGTCGGCACTGTGGTAATCCCCAGCACCACACAGCTCTGCACCGCCATGATGAGATTCCTCCTGCAATGAATCCATCCATCCATCTTCGGGAACAGCCCAGACAGCGCCCCCCTAATAGACCTCAGCACATCTCCGCCCACGCTGCACAGGCGAACTCCCCTCCACGAACCAGCTCTTCACCCGGTTCTCGGTCGCCTGGCCGGGAATCTCAGGGAAGTCGTCGTCATCCACAATGACTATCCAACGTTCGTCGGTCCAACATTACTCATTCAGCACATACTTCACAATTGAACTCGGCACCTCCAAGACTGGATAGTAGATATAACTTCGCACCTTTAAATGATATACCTATTCTATTACCCACTGTTTCGTTAAGAGTGTCAGACGTGCATGGACACTTTCATAAGGCAAGAGCGTTGTTGGATTGTGGAAGCATGATAACCTTAATAACTCAGCACATGGCGAAATTATTGAAACTGCCCACCCAACCATCAACCCTGAAAATCGCAGGAGTTGGTAATCAGCACGTTCAAGCCTCAAAGGCGTCAGTTATAATTACATGTCAGCCCACACGTAGTGATAGTCCAACTATCACAACAACAGCTCATGTTTTGAAACATGTCACAGGCTGTTTACCCCTAGAGAAGCTCCCGAATACGGCTCACACCTCAGAGCAGTTACAGTTACCATTAGCAGATCAAAATTATCACACACCAGCTCCGGTTGACCTACTGTTAGGGTCCGACGTTCTCGGCCAAGTATTGGACGGTACTAGGGTGTCTTTGGGCCCCGGGAAGCCCATAGCCTTCGGCACGATTTTTGATTACGCTCTGTTAGGACCCATTGAAGATTTTTATCCCCAACCTGATAACCAGGTCAGTTCACTTCAGGTTATCAGCCCCCAGCTCAATACAGTAGAATCGACTCATGATATACAAAAGAGTATTGAGAGGTTTTGGGAGTCAGAGGAACCCCACTCTCATGCAGTCACTAGTACACTGAATGATCAGTGTGAGCAGATATTCAGCTCTACTACCACGCGTCAACCATCAGGCCAGTACATGGTAACGCTACCCTTTTTATCAAATGCTCCATCGCTAGGCAATACTCATGCTATTGCTCTACGTAGGTTCCTCAATTTAGAAAGGAAACTACAATCTAACCCTACACTCCGCTCCAAGTATATCGATTTTATGAACGAATACCTTAGATTAGGACACATGTCACCGTGTCACCCAAACACTTTAACTAATAGACCCCATTTTTATATCCCTCACCATGGCATATTCAAGTCATGCTCTGACAAACTTCGTGTCGTGTTCGACGGCAGCTGCAGGAGCTCAAATGCTGTTAGTCTGAACGACTGTTTGCACACAGGCCCAGCTCTTCAACTAGATATAGTCGACATCCTCATGTCTTTTAGGACTCACCCTGTAGTGTTCAGCACAGACATTAAAATGATGTTTAGGAATATACTTATACATCCAGATCAGCGACGGTACCAGTTGATACTGTGGCGATCATCTCCTAAGGAGCCTCTACTCACATATTCCCTAAATACTGTGACCTATGGTTTGAGGTCAAGTCCCTACCATGCAATCCGCACAATACTCCAGCTGGTTGACGACGATGGTCACCGCTACCCCGCAGCCGCTCAAGTTTTACGTAGGTCCATGTTCGTTGACGATATCCTCACGGGTCACGACTCCATAGAATCGGCCCAAGAGCTCCAGAATGACTTAATTAGTCTACTCGCCCTCGGTGGCTTTCAGCTCAGCAAATGGACGTCGAATTCACCTCAGCTCCTTGAAAGATTTTCCGATGACCAATGTGACATGCCCAAGGATTTCGATATCAGCTCAGATCCTAGTTCCATCAAAGTGTTAGGTGTGCGATGGATCCCTAAATGTGACATGTTCACTTACCATATCTCTCTGCCCTTAAAACCCAATGTCACAAAACGGTCAATTCTTTATGACCCCAGTGGGTGGGTCACCCCCGTTATCTTCCGCGCCAAGCTCCTTTTACAGAAGCTGTGGCTCCTCAAACTAGGATGGGATGAGCCCACTCCTCTTGAGATCAACTCTGAATGGGAATCCATCTCCCAAGATCTTCCCCAGTTATCAGCTCTTCGCCTCCCTCGACACATCTGCAACAATAAATCATCATCTAATTGCTCCCTCCACGGATTTTCTGATGCGTCCGAAAGTGGGTTTGCTGCGACAGTCTATCTTCGTGAGCTCACTGTCGATGGTCATGTAAATATACACCTGATTCTTGCCAAATCAAAGGTCGCCCCAATCAAGAATCGTCTCTCAATTCCCAAGCTGGAACTTTCAGCTGCAGCCCTGTTATCCCAGTTAATGTCTCGTGTATCAGCTCAGTTATCCGCCCATTTCCCCATACACCATAATGTCTGTTGGTCCGATAGCACTATAGTCCTAGCGTGGCTCAATACTCCCCCTCATCGTCTACAGGTATTTGAAGCCAATCGTGTAGCCAAAATAAATTCCAGTTCACCTCAACTTACGTGGAGACACGTACCCACGAACCTCAACCCAGCCGATTGTGCTAGTAGAGGAATATCAGCTTCAGCCCTTTCGACTCATCATCTCTGGTGGTCCCCTTCGTGGCTCAAGGATGCTCCCGAGTCCTGGCCCAAGATGCCTCCTGCTCTAGGCCACCATGCTTTACCAGGTCTCAAACCTAAGCACGTACCATCCCTGATAACGGTACCTGGTATAGATATAGATCTGCTCACTCGTTTCAGCTCTCTCGACAAGCTAGTTGGTGTAACTGCTTGTATAAGACGTTTCATCTACAATTGTAGGCTCAAACCAAATGCACGCCGCTCCGGTGTCTTGTCAGCCCATGAACGAAAGGACGCTCTTTTGTTCTGGATCCGCTCAGTTCAACATAACGAGTTCTCTGAGGACATCCATCGTATTAAAACCAATAAGTTATGTACAACTAGGATTAATCGTCTCACGCCCTTCCTAAAGGATAATCTGCTGAGAGTTGGTGGTCGACTCTCTAATGCTTCAATCACGTACAATGCTCAACACCCGCTCATTCTGCCCAGCTCTAGTCCCCTCGTAGACCTCATCATCGACCACTATCACAGGATACACTGCCATCCTGGCGCCGACACATTACACTCTATCCTGCGTCAACAGTTCTGGATATTATCGGCTCGTAGGGTTATTAGACACCGCGTATTCAGGTGTATCCGATGTTTTAGATGTCGCGCTCAGCCTCAGGCCCCGATTATTGCTGATCTTCCGCCAGATAGGGTAACACCTCAGCCCGTGTTCAGTCAAGTCACCACAGATTTTGCTGGTCCGTTCCTAGTTAAATCCAGCACACTGCGAAACGCGAAGCTACTGAAAACGTACTTTTGTATATTCGTATGTCTCTCAACAAAGGCGGTTCACTTAGAACCAGTCTCAGCACTCACCACGGAAGCCTTTTTTGCTGCACTACAACGATTTATCTCACGTCGCGGCGTTCCGTCTCTTATCCGCTCAGATTGTGGTACTAATTATGTAGGCGCTAGGAGCCACCTTATTGAAGTTCAGCACTTTCTTAACGCGAATAACGATGCAATTACCCACAAACTTGCTCGTCAGCACATAACATGGTTACTTAACGTCCCCAAGGGACCCTGGTTCGGCGCATTACACGAAATTAATATAAAGTCAACAAAGCAGCTCCTCTACCGCGTAATTGGTGAGCAGCGCTTCACCTTTGAAGAGTTCTCAACCCTCTTGGCTAGAATTGAGGCTGTACTTAATTCTCGGCCCATCAGCCCAATGTCCTCCGACCCTTTAGATTTTGAACCCTTGACGGCCGGCCACTTTCTCATAGGTCGGCCTCTCACTGCTCTCCCCGAAGAGCCCCTAACGGACAGACCATTGTCTCCCCTTAGACGCTTTCAGCTCATAAAAGCTCTCTCTCAGCGCTTTTGGACTCTATGGACCAACTCCTACCTTCATACCCTCCAAACCCGATCCAAATGGCTCTCCACATCTTCTGCTCCTCGAGTCGGTGAATTGGTCCTAATCAAGGAGGACAACCTACCACCCCTACAGTGGAAACTTGGAAGAATTATCCGCACTATACCAGGGAAGGATGGAGTGGTTCGAGTGGTGGACCTGGATACGGCCACTGGACATCTGTGGAGACCTGTGTTCAAGATCGCAAGGCTCCCATTGGATTCAGCTCAAGATGATGGATCTGTCCCGGCCCCCCAGGATGTTCTCGCCACTAGCGAGACGTCTGCAAAAACGAAACGTAAACGTCAAAGTGTCAAACAAGTAACGTTTGCGTAAGAGACTTGAAAAAATTCGAAATAACGTGTATCGGCGCGCGCGCTATAAAGTTTAAATATATTCTGCTCAAGAAACGCGAGTGTGATCAAGAAACCCCGAATCAGCTCATTGCTTCAAGTGTCGTGATAAAATAAGAAGTGCCACGAGTGCCGAGAACCCCTGGCGCCTTCCACCAGCTCCTAACCATCACCAACCCGTGAGTACATTTTCACCACTTCCCCTTACCTCAGCTTACCTCACCGCTGTATGTATGCGTCGCACCAAGGCGCATATACTACACTTCCCCTGCAACTCAAGAGTTGTAATTGTAATTTCCTGTGGAGGGGAAAGAGGAGAGGTAAAAGAGAAGAGCAGGAGTTGGGAATCAGGTACCCTCACTTACACGGCATTACAATGAAAGCATTGTTTGTCGAGCCGGACCATTCGTACTTAAGCATAGCTCTCCCAGCTCCAATTTTACAGAAATCTGTTCTACTTTCTTCCATAACTGTGCACTCTATACCTGGTCAAATAAAATACATTTAATTTCATTAAATGCGATGACCACACTATATAATCAGTAATTGAATTAAGTACGACCCAAGCGATGTAACAGTAGGAATGCGTCCTAATTACCTGTTCGGCATGTTTATTGCTCTTTAACTTGATCAGATGTATATCTTCTAAGTTTTATTATTTCCGCTGTCACATTACTTCGTAATAATCGTCTGTAATGAGTGGAAGCGCCGATGTAGGCCCGTTTACACGATGAATATATGTATATACAGGATGATAACGGAAGGTTCGTGGTGTTAGATAGAGATGAGAACTTTATCATGATCGACAATCGATGCATTGGATTTCAATTTTTGGTTGTCAAATTTCAAGCGAAACACCTTTGCATTAGCTTCTGCATATTATTTTTAAATAAATACTCTACCTAATATAAAACAATCATTCAAATCCGCAATCCGCATTTATACAGACAAACAAACAAAAAAATCTGGTCTCGGAAACTTGCTAGTTTTAAGTAAGTCAATAAATACATTTTTGGCTTATATTTTCAGTTGGCTGTGCAACCCTATTTTAAAGGTCAAGCAAAAAACTGTTGATTACTTATCGTATTCTACATTATTCTAGAACTTGAATGTCGATCATTCCTCTTCACAAGTTCATGTAAGCTTTAAAGGAGTTTTATATCACATTCATAACATATTATCTCGCGAATCCTTAAAAGATGATTTTACAAAGCTCAGATAAACAGTCAGATAGTATTTTTTAGAAGATTAACATACAATTGAATTGTTGAGTAGTTAGATAAGCCTTTTGACTACTTAACTGAAAGTAAACTTTTTTTAACATTTAGAGGGACAGATGAATAGACGGACCTGACGGTAAGTGACAACCGCTGCCCATGGACACCTCCAACTCAAGACTTGTTAAACGAAAACATCATAATGTGCATGACAGTTTCATAAAAACGTGTCACAAAAATGCATATGTACACGAAGGATATGGAAGACATAATTATATGTATATATTACTGGAGATAAACAATTAAATTATTCAACCAAAATTTTGATTAGCAAAAGTGCAATCATCTTTTATGGGGTACATTAAATTTTAGTATAAATCACCCATGGAAATTCTTTACCTAAATGAGAAGTTTCAAACTTGTATTGAACGCACGTTATGTTAACGACTTACTTATAGACGAGTTGATTATTTACACACACAGACAGATGTAGCTCAAGAGTCATAAGTGTTTTGACCGCTTTTGAGGGTTATGACAGGAGGGGGAATGCGGGGAGGGGAAAGAGGAGAGGGGGAGTGGGGTCTCCGGAAATATTTAGTCGAATTGAGAACCTCTTCTTCTTTTAGAAACTGGTTAAAACTTACCTAAAACAACAAAAAATATATATAATATAATATTTTTAGTGTCATCGTTAAATTTTAAAATTACAAGTAGATTGCCTCAGATATAGATAATGTAATAATTTCTTATTACATTATAAATAAATTAAAATTCAACCTGTATATATCTGTAGTCCAGTTATACTTAGCAATTCCACCCTGTATAATACGTATTTATTGTGTAGCTCCCAAGTGTCGGCATTAGTTACGCCCTTTTGGCTATAATTACTACTTTATAACCTACTTACTTCTACCTTTGTTGATAAAAAACTATGTATCCTTTTAATTCCGTAAGTTATTTTGATAGGTTTATGACGGTTTCTGATTTTATGATTAAAAAATGTTCTGAATGAAAGCAAAACGTGATTAAAGTCTAAAACAGAGTGAATACAGTTAAACATATGTATATCGGAGTTATTGACAACGATTTAAGGAAATGTTGGAATAGACAACAAACTTTCTGGAAATTAAATGCGACTCTTGAGTTGCAGGTGTCCACGGACGGCGGTTGTCACTGACCATCGTTTGACACGTCTGTTAGTCTGTCCTCTTATATCACAAAAAAAAAAAATCATCAATCAGGATTTCGTCTCATCTTCGGTTAGCTAACATTGTAAGCTTGCCTAACTTAATAGACCTATGAATTTTCTTTCTCCTCTCTCTCTCGCTCTCACTCTCTCTCTCTCTCTCTCTCACTATCCCCTTCTCTCTTATCTCTTTCCCTCACCCCCTCTCTCTCTTACTCTCTCTCCTCTCTTTCTCCCATTCTTGACATAACATATCCACGCAGATACATGTTGGCACCCTAATATTATAATAAGTAAGGAATAAAGACTCGAACGAATTTAACTGAACTAACTCTTAACACTGCCGTCGTTTTTTTTTTTTGAGTCTAAATTCTATTACGACCCTGAAATTGTTAACTTCAGGAAGTATGCATAATGCGCTAACAAACACAGCATACTTGCAAGTGTGTGTACGTATACCTATATACGACATGGGTAAATTGATTCTTATTAAAGCGTCAGGTTTAATAATAATCATATTATATGTATATATCCAGGTCATTGGCCTCCTAATGAGGGGTGGAAATTCCGTTTTACTGTTTTAGTAAAATTCGAGCATGCAGTGTTCATATTTTCCCCTCAAAATCATTATGAATAATTCTCTCACAAATGAAGTATATGACGATGTTTGCCTTCCTCAGTATAGAAGGGACAGTTAATTTTTAATACAATTATGACTTCAAAAAGACAATTCACTTAATAATCTGGGGTCCTTAAAAGATAGATGTGTGATGTGGGTACTTACTGGATGTAGTATGTGCAATTTTTCTAAAGAGCAGTTCTGCTCATTAAATATTTATATTATGGTCACAAGAATATTTAGGACATACTGAGCCCTGCCTACATTGGTAGGCAGGGCTCAGTATGTCCTACTAAAATTTACTTAAATATAAAGAAACAAGATACAGATACTGCCTAGATTGCTAGGCAGTATCTGTAACTTGTTTCTTTATATTTTTATACTTCTAAAAGGAAGTGATAAAAACCCATTCAGCATAGCCTCCGTTTATGGAAACCTGCAACTCAAGAGTCGTAAGTGCGCAGCCCGGCTTTGAGGGTGATTAGGGATAGGGGGATGCGAGGAGGGGAAAGAAGATAGGGATGAGGAGATGGGGAAGTTATGTTTTCCAAGAAAACAAAGTTTGGTGATACTTAGAAGGAGGCTACCAAAACACGATGTTGTTTTAAATTGAACGCTATAATCCATCTCTATGCTCAATGCAATGAATTGGACGACGCATACAATTATATACAGTAAAATATTTTACACCTAGGTACCTGTGTTTCATTTGTACGCTTTACACTTACGACAACATCGAACCCATAGATAATAGATACAAATGTTAGAACAGTAGCAATAATGGATAACGAATATAGAAAACTTTGAAACCAATAATATTTTGATAAGGGCTTGACACTCCGACAACGGCGGACGATCAATATGTATTCGACATAAAATTCCAATGTTATCCTATGTTATACTACGGAATTTACCCAACTTTCGAACGAGAGAGATTACGAATTTAGAATGCGTTTGTATGACTTCTGACCAGCTTTTTCCAACATATATGTATATAGTTATTATATACATTTATACAGTTGAATTTGAGTATGTGTTCACCTCGTGAAAACTCCATTCGCTTATTCGGGATAACGATATTCCATCAAGTTGTGGGAAGTGGTTGACCCGGGCCGGTCATTCCAGGTTTTGAATAACACAAGTCACAACGAGATCTGACCTGATAGTTCAATTGTTATAATGTTCTATTAACGGAATTTTTCTGTTGCAGGAACACAGTTACTGTGACCTCAAAAATTTAGACGGGTTATCGAGTGATTTTTTTCTATAAAAATGGTTAATCGCGAGTTGTTTATATGAAATAGATTTACAAACCCTATAACGCATATTGTGTGTAACTATTGAGTTATGGCCAATTAGTCATAGTAGTTTGTTTAAATGTAAAATTATCAAAAATTATGGGTAAATGACTTACGATAGCAACACTAAAGAATTTACTATAACGATGAAAAACCATGTCAAAAAATGGTTTTGCGTGACGTTGGTGTGGGCTTCACGCGTCACGCGGCGAACGCCAACATTCCGTGAACGTGTCACCACGTAAGGTGGCTCTTATTACGTCATAAATTACTGTCACGCTATCGACGTGCTATGTCGTTTAGGTAGATGATCGAGAAGATGGTTTTCATTTTTCATATTTTATTTATGGCCATAAAGTTATAACAACTGTTATGTCATCGTTCTAAGTGGAGTTTTCTTTGTTTTCTTGGAAAACATATTTTTTTGGGTGTCTAGTATTAAAGTAAAAAACGGGGTATCGCTTTCGTATCTTTATTTTTATAATGACTTGTTTAGAGCGACGTATGGCGTAAATAAATAAAATCTGATTTAAAATAAAAATCTGATTTAAAATTTAAAAAAATTTCATCGAGCCCCAGATTTGACTACGTCTAAATCGTTTTCCCTAAATAAGACCTTATTAGTTTCTTTCACAATTTTTCTGTTTCTTTTGTATATTTTGTACCTACTCCTCAAACCATAAATTTTTTTTCGTTGTGTTGTGTTGTGCGGTAACAAAAGCGGATGTTCTTTTGTCGAGAGTATTGATTGGTACTTTGTTAGTAAGTGTAACTAAAATAATTAAGTGTTCACCTTTGTAATTTGCATTGGGTACAGTAACATGACTTTTTCTTTATTGAGGTAAGATAAAATTTACAAAACGTAAAATCCTAGCCATGATGATTCCATATCAAATAAAAAGATGGTATCTTAAATGGGTTAAAAGCTTGAGTTTCGGGCTATATGACGTGTTTAATTTTCTTAATTTGAATGAGTCTCCATCGTAGAAGACTGTCTGACTAACTGACTTTGAATAGTGATAAAACACCAAAATAAACATCTCGTAGACAAGAACGCTTTCAAAGTTACAATTTAAAATCTTGTTAATTATCTGATGATAATTAACAAGATTTTAAATTGTAACTTTTTTGTAACCATTTTAGATAATTACGTTGTTTAACGTAGTTATTTCCCAAAATTTCCGCCACAGTGAAGAAAACCACTGCTAAGAACCAAGTAAATAAACAACTGGTGTTATAATAATTAAATCTTCATTAACATAAATGCATTAAGCATTATTACTAAAACAAACAGAAGTTTTATACAACTCATTTTTTTTTGTAATTCACATAATGGTTTCAACTTTACAAATTAGGTTAACTCTTTCGTTCGGACAAACGACCTTTTTATTCTTACAGCCGAATTCTAGGGTAATATTGAAAGCATAATCTATGATTGAAAATTATACATATGAATTTATAGTTCCAGTTAAGTAATACAATTAAGAAAGCTGTACTTGGGTGATTCAATGGATTGCGAAGCTCAGTTCATTTTTTTTCATCTCTGGTTGTGCTCAGCCGTGAGCTACTTGGTAAGCTGTGTTTGATGTGTGCTGTCGGTTAAGAGAGCGTGTCATCTGACGCTCGTGTCAACCGTTGCGTGGATCACCATTACTTACTGACCTTAGAATGTTGTATTTTTATGCGGATATTACCTTTCGTAATATGAGGAATAAACGTTAAAGAAACCTTTATTGGTATTGGACATTTGATCTTATTAAAATCGAACCTGTGACAGAACAGAGATAAGAAGAATAAAGCTTCTGGGAAAATCTTTGAAGAAAATCACAAAAATATTGAAGTACAGGATAGTTCTAGCAGATATCATCTCGATAAAGAACGCAATGATGTGAGTTTGATCTCTCAAGTATTTCAGAATTCCAAAATAACGCCTTTCCGTACAAATGGAACAGCATAAATAACTAAAAGAACATAATATATGTGGATATACATATGAAGATTGAAAACACGTACTTTAGCTAAAAATACTTTTATAGTCATTTTGTCAATGCATGTTTTTAAACTACCGAACGAGTTCCGCGAAATCCCTGGAGTGATAAAGGAGAGTGTTACATAATGGTTTCCGGATGACAAATTTGTATCCAACGAACGTAGTTTAAGTGAAAAAAAAAATGGTTTCTCACTGTTTACCTTACGTAGGGCATAAAGACTACTTATAGTGTAAATATATGCCAGTGCTGTAATATAATTTTAACAGTGGCTTAACCATGGTTACTCCCCGAATCAGGGCATCGCACTTACGACTCTTCATTTGCAGGTGTCTACGGACGGCGGTTGTCACTTACCATCAGATGACCGGCCTGTTCGTTTTTTTTTTATATTATAGGGGATATTATGAAAAAAAATCTCTATAAATAGTGTGACAAATAGCGCCTTTGAGCGGGCACGGACGGTCTTCCACTAAACGCTCTTTTTTATACAACTACTCTGCATTCCAAACACGTGCAGAGAATCAACATACATTATATAATTAAAATAAATTTAAAAGTTTATAACAAATAAAAAACATTAGAAATTCATAACAAATAAAAATAAATTATTTTAAACTTCAAAATAAAATTTAAATTGAATAAAAAATAGAAAAACAAAAGAACGTAGATTAAAGTAATAATTAACAAACAATAAAATTGAATAAAAATGCACTCCGGGAGTGCCGACAGAAATGAAAACTTATTTTGGCGCCTTAGACATTTTTTAGATGGGTACTAGGGTTATTGGGTTTGGGTTATTGCATTATATTTATGAATTGTATTTTATTAACTATTAGAAACTTTAAAATACATTTAATATTCTTTTATGAATCATCGTTAACAATTTCGACTCTTGTATCATCATCATTATCATTAAAATTATTACAATCTAAAATAGAAACTATAGGTTTATTGGTAACTAAAATAGGAAATAAACAATTTTAATTCGAAGTTATTTAAATATGTCATGTATATCGCATCAATTGTACTTTTATATCTCGTTGTGCTAATATTACATATGCGTCTCGGTGTCGAACTTGCTACGAAGAAGTTCAAAATATAAAGTAGAAATTTCGTAACTGTTGTTAAGTCGAGCTGAGTGTCTCTTAACTAAACCAAGTGATTTGAAAGCTTGGCTGCATATCTCGGCTATGTGAGTGTTGAAGTCAACTTGGTATCTACTATCAGTCCCAGATCACGAATCTCTGTGACGCTGCTTTTCACTCTCCAGCGGAGTACCCAATATGTTGTATTTGAACGTGTGAGGTGAACAGGACCGCGTAAGCGTCATTACTTTGCACTTGGAGGTATTAAACTTCAAGAGGTTACGTGCGCTCCACGCTCCCACATTGTTAATATCTCTTTGCAGCGTATAACAGCTATCCATGCTATGCTATTACAACTTAGTCTTTAAATTTTGAATTTGTCAGATGACTGACCCCGCTCTAATTGAAGTAGTCCAGGCCAAACCTTCAATGAATAAAGGATTATTCCTATATTCAGTTAAGGGACTATGTGTCCATTTCCTGATCCTCGGGTCAGTAAGATCCTCCAATGGAGCTCATGCCATTATTGTTAACTCTGGTGATTTTATATAGCAACGTATATTATTTGAACTGAAGGCGCCCAACATGTCTACCATCTCCACTTTTGAATAATTTTAAATGTGTGATCACTTTTTTTGTGGAAACTCCCACGTGTCACGTAAAGGTGAGGCGATGGTGGTGGTGGAAACGATTAAAACTACACGGTGTTTCGTCACTAATAGTTCTATTAAAAATACCATAAGAAGGAAGCCTCCGGGAGCAGATATGTATGTGAGGTAGTAAACCTCTGCAATTTGAGCCGTTAACTACTAAAAAACTTACTTTTAGGCATAATGAAGTTACTTGTACCCAACCATTGCCGTAAAATACTGATCTTATCAACGCATTTAGTACTTTTTGCTGACTGAGCCAATATACTGAGTGTAGTGTTACTAAAGTAGCAGCATTATTATATGATTAACGGTAACCGTCCCATCACAATATTATGAGCAATAATATTAAAGGAGTAAGGATTTGTGAATACATACCTTTGATATCATCTTAGCTTAAGCAAATTTAACGGGAATTGCTTAAAAAACGGAATAAGGTTTGTATGACACTTGAGTGCAAAAGTTCTTAGTGTCGCCAGTAGTATCCGTAGAATTTAGAATAATTATACGTCACAAATACTGTAATCCTAACTATTATAATAAATGTAATTATGAGTTTGTTAGTTCCGTTGTCATGCCTTTGTTTATTGTACAATCTCAAAATAGAAATACAGAGACATAGGACACGTAACCAGGAACAAAATGACATATTAGCACTGTTTAAAAAGTCACAGTCTGCTTTTTATTTGGTCACCAACATCAAGACCTTAACACCTGTATCGACCGTAAAATCTAGATTAACGAATATTAACACAAGTAAGCTGTATTATAAACCAAATAAAAATATATTACAATACAAAAAAAAATAATAGACTTAATTGCACAAGAGGTTAAAGAGACTTTAATTACTTATTAAGGTTTAAAAAAATAAAAAATTAATTTTAATTTAATTATTTTTATTTTATTTTATTTTTATTTATTTTTAAATTTACAAATTCCTCTTCTGTATTTATGAGACACGAGGGTCATAACACCTGGAAATTAGGTCATAACACCTGGAAATGAAGTCGTAACTTTTAAACGGATTTTTTTTACAATTTGCTATTGCAAGAAATGCGATTTTATACTAGTGGAATAAAATGTATTTATTATTGATTAATACACAAAATTGGTGTAATATTTACGATTCTCTTTATATTCTACGACTCATTTTTAATTTATACAGGCTGTTTCAGAAAGGTGTGGTCATATTTTAGGGTCGTATACGTTGACCGTGACCGACGTGAATAACGTAAATTGCTAACAATTTTAGGCAAATTCGTGATTTTTAATAAAGCAATCCTCATTTCAAACTGACAATTGACTCTTAAAAACGATTTAAAAAGCCAATCTTTAGTAAGATGAGGGCTAAAATTAATGAAACTATAAGTATTTGGTACCAAGGTTGTTGGTGAGATTAAGGCTTTCTGCGAGAAAGTAGGCATAAAAAATAAAAAAGTCTTTGAAAATGACAAGAAAATTCATTGTTAAATGAAAAGTATTTTCGGAATGTTTTGTCAGATATGGTTGTAAGCGAGAAGACCACCCATTGTGCATTTTGTGTATTTATTGTTTGCTTATGTATAATTATTTTATTAGGGGTCGGGATTACAGTTTTCTCGAAAAGAAGACGCAGGCAGCTCATTCTAAACATTGGCGACTAGAACCAAAAAGGAGCTGTCAAACTGACTGCACGGATGGCGTAGCGGTTTAAGTGGTCACATCGCCACCACGCTGTTGTGCCTAGTGTTGTGGGTTCGATACCCGCACAGGACAACACTTTGTGTAATCCTCAAATTGTTGTTCTGAGTCTGGGTGTTTTTCGTGTCCGTTGTTTGAATGTTTGTTAAGTTCCCTGCGGCACAGGAATTAATCCTAGTGGCAGATTTCTTTTTTATTAAAAAGGTGTCCACTTCTACTCTTAAGGTGTTTCCACGACAAAAGGTACTCCCACCAGCATCTAGTGTCCGATAAAAGAATGGTGAAGGTTTGATGAGTTCAAAGAGAGTTTTTACCCATTCACCAAAGTTAGTTAAACCGATAAGCAGGCGACTTTACATGCGTGAACACAAAGTCGTTTATAAGCTCACAAACTCTTCAGTCAACTAAATCAAGAGCTTCAATGTGGTACTTGGCTAAGCCATAAAATTACTGCAGTACTCCATGAAATATCGAATTTGAGCTCTACAGAGGTTAAGCAGATTTGTAGTACAGCCGGACCTTTGTAATACAAACATATAAATATAAAGAAATGAAATAGTGAACACACCAGAAAGATCGGTAGTTATTCTATAGCTTCGGTTAGGTTGATTCAAGAAACATTTTTCAAAAAGGCTATTAAGCCTCAAAACAAAAGACTTAAGACAACATTAAGTAGTCAAACATTGCTCTCCGGTTGGTCTATTTAAACTTCGTCCAAACCACAAAGCGTAATGTTCCGTATAAATTACAAATCTTTTTATCTTGAGATCTGAATTCGACAACGATTCATCTGAGAGTAATTTGAAAAATATCTGAGTCGTTTGTACAATTAATGGATTTGGTTGTGGAATGTTAATTCCACTCATTGATCTTCCACTGACGAAATCTTATCGGTGCCATCGTTTACTCTTGACCTTGTAGGTATGACAAGTGTTCCTGACATACACACATTAAAAATTGAAGAAATTGTGTAGATTAATTGAATAGACTGGTTTAATCGACTTGGATAGTGTTTTTTATTCTATTTGGTATAGGTTAGCTTACTACCTAGATTCTATTTTACAACCCATTATCATTACACACATTAATCAAAATACTTTGACTTACCTTCAGTAGGATTATATTATGCTACTTCAATTCAAAAGCTAATAAAATAATTAGACTTTAAATTGATATTGATATTGAGTTATTCGTCCACTTGTCTCATATACTTAATGCAAATTTAAGAATTATATGGTTTTCTCATGGATGCCATTGTCAGAATTGGACCAGATTAAAATGGGACCACACGGGAAGCAACAGCTTTAAAAAAAAAATAGTCGAAATCGGTTCCACGCACAAAGTTCTGAGGTAACAAACATAAAAAAAAGTTTTTTTTAAGTCGGTTGAAAATATAAAACCCGACTGTATCAACTTTCTCTCTCAGTAAATATTATTTACTATATCACTATTAAGATGTAGAAACCTCACATGTCAAATCCATCAATCCGTCTCGGCTTTAAGGCGTCATAAAGAAACATCTTACATATAAACGAGTATATAGGCACATACATACACTTAAAAATCAACCCTCCTTGCACAGTTGGTTATAAAATCCTTGTATACTCACGATTTAGTTCACTTTACGTAGATATACGTCTTCAATACAACGATAACGAGTTATTATGAGACGATATATAGAATAAATTCAAAACTGTGTAGATTCTTTTGCAGTGGTTACTAAAATAATTGATTGAGAGACAGCAACAAGCCTCTAAAACCTCCGATCTTTTAGAAACTTGTGATGAACTTTCATCCTTGGGAGTAAATAACAGAAGCCCAGTGATATTTGATACAGATATACAGTATTTATCAACACTGTGGGATACGCCACAAAATAGAACAGCACGGTAAAATAAACATGAAATGAACCATTGGCCTCCTCCAACATCACTGCATAATATCGACCGAGTTTTGTATAGTCTAAACAAAGCATAAACTTGGTACAGAGGAATGTTAACATAATAAAGTGTTGTCTACAAATAAAATTAAATCTACCGTCAGTGAGTGAGTGAAAGCCCTTCTTCCCACACTATATTACGTGAGTTATATAGTTTATGGTATACTATTATTTGTTTTGTTGGCAAAGATACTGTGTTCATTGTACAGCCCGTTTCTTGCAGGTGGAACAACGGACAGTGATCTTTACGCAAGTCAAAGGGGTAAACAACTTTTTTTAGTTTGTTTTCACTGCATTGCCCGCACGTTTAATCCTCACAACTTTAATACTACATATAAAACGCGTTACTAAACAACTGATAAGTTTAGTATAAGCGACAGATGTTATTTTATGTCGTCACTACAATAACTCCATGTCATCAATAGATACAGACTAAATCAGATTTTTATTTCAAATTAATAATTAGAATTTGACATTGGGATGAGACCAATAATATTCTATATTGTATATTAAAAAGCAGTAGATTTTTTCGTTTGTTTTATTTATGTTATAAGGGGGCAAACAACCTACTTAGGAGTTGAAAGTGCGTTGCCAGCCTTTGAGGTTAGGTTTGTTTAAACGCGCTAGTCTCTGAAAATATCAGTTGAATTTGAATAATTTATTTTGTATTGCATAGAGTATTTGTTGAGAAATAATCTAGGCATAATATTTTTGTAAACGCAGGTGAAAATGGTGAGTGCGGATAGTGACATACAATTTGGTAACTGAAGGCTGTATTCCGAAAAGATTACAAGGGTACAGAACTAGTACTCTACCAGAAATACCAACATAAGCATATATGTAATTATATGTAAAATAAATATACTCGTAAATAATAACTACTTATATACATTAATAATAAAAAGTGTAACGAAGACTGCTAAACTTCAGTCACAATAAGGTATTGATTACGTTCGGAGGAGAGGATACGGGAGAGGGCAAGTACCCTCCCGTCCCTCAGAAGACGCACCAGGCGCCGGAGAGACAAAACGATGATGACCCGTGACTATGAAAAAAAAAAGAAAGAAAAGGTATTGATTATATTGACATTATACATCCCGTACCAAAGGTACATATTCAGGCAAAGTTGAATATCAAACTTGAGTGGAGTTCCCATGATCACCTTTTCATTATGATTGCAAAAATCCTGTAATGTCCATTGTTATGTTAAAAATAAAAAAAAATTACTGTTTGACAAAAATAATTTTAGAGTACCTTATAACACAACAAGAGCACGCGTTACTCCCCTTTACCCAGAACATCAGTTTTTGGGTCAGATTCTCCTATCTCTAGATTGTGCTAGCTACTGAATTACGATCGTGTTTCTGTTGTCATATATGCAGATTCCCTCTCAAGTTTTAGTAAAATTAATATAAATATATAATTTCTTTGATATCTAGTCCTTCTGATGCTTTTAATAACTAACTACTGATTACCTTTATTATGTATCCATATTGAGTGCACGCTGTGTTTGCTTATAATAACGTGGAACTCTTACGTAGTAACTGTTGTGCAATTTATGTATTATTGTTAAATTAGTTAGCAATTAAATATAAATCTATCAATAATGGAAGAACTAAATTACAACATCCCGAATATAATTATGTATATAAAGCTGTGCTATTGACATTTTTCTAGAGATTTCTATTGTTACCTACTAATTTTAAATTCAATGTGGGTTCATTACCATGGGTTTGAGTATGATTGACACCAAGAGGACGGTGAGGTAATTCTGTGACGCAATGTTGTTATATATATGTAATTCGTTATAACAAATAAATCTAAAGTCCTTCGATTAAAAGACTATTTAATAAATATAAATGGTGTACATTTTCTTTCCCAAATTATTTAAGTGTTACTACATTTAGATTTCAAACCATTTGTTTATTGTCATAAACCAGTTTATATATTCTATAAGCATTATTTAGTCTATTATAAGTATTCTTTATTTAGTTTTGGGTTTAAAGGCCTAAAGGTTTGAGGGTCTAAAGGCCACTTTTGTTTCATAGTATCAAGTACCTCTCGTACTTAATTGTACAGTGACAATAGTCGCTACATCTTTTGCCTTCGTACAAAATAAGTGAATTTTCTTATTTTTTTACTTCTTTGGAGATTTACGTAAAATTCCTTGTGACTAATAAGAATTTCATGACATTTACAGAGAT
The DNA here is from genome assembly GCA_947561695.1 of Tyria jacobaeae. Taxonomy (NCBI): domain Eukaryota; kingdom Metazoa; phylum Arthropoda; class Insecta; order Lepidoptera; family Erebidae; genus Tyria; species Tyria jacobaeae. The sequence continues at coordinate 12,116,099 of OX387225.1, read as the reverse complement.
AAGTGCTACATTTAGATCTTTCCCACGAACACGTGAAGGTTCATGTTTCTTCTTCAAGTTGTATCTTAAAAAAACTTTTCTAGTTTTTGTTATAACTCTAGGCAAAAACAATACCATATAGATATATCTTATATATATATCAATATTTCGGTAAATACAAAGTTGTACTGAATTTAGTCTTTGATCATTAACTAATCCCAGCTCCCGTAGTAACGCAAGTATCAAAAAAGATTACGTCAATTTACTCTTAAGTCTGGGTGTTATTAACAATTGTGTTTGCGCAGTTCAAACCATAATACGTACGTCTATGACTTTATTAAAAATACAGTTAAAAATACCACAAGCCGGTGATATCTCTGCATTACGTAGGCGTATAAATTATAACCTTTCATATAAAACATAAATCTTGTTGTTGTGTCAATCTAAAACATAAATAAACATAATAATATCGAATGAAGGTTATATTTACTGAGTATATGGTATGACTTTTTTTTGTCGGTCTAAACGACTGGATTGAGTTCGACATGTGAGGTTTCGAATCGCCATATTAGTGAGATTGACATGGGATATTAACATTTGAGAGAAAGTGAGCCAAAAAAGTGGAACTTAATACATTTTGAACCATTTTACTTATTAAATTACATTCACATCTGTATATAGATAATTATAACATTGTTTATTCAAACAACAACAACACTGAATCTCCAGTAAGACAGTAAATTCTTCCAGTCATAAACTTTCTAATTTCATTTGGTTTACGTCAAAGAAAGATATGTCTTCATAGTTGGTAGAGCCACATTTTTAATGTGGCTCTACCAACTATAATAAATATAATAAAGCATATAATAACTATAATAAAGCAATGAAGATGAATGCGTACTCACTGACATGGGTAGCCTGCTATAATAAATCACATGGACATAAACAAACCGCAAGTGAACGTGTATTTCCCTACCTATATTCTGAAAACCTATGTTTTTATTTACATATTGAGATGAATAATAATCACTGTGTACAACACACTGTAAGTAAACCAAAGGCAAACTTAACGTAAAGGGCAAAGAGAGACAGATAGAGGTAATCAATGTATTAATACATCATCTTCTTATACTTGACCCAAATTTAAAAGAGTTTACATTGCAATAGAGTTTTGGATAGTTTCCTTTATGGCTGGACCCCTGCCTTACGCTATTCTTCCTGTGGAATGTTGTTTTAAGATGGAAAGGGAGCGGTTGCGTATATGCGATCTATTTATTACAAACATACATTACGTACGCTTGTATTCGTAAAGGTGTATGCAGAAGTTTATAAAACATACACGTTTACTGTCCGATGTAAGATGGGGCAAGCCTATTTCTGTAAACCGGACAATTTATTAACTTATTATGAGAAAATCGGAAGTTTGTTGAAAAGTAAACGTAAGAACTAGGCAAGACAATTGAAGCAAAAGGATATTGCATATACATATGGACTAGGGATATATAATAAGCGATAGTTCAATCAGGTCAGGGACGCATACCTATAACTCGTAGCGGTTATAGCCTGGAGTTCCGAGCCTTCTAACTATGTATTAATGCAAAGTTCTCATCATCATGTATTCACCCTTTTCCCAATTTTATGTGAGTTCGGAGCAACGTATTCTATTCTTCCATTCCACTATGTCATTCGTCATTTATCTGTTTATTCCTTTTCTAGCTCTTTACGCAGTCCATCCGTCTTTACTTTGGTTATCCTCTACTCTCGTATCCGTTAACTTTCATACGTAAAGCTTCTTCACTTTCTTCCACATTTTATTCGTCCCTTGTACTATTTCTCCTAAACTTTTTATACACTGGTGCTACTGACACGCTTTCTCTAGTGTATTCAATTTAAATATTTTCTTTTTCACCTTGTAATCCAAACTATAAATATAGAAGTCTCAAAAATGTCGATAAGTCATTTACATTGCACAGCATATCGTGCAGGTTTATGTATGTAATGTTTTAATTTGAATAAAATCTTCATCCAAGTCCCAAATTAACGCCAAAGTCATTACCGTGATAAAGCTGCGAGCCAGGTGTGCAATAAAAATTAAATAATGTTTCATATAATCACAATAACGCTATTACGTTGACCGTAAATGTGCGTGTATATATTTTTTAATTTAACGTCAGACATCTTTAATTGTGCACACGCATTTGAATTGTTTTGAATAATTTATTCACACATTTATATCGTAGTAAATTACTTTTTGTGTCTGATGTGTAATCTTAAAATTAAGGTTGTTCGTAAGGCATTAATGTCACCTTTGTGTTGTACTGACTCATTGTTTTGCATTTAGCTTCGCTTTTATACTCTTCCCACATAATATATATATGTGTGCGTCTTACAATATACATTCATACATTAGAATATTTATTTTATTTTATTAAAAAAATACATACATATAATTACACGACTACGCACGAGAGAAAATAAATGTTTAGTTTTTTATCCTAATTCACATTTACGTCCTATACGTATTCAACAACAAATCTGTATGTTGTTATCGCCACATCAGAAACTAGTAATTATTCTATTAAAAATACATATATGTAAATTTTATTAGACCATATAACAATAGACTATTTAACAAAATTTGTACAAAGAATTATTACAAGTTACACCAGTAACGCCATGCCATTGGTTCGTGCGATAAGTTTTGGGAATGGTGGGGCGATTAAACTAGGCGAGCTTTATACAAACAATATCGCGTTTACTATAGTTTATAGCAACAGTTAAATATACATGATTCGTTTAATAAAATAGTAAATTGTTTTTATAAAGACAGTGCAAGTTCATTTTAGTAAAAAAAAACGAGTTACGTTAGTACGATAACAGAAGCTGCAGTGCAACAAACATAGTTAGTGAAATAACTAATACACACTGTTTATTGTGCGAGTGAGCTTTTAGCAGCCATATGTACCACTAAAGGTTAAAGACAGACATCTTGAAACCCGCAACTTTAATCAAAGCTTGGCTTTAATCAAAGGCTTAACACTTAAGCGCTCTGTTTGTTCTACCTGAAAAGGTTTACTATACAACAGCTATGTTTGAAATTATGTTATTAGTTTACTTCTTTGGCCAGCATAATTTATATATTATTTATATACTATTATACTGGACGGGTGTACGCCATTTACTCTTATTTATTTTGGGACATACTATTATTTTTTTTGAAGCTTTTAAGAAGAAAATACGTTATTTCCTTAAAAAGGCATCATCATGAATGATTATCGTTTCAACCGAACTTCCCTTACTAACTTCCAAGAAGACCGGTTCGAATCAGCCGGCATAAAAAAAATCATTTCGTTATAAATTAATGTTATAAAATTGAAAATCTTAATAAAAAATATGTAATAGACAGGGGAAATTGCTATATAGTGTGTATATATTCTGTTGCTTAGAGTTCCCGACACAGATAATATAATATAGAAAATCGTACTCAATTTAAGTAAAGTACCGTATTTGTACCACGTGTTTGCTTGTCAGTTTAATAGGTAAAAAAAACTGGTTGGTAATAAAATATATTTATGAAGGTCACAATGTTGATTGAGCTAAAAATCATAATATTTTATTCATATGATTGATTTCAACTCGGTTTTCCTAAATAAACTTAATAACTTTTCGTTGATGACAATCATGTTGTTGTAGACTAAAAACTATTGGTTAACAAATATATAATTGTTTAGTAACTACATAAGAAAAACTTGATGTCATATAAACAATAAAATACGTACAGTCGTAGCACTATTTATCCCATCCAACGCCTTACCTGCCCGAATAAACTCATTGTACATTACCAAAACTATTAATATTTTACATATACGTATAAAGTGATATCAGAGTTTATACACAAATGTACTTCTTTCTGCAGAGCGATCGTGGTGGCAGTGGAGCAGTGGCTCGCCTCACCAGCCGCTTCCATTTCTCTCGCACTGCTGTCTTGTGCATGTTTTCTTGCACGAGTCTATGGTGGATTTGATTTAAACTTTCCATCTCACTGGAGATCTACCCTTAGTCCTTATTTATTCTATGTACCCACGATCTTCTAAATTAAAATGATTCAATTATCTTAAACCTTAAATAAGAGATAAAATAAATATTTTTTTTAAACAATATGTGTTTTAAACGATTGTATAATAAACAATTTCCCGTTAGCTTTAGTACGGGTATAACCTGGGTCACTTGCTTGGTTTTGATCTCACTGTTAGTAATTTCAACAGGAAGAAAACATATGTGAATAACAAAAATCAACCCCGATTTACTAGTAATACTACCAGTATCACTAGCGAGTAAGTGAAGGCTCGGATTATAAGTTATAAATTATCTTTTGTAAATGTTAGGTATTACATATTTAAATGACGTGTTACTGTCTACATTAAAAAATCGTATTGTAAGAAAATAATGTGTTAAGGTTACCTAAAAGTAGTTATTTTCTCCTAGCTTTCGAAAATTCAATTAATTGTTACGTAGGTGTGTTTTAAACGTAGGTATTAGAGCAAACTTTTGTAATAACTGAATATTGATTCTTCATCACTCGAACTTAGGAGTCGAGAAATAAGATAATATTAGGAGTCTCGTTCGTACTAGTAGTCGTTATAAAGTGCCTGTAAATTTGATTTAAAAAAATTCATAATTTATCTGTGTTATTTCATTTGCATGCAAATGTGAAACCGCAAATGATCCGGAATAAGCTGTGTGCTATTCCAGACTATAATCTATCTCTGAGCCACATTTCATTTAGATCCGTTAAGCCGATCTGGCGTGATTCGTCGAAGCGTCCATCCGCCCTTTTATTATAAGCGTGTGTCCTTCTCGTGGGTTCAAAGTATCCATATAAAAAAAAAAAAACAAATAAATCGAAATGGCTGCTTGGCCGTTAAAACGTAACAGACAGATACATTGTAGTTAGAGGACTTTCCGGCACCATATAAGTATGCGACCGTGACTTACTTGAACTATCGTTACACTCCCCAATCCGTCTATATAAGCTATATCCCTTTTCTTTCCTTTCTATAATACTACTACTAAAGTGCCTGGATGACGGCAATAGCAAGCCTATTGCCCCTACTACGAAATGCGAATTATGTTCGTAATTATAATATAATAGGCAACATTTGGGCATTCATTACGGTTCTGCCTACCCCTTCTGGGATACAGGTGTTAGTATATATAAATACATGGAGGCGTTACTTTCGCATTTCTGATATTAGTATATATGTACATACTTTTTTAGTATGAAGTAGTAAGATTAATTGCCAGACAAAAATTAATCATTGTTTTTTTTTTTTTTTTTTTTATAATATAGGGGGACAGACGAACAGACGGGTCACCTGATGGTAAGTGACACCGCCGTCCATGGACACTTGCAACTCAAGAGTCGCAAGTGCGCTGCCCGCCTTTGAGGGTGATGAGGGATAGGGGATGCAGGGATCGGAAAGAAGAGAGGAGGGATGAGGAGATGGAAAAAGGACAAAGGAGATGAGGAGAGAGAAAAGGGGGGCGGGGGAATTGGGCCTCCGGAAACCTCACTCAATTCGGGGAAATGCAACGCAAGCGTTACTTCACAACCGGTTTTCTGTGAGGCCGTGGTATCGCACCGGTCGAGCCGGCCCATTCGTGCCTAAGCATGGCTCTACCACTGAAAATTGTTTTCATTATATGTTTATTATGCCAAGCAAAGGTTTCTACTTTTCGGTGTCTTGCCTAAAAATCCTAGTTAATTATAATATTTACAAAAAGCTGTGTCTTCTGATCCAAATTACAGATTGCATATGGAAACAAGAGACGTAACTTTATATATGTGGTGAAAGTTATGAAGGCATTTTTTAGATAACTAAGAAAAGACGCATTCTTCCTCAGCAGACCAGGGTAGTGCAGTCTGTGACGCTGACACTGTTACACAGGCGTATAAAAATTAACTTAATAGCTACTCAAGCATTTCTTAGTCTACATGAAATTGTTTACCAGATTTCTTTTCATAAGGCTCAACCATTTGGAAACGGGCGGTAATAGATCAACACAGGCAGTTATTTTATTATTTTATCTTTTTAATATTAATTTAGCATTTGATCAGGCACCCTAAAGTTGCGGGTGTTTATTGATATATAATTTTAAATATTTAAAAAAACATAACAACATAATTTTTGAGCATTTTTATGAAAAAAAGAAATTTAATTTGAATTTGAAATCGTAACTGCATATTTCCCGGCGCATCGTAGCCGCAAAGCAAATGAGACGACGTGCCACGGTCCCGCTGCCATAATGTTCTCGTGAAATTTGATCCGTGAGCTTCTGATCTACAAAGTACGTGCTCATAATCTGACACCAGAATCATTTCCATCCAGTGATTACTGCCACATTATCTCAGAACAAACCTGAGGCCAGATACCTCGCGTGCTCTCAAATAACACCTTCCCAAACGTAATCTTCATTAACGTGATGATTTGAAACAATTTTCTTCTTCACAACGTGTAGACGTGTACTTAGCCTTGTCATAATATTAACCTTTGTATCAAAATATAAGGGCCTTTTAGGGTGCAATTTTATGTAAGCGAAGCGGCCTCGTTTAATTAAATCTTTTTATTTTATATATTATTAAAGGGGACAGATGAGGATGGGGGAATACGGGGGAGGGGAAAGAGGAGAGGGAGGATGAGGGGAAGGGCAAAGAGAGGGGGAGTTAGGGCTCTGAAAACATCATTAATTTCGGGGGAATGCAGCACAAGCGTTACTTCACAACCGGTTTTCTGTGGGGCCGTGGTATCGCACCGAGGAGCCGGCCCATGGTCTGGTCGGTTAAATTATTTGTACATTGGTGTTAAACAAAAATATACTAGTCGGTTAAATTATTTGTACATTGGTATTAAACGAAAATATACTAGTCGGCTTGCAAAGTAGTGTCAAATCTTAAGAAAATCATCAAATTTGTACAACACAAATAACAGTTGTGTACAAAATAATCGTGATCTACAACAATTTTTATTTCTATTTTAGAACTTTTTATCAAAAAGAAATGTCAAAGGTCGCGTTAAATTATTCTAATATCCGAAATCAAAAAGTGAAATTATGATTGAAGATTGAAATAAATCTGAAGGTATAAAAAACAGGCGTACTTATTTCTTTTAATAGTTAATACATTTGTTAAATAATACTCAAATGACGTTTTTATTAAGAAGTGAAAAACAAAAAATTCTTATGTAAACTGTCAATCAATGTCATTTCTTGTTATTCAATATTGTTCAACTTTAAATAAATAAAAGATAAAATACGAGATGGTGACGAAAACTTGATTAAAAATAAAAGTTCCATCGCTTCTCCTCAACCTGTCCTCTCCCTTAAACCGTCTTATTTTAGCTGGGCTTTACATTCAACCTCGTTACTATAAAATATCGTTATAATGAGCCCTCACCGACAGGTTAACAAGCTCTTTCATCTGGTATCGCTCGTGAAATACCGTCTTTTTAATTATATTGACAGGCGATGATGTGTTTTGTACACACGTTTATACAAACAGGTACACATGTTAACAATGCCATACAAGTTTTAGCTTTATGACATATAAATAAGATATACATTGCATTATTTATTTTGAGTTTAATGTAGTTTTCATTATAATCGTGTTGTTCCATGGTTTTCTCTTTTTATTGTAGGCGGTCTATAAAAGGGACGTGTCATTATATAATGATTGTACATCAGTATTTAAATGTAAAGTTTTTAATAGCATTACTGGTTAGTGATAGTTTTAAGTTTGTGTTACAGGGGACCGTAAAGTGTGATTGGCGGAAAAGCGCATATGAAACACGACCGCTCAATAGTGCGTTATTGGTACCGATAAATATTTAATAATAAAAAAGACAAACAGGAAGGTAACCAAAAAAGCATCAAAACTAATTGGTTTGTTTTGCTAATACTAAAGACTGAAGTTATGTAAAATTTTTTTTTTTTTGGAAAATATAATGTTTGTAAGGATATGAATGATGTTAAGGATTGTTATTGTATAGAATAAAATCAGTTACTTAGAAATTTAAATTAGGTTCATATTTGTTTATTTTTTTTATTTTAAATTATACTATTAGCTTATATTATAACTTTAAATTATATTGTTCGTCTTTCTAAATTCACTTCATAAATTTTTAACGGATTTTTATTGTATTCTAACAGTAGCCTTACATAATAATATTACATTATATTTATGACTAAAACGTGAATGTTTTTTATAATTCATTTCATATAACAGCTTCGAGCTTTTAGCCAACTCAGAACATAACAAAACATTGTGCCGAGCGCAGCATATACTGCAACAGTCGCAGAGACGGGTTGCCTGATGGTAAGTGACAGGCAGCCTTTGAGGGTATGAAGAATGAAGGGTGGAGGGTGCATGGAGGTGAAAGAGGAGAGGGGGAGTTGGGTCTCCGGTACTCTCACTTACTCGCCAAAAAAATGCAGCATTGTTAGTCTACCTGTTTTCTGTGAGACCGTGGTATCACTCTGGTCAAGCCGGCCCATTCATTCAAAATTCTCTCCCACGATAAGAAGGTTGTATTTTTTAACTACATGCTAATTGAGTTATATATTTAGGGAACAGAAAGATAAATAGATTTTACTATTCATAGTATAAAATACTATTTTATAAAATACAAACAATAGGCTTGTACCTTATATGTGAGATTAAATAATGGTTGGCAAGAAGTGGGAGTACAAGACGTTTCTACCTACCCGTTCGGGGTTACTATTTTTTTTTTTTGCGTTAATTTCTTGTTTTTCACATTTCTACAAAATATTAGCGTCAATACACACATATCTACAAAGACATAGGTAAGTATATACATATCTCAAAGTTCGTGGTAACCTTTCATTACAGATACCTGTTTCTTGGAAAGTGATTAATAAATTCACTTACCGATGGGGAACACGGGATAAGTAATAACAACAGTTCTCATTTAATCCTTTCATGTTCCAGCCCAGATAATGAGTGTACGCGATTAAAAAAGGCGCCTTATCGTGTACTGTCCGCTTCCCCCGGCCCTAGTATTAGTCTGAGATCATTAACCCTACACTACTGCAGGGATCGGTTATTATTTCAATTACTATAGCGATTCTGGGCCAACTACTGCTGTTTTGTTTTATTTTCATCTCACTGAAGGTGTTAGATTTACACTCTGCTGGATATTTGCAATACAACGGGTTATAAAATATATTATGATAAGGTATTAATGTACTGAATTATAAGATACTGTGTCTAGCACCAACTGTCAGAAATGATTGATAGATCCATTATTGTAAGTGCAGTGCAAGGTCAACATATACGAGTATACTTGCGACTTAGAATTTAGTAGATATTTTAAAATAATAAATACAGAAATATTATTTTATTTTTATTTATTATTGATGATGACACAAAAAGTAGGCAATAGCTACAAAACAAAACAAAAACATGGTTTTGAACTGTTTTACGTATAGAAGATTTTAAAATAAAAATCTTAGACCTGCACATTTTCATAGTCACTTTAGTTCCAAGTAATGAAAGTGAGCTCCAATGAAACTCTTTGAGTTAGATCTTTGATTTCTTAGACTTGGCCATGCTGTTATCGAAAATTTACATGAGTTTGAAATAAATTATCTCTTGCTTTCACAGTAAAGACGCTGTAAGTGAAAGTACATACTAGAGAGCTTTCCCTAAGATCCTCGAACCTCTGCGTGATGAAGATGAACTATGACCGAAACACTCTCAAACTAAAAAAGCCATTGTTCAATAATATTTAGAGATAGATAGACAGAGAACTCTTTATTTGTACACTACTATTGCAGGAGATGTATCATACAAATACATTTACCAATTTGATAATGTACAAAGGGCGGCATTATTGCTTAATGCAATCTCTTCCAGGCAACCTAGGGTGAAACAAAATGTTACTGAGAGTCATCAGTCAAGTCGCAGTTGGAAGTGTTTATTAAATTAACTACTACTTGTTAACTATAATAATAATAATATAGAAATATTCTATACATCAGATCTACTTTAATCATACTAAACGTACATAAACATAATATGTATTACTACTGAAGTACATACATACATATATTGTATGATACAATACATACATATCACATCATGTATGTATGTGTTTGTTAGTTATATGAATGCATGCATGTCTTAATACTGAAATTATATAACTATATTGATAAATAATATTCATGAACCCATTCATTTTAAAAATAAAATTATTGATTGCACTTGAATGAAAATCCCTTGGACACTAAAAGATATTAAAAAAAATTGTGGTAGGGTGCACCATCTCCAGTGTCAGATCTTCAGATGACCTTAGACGATGTAATGAAAAGTGTCTGCCTCTTCTGAGATACCGCAGCATAAAAAAAAAAAATTGAAAGTACTTGAAACGTTCTATAACATAAAAAGTAGCCTTTAAGGCTATTCCGGCGAGAATGACGTTTGAGCTTTTGACGGTATTCAGAAACGTGATCATATTTACGTATACGAAATACAAATCTTATGCAAAAAATTTGAAGTCCTTAAGTTTATCCAGTTGTGTTTCGTTAAAATTCAGGTAGCAGACATTAAATATAATCCGTATTAATATAAGTAAGCTGAAGGGTTTCTTTATTTGTTTACATAGCTGATCTCTAGCACACTCGTGAGATTCGAAAGAATATTTTTGTATCGGAACAGAACACTTTCTATTATTTTTCACTTTTACGTTCCGTGTGATAATTTACCGTTTCAGAGCTCAAATAGCGATCTTATTTTTAAGGGATTTGTAATAGCCATATCTATAAAAAGAGTAAATTATATACGGTGTTTACATCCCCGAGTTAAATAGTCTTCCGGACAAGAAACTTTACAGTAGTTTTTTTTAGTATGTGGCGTTATATAGCAGACAAGTCACTTGAATTAAAAAGGAAAGGAGGGTTGTCTTCCAGTAACCTTACTCACTCGGTAAAACATAACTATTCGTTGCAAACGCTGTGTGGTTTACTTAACAACCGGTTTTCTGGAAGGCCGTTGTTAATACTCCGGTGGAGCCGGCCCATGTTTGCCTCTCCTACGTAATATGTGAAGCTTACTTATGATGAAAATTAAGTAATGAAGAATATGTTTACTGATTTTCGATAAAAGTAATGTTATTTTTCTGGAACCTAAATATAACTACAATTATATAAAAATCGGGTAAAATTAAACCATTTTCGTAAGTAGATGGTCTTGGCTAATATTTACTCTATATAGCCTTATCGAGTAGTGGCAGCTAACAATATTCCTCTATCGTTTCCTATTTGCAGAAATAATAAGAGCCCGGATGTAAAGGAATGTCTGTGGTTATAATGATATATTGGAAAGCACATTTTGGTTCGGACTAACTCGAATTTGTTTTCTCTGGTTATGAGATTATGGCGGTTCAAACTGCGAGATATGTTTAATATAAGCGTAGTACTTAAGCGCTTTACTTATAGTTTCTAGAGCACGAATAAACATACATTATATTTTTACAAAAACATTTATAAGCTATACGTAATATACCTCCAACCCAGACCAAGTCAAATATTTATTGACACAAATATTTGTAGTTCTGACGCAGCAATCGGCGGCACTACTGTCGCACCATGTCCGAAAATCATTCAACACGTTTAGCTCTCTGAATATTCTGATCTATGTCTTCTCTAAAAAAATGGCTACCTTAACTTAGAAGGAAAATCGAAATTAAAGTTCATACATACATACATACATACATGCGAGCGTCCACCTGTATACCTAAACGGGTAGGCAGAGGTGTATTAAACACGTACACTTTACACCTCACAGAAAATTTGTGAGGTTTCCTGAGGCCCAACTACCCCTCTCCTATTTCCGCTCCCCTCATGCCTACTTTCTTCTTTCCCAGCCCCGCAACTATACTATAAAAAAACATGTCTTAACACACTAATATCCGTTGTATTTAGTTAAAAAAAAAAAATTAAGGTCGAATGATTCCTTGTTACTATTTTATTTACATATTTTCATTTCTTTCTTGCACTCTTTACTGCAGTTATTGAACCCAAGACCTAACGCAAACTACAAGTAGCTCGGCTCTGTAAAGTAAGGGGGTAGTATACAAACGCGATTAGGACGAAGATGAAGATCGACTTTAAGATTATATTATTACTATGGTACATAATTGGGGCGTATTTTACTTCCTTTTAAATGTGATTAGAATTACGAATCAAAGAAGGTATATACTGAAAAATAAATGATTTAACACAAAAATATAAACATAGTTAAATAATTCACTCGTAGCTAGTTTTCCAGGGGTCCAGATGTGATAGTTTTCTACATTTTTTAATTGATTAAGATTTCCATCATTTGTTAAAATTTATATCCTACTCCGCTTCTAGACGTTGAAGTGTAAGGTATTATTAACTTAATTTAACTGTTATTATAATCAAGTTCTCTGATATATGTTATTTGATTGGCGCTAGCCACATTAAAGTTCTGGCAGTAATGGAGGTGATCAAAAAACAAAAAAAAAGGAGAAGGGATTATTGAACGGAATCGTGTTTTAAAGTTGTTGAGAAATAAGTTACGATAGCAATTTTAATAGTTATTATAAGAAGAATAAAAGGATACATGTATGGATGCATAGACTACAACTTACATTATTTTAATTGTGTCGATACAACGACACTACCATACAACTAGCAAGGATACAATAAGTTTTAAACCATAAAAACCTTTGCAAATCTACTAATGTTATTTGTGAAATATTCTATTGTAGTTATGTCATAAAGACACGCACTACATTTATAGCCTACGTACATACATAGTCCTTCATACCTTATGATAGCTAGTATAGTTTAGAGCTTTTTTAGTGGCTATTATTTTCAGCTTTATAAATATTAGTTTAGGTACAAATTTTCTTTGCAGAAACACATTTTCAAAGTTACAATATTAATTAGGGAAACCTTTACACATTTAGAAGTAATCTGATCAAGAGTACAAAGGGGCTTTCACGTTATTGCTTAAGATTAAGACGTTTGATGTAGATTTTAGCCGCAACATTGATTAATCCACAGAACTGAGAATTATTACTCAATTCTGTGGATTATTATAAGAAAAGTCTACTGATTAAGAATTCTTACTTATTCTCTATGCACTCAAAATTAAGCACTATTGACAAAAAATATATATTTTTTAGAAAAATCTTTAGAAATCTTTCAACCATCTTCAAAGGTCTGTAATTTGTCGGATTATTTCGTGTGTTCACAGAAAAACCCGTTGTAAAGCAACGCTTGTGTGGCATTTCCCCAAAATTATTGAGGTTTCCGGAGGCCCAACTCCTCTTTTCCCTTTCCATCATCCTCCCTCTCCTCTTTCGCCTCCCCGCATTCCCCCATTCCCCATCAGCCTCAAAAGCAGCTGCAGGTGTCCATGGACGGCGGTTGTCACGTACCATCAGGTGACCTGTCTGTTCGTTTGTTCCCCTATATTTAAAAAAGAAACAAAGAAATAGTTGATAAAATGTTTTAAGCAATTATTTTCTATAGCAAGTGAGAATTTACTGTTTAGTTTCACAATCAATATATCATGAAAAATAATGATAATTTCTTCATACATCTCACACACTGATCTAAATCTGATCCCAAACTAAGCAGAACAAGCACTTTGGTAACAAGACTGCGGACAAACCTACTTTTATATTTTACAACCCATACATATTATAGGTAAATTACACCCAGATACAGAACAAATGATAGTCCTCGTCACACTATTAATGGTCCTGATTGGGAATTGAACCCACGACCTCTGGCTTAGATGTCAGGATCAGTAACCACTAGACCAATACTTGTACAAAGATATTCGACTGAATATTTAGACATTAATTTAATTCGAATAACATTAACAGTTACTAAATGGCAGTTAACACTCTGTCTAAACTCATTTGAAGGAGCAAAATTTGGTAACACCGTTTTCAGTTGCAAAGCATTCATCAAAGTTTCGTTTATTGGAACAATAACGGCTACCCGAAACTTTCTAGTTCAATACCCAATAGAGAACTTTAATACCAGACACTTATCAAGGACTTAGTGAACAATGATTATTTGGTTACGAGTAATATAACTATGAGTAGCTAATTTTAGTGTTAGTTGTAGCGCCTGAACGAATTTAATCCCAAATAGTCCTAATATCATGTCCAAATGCAAAAACCTTAAATTCATTTTCCATTTTGCGATCGCTGTTTAAGTGGCTCCAAATTTATCATCATTCAAAGTGGCGTTTGAGAGCATACCGTACTCTCTAAAACCTAACCTAAAAACTAAGTCATAATCCAGCGGATTAAGATAGACGACGGCCAGTCTTCAGCTCTGGTGAAGTCAGAAACGTTCGTTTCCCACCATACTTGGGTGGATCGAGTTTTATGACCCGGTGCTGAGTCTAGCTAAAAGGACAATTCTTGGGTATTGAATATGGTGTTAAGAGGCTTAACCACCTTCTCAAGTATCGTATCTTGGAACACTTGTGCCGATGTTCTGATACCTTTTTCACAAAAATGTGACTCGGTCACTCCTTAATAGCTAACACCCCACCTAACCATCATTGCAGTCGGATAATGAATACGTTGTACTCTGCTGACTAATTGTAAAAAAAATCTCGTCAGTAAACATTTTATATGAGTTTTTTGTTGTTGTTGTTATCTTTGTATTTTTTTTATACTGCTTAAGAAGTTGTTTTGATTTTACTACCCTATTCATTTTCAAATTATCAGCTAAATAATGACCACTGCGTCTTTTATAGGCTGACTTGATGATGACTTAGGACTTAGTCATCTTTTAAAATACCCGACATGCTTCTAGGTGCTATATTCATTACCCGAGATAAAATTAATAATATAATATATACATATATATATATATATATATGTAAAGGGTGTTTTTATAGAGGTATTAAACTTTAAATAAGTATCGCGTACTACGTCCATTTTATGGTCAACATAATCGCCCATCAGAGCAATTAATTCGATTAACTATGGAACGTTTTCACACCACGTTTACTGTAAATTATAATACGCATCCACAGAGACGTCGAACAGTGCGTACAGAAGAAGTCAAGTGTATGTTGAGACACCGTTACATCCAAAAAAACTGTCTGATTAGTGTGCTTTATGGGCTGGTGGAATCATTGGTCCGTACTTCTTTAAAAACGACGGTGGTCAGAACGTTACAGTCAATGGTGACCGCTATAGAGCCAGGATTACTGACTTTTTCGATCTCACTCATCAACTGAACAACCATGATGTGCAGGAGCTGTAGTTTAAACAAGACGGAGCAACATGTCACAGCTCGTGCCACAATTAATTCATTGAAGGACACGTTTGGTAACCGCATAGTTTCAACGTTTCGGACCCGTGAATTTGCCTTCAAGATCATGCGATTTAACTTCGCTAGACTAATTTTTTTGGGGATATGTGAAGTCTCTAGTCTATGCCGATAAGCCCGAAATGATTGACCACTTGGAGGAAAACAATACTATTGCAACACTATTGTTGGAAAAAGTCATCGAAAATTGGACCTCCAGATTAGACTACGTCCGAGCCAGTCATGGCGGTCATATGCCAGAAGTTATATTTAAATTATAATGCCAAAAGATTATCTTTCGAATTAAGTAAATTTCATCTCAATTGAAAAAATCATCTTGGTTTTATTCCATTTCAAAGTTCTATACCTCTATAAAACCTCTATAAAAAAAAATACAAATGACCCATCATTCGATATCAGGCTTTTAAAAGCTACGCTAACGTGTGGCTAGGTAACTTTTCCCTAAGACGGCAAACAGAACGAGCTAAGTCAACGTCTGGTTTTAGTTTTTTAATAACAATTAAGGTATAGATATTTGCCAAAACACATGTGCATAAATGAAGGATATTTTTTTCCCTGAAACTTCACTGTTATTATGCTTATTACGGCGTCTACCATATGATGTTGTTTGTCTCCTCGCTCTTCTCCAAACAAACAAATTCTCTCTTCACAAAATATTATTCCGAAAACAAACAATTTGACAGGGCAGTACTTCCTCTCTAAAATTGGGCAGAATACATTTATGAGTGCCATTGATGGAACCTTCGGCATAGGTAATAATTACTCTAAAATTAATTATTAAAATATTGAAAAAAAAAGTATTGATTACAAAAAATTGACATTAATTTACTGTAGTAGGAAAGTTTGTTAAAGACAATATTAAAAAAGACACAATAACTCACTACTACTACTACAACTTTCTTTTCTTTAAAGAAATCCTTGGGAATCCACTTGTTTTAAGACGATGTAGACCGAAGAAAGGGAGAATTCTAGAAGGAAAATGGTAAAGGATTGTATTAGAAACGGGGCAGCGACTGCAAAGGAATACCTGCTATCTAAATTCACTTGTCTAGTCTTAGTAAGTAGCACCAGCCTAGATGATCATACTTATTTTCATTTATTCCACATTTTGTTTTCTTCATAACGTTGGTTATCTTTTTCATATTTAAATTAAATATATATACATAAAAATAATATTAACATTTTTAAAATAGAGAACTTCTATTTCAGTTTTCATGGGTAGTTATAAATAAAAAATACTTTTCTGTTATAAGTTCAAAATAAATATCTTGTTAACTTAATCACGTCTATGTAAGACAGATAGCCAGCGCCTTCGTTGTAGAAACCTAATTACCTGTAAAAAGGAGTCATACATTCGTAGAAGAAAAAAGACAGTAGGTATATATTTGAAAGTATATATATAATAACAATAAAATAACAGTATTACAGATTCACCGCAAATTGTCTTGTTTACCTTAATACAGTAACTTAGCCGTGGTTAAATTTCTGACTAATCTGTTGAACAAAAACGAATAGCTCATTATTTTTCTGTGGACGAATAAAGCTGAGACAACAGAATTAACTGCAATTGAACTGCATATTCCAAAGTATAAGATAGTTTTTTGGTCAAATCACAAATTTAGGCTTAACTTCAACTTAACTAAAACTTTTCTGAAGCCACTTAAACTACTAACAAATACTCTGGTGATGGCAACAGTTCACTTCAGTTCGTGACCAAAAAATAATATATTAAACATCCACTCTATAATTAACGAAATAGTCTTCAATACTAATTAAGAGCTGTTATTGACGGGTACATCGATTATTTATTCTAATAGCTATTATTTAAACAAACTTTGTACATCGAAAACAATTTGAATGTACATTACCAATATATGGTTTCCTGATCCTATAATACCAAAAAATATTTAGATATTGGCTAATATTTGTTAGGGTTGTCGATGATTTACTTTATTTTAGTAACCAATGCGAAATACCAAATGAAATATGGTTTTTGTAGTCTTAAGGAGCTTGCAACTGGTGTTAACCTGATTTTTAAGCATAAAAGTTTATCAAAAGAGGTTACGATAAAGCTTGTAACTTTAACCCACAGAGACAGAAAGTTATACATCAGCTGGATTTGATTCTAGGGGAAAATAATGAGAATAAATAACAAATAATGAAAAAATATTAAAAGTATTAGTAATATTTCGCTCTGAGGAAAAACATCATTGATAAAACAAACATTTGACATCAGCACCAAAAGTTTGAAGGGTTTGGGATGCATTATACAAAACCATTTACAAAAAACTTCGACAAAAACTTCATTCTATCAGCTCATTCATCAAAGGGTACAGAGAACTTCCCCAAACAGCATAATAATTTGTTTGATTCTAGTATTTAGATGTTCAAATTTGGATGATCACAATATTTGTCGAATATGTAAAGTAAATACAATCAACGTCTGAAACATTAGTAGGCAAAGTATTTTTTATTAAAGTGATACAGTATGTGAGTCTTATTGAGGTAACCCTAAATAACAAATTGGCACGAGTATGATGTAATTATATTTGTTCATCAGTGTAATTGTTTTCGATAAAAATATTAATATCTATATATATACGTAATTACGAGCTACTCTAAGATGAACAACGCAATCTCATATTAACATACATTGTACCAATAATCTTTTTATAGTGTACACAACAGCTAGATAATATAAAAAGCGGAGTAGTGTTTTTGTTTGTCAAGAGACTATAAACCTTTTGTCTCTAAGATAAGGTTTTTTGTTTTATTTAATCTCAATTACGCGTTAGCTTGGTAATCATATTCTATTCTATTTGACATTTGATTTCGCAAAATAAACAGCTGATTTATTTTATACTGTTTAGCTTAGAATGCAAACATAAATACATTATTCTTTTTCCGGAAAAAAATCCAAAGGTAAAAATCATTTACCTTGAGAACGATTCACAGATTATTCATTGTAGAGATTGATTATCTACTGGCGTAGGTTTTTATCTGATACTAATGTACTAAAATGAAAGAGATACTACTTATATGTACTAAACCAGTTATATAGCGAAAGATCTCATCTCAACTAAATCCTAGCAGTACTTTTGGCTCTATAAGGATACTCTATATTTACCGATTTAAAGCGTACAGGCGAGAAGTTATGTTATGGAGTGTTGAAAACAAAACATGACCAAAATATGGCAGTAAATGTATGTCTAACTACGAATAATGTTTTTATGTTACTTATATTAAAACTTACTATATTAAAATTAGACATTAAAAAATTTTAAACCCCATTCAAATTTGGTAAGTATCTTTTGAGAAAATCAGGAATACTAGGATGAAGGATAGGATAGAATACTACATTATTATATAACCTATAAATGTTATGTTAGAGGCCTCGGACCTCCCGTAAGCACTACCCTTATTTTCTATTGCCTTTTAAATACAATCGGAGGGCACAGCACTTACGACTCTTGAGTTGCAGGTGTCCATAGGCGGGTGTCGTCACTTACCGTTAGATGACCCATTTTGTTTGGCTTGTTATATCGTAAAAGAAGATTATTATATTCGTTTAATTCATTAAGAACGGATCTATGTATGTATGTTCATCACTGATATTTCCTGCAAAAAATAAAAATAACGACTCTAACAAAATTGTCGCAGCAATCGAGTATCGTTTTGGATATTAGGGATTAAGGAGTTTCATCGTCTGTCATCGACGATCTTATAAAATATATAATACATCGAGAAGCAATATATTAGGTAACTAAATACCATGTCGTGATGTCTATAAGTGTTATGTCCCTTATTTTTGTACAATTAACGTTTGAAAGGTGTCCTTGTTTACTGGAATACCCCAAAATTAAAGAACACGTATTAAGCAATATTTTCATTTTTAGGATAACAATTTCAATAATTTTATTATAATTGAGTTTTCTGTATTCGAGGTTGGACCAGTTTAATTTGTAAGAAAATATCCAACGTCTACGGTAGAAAATTACTTGATGAAACATGAAACTTAAAACAATTTATCGTGACCGAAGTCGGTTATATATGTACTTTATTTAAAGTTAACAGACTGTCGAAAATAAGAAACCTTCCTCGTACCCTGTTCTGAAAATATACTTTATTTAAAACAGTCTCTTAAAAATGCATGCTAGTAATCTTAGTAATTAAGTGGTTAGTGGCTATTCTGTAACAAGCGCCCATACGCTCATAAACATTTTAAATTGGCGGCTTTTTCTTACCCGCACTAAATGTTATCATACGATCTAATTGCTTTATTCTGCCCGGCTCCCCTACCAGCGCATACAATGCTTAAGCATTTACACTTTATTTATTCTCATTTTGCAATAAACTCCTATACTGTACTTGCACTTCGTGTTAGTGTATAGAGTTTTTATGAAAGGGTATGTACAAGCGTAAATATCTCCATTTTGTAGACCATAATTTAGTTCTTAAGTATGTTGCCTAACAATCCTGTTACCGTTAACCGGGCACTATGAGTATTAAGTGGGGAATCCGGAACTGAACGGGAAAGGTAGGCAATAGTAACTTAGGACATCTCATACTCCGGCCGTATGATATCCTAAACTTAGCAGAGCCGGTACTATGATAACCACCTTGCTCACAAACATTTTAATCTATTTTTAAATACTTATTTATGGGTGTATTTTATCTATACTATGTAAATATAGATAAATTACAACCAGACACAGAAGAAATAATCGTGCTCATCACACAATTATTTGCCTTTAGTAGGAATCGGACCCATGGCCTCTGGCTCAGCAGGTTTTTGCTTTAGTTTTCTGTTTCTGTTTTTTAAAAAGAAAACTCCCACATTAGGATTAATTACTGTGTCGCGGGGGACTTTACAAACGTTCAAACAACGGAAACAAAGAACACCCAGACTCAGAACAACAATTTGAGGATTTCACAAAGTGTTGTCCCGTGCGGCGATCGAACCCACAACACTCGGCGTGGCAGCATGGTGGCGAGGTGACCACATAAACCGCTACGCCGGCTGTGCAGTTGCTGGATTAGCGAGGGTAAGCAGTAGCTTGACAGAGGGGAGCTTTTTAGCAAGTGCTTTTCTTTTGTCTCTTTCTGCAGTCGTTAATAGTTCCTTTCTCGCACTATCCCTGTTCACAATTTGTGTTGACTTTGAAGGTTTCTACAAGTTATGACGGGGAAGGCAAAATATATAACTTCTGAAAATTTATAAAACAGACTTCAAATTGTAAAAGTTATAAATACATAAATAAGTTCATATCATGATAAATTGCAATAAGATATTAAGTATTTTTATCGCTCAATTTTCCCACTTTGTGTTAGAAAGATAATGTTACTATACGCTATTTATGAAAATTTGTTAAAAATTAATAGAATATGTTGCGAAATAGTTTTAAAAGTGTTCATGGTTTTAGCATTCGCATCACTTTGTCAAGCACTTCAATCTCCGTTAAAAGCGTTATCCTTACTACACGACTGCTAAAAAAGAAGTGTAATTTTGTGAGGGTTTATACGTATATGTATTTATTTGAGTTACACCATTATTACCTAACAGTCATACATATTTTTATGAATTAGATTATACATTATAGACTATTAGATTTTTGGGTATCGTTATAAAGGTGTTTAAAAACAAATCATTATGTCCGTTTTTTGACAACTTCAAAAAAGGGCTTCTCTTTTTTTGATTAAGTTATTTCTTAGACAATTGTGGACCCATTTTAATTTTATTTTATGTTTGATAGACTATATTCCTTCTGTCCCTCTAATTTCGATTTGGTTAAAATGGGAGCTCATTGTAAACAAGTCAGGATTTAATCATGGGATTTCAGAGAAATCGAGGGAATTCCTCAAATTTTATAGGCACGTACAAAGTTTTTCCTATTATTCTAAAAGCTATTAAAATATTTGCATTTGATGTAACTGATATTGAACTGATAGTGGAAGGTTTAATGGTTAGGAAATAACGATAATTCTTAAATTACATTACAATATTGATTGAGTCTTAAATTGCATGTAATCGACATAGACCACTGGATTAGCAGGCCGAAGTGGCAGTGGGCTCCCCATATTAGCCACAGAACCGACGACCGTTGGGGAAAATGAGTTCTTGAGTGAAGACCGCGTCTCGGTAAACGTGGCGTAGGACGCCCACAGGCCGGGTGGAGTGACGATTTGCGCAAGATTTTGCTTTTCAGTGGTAGAGCCATGCTTAGGCACGAATGGGTGGCTCGACCGGTGCGATACCACTGCCTCACAGAAAACCGGTTGTGAAGTAATGCTTGCGTTGCATTTCCCCGAATTGAGTGAGGTTTCCGGAGGTCCACTTTCCCCTCCCCCTTTTCTCACCCCTTATCTCCTTTCTCCTCTTTCCCATCTCCTCATCCCTCCTCTCTTCTTTCCGCTCCCTGCATCCTCCTTACCTCATCACCCTCAAAGGCGGGTAGCGCACTTGCGACCCTTGAGTTGCAGGTGTCCATGGACGGCGGTGTCACTTACCATCAGGTGACCCGTCTGTTCGTCTGTCCCCCTATAGTATAACAAAAAAAAGATGGCTGGCAGGACCTGGATGGTAGAATCCAAAAAAAGATCGAAGTGGCGTGCAATGGGAGAAGTCTATGTCCAGCAGTGGACTACAATAGGCTGATGATGATGATAATGATGAAATTGCACGTTTTTACGACTTAATGTAATTGTGCAAAGGAATTGGAAGTACGCAATAAAGGCAGTCATCTACTTTTTGTTAGATCAATTATTATGCAGGTAGCCATGTTTTATATTATATATATTTATTAAATAAGTTACAAGTTGTAGTAAGAAGACTCTGACTTCCCGGCGCCAGCCAGTTTCACTTATAAGTGTATGTGACCCTGACTTTCTTGAGCTATTACTTATAAGTACTCCCTAATGCTTCCATATAAACTATATCCCTTTTCTTCACTTTTTCTCTTCCCTTTCCTGTCAAATTTGCAAATTTCATCTTATCTAATTTCCAAAAGTTCCCGCTTGAATGCTCGCCCCTATTACGCAAGTGAGACTGAAATATAATCGCCGTTAATTAATATGAAGATAATAAGTAGGTGTCTGCCTACCCCTTCGGGAATGCAGACGTGAGTGTATGTATGTATGTGTAATAAAACAGCAGCTTACAACTCAGCAATTACGATAATGCATTATTCGTGTTCTTGTAAATACTTTGTATGGGCGTAATGTAAATCGGGAATGTTATAATTAATACAAATGATCAAACTAACAAATAGCTGATTCCAGCCTTTAACACTAACTAGGAAATTATACTTATTTTTATTATGTTCTTCTAGACCTCCGCAATGTTTTTATTTTGATGCTTTTCCCTCGGTTTATTTTACTAGTTAATCGGTAGTCAGTTAAAAAGCACATGGCATTACTAGTTAGCTTACACTAGAACAAACACCAACACCCGTGGTGTTTGTTCTAGTGTTTGTATTAGCCAATGAAGAAATGACCACTGTATAAAATAGAGTATGTTACTCACTTGGTCACCGGATATCATACCGATCTTTAAGAATTCAACTGATTGGTAGATTAAATGAATTAAATATATACTGTGGCAAGACAGCGAAAGCGATTAGTATCAACCCTCAAATATTAGTATAGGAGCTAGCAACGTTTTTGAGAAAGAATTTTAGGTCAGCTGATTTTGTGATATGTCGTCCTTCTTGCACTTTCGGTTAGAGTCTGGGCTATCTGGCTGGCGGTAGCGGTTGCGTTCATTAGTGCGCATCCTACCTGTCCAGGTAATAATCTTGTATTTTAAAAACATTTTAAAAGGTGTAATTTCTAATTTTTTGTTTTTAAATAAGTCTACCTGACATACTTTTTTTATTGCCAGACATTTTTGACAATGCTAACTATGTGCCAGACGCGATTTTAATTTTTTTTTTATAAAAATTTGAAAGTATTTTATAATGTCTGTAATTTTAATATTATGTTATTTAAAGATAAGAAAAACTTAAAATAAATTTGCCAGACATTAATTCGTTTGCTAAGTCTTGAATTAAAATGAAAAAGTCATGAAAAGTATTGCAGTATAATGCTAGTAGTGATAAATAACAAAGTAATTAAAACTATTATATATAGAAGAATTTTTTAATTATATTATATAGAAGAATCATTATCGTGTGAAGAACACGAAGAAGCTGATTCTAGGATTATATTTCATATTTGCCAAATGGATTTTTACGCAGAAGTTGTTATACGCTGTTCTGATATTTTAATTATACTTCTGGGAAATATGGATCACCTGAAAGCATTTTTGAAAATTTGGATAAATATGGGTGTTGGAAATCATCAGCGTTACATAAACATCAATGAATTACACCGAATTCTTGGTGACTCTTTATGCAAAGCTTTACCATGCGTCCACGCAATAACCGGATGTGATTACACCCAGCTTTTTTTAGAAAAGGCAAAGTTAAGCCTTTTAAAATATTAGAAAATTCTAAAGAATACCAGTTAGCTTTGATAATATAATTACGGATGACGAAGAAGTACTTGAAACTATGTTTGTAACCCTGGAAAAATTTATTTGTCAAATGTATGGAGTTAAAAATAGTTCCAATGTTAATGATGTTCGATTTCATTTATTTTCAAGTACGTTTAAGTCTAAAAAATCAGATGAGAACTTCGACAAAAAAAATCGAAACTTTTACTCATCCAGTTTGCCACCCTGTAAAGCGGAATTGCAACAGCATTTATTGAGGGTTCGTTATGTGACGAATTTGGAGAAATGCTCACTCAAAACATCCAACATCTTTATCTCCAATGGCTTTCGGTTGGACCATTAACGGTGACAAATATGATTTTGTCTGGTTTTTGGGAGATCAATTACCATCCTCAGCTGCAGATATTATTGTTCAAAGTAAGTGTGAAATGGAATATTTATCAATAATAACTAAAATGTTTTATAATGAACAAGAAGAATTACACTGTTTATTTTTTTTCTGTTGCAGATGATAGAGTTTTAGAAGATAACGAAAGTTCCCAAGAAGATGATATGAATGACACTGACAAAGACAGCGACGATGATGATGATGATTATGAAGATGCCTCTTTTTTTGTGACGTCACTATAGGCTGAAACAACTTGAAAAACTTAATATTAATTATTTATAATTTACATTTAGTAATCAGAACAATTTAAATAAAAAGTGTTGTTTTTTTCAATTTTAATCTAATTTTATATTCCTTTTCATGCTTAATTTTTTTTTAAACTTGCTCTGACTAGAATGATTGTTATTATTATTATTATTCAATATTATTTCTTGAAGACGGTTAATTTTTAATTCTGAATTTATTTATTGGCTATCCGGTCTATCTCAACGAAAATTTTATCTAATTATTCTTTTTATCTAAGATTTTTATATTATCGTAAGCCTGTATTCCCTCCAGGCATATACGATTTTTATTTAAATTCGTATATAAATCGTATATAATAATATTATTATTATAATTATTATTTTTATTAAATTTTTATAAAAAAAAAATTAAAATCGCGTCTGGCACATAGTTAGCATAGTCAAAAATGTCTGGCAATAAAAAAAGTATGTCAGGTAGACTTATTTAAAAACAAAAAAATAGAAATTACGCCTTTTAAAATGTTTTTAAAATTCAGGATTATTACCTGGACAGGTAGGATGCGCACTAATGAACGCAACCGCTACCGCCAGCCAGATAGCCCAGACTCTAACCGAAAGTGCAAGAAGGACGACATATCACAAAATCAGCTGACCTAAAATTCTTACTTTTCAAACGTTGCTAGCTCCCGTACCATATGGTAGTCATCACTGTTGTTGTTGTTAACATGCAAAACTACTAACATTTTTCATTTCAATAAATTATTTTATTTAAATATTATAGTTGTCAAAGTGAGTTTCTTTGTTACAAGCATACAAGTTGTCAGGGGTCCAGAATTGGACGATAGATTGATATTTTATCCACAAAGTACTTATCTGATGAAAAAACTAAGCAAAGAGCAATAGCTTGTTCATAATAAAGCCAAGTATCCAAAAAAACTAAGCAATTTACTAAAGAGTAAAATACAGACAATACAGAGAAAATACAGAGCATATTTTTTTTTTTTTTATACTATAGGGGACAGGCGAACAGACGGGTCACCTGATGGTAAGTGACACTGCCGTCCATGGACACTTGCAACTCAAGAGTCGCAAGTGCGCTGCCCGCCTTTGAGGGTGATGAGGGATGGGGGATGCAGGGAGCGGAAAGAAGAGAGGAGGGATGAGGAGATGGAAAAAAGGAGAACGGAGATATGGGAGAGAAAAGGGGGGAGGAGGAATTGGGCCTCCGGAAACCTCACTCAATTCGGGGAAATGCAACGCAAGCGTTACTTCACAACCGGTTTTCTGTGAGGCCGTGGTATCGCACCGGTCGAGCCGGCCCATTCGTGCCTAAGCATGGCTCTACCACTGAAAAATTTGTGTTTATCGTCCTACGCGACAAAATATCCATCCCCATATTTATTTAAATATACAGTTTTACTCACGTGTGTATTTCGGGGATGCCCGACTAGTTTCGGTCTCGACAGGAGGCCTTTTTCAAGCAGTAAGTCGTCAAACCGCGACGGTAACGGACGAGGCACGGAGTAAAACCATACATTTAAATAAATATGAATCTAATTCACGAGTTTTTATTCTTATATCCGTCCCCATCACCTGGATGATCGGCACTCAACAACTGTACGCTTCTCCAGAAGCTTTTTCCTTCGCACTATGGTATTTTTCTATTATATATATATACATATACATATATATATATTATATAACGCATGCTACCCATACAGCTCTCCATTACTAAAGTGATATGAACTGATTTCTTGACCTCTTTCATTGAGGGATCAAAATTGTTGTAATTTGACACCAGTCATCAATTTATTCTAAAGGTCTATTTATATATAAAACACATTTATTAATTAGGTGGCACTGTCACGTATTAATTTAGTTTGAGTTTAAGGACTTCAGCTAATACAATGACATGGTATGTCGATACATACATATGCATGAATAGGGTTTCTGGTTTTTCGATATATTTTATTTCACGAGCTTCGCGAGTGGCCCGAATATTATTATAAATAGGGAAATTAAAATTAAAACTAGAAGTGTCATACGAATACACCAGGAAAATTTGATTGATCGATCGATTCTTATTTAATATGTCAGTATTTATCAATAAGCGGTGTATTATAAAATAATGATAATGAAATAAACCTTATATATATATATATATATATATATCTTAATATTGAGGCAAATTAAAAAAAAAGGTTTTGATTATGTTTCTCTTTCCATTACGTACTTATTACCCAATAGACAAAATATTGTATTTATTGTATAATAAAGAGTTCATTACTATATCTTGTTGTTATGGTTGGTTAGTGATTTTTATATTTTTTTCATATTATTAGTTTTTAGAAAATACACCAGCCTTCACATAGATTGGTAGGTAGGTAGTCAAGGCGAATGCTGCTGTAAAATCGTAATTCGCCGTATAGAAGTACTGATAACCTATATTCCTTTCTTATATATATATATATATATAAGAAAGGAATAAAAAGACTAGAGAAAAGAAAATAGTATTAAAATGTAGATGCACTGCACAAACTCCCTTTAGGATATTTCTGGAAGAACTGTCATCATTCTGCTGTTAGCAGCCGGTAGACTAGTGTATGATCTCATTTTATTAGATATTTCTGAATACAACATTTCAAAAGAAAACAAAAGTTTATTTTATGGCCAAAAAATCGGTGTCCCGAAACTCTTTGTGAAGTGGGTATTTAACCCTGCACCCCCACGAACCCCATCCCTCATTACAGTCAACACCCTCAACAGCCGTCAGTGCACTTACGACTCTTGAGTTGCAGGTATCCATGGACGGCGGTTACCATCAGTTGACCCCTCTGTTCGTCTGTCCCCTTATATTATAAAACAAAAAAAAAAAACATTTTTTTAATTCTCTATAGTCCGTATAGTGCCCTATAGTCGTATTATGGCCTTTTGCCATCATATTTTGATATTACTAGTTCAAGTTTTTAATGCTGTAGATGGTTGATAATCTTGATAATATGTTTTTATGTAATTGATAAGTAGTAAGACTATTGCCGTCAATCGGGCACTATATGACATGTACGAGTATACATACTGTCTGATAGAAAACAAACCGATCCCTTAGTTACCTTTTGCCTCACCCATGGGAAGAGAGGGGTCGGCTTTATTCCACTCTGCCGAAAACCACACGGTATACTAATATAAGTTAAATCATTATCGTAAATTTATTTTAATAACAAGTTAAATCATTATCGTATATTTAGTAAATTTAGTTTAAGACCCAGGAAAAATACACAGTAACATATGTAGCTACAAATATTTGAGTGAGGCAATACCGGTCTCAGCACTAACTAATAGCAAAGTACACATTACCTTTTTCTTTTTAATTGAAAGAGTTTGAACTTAACCATTGCATCATCTATACTATTATGTTGTCATCTCTGTTTATAGAACTAATAATGGCAAATTCTACATTTCAGAAGACTACAACTCACGTAATTAAAAATAATACAATTTTGTTTTTATTTATAGCTATCATATCGATTATATTTATACAAGGAGCACAATACTGAGTTAACTACTATTATTGCATCATGCAGGGGTAATTTATTTTAACGTTTCTCTTTATTTCTTGTGCCTTTATATGAGTGCAAAAAAAATATATTTTCTTTCTTTCTATAGCTGTAGGTAACGGCAGAAAATCTACAACCCTTCTGAACTGCACTTTGTGAGAGCTAGCCGAATTCTTACTCGTTTAATAACAGTACAGTGTTATACACTGTCCTGTTGGGGATATGACTCTATATCCCTTTGTAGTTTGAGCAATAAAGAGTTATTTTCAAACAAAACTCTCAACCTCTTACGATTTGTTTACCTGCATTCCTTGTTTACGAGATTGCAATACTGAAACATGTAAACAGTAGGTGGCACACATTTTGATCTAAAATTGTTACTCGCTTAGGTAATTTTCATTAGGGTGAACAAATATTGATGTTCTTTTGGGATAGTCCTCGTTCACTTCAATTACTTTTTTAAATCTTTTCAGTGGTTACCATACTCTTTTTTAAATATTTTTTTATAGCACAAAAAGGTGAAAATTGTGCTTTTTATCAGGTAAGTCTTGAGCCCCATGATAAGAAGTCACCACATCATATTGACATTTAGTTCATAAGGGGAATTATGCAAGCATTACGAAGTGTCTAAAAACCTTTCTATGAGCTTTTTCAATAGAGCATGTTAAAATTTAAATACATAAATGACATATTATTATTTGTAGTATGTAAGACAGTAAACATGAACGACTGCGTCAAATCAAGTGTACTCAATATAAACACTTGTAAATCCCGCCCATATGATGCTATTAAAACTGTTTGTAACAAATGAGTATTTTAATTTACAAATGCAGGTGCATACAGGGCTGTCAGTAAAATCAACTTTATTAATAAGTTTTTTGAACCCCTTTTATATGGAATAGATATACCTTATCATGGTTTATTGAATAATCTAGAATAAATGTACATACATTTGTACATACTCGTACATATGTATGTGTTCAAAAAGGCATTTTTTTACTGTTACTTAAAATGTTACATTGCAACGCATTATACAAGGTAGTTTAGTATATAAATACGATAAATATATTATTTTTGTATATATCTGTGTATAATATGGATTTAGGACTCAGGTTAACAATCTGATAGCCCTGCGCAAAAAATACGTATGTCATTGTCCGGAAGGAAAAAGAATTCTGAAAACTGTTGATCCTCGTTAATGGATTTTATCTGTGAATAATTTCTTGTCTACTACAAGCGTGATTTTGAAGTACCCATTGCAAGTAGTCGTAGTGATTTTTATTACGTTTACGGTACAATTTGAATAATAAAACGTTAACAACGGGATCCTTACAGAATTACGTTTACGCTTCCGTAAAACTTTTAGGAACCTTTTCTGGGAAACTTGTTCAAATATCAAGTCTAAATTAAAAATAAATACTGAATTCTAGTCCCGGTTATGGTATACATAAGGCTCGAAGTCACTTTTAAACGTAACATATAATCATATTTTTAGACTAATAAATACAGGCATTACATTTGTAAGCGGAGATCCGTGTCAGCAACATTTAACTACAAGTTAAACCATAATGTAACATATATAATATGTTCACAATTTTACGGTTACATATACACAAAAAGAATCGTTTATCATTCGACTTTGATTATTTATTCAAATATAATTAATTTCCCCATTTCATTAATTCCCCGCGATTAATAGCTAACAATGAAATTTTAATGTCATTTCCAAAACATTAGCAGAAGACACCGGCTTTCTACCCATAGCTGTAAATCTACGGGACAAGATACCGGAATTATGCCCATTACTTATGCATGAGTCCGCTGGCGTTATCCACACACTTGAAATGAAATGATTTGTTGTCTCATAAAAAGCATTTACTTTCATAAAGCGATGGGAAGTCGCTACTGCCTGGGGACAATCCTGAATACATCGTTTTTATGCTCACAATTCTTTGAAATACAAGTTAGTGTAGTGAGTTAACATTGTGATTTTCAAAACCAAACTGAGAAATATTTTGTAGAATATACTCGTTTTATGTTCGACAAATGGACATTATGATTTACTGCAAACGCCTTGTGTGTTGCACTCAATAAATAACAGCTTATTTCATTCGGAACGCGGTCGTATATAGACCCGTATTGACTAGTAAATTGTGTTCAGGTATTTTAGCACATTACGGCGGATGTATAACTATTGCGGGGCCGGGTGTTTAAGTATAGCGTAATGATAATAGCTGGCTTCCATTACCGTATAATTTTATGATTGGGGCTGGCGGTTTTTCCTTATTAACAGACGGAGATACAAATTATACCTAAGTAGAGCACCATTACAATTATACTTTGCTACTAATAAAATCTATACTTATCTCCATACTTTTTGGGTATCTGCAATAAAAGTATCGTTAAAGTCAAGGTACACCAGTATCATTTAGCTTTACGGTTCTGTGAATTACAAAAATAAGCTTATATATTTGTACAATAAAATTGAATGCATTGATTTTAATATTCCTTAAATTTGCGTTCATAGCAAATAAGCAAGCAGTATGCGTTAACATATTATACGATTACCTTGGGCTTTGAACGCTTGCAAGGGTTGCAACACCAAGCACTTCCTTGAATAACCGGAGTTACACTACGTTATATAATAATGCGATATTTTACAACACTTATTCGCCATCGTTAAAGTTCATAGGTATGGAATAAATCGCTCTTTTTATATTTCATACAAATTACATTTCTATTTAACGTGTGACAAACAACAAGAAAATGAAAAACTCTGATAATGCATACTGCTTGAAACCTGAAGACATAACGTATGTACGTTAAAACCTGTCTTCTCTGTTTTAAGTTTTGAGTTATTTATGTAGATATAAACTGCTCTCCTGTTATTTGCTGGCATTTAGTAATTTGCTAATGTTTGACAATCCTATTATCACAAATATGTACATAAGTGGTTTTTGTGAATAAATTAATCACGAACAACACAAGCCACCATATCTTATACAGACAGATCCACAAATTTTTCAATATGCATAAACACAAAGCTTAGGACATTATACTATGAAGTATTAATCATGGACACCATGCGATGCGTACGCGCAGGTCAAGTGGTCAAGCCATGTTTGTTTTCACAGCCGACTGGTCGCGAAGAATTCGTCGCCCCCTACAGCTGATGAGTAGCTAGTTAATAAGGTTATTTATATGCATCAGGTAAGTAACAGTTATATTATGTTCGTTAATTTGAAATGCATATTTAGCGTATGAATTGAATTTTTAATGAAACAATAGCTGAAGTGCAATCAGGTGTTTTTTATTACACTGACAGTTAAATTTTTTGTGACAATACAAATTTTACAGGGTCATTTAATATTTAATTATTAGTTTCGTTAATAATTTTAAAATAGTTTTTATACAACCGACCCCCCAAAGTTGTGTTTTTTATTGTAGCAAAATAAAGCAGAAATTTTCACGGGTCACTTGATGGTAACTCAAAACTGCCGTCTATGGACACCTGACACTTAGAGTCGTAAGTACCCTTCCTACCCTTAAGGGTGATTAGTAATTTAAAATTTTATAATTGTAATGTTCAGTAAATGGTCCCCCGATTTTTTGACATACATAAGTTTTATTCAAAAATGTGTAAGTCGCTATAACGTAGACCTTATTTTCTTCTTGTTTTAATTATTTAATAGTAACATTAATGTTGTAAGTAGGCCCCTTAAACGCATAGATGGGTAAATGAGGCAATACTGTATGTGGAAGTATTTGATTGTATAAATATTTGATTGTATATATTGATGGCAGGGTGGCTTAATCATAAGAAATACAGTAGTAGACAGAAAAAAGGAAGAATATGTTTTTATTTACTAGAACAGGCTCACAATGAGTTATGGTAAAATAATAAAATAAAACAATATATACTTACATATTAATATGTAATTGTTTCGGATCTGGTTAATAACATTATAGCCATATTTAAGTAAAAAAAAGGTTCAAATTAAATTATGGCTCAAAAAATAACTGTACGTCTGTTCGGCTTCCAGTTAATTAAAAATAATTATATGCGGTTCTTTGCGGTTGGTATTCACATCAAAAACTCCATAAGAAATTATCATTATTATATGTTACGTAGGTGTGCAGCGTAGGTGGCTTTGCAAAACACTATTATGGTATATTCTGATCAACAGGAGCGGTAAAGTTTAATCCATCTCTTTCAACATGGATAACTCAGACTAATATTCTGTTCCGCTGTTTTTTTCCCCCGTCGGTCTTATTTGTAAAAATCAGTGGAGAGTACCGGTCCATGAATGTAGAAATGAAATCTGCGAAGATTTGGTCTTACAAAGACCGACTGCTGATGTCCTGTTGGTGACATGAAGGACAATTCGTTTTCTCCGGAAGGAATTAGAACCTACGGTTGGCATTCGAAGGAGACAAAAGTCGCAATGTAAAAATGTGATACTTACAAATATTACTCTATCTCATTTTAGGTTGCAGTCAATCGTGAACACTGTACATTTAACTTTTCTTGAAATATATCCTGTGTATATTACGTCATGAATTGACTTATAAACATTTATTGAACCAATTCAAAGCAATGTTTAGAAAGTATTTGAATAAACACATGCTTCTTTGTAACGAATAAGGCAAGTACAGAAAAGTCAACCTATTTATTGTAGCGGATCTCATAATGAATCAAAGAATGAATTCTGCCTGTAATTTGTGCTGGGGACGTTACGAATAAGAAAAGTTAGCCTAACAGATCTAGCAGGGGCGCGTAGCTGAATATAAGAGGGAAGTAGTGGGGCATCGATGTAAGATTGTTTTAAGTTAACGAGAAAGAGTAGCAGTCTTCGACACTGTTTATATGTTTAAAAAAAATTCTTGTCATCTGCGTAAAGTAAAAATGATGAATTTTGAAAGCACGTGTGAATGTCATTTATGAATGATATTACTTACTATTCCTAATGAACTCCTGAATTGACTACATGTCACTTTCACACAACACAGTTAATTGCAAAACAGCGTGTGAACGATTCTGTATATAAGATGTCATCCACCGGTAAAAGTTACCATGAATGCCTGCGTTAAAATCTTCTGTAAAAGCACCTATATTTTGCTCAATACGGTCGAAACATTTACTGTAGTGTCAGGCGTATAGGCACAGACACAGGCGTAGACATTTCAGGAGCCTGAGCACAAAGTTGGCATTTATTTGAATCTCGCTTATATTTAGCTTAGCGTAGAATCAGTAGGGGGAACATTTATTAGGCCTGAGGTATTTAAAATTCAATCGTATGAAGTAGAAAGGAAGGGATAAAGGGGGTGCAAGGAGGGAAAAAAAGAGAGGAGGATGAGGAGATGGGTGATGAGAGGACAGGGGAATGAGGGAAGAGAAAAGAGGAGAGGGAGAGTTGGGCCTCCGGAAACCACTCATTTCGGGGAAATGCGACGCAAGCGTTAGATTAGATTAGATTAGAATATTCTTTATTGTACTCTTTAGGAATTACAATAGATCTTAGTTACAAACATTAACGTACAATGGGCGGTCTTATCGCTGAAAGCGATCTCTACCAGACAACCTTAGGATGGATTTAGTGTCAAGAGAGAGTGGGTAGCTGAGGTGTACAATATTGTAGATTTTATATATAATATGTATATATAAATAAATATACATATTTGAATGAATGCAAATACACATACAGTATATACAATAATACATACGCACATATATATACATATGTCGGAACAGTCAATTGTACGGTAGCTGATTTGACAACGAGGCGCAAGCGTCATCGCTTCGGCAGAGTCTAGATAAGTGTTCGTGCGGGCCGAGCGGAGCACACTTACCGATCAAACACCGCGCTGATAACAAGTCTAGGAACTACCTTACGGCTCGTTGTTCCCACTTTAAGTGCCTACTACTTAATAAAGATTATTTGTTTGTACCTACTTTGTTTTCTGCTCGAGAAACACCACACGGCCCACACAATATGTATTTGGGAGAAGGCAACTGCCCCGAAAAATATCAATCTCCGACATATATATGAATAATAATAATATAATATTAATTACATGATGTGATACAAATAGAATTCACCAAGTATACACTAAAATAAAATGAAAACAGTGTGACAGCTAGTTTACTACATTATTCACATTATTCTGAATTTAAAAAGTGGCTCTTAACCATTGTTCTAAAGGTTTTTATGGTTTGGGCTTTTCTTATGTCAAGAGGCAGTGTATTCCACAGTCGTGTTGCAACGACGGTAAAAGATTTATCAACAAATGTTGTGGAATGCAAGAGCATTTTTTAGACTTAAAAATTTGGTTTTCTGACGATCTTAAGAATCTAGTATGTGAATCATGAAGGAACTTAAAGCGTCCCTTAAGATAGGAAGGTGCTGAAGGGTTAAACAATATATTATACAATAAAGAAAGGACGTGAGTATTCCGGCGAAGACGTATTGGTAGCCACTCGAGTTTTTTGCGAAATTCTGAAGCGTGATCATACTTGCGCAAACCAAATATGAATCTTATGCAAACATTTTGAAGACGCTCGAGTTTGTCTAGTTGGGCCTCGGTGAGATCTGGATAGCTGACGTCGGCGTAATCAAGGATAGGGAGTAACGACTTTGCAAGTGCGATTTTGGTGGCAGTAGGAAGAAAGTTTCGTAACCGTCTCAATGATCCCGCAGATGCAAACAATTTGCGACTTACTTCCTGCAATTGTGAGCTCCAAGATAATTCTGAGTCAATATATATTCCCAGATTTCTTACTTTTTTACTAATTGCAATCAATGTGCCTTCGAAAATAATAGGTGGAAGCTGTGACCAGTTGATCTTTGAAATCTTCCTGGGACTGCCGACAATAATCATCTGGGTCTTAGCTGGATTCACCGATAGCCCATGTGACAAACTCCAATCGCTGATTCTAATTCGCGTTAATTCACAACCGGTTTTTTATGAGGCCGTGGTATCGCACCGGTCGAGCCGGCTAATTCGTATCTAAGCATGGCTCTACCTTTGTGCTGTAACTGCTTTGGCCCTAGAACGAAGCGGGATAAAAGAGTCGTAATCTGATACGTTGCTGTAGATGTGCTATTTAAGTATTTATGTGTTTCGTTCAGGATCTTTTTATTCTAGAATTATACATTGGTTGATACTTTGATGTATATCATTTTGTGAGGTATGAAATTTTTACTTAGATTGATAATAATACAATCAGTAATTGATAGATAGAATTGGTAGATTGATAATAGTACAAGAAAATAATAAGATATACATAGTTATAAAAACTATCAATCGAGTTGTCTTCCCATATGTATGTTCATAAATTATTTTCGAAGTCCCTAGACTATTTATGCATAGTGCGGTCCTCTTTTATAACTAATTGTGACCCATAGATCTTCATCTGAATCAGACAATCAACAATCAGAACGTACTTCTGCTGATAGTTCATGTCGCCAACACCCACACACACATAAACATACCACGGGAGGTGGTCCCGTGGTTTGTTTTGTTTTATTATACTCTATACTCCCTATCTCTGCGCCAACAAAGTACTCACTGACAAAAAGTTAGTAGTCCCTTATAGTATCTGACAGCCAAGTTTCTGTTACTGCGATAACATCACAAGAGTTCAGAAATATATTACTGTTGAAAGTATGCGTGTTGGTTTGCAAACCTGATACTATATAGTAAATTAGGCCATTTAGGTGAATAAGAAAATAAAAGCGATTAATAGGTTGGTAACGTCCGCGATGGAAATAGTAAATCATTATTTTAAACAAACATTACAAACAACAGTCATTAAGTGTAAGAATATATATGAACAATGAAAAGTAATAGCAAGCACAAGAAATGAGACGCGAAAACCATTCAAATTAAGTTATGTGTAACCTTTAATATAAGCATAACTTTCTTTGCACAAGACAAAAAGTAAACTGCACGTTAAACCTGACTGTTTTGTTTTCAAATACAAATACACGTACGAGTATATCAAATGCGAATACTGTTTTGTTACCACTGAAGTAAAAAAATTCTTAAACTTGAGCACAGAATGGATATTTGTGTATTACAAAGAGTAATGAAGTTTGTTATAAAAAATGAGGCGTTCTTTCACACCATCAAGATTAATTACTCAAGTTTTATGTCAAGATAGATAGTAAAGATCATTAGATTAGTTTTTGTGTCAGTTTCAGAGTTATCTCTCAGCAAAACAGAAGTTAGTACGACAGGTTCAGAAAAGATTAGTTTTATTACCGCGACACAAACTATAAACTCATTGTTCGAGCAGTTTGTTTTGTTCCACAGATTGGTGGTGCGAGGCAAAAAGATTCTGGGAAGCGAACAGCGGTAAAGTGCTAATTACTCAAGTAGTGGGGATAGCTAATCTGAATCCGGTTATGAAGCAACGCTTACGTTGCTTTTGTCCGAAATTAGTAAGGGCTCCAGAGGCCCACTTTACCATATCCTTTTTCCCTCCCCTCATCCCCCTCTCCTTTTTACCATCTCTTCTTTTCCCTCTTTGCATTCCCTCATCCCTCATCACCTTCAAATGCGGGCAGCGCACTTACGACTCTTGATTAGCAGGTGTCCATGGAAGGCGGTTGTTACGTACAATCAAGTGACCCGTCTGTTCGTCTGTCCCCCTCTATTACATAAAAATATGCCCACAAGCGTTTAGGACTGCAGAGAGCACTACATCTCGCATCAGAACAGTCCTTCTTTGGGTTTTTGTTTATCACTTTTGATATAAATTTTATTGTGACTACCCTGTACTTCATATTGAAAGTGTCGCGACTCTTGATATAGGTTTAAAGCTGTTTTCCCTCTAACAGTTCCCGCTAATCAAAATTATAGTTGTCGACGCGTCAACACGCGCAGAACTTAGAGGAAGTTGTTGTTTTTTCACAAAAGGTCGGTAAAGGCATAACAAATGAACAATGTAGCGCTGAACAACACGCAACTGTAAATGATTTCGTTAGCGGTATATTTATAGGCTTTAAACACTAGGGAGAAGCATGGGTTGGACAGGAAATGGCTACTCTGGCGGCGTAAGCGAATTATTCCCTTTTTATATTACGATTTATCGACAGTTCAATATTCGCAAGTTCATTATTTCTGTTCAACGATTCAAAGTACACATAATATTAAAAAACAATTGCAAGTCATACATTAAGTACTATTTGGTGCTATTCTGAATACATTCCCGGTGGCTGAGAAAAGAAGAAGAGTAAAAAGAAAACAAATGACTGCAATAGTGCTTGCCCCCTATTAAGTACATAAGTAGGACTAAATTACATAAGTCGGACTAAATTGTGGATGGCAGAAAGCGGGCTTTTGGACCACCTTTGCCTACCCCTTCAGCGATACAGGCGCGAGTGTATGTAATTAGTCTGGCCATAAATATTGTTACAATAAAAAAAAACACAATAGTACATTTAAATTTAGAGGCTGTCATTCTTATATGAATATTCATTGTTATTTTTTTCATTTTCGCGCTAATCCGTATTTAATATTTTAGTGGTATTAAAATGGAGTGCTGGGATAAAGAGAACCGAATTGCTGTAATAGCGTTACACAAAGTAGGTTAGGAGCCAAATGCAATTATTCGAATGTTTGTGTACTGGGTTTTTTATAGGTGCAATGAAACCTCCTCTGTTTGACACGAATAAAGATTTGGCCTTCCAAGTAGTATTAGAACGAAATAGGCGAAGTCCAACACTAAAATATTTTATCTTGGGAAATGAATATAGCACCTAAAACCATGTCGTGTATTTGAAAAGATGAATGAGGACTTGCAGCCTTTATTATTTAACTGATAACTTAAAAATGAATATTGCGCTAAAATCAAAACATCCTTGAATAGTACGCAAAGGGAGATCACAGAGAAAAAATATTTATTGACTGGAATTTTTTTAGCAATATTTTAACTAGCAAACTTTATGCTCAAACCTCTATATGAGCTTTGCAATTGGTAAGCAGAGTGTAACGTAGGCATGTGTGTCAGCTAACCAGGAGTGACTATGCAATATTTTTTGAAAAAGGTGTCAAAACATCGGTTCAAGTGTGTCAAGATACGATTCTTGAGAAGGTGGATCAACCACTTAACAGTACTATGTTCCATAACCAAGAATGGTGATTTCAGCAAGACTCTGCACCGGGTCATGCAGCTCAAGCCACCCAAGCGTGGTTGGAAATGAATGTTTCGGACATCATCAGAGCTGAACACTGGCCGTTGTCGTAAAACAATCCATAAGATTGGTAGTGAATAATTTTTCCATGGAGAGAGTACGTGTTTCTATTGACAACTGGCTCCAACGTTTAAAGGACTGTATTAAAGTCAATATAGATTATTTTGAATGCTTATAATTAAAAATGTATTTTTAATAATGTTCAAACTAGGTATGTCTGTATGTCGATATGTTATTCTAGTTACCAGCATTTTAACCGTCCGTGGCTTTCGTAGTCCTATTAATAGATATCCATTATTATTATGTACCTTTAAAATGAGCATAACGTTCTTTGCACTTTTGAGATAAAAAGTACCTATTCTATTTTCAAATACATACTTAACAAAAAGTCACAAAACAGTCCCAGAATTTAGTTTAAAAAGATATATTTTACATTTACGACTTACAACTTCTTTTAAAAAATACGAGGCAGCCTATAAAACCTTAAACCGGCTTATGATAATTATGTCACATAGCGACATCATAATAAATAAACCATTTCTTCCACAGTATGTGCCATTAGTTACGCTTCGGTGCCATCAAAACTTACCAACTGATAAAGTTATTCAAGCCACCTTGTTAACTGTACTTACCTAAGGATTGTTAGTAATTAAATCAGAGCAAAGTTTCATAAATCTTATACTGTTGGCTGTAAGGTTCATTTTATATAATAATAAAAGTTCTGCTCTTTCAAAGTTGGCAGCAGCTTAATATCGGCAAAAGAATAAATACTTTGGAAGAAATACTTGTACTATAAGTTGTACAAATAGCGTTATTAAATATTTTAACACACAATTCAAGCAAGTTATCCATAATGGTACCCGTAATTGGATACAAATAAGATTATGAGCTATTTTTTTACGAAAAGATTCAAAAGAGTCGAAACGTGTCATTTCAAAACGTCTCTGGATCGTCATAGCTATTATTTTAATTTCGTAAAATTTCTTGTTTCAGTTGTCAACTCTCTCAAGTTTCTGTATTGGTTAAATATGCCTAAGTGCACTGAAAGTCAAATAAGTACAATGACATAATATGTAGTAAGAAAGAAAAGCAGTTCTAGTGTGTATAATCGATGTTACGAGTTTTACGGATATAGTTTGATAATTGAATGTACCTAGTGTACATTAGCTACATATGACATAAGTAATAATTATTAATTTAAGTAATCATTATTTTTAAATATATCTTGGTCGGTATTTTATTATACCAAGATTATTTATATTTTCACCATTACTAGACCAGTTTGAATGGATCACGAACCAGAGGCAGACTGGACTGGAATAAAATAATTACATTAAAAGCAAGCCCTCTACCGAGTGGAACTCGTCACAAAAGTGAAAAGACTGCTATGTCACTACTTTATTCAGAAGCCGAGGCTTTACCAGCGGAACAGTTTTTGTCAGCGTACCGCTCAAACGTCCGTATGTAATTCAGGCCAAAGTCGTTTTCAATTTAAACCCGATAGTTTGTGGTGTATAACAAAATAAATAGAACAAACTTCAACTCTCTGAGCAAACACGACGTTAATACTAAACTTGGTACAAAGTGGTTATATAAGTTATCTCAGTGTAGTGCGTAAAAGCTGATTGTAACAGGCTCTTGATTAACGCTGTATCTTATTTACAAAATATGTATGGCTTGACTAAGTTGCTACTCATCGGTAATCATGATGTCTAGAGGTACTTTATTTGAATAATAGCTTAGGACGGTGGTCTAACGTTCAGGCAATGAATGAGATATATAATTACTAACTTCTGTCCGCGGCATCACCCGCGAGGTATGTCTATAAAAAGTAGCCTGTGTCTTTCCCCGAGGATCAACAATGTTTCTACGCGAAAAAAAAGGCGAATTTCGGTTCACGTATACATAAAAAATATAAAGTCAAGCATTCCACTGCGAAGGAGGATTCCAAACAAATATTTATAGTACTTAGTTAAGTACTTTTTATATTAATTAGGAAGTACCTACGAACTGAAAATTCAAAATACCTTAAACTCAAAAATTCCTTCCATTATTAGAGTAGATCTTATGGTTTCGAACAGCTGAACGGAATTTTTTGAGATGTGTCTAAGAATCGGGAGTGTTTTACACTACAACACACAATCACTATTCTAAACAAATAAAACTAAATTGGTCGATCCATTTACGAGCTATGATGCCGACGACAGACACAGAGATACACAGGTTAGACTTTAAACATACCCTCTTTTTGCTTCAAAGATAAAAAAGGACAAGTGTACTGTTTTAATATTTACTGACTCTCATATTCTTAATGCTTCTAATTTGTGTCACCCTTTTCATACCTTTCTAGAGATATCCTTGCCATAGTTAAGAATTTTCAATAATGGTTACAGAAATTATAGTATATTTTAAAAGGAAAATTTATCAAATAAATAAGAATTCCGCTCTTGATAGCAGTTATCTCGGTCAGACAGGATAGCTGCGAAACATCAAAAATAAATTCCATTCCGTTCATGCTAAAACACGTCGAAACTGTTCTTAAATGGAAATATATATCTAATTTTAGTTTTGTGTAGAACTAATTTAGATGAACAAACACAATGCAGCTTTGGAATACCAGGTATAATAGTACAAATAGAGGTGTCTCCTACAAGATAAGTGCGGTTTCTGTTACTTAGTGGCGTAGTCAGAGCTGTGTTAAAGAGAGGTATATATTTGGCAAGTGGCAAATGTTTCACTGTATTAGGCTAATATCCAAGACATTGCTATATTCTTTTAACACGACTACCCGAAAAAGTAGTGTAATGTCATAATGTTTCAGAGCCTTGCTTAGGTACGAAAGGGTCGGCTCGGCCGGAGTAATTCCATGGCCTCACAGAAAACCGGTTGTCAAAACATGCTTGTATAGTATAGCGTATAGTGAGTGAGGGTAACTTCATATCTTCTCTTCCCTCCGCCCCCTTTCCACCTGCAATGACGGGCCTCGCATTAATGAATCGAGTTGCAGATGTCATGTCAAACCATGGGCGGTGGTTGTCATTTACATTAAGGTGACCCATCTGTTCGTTTGTCCCTCTATATCATAAAAAACAAATGTTCAATTGGCATCGGTTTTACTTTATTAGAACGAAGTTCCTTATTTTTAAATTCAATGTGGTGAAATTAAATAGTCTAGTTACCAGATACATACAAACATATACCAACGCATTTTACCCTTCAGGGTACGCAGAGGTACAAGCCCTCCATTACTATTCTTACGTACAACATTCATTCTTTCATACAAGCCTAAGATTTGGAGATTTCCATTTTGGTTTTATTATACATATAAGTAAATGTTTTGTTTAGAGAAATTATACCACTGAGGTACTAAAAATAAGCAAATATGACAATGTACTAATGCAACTTAAGCTTTAACTAAGCTGACTTAACTTATATAGGGCTAAAACTTGTCACAATTTAAGCAACTTTCGGCTGAGTAATCTGCTTAAAGTTGGACTGTCTTGGGAAATCGAAGAAAGACAACATCTGAAAAGAGATTTTATAAAGTTCTTTTTAGTCTAAGTTTTCTCATTTATGAATATTTCAATTCAAATTCTTTATTATATTTCTAATTCAAAAAAGAGTAGAGGCGAGCTTTACCTATAATTGAGTTCTCTTCCAGTAAACCTTTGGAATGTAAAGAAGATATTATTGTCAGCTGGTATTAGGATCACGATACCATCGCTATCTTTAACTCAATATTTTTAACAGTGGGCACTTCTGGTAAAGTCGTCAAGGCAACAAGACGCGGTGTCCTCACGGGTTATTTTGGTTCTGGATTGTAAGTACATTTTTTTTCCACGTATTTAGGAGATTCTTATTAACAAACCCTATGCCGAGGTGTTGGTCATATTATATATAAATAACGGTCAAAGTAATAAGTATGTAATGATAAGAGAAGTTAACATATACCTAAAATATTTAGGCTAGGGCATTACCTAGATGTTTTCCATTGCCTAGTACTCACTGGTCAACAAACTGTATGCGCATTTTCATGTATCAATGTTTTTTTATACTATAGGGGGACCGACGAACAGATGGGTCACCTGATAGTAAGTGACAACCACTGTCCATGGACACTATGCAGGGAGGGGAAAGAAGAGTGGGGGGCACGAGGAAATAGAAAAAGTAGGTAGGAAAAGAGAGGGGGAGTTGGGCCTATGGAATTATTTTTCAGCGTTCATGTTTCTATTGTTTCCCTCCACCATTCAGCGTATATTCCGTGAAACATAGGTTGTGCACTTGAGTGGGCGTCGTGCTCATGCAGCCGCTTTTTTGGTTCGCTTCACGGTTCGGGGGCTAACAACAACATCACTTTAGTTTTGTAGACTTAAACCTATCTCTCGGGCTTAATTGTATGTATCGGTTGTGCCGAGTGGTTGTAATTTTTTCGCGGCCTAGGTCATGCTCAGCGAGATCTCCTATGTTAGTGGAAGGCTGCTAAACACA
This sequence comes from Tyria jacobaeae, assembly GCA_947561695.1. Taxonomy (NCBI): domain Eukaryota; kingdom Metazoa; phylum Arthropoda; class Insecta; order Lepidoptera; family Erebidae; genus Tyria; species Tyria jacobaeae. The sequence continues at coordinate 12,073,347 of OX387225.1, read as the reverse complement.
GCACGCTTCTGTTGACTCCAAAATGCCACATAAACGAGATTGATTTCTTCCCGCTTGCAAAATCCATGCAGTCTTTATTTCATACTCAGTGAAGTGATGTCGCTCCATAAAGCAAAGAATGTCTTACAATTCAATTTCGTAAAAAAACAATCAGCCAGCTATTGTGAAAATTACAAAATCAAGGCCAAATAATATTCTACCAAAATTTCAATTGCCAAAGAAAATGCGTTAAAATCGATCAAATGCATTCACTTTGAATTTTGTGAAAAACAAAAAAAACAATCTTAAAGTTTCTTTACAACCAGCCAGCATGTTTTCTAGAATAAAAGGGTTACATTCCCACCTACCTTTGGGAAGAAACCAAAGTAAGCGTAGAAGTAAAGCGGGAAAGTAGTCAAAGCCTTCACACAGGTAGTCAGGAAAGTTGGGATTGAGACGAACTCAGTACAGTAATTAAAGTATATGAAAATCCAAACACATAACCATTTGAGTTGCTAATGGAATTTTGGAACGTGATCATATTTATTGTGAAATATTAGTTTGTGAAATAAATCTTCATATATTACACTATGTATTACATTTACCCACTTATACATACGTACATATATGTCAAATTTCATTTAGATATTTTTATATATTTACATATTTTTTTAGTTACATATGTATGTATGTTAATAATGAAGTCGTTTTTTATTTATAAATTTTACTTGTTGTTAAATACACCTGCAGCAACGCTATATCGTAAAAGCATCACAAGGCTTCCCAACGGTAAACACCTCTATCGTAGCTGAGATAGCAAAACTGACTAAACGGTACGAAGTTTTACTAAAGTTAGGAAACCAACTTTGGCTTTGGGAATCCCATTGGTTCCAATATTCAACTGTTAGTTAATCCTCAAGATACTAAAACGTAGTTTGTTAAATAACAACCTTATCAGTTAATATATCGGTTTATGTTTAAAAATGAACTTCATAATGCTTTGTGATTATTTTCAATACTAACCCGAGCCAAGATAGCTCGCTATACACTTCAGTTTATACGAATTTATTTAATTTCATACGAGTATAGTAGGAGTGAGTATACTGCTATGGAAAGGGCTATGCTCGGTGTTTCGTTATCAGATCGCATCAGGAATGAATGATGAAGTGAATCGAAATAGCCCACCAGATCAGTAGGCTAAAGTGGCAATGGGCTGGCCATATCAACCGCAGAACCGACGACCGTTGCGGCAAACGAGTTCTTGAGTGAAGAGCGCGTCTTGGCAAACGTAGAGTAGATCGCCCACAGGCCAGGTGGAGTGACGATTTGCGCAAGATGGCTGGCAGGAGCTGGATGCGAGAAACCGAAAATCGCGTTTTTAGACCGACGAATAGACGGGTCACCTAACAGTGGGTTACCCATGGACATCTGCAACATAAGAGCCGTAACTGCGCTCCGTGGGTGATGAGGGGGGATGGGTGAGGGGATGGGAAAGGGGAAAGGGGATGGAGAGAGGTGAAAGGGAAGAGAGGGTATGAGGGGAGGGGAAAGACGAAGGCAGGGGATAAGGGGAGGAGGAGTCAGGGCCCCCAATAGCCTAACTCACTTATGCAAATTACTTAGGCAATATAATACATTTTGTTTGTCTACCGGTTATCTGTGATGCTTTGCTCAAGCCAAGACGGCCCCATTCGTGCTTTCCCAAATTTTAATATTGCGTTGTCAACCGTTATATATATATGCATTTTAAGTAAATTGACTTGCATAATTTGGTTAGACAGACTGACAATTCAATACCGGGACAGAAGAAACTAAATTAAAGCTTTTTAAAAAGTATATAACCGACTTTAAAGTGACTACATGATAAATTCTATGAAGTTCTATTCTATACCTCTAAATTTTACCAATTAGGATATGAAATATTTATTTTATTTTAATTGGGACCAATCTTAATTACAGCCTTTCAATCAAAGGAGAAGAAATAAAAAATCTCGAAATAGCTTCTCAAACAGTTAATATATCGCGTAACATGTGAGTAATATATAATACAACAAATTGAGTCGAATTGAGAACCTTTTTCTGTATTGAAGTCGTTTATAAACATATAAAAATAATGTAATGAATATGTGCATACATAAATAGGATATGGTAATCATAAAATTATTAAACAAATGTACAAACTTGTTATGCAATGATCTTATACTATTTCTTTCTGAAGTGAGGACAAAGGAAACCGGGACGATTTAGCTAGAAGAATTTCAGTGAAAATATTGTTGGCAGATTACATCGCGTAAGGTTGCATTTGAACTTCATATATCATGTCTAATAAATCTCATCGGATGACTGTAGCTCATGTTATGATAATAAGTTAAAATTCCGGAAAACCAGTCTTTAACTCTCGCATCGCAATCGGGTGTTCAATGAATGACCTTGGAAAAATATAGTGTTATATGAAATCATCTGGCTGCCGTAAATTGTTTCAATTTAGCAATAATTGGGCAGGCAGCTATCTCGACGCTCTGTGTATTAACATAATTATAAAATGACTGTTAAGGTGTAGAGGCTGTAGTGGGAATGTCATACTGCGTTTTAAATTAAAATTTAATGGACTTTAATTAAGAGCTGATAAGCATAGCGCTGTTATATGTGATAACAACAGACTTAAGTGTGATATAAAACATATCCGATACCTTTCTATTGGATATCACACAGTGATATCATATCACACACATACATAGACTTTGGTAGCGATTTTGTTTCTTACAGGTTTCATATTTGAAGTACTTGCAGTTGAAATAGTGAAATTGCTAAGTAAAAATTATTATGAATGCGAATTTCTGGGATAGCTACATGATATTTTAATACACCAGCTTACCGGGAATAATAAAATATATATATTTAATATATAATAGAAATAAGAGATTTTTTTTAGTTAAATGGTTTTATCCAAAATAAAGAATAAAATGATGTAGACAATGTACTAAAAGCTTAAAAAAAATCGACAGGTTATAGATACCAGTCATCACATTGATTGATGACTGCATCAATCTATGGCATTGATCAGACAACAAATAAAATCGTTATCGTCCAGTATGAAACCTGTAAGAAACAAAAGCGCTACTTATTTATAAGTTTTTAGTTTTTTAATTTTGTTAAATACTTCTTATTTTTTCACTTCGAATATATTCAGTGCCATAATATTACAAGGTTTTTTCCTGACAATTTGATACAATCAAACTCCTCAACACATAATCCTTCCAAAGACTACTCGACTCAGGGCGACGTAAGCTTGTCTTTCCTAAAACAATTTTGAGCCTAAATACACAACTGTTTGGGGAATCTGGGATTTCCGGTGGCAATCTTAGATTTTAAATTTGTCTAAGCATATTACAGTATTCTATTACTCAATCCCTTTCATTTGAAAACCATATAACATAACCACAAGGGGTAGTGAAAACAAATGAACGTGCCATTTTGTTGGCAGCCATATTGGATTTTCATTTAATTTTTATAGAGAACTCTATTATGCTAATCAAGCCCTTTTATTTGATACCCATAAGTCGTCAATAATATGTACTCCGCCCTTTGTAAGGGGGGGGGGGGGGTTCTTGGATTTACAATAACAATGAATGTATTAAATTATATTGTCATCAGAACTAAAGGTGTGTACTAAATTTCAGATCAATTATATTCGCCCGTAGTGTGTCCCGTGCCCGTGATTCGATCGTAATCTATTCGAGATGATGCAACGGTAAAGAAGTGAAGGCTTCAGTTTGTCAAATTGATTAATGGTATCTTTTACTGATTATATTATTATGATATAAATCGCCTATGCTGTTAATTTTAAGAGGAAAACTATATTTAAAAGATTATCGAACGACATAATCAACTAATATTCGCCAGCGAAATTTTAGTTTTAATAACTTTATAATATAATGTTTAGGGACGAGGAAAAATACCTTTTAAACGGGAATGATAATAAATATAATAACATTGTCTCGTTTGGAGAATCGGAAAGAGAAACATCAGAAATCTGTCAATTTAAAAACATGATTTCTTCAAGATGATGAAGATTGCCGACTTAACATGGCTACAGTAAACAAGTTATTTCTCAGGTACCAATAATTGGCCCTCTGATAATAATCGCCCAAGAGGCCTGATCACAGTCCTAATGATAATTTTCTGTAAAAGTAATAAAATGTGGTTTTGAGGTATACACACCTAACGAGGAGTCTAATAAAGCTAGTAAAAATACATATAATAAACATAACATCCAATCAAATATGAACGCAGTCTCACCAGCAATGTGTCAAAAAATGTGTTGAATGAAACTTACTTCGAGATTAGAAACTCTTCTTAAGGCACTTGCCAGCAGAGTGACGGATGGCTCGCCAGCATTTTTTTGTTCTGAATATTTTTCTATTTCAGTGTCTTTAAATAAAAAGTGAGAATTACTTAATTCTACATTTTTATTTTGCTTAGTGTCAAATACCAAATACTTTTTTCGAATACCTGGTATAATATATATATATATATATATACTATGTAGTATATTTGCTATATTATCAATCAAATTAACCGAAATTACGTGTTATATACCAAAGGTGTTATAAACCAAAGCAAATTCCACGTAATTTCGGTTAATTTTCCGTCTTGATAACGAATTCGAGTTCTTAGAATCACAAGATCACAGCAGTCATGACTGTCATCTAAAACATTTAATAAATCTATATTTTTCGTCACCCTGTTTGTTTATGTTAACTGTGGCTTATCTACTGTTTTGTTTTTAGTTAAGTGGGTACTTTAGCAATAAACTAAACACTTAAAAACCCTTATTTCGACCCTTAAACTTGTATCGCCGAAGCGTTTTTAGAATTTAGTCTCTGTTTGACATTGTTGCAGTAACGTTACATTGATTACATTTCTTGTTCTTGTCTGCTATCGTGTACGAACATTGTTTAATTTGAGTTTTTAGTGTACGATTATTGTTTGTGACTGAAAAAAATGCCACTGGATACAACTGGTGCTGCTAGGGCAGTAACTTTAGCTGACGCTGGGTGTAGCCAACGTCGCATCGCTCATACGCTTGTGTACCTCGAACTACAGTGAGGGATGCCATCAGACGCTTTCGGGAGACTGGTTCATACACGAGAAGGCCAGGTCAAGGCCGACATCGGTACACCTCGGCTCTGGATGACCGCTTTGTTGTCAGTAACGTGCTAAGAAATCGCTTTTGCACCGCTACTGAAGCGCGCACACGTCTGTTTGAGGTGAGAAATGTCACTGTAAGTGAACGTACGATAAGAAGAAGACTGACTGAAAGGAATCTGAGAGCTTTTCGTCCAGCTCGCGGTCCACAGCTGCTTGCACAGCATCGTAGAGCAAGACTTGCCTTTGCACGAGAATATGCTGACTGGACTACGGAACAATAGAAGAACGCACTGTTCTCAGATGAGAGCAGAATAGCCTTAAGGGGTCCAGATGGACGTCAGCGTGTTTATAGGCGCCAAAATGAACGGTTTGCTCCATGTGCAATAATCGAAACCGTGGGTTATTAGGGAGGATCCATCCATAATGCTTGTGTCCTCTGTGGAGCATGTTGCCAAACATGGTCAATGCCCTGCAGATTCATTTTCCTACCACGACCTTCTCTTTCTTTCCTATCTAACTCGCACTCCTAAACCTAGATCTAAAATAATTTCGCAGCGTAATTTTCGTGATATGAATGTCAAAAATCTTTGCAGAGATATCGAAAACATCGACTGGACTCCTGTTTTTAATTCTCAATGTGTCGATGAAAAACTTGATTTGTTCACCAAAAATCTGATAAGCTTGTACGACAAACATGCGCCGATGCGACAAATTAAAGTGAAACATCTGCCTGCACCCTGGCTTACTGAGGAAATAAGGGAGGTTCAGAAAAGGAAAGCAAGGGCTCTATCGAAATATAAAAAAACCCGACAGCATCAAACTGGGAAAAATTTACATTTGTTAGAAATCACTGCAACAAGATGTGTAGGAATGCTCAGCGCCGAGATGCTCCACAAATCTGTTGAAGATGGTGACCCAGTTAAGGTCTGGAAATTTCTCAAGTCACTGGGGATCGGCAAGTCACGTCCTGCCTGTGCTTCAAAAGATGTTGATATCGAATCCCTAATTTCATATTTTCCTGCTTCCTCTAACTATGGAGGAGCTATCAAGACTACAACTCTGAATAATCTTTCTTCTCTGCCGACTCTTGACTGTTCCCAATTTATTTTAAGTCAATTTGCTGCATGTGATGTTAGGAAGAGCATAGTATCAATAACCTCTAATGCCGTAGGAAGCGATGGCATCAGCCGTAACATGGTACTTCCTATCCTGGATGTAATCCTTTCCATAATTTGTCATATTTTTAATTATTCCATATCCAGCCATACATTTCCATCTGCATGGAAAATGGCCCAAATTATTCCTCTCCCAAAAAAAACGCAATCCGTCCTCGATCTCTGATTATCGCCCCATATCAATCCTTCCTTTCTTCTCCAAAGTCCTCGAGCGTCTCATTTACTCTTAGCTAAGCTCATTTCTTAGGAGAAATTGTTTCCTTAATCCTTTCCAATCTGGTTTTCGTCCAGGTCATAGCACCACTACAGCTTTAGTCCACATTACGGATGATGTAAGGTCAGGTATGGACGAAGGTAAGTTAACGGTTTTCACTTTGCTGGACTTCAGCAATGCCTTTAACACCGTTGACTTTGATGTCTTACTAGGTATATTGTGTTCACTTAACATATCTCCATCGGCAATTGACTGGTTTCGTAGTTACCTGTACGGTCGCCAGCAGCGTGCTTGTATCGATTATGTTTACTCCTCTTGGCGTACAACATCTGCAGGTGTACCTCAGGGCGGCGTGCTATCACCGTTACTTTTTGCAATTTTTATTAACTCAATCACTAAACAATTACTTTCTTCCTACCATCTTTATGCAGGTGATCTCCAAATTTACACACAAGCCACTCCGGACAGTATAACGCAGGCAGTGGATGTCATTAATAGAGATTTACAGCAGATATGCAACTGGAGCACGGAATAATGAATAAATGTAAACCCAAACAAAACACAAGTAATGATCGTGGGTAGCTCCAGGTTACTACGTACAATAGACTTTGAGCAGATACCAGATGTTTGTTGCAACGGCTCGGTCATTCCATATAGCGATAAAGTTAAAAACTTAGGGATCTGTATGGATAGCTATCTATCCTGGGGCCCACAGATTGGGGAAGTTAGCCGTAAATTGTTTGCAGCAGCAGGATCTATGCGAAGGCTAAGGAATTTTCTTCCTATTAACACTAAAATTGCGCTTGCACAATCTCTTCTACTTCCTATCCTTGACTATGCTGATGTCAGCTATCTGGATCTCACCGAAGACCAACTAAATAAACTTGAGCGACTTCAAAATCTCTGCATTAGATTCATATTTGGATTACGCAAGTATGATCATATTTCTGAATTTCGTTCCAAGCTCAGGTGGCTACCAATACGCTTTCGCCGGAATCTACATATTGTTTCTCTTCTATACAGTGTTCTGTTTCATCCTCACACACCTCTTTATCTCAAAGAACGTTTTCAGTTCTTAAAAAACACACATTGCAGGAATCTGAGGTCATCGGAGAATTTAATACTGAAAATGCCGAAACACTCAACTCAGTTTGCAGACAAGTCTTTCACTGTGCAAGCTGTAAGACTTTGGAGCAACTTGCCTGAGACAATTCGACAAGCAAAAAATTTCCCCTTTTTTAAAAAGCTAGTGAAGGACCATTATTTGTCATTATGATATATTAAATGGATATATAGAAATATTATATCCTCTTTTTAGCATATTATAATATTTAGATTGTATATGTATTGTATAAATATAAATTGTATATATGTATATGTAGGGTATGAATATATATGTATGTATGTGTGTAATGTGAAAGTGAGTAGGTGCTATTTTTGTTTATAATTGTCTAAATGATATTTTAACCATTTACGTAGAGGATTAGGTGTGTTACTTGTATGTAAGCAACCCAAAAATTTTTGAATGCCGAAAATCCGTGTCATGGTTGTCTGGAAGAGATCGCAGTGAGCGATAAGACCGCCTATTGTAACATTTGCATATTTTGTAACTCATCCTTTGTTTTTCTCTTTGTAATTTTGTATGTATACAATAAAGATATAAATAAAAATAAATAAATAAATAATAATGGTTTGGGGAGGTATCTCTTACGAGGCTCGTACCGATCTAGTGGTGTTTGATAGAGGCAGTGTGACTGCTCAAAGATACGTAGAGGAAGTCTTACAAGACCACGTCATACCTTTCGCACCATTTATTGGTGAAAACTTTAAATTAATGCACGACAATGCTCGATGCCATACCGCAAGATCCGTCACTCAATACCTCGATGAGGTCGGGATTCAAGTTTTGCCATGGACGTCACGCAGTCCCGATCTTAACCCAATTGAGCACATTTGGGACAACCTAAAAAGACGTATTCGAACAAGAATATCAGCCCCTGCGACCTTACAAGAGCTCAAGACGGCTGCGATAGAGGAGTGGCATAATATCCCTCAGTCGGATATTCAAGACCTCGTAGATGGATTGCCAAACCGACTACAAGAAGTCAACAGGGCCCGAGGTAGTAATACTCATTATTAAAATTTAAATAAAAGAAAGCGGAAGATTTTTTTTCAAAATTAAAGTCATCACATTTTTATGCAATTTTTTTGCAAAATCGATTTTTGGCTTTGTTTAAAGACTTTTGTGATTTTATTTATCCTTAATGGCTGCTTTTAACATAACTTCCATCAAATGTGGTCAAAATTTTCCGACTACTGAAAATTGAACGAAATACAAAATACAAGGCGGTTAATTGTGCCTGTGAGTGTATATTTGTCAATACTTGAGTCATTGTTCATTTCCACCGTAAAGTTATGGCAGTAAGATCAAAGTCTTTAAACTGTCTTTATTTGTGAATAATAATTATTAATAATAGATTGGTAAGTTACTCGTTTAACCTTTACTATTTCTAAACGGATTTCTATTATTTTAAAATAAATTTGTTCTAATTAACTTTGGTCCAATTTGAAATTAATGAAAATGTTCAGATGGAACATTTTCTTCAATTTCAAATTGGATTTTTAAGCCTCTAATTAAAGGGATTTATTAGGGAATAAACAAGCGATGACTCGATATTATTATTACTGAATCGATATCAATATATTTTCTTTATTAATAGTCTAGGCTGTAGTAATACTCTAGGCTGGTTCAGTTTGATTTGAAATCAAATTTGAGTACTATAGACCACCTTAAAGTGTAAAATTAAGGAATAAATAATATATTTAACGCGATAACTACATCTCTTTCAATATTTTTTTAAATTGAATTGGTATTAGTGGTACCGAAGATTGATCAGGTTTTAATTATTAGGAAGTATTCTTAAGTGTAAAATTAAGGTATGCATATTACAGTTAATTATAATTTTGTCATGATAAGAACAGTGAAGTCCGTTGTAATATTGTTTTAAATTATACTTTAATAATCTGTAAAAAAAATATATCAGTTAAAATCAGATAAAAATTACTTAATTATTTATAATTAATCTATTACATAGGTACTTACATTAATTCATTTATAGTCAATTCGTTATATTTATTACATATATAAAGAAGCAGAAAAACTTATATTTAAAATTAAATTATAATAAGGCGTCCCATCGACCAAACGTACCCATGACTCTGGCGGCGTTTCCCCGTTTATACTTGTTATTAGAAACATAGACGTTCGTTCGTTCAAGTTAGAATAGCACTTGTCCGGTTTTTAATTATTATCCACCTTCACGCCCAAGGTTTGCTAGAAAAAAACTCAACTATGTGTTAAAGAAAGCTCCTGTATATGTTTGTTATTTTCTTTTCTTTTTGTATAGATAAAGAATGTAAATATGCACTTCTTCTCTCTGTATGTGGAGGACTGGCTAAAAGTGTAATTTTCACACAATCAGAAATATTATTTACCTGTTGTGTTTCCTGTATTATGTACTTATAGTTACTTGTAATGATGATGGAATGTGCATCAACAAGTAAAATAGTAGAAATACGTAGAACGTACTTTAATGATTATATTATAGAATAGAATATTATGATTATACAATAGAATATATGTATGTATGTATGTAGATAGTAAGTATTTTGTGTAAGATAGTTTTTTTATTTAGCAAAGTGATAAAGCGTAATATTGTTTACGCGTTATCACTTTGCTGAATAAATTAACAGATCGAGAAAACTACTCATTATTTTCATATTAAACCAACCTCAAAAAAGGAGGAGGTTCAATGTTGACTTTACGTACATATTTTTTTTATGCATGTTAAGCGATTTCCCCGCCAATTGTCTACTGATTTATAATTTGTTTTTGTACTCGAATGAGAACACTCCTGCGGTGGTCCCATTGTAACCAAATTAGGGTCTCATCATGATATAGAAAGAAAATTATGAATAAGTTTTTAAATTACTTGTGGAATCTAAATGAAAAGGCGCATTGAAGGCGGTGTTAGGTAAGAGTGTAATATCAATAATATTTTGAAGAGGATTACGAAATCCTTGTAGTCCTTATTACAGGTAATTTAGTTAAAATCGGATTTGTACAATAAACAATTCATTAGGACAATTTGACTTAAAAATAGGTTGCTGTAAAAGTAATAAAAGAGTATTATTACACACTTTAAAAGGAGCGAAACCCCGAATAAACAAGCGACATATGAATTGCAGTAATTATAACGACAGAGTACCAATTAAGTACAATAAAGACAATATGTATCCACAGCTGCGCAGACGCAGATTACGTTTATTTATGCTGCATTAGATATGTATGTATCATAAGCTGAAGGGATACAAAATAAACGGTCTGTAATTGAGTAAAGTAGTTACGCTTGGATTGTCAAGGATAAATAACATGTTTCAGTGGTGATAAACTGCATTGCAATCATAGTTGGCAGACGAACCTGTAGTTACTTTTAAGTGCTTATTTGCAGCACAAGAAAATAAGAATATTTCTTTTATGTCATAGGGCGGCACATGATGAGACTGGTCATCTGATGGTAAGTGACAACCTTCGCCCGTAAACATTTCTAACTCAAGAGCAAAAAATACAACACAAACATTGTTTGACAACCGGTTTTCTGGGGGCCGTGACATTGCACCGATCGAGCCAGCCCATTCGTGCGTAAGCATGGCTCTCCCACGGTTAATACGCTTCAATGAATATAATAATAATATAGTAAATAATATAATAAATAATATAATAAATAATATAATAAATAATATAACTATTTAGAAATAGCACATACACATAAATTCTAACTCACACAATATAGAATGTCCCGTAATACAGATATTTATATATTCACATATAAATTTATATGTATGCCATTTTTTACATTCATTTATTACTTAACTGGAATAATAATATTATAGGAGGAGGAGGTCTCCTGAGGAGTTCTGATGATAATTATTTTGTGGTATCTTTGTCTTCTGTAGGGAGTGACACAGTCTCACTTTATCCGCCTTCTATAATTACAGAAGAAATTAGAATAAATAATGTTCTATGTGTATTCTTGTATGGATGACTACATTTTACGTATAAGATTTGTTGGAGTCTTTTATTAGAATTCGTATTTTCTGCGCACAAGCACCATATTTAGTTTTTCATAAAGGTTACATAAATATTATTAAAGTCCCCGTTTGGTGCTTCATAATACCCATTATAATAATAGTCTCGTTCCAATCAAATAAATCTTACATGTTTCCAGACTCCAGCTATGAAATAACCAGTTCCCACGGGATTGTAAGAAGCCGTGAAAAAGAATTTATTTTATCTTTCTTAAACGCTACTTATTCCTTATAAACAGTCCTTTACACAATACATAACTTCACATAAGTTTCCAAGAAAGTGCGGACACTTGCGTTGGGCAATCGTAATTATTTATCTTTATATTGACTGCACGAATGGCGTAGCGGTTTAAGTGGTCGCCTGCCTCGTCTAGTATTGTGGGTTCGATCACCGCACGGGACAACACTGTGTAATCTTCAAATTGATGTTCTGAGTCTGGGTGTTCTTTGTTTGTGTCAGTTATTTATATAGAATGTTCGTAAAGTCCCCCGCGACACAAGATTTCATCTTAGTGCGGGAAAATATATCCATGTATATTTATATTTAAATATTACTTGGTGAGAAAAATGTTGGTGGTAGCCAAGTAATATTTAGCCACACCAAAAAAAGAGTATAATTAATATATCAATTAAAGGCGGACAGAAATAGTAGTAAAGTTCTTTCCACAAGTTCTTATAACACTATTAATTCAAATAAAGCAAAACAAAACCATTTTTATGCTAGAAAGGGACTAATGAGACTATATTAAAATCTTAATATAGTTCCAGTTGTCCCTGTAATCGCTTACGTCCACATTAGCCTTATTCTTGAATTCTCTATACAAACTAAAATCATACATTTTTTATATCTTAGGTTACAGTACAAGACTTACAAATATTCAGCGTTTAGACAACGTGTACAAGAGCCCCTAAAAGTACGGTACATCATATTTTAAACTTTTTTAAGTTGGCTGTTTGGCAGTTTGCCCTGTCACAGACTCGATGCTTTAAAGAAAATAGCACAATTACGTTTGGCATACCACAGTGAATAGTAAATTGTACTGCAAGATAAGAATGTCAGAGGATAATGAAGCGAGCTGTTTTTCATTTGTCTGTGTAAGCGAATAGCTTTTCTTTATTACAGGCTTTGTTTAGCTTAGAGAATAGTATATCACCTACACAAAGTGGTGGCAAATATTATGTAGTATTAGCTACCCGTGCGTGCGCGTTTATGTAGATTCTGTGCATCAACTATTCAAGTTTTACTTAGGCACTGTCTACACTTTATTTGATGAAAGGTTCCATAATGTATTTTCTGTACTCGATAACATGTATGAAAGTTTTATAATGGTTGAGTAGTTAACGCATAAAAGCGTAACAAACAATTTACAATGTTACTTACGAATCCAACAGTACATTTTCAGAGTCAAAATTTATTGAGCTCCACACATCCACCACTTAATTCTTCCCTGATGTATACTATTGCAATGTTTAAATCCATATTATAGTAATAAATTAATACATTACTGCGTTAGTTCCGCTTTAAACGTTTCAAGTTTCTAAGCAAAATGCAGCATAGAAGTTGGTTATTTAGATGAACTGAACTCATAAATGCGTACTGTATGTGCTTCCACTCAGTAGCACCAACATTACTAATGAATTCACTCTCAAATTAGAGTTTGACCACTTCCTTGGCGTCGTTGTAACGATACCAGTCGCCGTCGGTTTAAATATGTAATTCCTATTTCTGGAGAGCAATTTTGCTGTAAGTACTTCTATTTATATGAATTTGTAAAATGTGTAGTGTCAGCGTCTGGTGTCAGATTGTAAAAGTACCTGAAGAACATACAGTTGAATACTGTTTTTGAAGTGTTTACGTGTAAATAATCTTTTTGCTTCCATTAAATGGTGTCCTTTATTTAAGTTTTATTACAAAAATTCACATATGTACATAAGTATACAAACTTGGGTAGAGGGCTTGGAGCTCTCGGCTACAGACTTCGAGTTACACGTAGGCGACCCCGACTTCCTCGAGCAATGGCTTCTGCTTCCCAAGTCATTCGTATAATCACTATCCTTAATCTACTATTGCATTCCCATATTTTTATCTTTGCATTTTAATATGCTTTATAAAAAAATGCTTTTTAAATTTTGCAATCTTTAATTCCTAAGGTGCCCTGTTGTGCCTAATACTCTTAACATCTATGACGTTAGTAAAACAAAATTGTAACTTTTAATATGTGGGTGCTTCATACACCTCTACGAGTACCTACGTGTTTAGGAATACAGGCTTGATGTATGGTTTTATACTTTTACAGTTAGAGTTTTGGGGATTTTACTTAAACAGGAAGAATGTTACAAGAGTTTAGTTTAATACCTTTAGTAACGACACGATAACAGAAAACAATGACTTTAACTTGGAATCCTTTTCTACATTGAAAGTTTGAAATTGGTAGCATGACGTAAGCGTCATCTAAAAAGGGGTTGTTCTGAATTCAGCCTCGAGGGGCAAACTCGAGTAAGTGCTTACCACACCATAGCCACGTAATTCATAAGTTTCTTGTCATTAATTGTTTTACTTAAAAGGTTTAGTAATTAATATTATCCAAGAGTTTTTTCCATCCAGTCCATCTTTATCATAAATTACATACTATAGTTTATGTTTCGTTTTTAATTGCTTATTACAACCTAATCACTAAACCCCTCCAGAATAATTGCTCCTAAATTAAGTTGCATGAAAAAATATTGAAAATGGTGCATCCTGAAGGTCACTTTTCTTGTGTGTAAACCTCCTCGGGGCGTCAGACTACTGCAACTTTAATAACAATGCGATGATCACACCAAGATTGATGGCAAAGTTATGTTCATATATGTTTGATCATTTGTCTCCTATTATTATAAAATAATAAAATCAACGTAACTGTCGCTTTAAACTCCATGCAAAGGTCTCTGAAATTATTTCTGTATACAGTTGCATAATTCATTCATTTTTTTTTTAGTTGTGGATAAATCTTATTTTAAAGTTTTCAATCGTTTTTTTATTACTTCAATAAAAAGAAACTGCGAGTGTAGTATGTAAAACAAATGAAATTTGAAGAATTTGAATTGTTTGAATGCGCACATTTTACAGTTTGAACAAAATCTTTTTGAGATAGATAACCGGTTTATTGAGAACAAACTTTACAGAGTTCAACCTGTTTGCACAATTTCATGACAATTACTTGGGTAGTTAAGACGTAAATGACGTAACAAAAACATAAGAAACTAAAAAAAAACCTATAAAAAAATCTTTCCGTAGGTAAATAGGTTATCTATTTTTTGTAAGTTTGTGTAGGTGTGCCCCTCTGAGAGGTTTTTTTTAGCCCCCCCCCCCTCGGGGGTAACAATATGAGAGACGGAGAATACAACCTTAACTTTTATAATATTTTTGTTTTGATCGATATTTCAAAATTTGTGATCTGTCTACAGAGGAAGTGCCTTTCAGGTACACGTTAATACGTTCGGTACCTCAATAAGAACAGGGCTAACGTCGTAAAAAATAATTATTTTCTGCAGTATTATTTTTACAAGGCTAATAACGATTAATTGCAAGTACAGGGCCATTGAATACTATTTAATATCTTAGCGTGTTCCACCGACAACAAGTTAAGCTTCGTGGTAAACGATAAAATCGACGTTAAATATTCACAACAAGTAATAAATAACACATACATACTTTAGCTATAAAGTTTACTATATGGTAATTAGTGTAACTTTGTAATAAGGAAGGGTTTAAATTCATGACCAGCTTTCTAATGACGCTTACCTCTTAAGGATAAGGTTTTTCGTCACTGGCCACCTATACTAAGTATATAGTTTTCTTTTTTGACAAATTGAATTCAAATCTTCTTATAACTAAGGTTTATGAAACATTTTAATAGCTAAAGACAATTTCAGATTGTGATGAATTTCCAATTTACTAATAAATGTAATTTAAAAAGTATAAAACGCGATTGTATTTGATTACTATCTTAAATTTCAATACCAAAGTGTTGTGTAAGATTTTCACTCGAGTAGACGAAGTAGTTTTATTTATATGTAGTTAGTAGGCTCCGACTTCTCCGCACCAGCTAGAGTCATAGATATGCGACCCTGACTTGCTTAAGCTATTGCTTTTACATACTAGGCCACTACAAAGAATACTTATTAACACTAAGAGTTTTTTTGTAAATAATATGAATTACACAAATAATTAAAGAATATGCAAAAATGTTTGTTGTATATGTAATAATACAATAATAATTACAACGTAATATTTAGTGTTTTATTTTTTTGATGTTTGATATTTGATTATAATTTTTTGCGAAGAAAACTTCTTTAGGTTGAGCACTTCGCTGTTTGGTTGAATAAATCATTGAACTCGCGTCGTCGTCACCGAGCGCTTTCCATGAGCTATATGTATACTGTGTATCAATATAAGCGAAATTGAAGTCAGTTTTACTGAATTTCTCCTTATTTTTTTTGTAGTTCTGCAAGTGGACTAAATTGGCTGAATTGATTTGTGTCCTGAATAGACTCAATTTGCATTGAAAGGACGAACATTGAGATAAACGTGTAATGAATATAACAGCGAAATTCGTTCGTATCGTATTTAAGACATTCAAGTGATTTGTGATATCTACAAGAAACGCTAATTGACACAGCCAATCAGGGCTGTCGAGTTCGGGGACGTTTATTTTTCTTTTCCACCTGAAATATTTTCATTTCTTCAACCAAGTTAAGACACCACTATATTTGCTTTCAATATCCTTTAGAAATTGTTTAAGTTGTCGGTGATTGAGACCTACTTCTTCTTACAAAGTCGAGTAAACAAAGTAATTACATGCACATAATCCAGAAACATATTAATTATTCTTCAAGACGGGTAACCCCTACAAAAGGCATTCTCAAGACGGTTACAACATTACAAACAATTTCAATGTAATTTAGAGAAACCAACAACATTATACATATTACGAGGCCGAAGCCTTTGTTGTTATAACATTGTTATGACATGATTGTGACCTTAACAAACCTTAGCAATACAATTACTAGCAACGGTTTGAGGTTATAAAAATCACGTACATAAACTTACGCTTTTTTACCTTTGAGTTGGGCAAAGACAACAGCCAAAAAAATCTCTATATAGGAGACAAATATCTAATATGTATTTTGTACATGTACTCGTATTTGTCTGACAAAAGTAGAAATAGAGATTATAAACATTGTGTGTGCTTTCATTATTTTCAGAACTCGGCGAAATGCCTTGAAATAATCTTGCACAACGTAATTTAACTGAGATTCCTGGTTTATGTACGAGTTATTTTAGGAACATAAGCCTTCAATTAGAACAACATTACGTACATTAAAATACACTCGTATGGTACGTTAAGTTATACTGCACGGATGGCTTAGCGGTTTAAGTGGTTACCTACCACTACGCTGCCGCGCCGAGTGTTTTGGGTTCGATCCCCACACGGGACAACACTTTGTGTAATTCTCAAATTGTTGTTCTGAGTCTGGGTGTTCTGTATGTCCGTTTAACTCACAGCAAAAAATTGTCTTTTTAAAAAAGTAAAAGAAAAGAAAGAACTGTTACGCCTACTTTTATTTGATGTCATTTTATTTAATCCTCGCCGTCAATTTTGAACGGTACATTTTCTGGGACGGAAATAGGCGTTCGGGCATTTAGGCATCAGTGTATGTACATATGAATGTGTATGATAAAAAGCTAACGATCAGATCTAAAAATAATATAATTGACGCTTTTCTAGACTATAATCTTTCTCTGTTCTATTTTTCATACAGATCCGTTCTGCCGTTCGAGCGTGGTTGACTAACAAACATCCATCCATTCAAACTTTCCCATTTTTTATTATCATATACAGGGACAGGTGAACAGACGGGTCATTTTATGAAAGTGACAACCGCCGCCCATATGTACCTGCAACTCAAGTTTCCTAAGTGTGATGCCCGACGAGAGGAGTTGGGCCTCCGAAACTCTCAGATACATGTAAGTAATTTATAATATATGGTTCTACGGTTAAAGAATCCTTGGATTCTTTAAAAATATTTTTGAATATTTGCAACTGACAGTCTAGTAACACAAACCAAACTTTGATGATGATGTAAGAACATCTAAATGGGTTACCGGCATTTTCGCAATTGATTTACATAATCTTAGGAAAAGTACATCGGTAGAAAATATTGAAGATGTAGAACTGAGATTAGTAAATCTGAATAAAAAAAATTAAATGTACTTCCAATTCCCTAAATCCTTTTAAAATAATTTACAATTGAAATATATCATCAAGATAGTGAAGACGACCTTTCAGAAACTGCAGATTGGTCTTAAGCGACACTACAAACTTTCAGCCACTCAGATCAAAGTTTTAGTTAATTGAAGTCGCATCTGAATGGACGTTTTCTCCTGAGACGTTCTTACTTTACTTTATGGAAGTACTTATTTTACAATAGTTTAATGATCTGTATTATTCATCAGGTAGGTTCATCAGTTTAACGATTTATGTTCTCAGTTATAGCTAAGTTTAGATTATGTTATAGAATAATTTGACCGTGTTAATTTCGTTGGAGCAGAATAAGGCCAGCCCATCTCTGCCCGCTATTTTCATAAAAGCTGACTAAGTGACTGGATTGTTAGGTATCAGACAGTATATATGCAGTCAGTAGTTAGTATGTAGGCGGCTGTACCGGCTCGTACCGGCTGACACAGGTGCTCACCGGACATGGCTGCTTTGGTAAGTTCCTGTGTCGCATAGGCCGGGAGCCAACGTCTGCATGCCACCACTGCGGGGGCTGTCGCGAGGACACTGCGCTCCACACCCTAGTGGAGTGCTCAGCATGGACGCAACAGCGGCACAACCTCGTGACGGCTATTGGAGTGGGAAGCCTCTCGCTAGAGACCATGGTTCAGTCGATGGTACAAAGCGAGAGTGCGTGGGAATCTGCCGTCTCCTTCTGCGAAGAGGTGATGCTGGTAAAGGAGGCGGTGGAACGGGAACGGGAGAGGGCTAGCACTCTCTCGTCCCGCAGAAGACGCACCAGGCGCCGGAGGGCGCAGAATGATCTCCGACCTCCATGAGCGCTGGCCTGGGGGTAGCGGATCAGGCTGCCCGCTACCCTAGCAGAAGCAGGCCTGTGACGGTAGCGCGTCGTGTTCTGCGCGCGCCTCTCGAAGTTGGAGGGGGGCTAGGCCCCCCGCTTTCCACGGTGTGGTCGCCTGACGCTCAGGCGACCAAGGTCTGCAGGGGTTCTCGGAAGCTTCCTTCTTAGGGTATACCCGGGTCCTCTGCAATAGACTCGTGACGGAACACCGTGTGGTTTTAGTCGGTTCGAGTCCGACATACCACTTCACTGTTTGCTCCAGTGAGGTGATGACCCGTGGGGGTTTCCACACGATAAAAAAAAAAAAAAAAAAAAAAAGACCAGGTCTGCGGGGGTTCCTGGAAGCATCCCTTCTTGGGTATACCCAGGTCTCTTGCAATAGACCCACTTATGACGGAACACCGTGTGGTTTTAGTCGGTTCGAGTCTGACAAAAGTTTCAGATTGGGGTCGACTTAACCTAGTCCAATTTAACCCCACGAAGACACAGGTTTGCGCGTTCACCGCTAAAAAGATGCCATTGGACGTATCACCTCAATTTGAGAGCACTTCCCTAACTGCATCAGCCAGTATCGGAATCCTTGGCGTCGATATATCAAGCGAAGTCCAGTTTCGCGGTCACTTAGAGAGTAAGGCCATATTAGCCTCGAAGAAGCTTGGTGTGCTAAACAGATCGAGACAGTATTTTACTCCGGCCCACCGCCTGCAACTTTATAAGGCGCAGGTTCGGCCGCACATGGAATACTGTTCTCATCTCTATGCAGGTGCACCCCAGTACCAACTTCTGCCTCTTGACCGCATTCAACGGAGAGCGACTCGCATCATCGACTGCCAAGATATTTCTGATCGACTTGACACCTTGGCGTTGCGTAGAGATGTAGCTTCACTCTGCATCCTCTATCGCTTGTATCATGGGGAGTGTTCAGAGGAATTGTTCGGACTTATACCGGCTGCTGGTTTCCGCCATCGTCCTACGCGACAAAATATCCATCCCCATCACCTGGACGATTGGCACTCCACCACTGTGCGCTTCTCCAGAAGCATTTTGCCTCGCACAACCAGCTTATGGAACAAATTGTCGCCTGCCGTATTTCCGAACCGATACGACCTTCAAACCTTCAAGAAGAGAGCGTACCTCTACCTAAAAGGCTGGCAACGCACTTGTGACTCTTGAGTTGCGGGTGTCCATGGGCGGCGGTAGTCACTTACCATCAGGTGACCCGTCTGCTCGTTTGCCCCCTATCGCATAAAAAAAAAAAATAATACAACTTCACTGTCAGCTCCGGTTTCCACACCCAAAAAAAAAAACAACATTTTTAAAGTAACTTTTACTACTACGTTTTTTTTAGAGTGGTTCATCACGGGTATGTTGGAATCGAACCGACTAACACCACACGGTGTTCTGTCGTAAATGGATCTATTGCAAGAGACTCTGAAATACTGTAAGACTGCAGAGCATTTCTAATCCTAATCAAACTTACTTAGATTTTCAAGAATATTGAGTCTGATAAAGTCTTATATTTAACCTGCGGCTCCGCCCACGACGGTCTACTACGTCACGTTGCAGATTGACAGATTTTGTTAATCCAGGCTATAAACAACCCGTGTAAAAAATTCATCCAAATCGGTCGTTTTTGTGTATAATATTAACTATGCCCAAAGAGTTTAACGACAATCATAATTAATTATATTTGTAAAATTAAACAACAGACTATAAATATGCTAAAGTACTTGTTTAAACTATCGCTTTAGCTAACAGTTTACAGTATAATTTGATGACATGACATGAAATATAGCACACAACACATACGATTTCCAGATTATATAAATTATATGAATGTCGTTCACAAACGATTTACTAGTATACAAACGATTTAAATTAGATACTTAATAGAAAATATTTCATCCGTTGTATGTATAATTAAGAGGTAGATAAATTGAATGCAAGCGGTGGAAAAGAAAATCATCACGCGAATGAATCATTTTCTTTGTTTTTAAATGTGAATATTGACAGTATTTGAGATATAATTATCGAATAATGATTACATAGTACTTATGACGTACGTAACGTTATAAGTATATATATACCGTTTCAAACATAGAAATATGTATATAGTTATATTTTCTGCGTTCAAATAACTGAATAGAACGGGAATTGAACGCCACATGACCGACGAATATGACAGTATTTAGCTCATCAAATGAGTGTATTAGCAATGTGACGTGAAATCGTTGCATAGAACGGGCATGATAAACGATTGTATGCTAATTTTTAATTCATAACGTGTTAATCACAATTTATGGCCTACGCAATATTTCGATATATCAAATTGATAAATGTATAAATATTAAAATGGACGTTTATAGAGATCAAAGTTGTTTATCATTTGTGTAGTAGTAATTTCAAATAGTTTCATTGTGTAGTCTAATTTCACTTATTCTTATTCTGTTTCATTCGGTATAGTGTCTCTTTCGACGTCCGTTTGTGTCCAAAAACAGACTGTCGAAAATCCGATAAAGATTTCCTAGGTAAAAGGAAAAGTAAATTTTGGTTTTCGAGTTAATCTGCCCACTGTCATCTCAAACCATGGTATACTAAATATTGAATGAAGAAGAGAAAGAAGAATCGAATTATGCTTTTTTAATGATACAACCTTCAAGGACAGAGTGTACTCCCACCTAGTGGCCGGCAACGCACTTACGACTCTTGAAATGCAGGTGTCGCTTACCATCAGGTGAACTGTCTGCTTGTTTGTCTCCTATGTAACAAAAAAATATATACGGACAGTCTTTGGGGACTGCCGATAGAAGTGAAACTGAGAAACTTATGAATTGTATCGTCGACCTATTACATTATACACAGTATACGTATAACTCATGGGAAGCGTGCGGTAACGATGACGCGAGCTTCACGCTTTTTGTTCACCCAAATAGTAAACATATTTACACAGTATACATACATGTAGCTCATGGAAAGCGTTTGGCGACGACGACGCGAGTTTCATGGTTTTTGTGGACCCAAAAAGTGCTCAACGCGCCTAAAGAAGTTTTCATTTCAAAAATAAACATAAAGATAAACAGATTTTATAGTTGTACAAGCACAGTATCGTTCCAATGTACAGTACTAACTATTAATCCAGAACCAGATCATAATTCACGCTAGAGTCATTACGTTATAAAGGTTCAGTTTTAATAGGTAATAACCTGATGACAATTCTATCGAGTAATTGTTATGTCACGTTAATTTGATATATGCATACAGAACATTTAGATTTTTTACATATGTATATACAATAGATATATATATTTATGTTATCAGAAGTCTGGTTACCATAGTACAAGCTCTCCTTAGTTTGAGATCAGAAAGCTGTGTGTGATATGTGGGGAGTTATTATTATTATGATAGGTGATCGTACAATATTGCAAGATGACGTCATAGAACAAAGTCTCTCTGTACTAGGTTACTAATAGGTTTTCTATTTTTGGTAGTTTTACTCGTTACATGTGAGCTTTCGCTTTGTTGCGCTCGTTTTGTCTAATCCAAGACGTTATTTAACTTTCATGATGATGATTATGGTAGATAGACCAATTCATAGGAGGCTATATAAATAAAACATCCGTATTTAAAAATTGTAAAGTCGTAACAAACGTAATGAAATGCTCCAACAATAATTAATGTTTCTCTAACGAGCTCTCATCGGAATCACAACATACTTAATTGTTAGTTATTTATACGATAACATTTGTTATTATATTTGGAAATATTAACCGATTAATTTATTTAGTTTTTTAAGGAAATGCAATATATTAACGTTTTGTTGTAACAGTTGAAAATTGGTAAAGCGTGAGACCGGATTCATAGTTAATCATGTTAGAATAAATTCTTTACTTAGTATTTGTCACCTACTGGTGTGGGCGTACAAGGCTGATGGCAGACAGCTGTGACTCCGGTCCTGATGGTTTTGATTTCCGATGTGGCATTCTCTATAGACATACGGAAGTTCCTTTGGGTCAGGAACGTTGCGATGACCGCGACTATTTTACGTCGTAGAGACCTTCATTTTGTCGAATGCCTTGTCCTTCCATGTCGAGCATCACGGTCACCATGTACCCGCCCTTGTTCAATCACGTTCTCGGCAAGGACACGAATCAGCTGGAGCTCGGTCGAGTGCTCTTGACGAAATCCGGAACCTGAGCCGGATTTGGGGTTGAGCCCTTACCAGCAGCTCGCGCTCGAATACCTTGAAAGTCGTCGAGAGGAGTGGAATGTAGCTCTTTTAAATGCCGTTCTATTTATATTTTTTTTTATAGCTGAGAAGTAGTGATGTAGCATATTTCATCAGCGGTATTTACCGATTTTCATTAATGTTTAAGATTAAGTATTCAAAAAGACACATTGCTCCTTGTGCAAATTGGTTTTAAAAGAATCACAAGTGATCTCTTTACTAATTCATATAAAGATACTTTATCTGGCTGTACGTCTTAGAGTATAATTAAATTTGGCATCATGTATCATGCGTAAATAACAGAATAGGTACAGGCGTAGCTTTCATCCAGGAAAAAGAAATGAAGATATTAAAAATATTTTTTACACGAGCGCAACCGTGGGCAATAGTTAGTTCAATATTAAAGAAAAAGAATAAAGGGATTAGATTGTACATATCTCAGCTTTATCATTATAGCGCTTCAGTTAATGAACAAAAAACGCTCGAAAGATGCATTTTAATGAATATAATGGCCACTAGTGAAATGGTACAGATATTGTTGGTACTTACACACGGAACAATTATCATTAATTTAGATAGCAAGATGGCCTGCTTCTCTGCATGACTCCTCAGGATGGATAACATCGTTCCTATTAGAGCAAATTGACTGATGGGAAAATAATTTCGATGTTTGGCCGTAAACCGATGAATGTTGTGTGTTTGTTGTTATAAAAAGTATTGGATTGGTTTTTAAGGTCCAGTTATTATACTATCAAGTTACGTGTCACTGTTTGCCTTTTTTGAGTACAAGTGAACTTAAATAACTTACCTATGCACATACAAAAAAAAATAGTTTTTGTTAAACGGAATTTTTAAAGCGTTTTCAAGAATATTACAACCATTACATTATAGTAACCTTAGAAGATGTGAGTTAATATCATATTTATATGTGGGTGTATAACCCACACCCATCACCCACCTCGTGATTGTCTCTCTACCCCTTCGGGGATACATGTGTGTGTATTTTTTATATGAAATGTACCAGTGTGTTGAAATAATATTCGTATTTTTTTTCTTTTTTTTATAGTATAGAGGGACACCGGGTCACCTGATGGTAAGTGGCTTCCGTCGCCCATAAACACTTACAACTCAACAATAACAAGAGGGCTGTCCGCCCTTTAGGGTAGAGGAAAGGGAGGAGAGTAAAGAGGGGAGGAAAAAACGAGGAGGAGAATGATCTATGATGTATTTAAATATAGATTATTTTATAAACGGTATAGAATTTGAGGCTACTATTGTAGATTTTGTAAATGAAGACGTACTGTAATCACTTTAAACGATAAATAATATTGGAAAAAAAATCCAACTCTCGGGACAGTGCCTTATTTTCGAATGAAACCACCTATATCTGTTTCTGTACCCCAGGCTACCTTTTGCTTACATTGATTTTGGATGAGCCGTCAGCTGAAGGTTTACATAACTGATATCGTTTCAAAGCCACTGTGACTCTGATAGCTGATACTCGTTTCTATCGCTACCTCAAGACTATCGATAGAATTTAGCTCCATGAAATCACCATCCAAAATCAACATTGCCTCCCGTACTCTGTAACAGACGTTTCAGGTCGGATATACGGTACGGCAGCGAATAAAATACTACTAACACTAATAAGTAAGTAAATACGACATCTATGCTGAATACGATTAAATCTAATGATGCACCAAATTTATACGTATACGGTTTAAGTCATAAGCATCAACCTTATGAAAGAGATCACACGTTTCACTTTCTAAACACATATGAACAAACTTTTATATTTATATTTTTTGATAGCAGGTATCTATTGATGCTGCTAGCCTGCTTTAATGGAGAAGTCGAGTATTACATAGAGGCCGCTTTATGGCGAAACTGTTTTATAGGCAAAAGAGATTAGATTGACGGTTAGTGATTTGTTTAATAAATAACCGGAATTGATTATCATTTCGAAGCACGCGTACCTATGTGGAAAGTAAGAAGCCAACATCAAAGTTTCATGATAGCTCTTGACACTTAACTTTCTTTTCACTGTTATTGTGTGTCGAAAACCAATGGTTTCAAAGGGCTTTATGTAACATTATAGAGAGTCTCTAACCAGTAGCCGTCCTCGATAAGTTGAAACCTTAGTAGCAATATGGTATTATAGTAAAAACTGTCGTGTCATCCACTCTATACTATAGTGAAAGTCATGATAGCGATTGTATCTGTGTTCGATGTGGCATGCATTTCGTTGTTGAACATGATAACAAATAACTGTTGAAACACTGCACGTGTAGTACTTTAACCTGATAATTGATAAGTAAATTATTAATTTAATTGTATTACATTTATTTAGTTATAATATGCTTAGTGAAATCAAGCGCTTAAAAATATTTATAACTAATAATTGACTATAACTAAATTAAAAAAGACTATTTACATAAATGCCTTGTAAATTTTTTCAGTGGTGATCAGTCGTTTAGCTGGTTCTTTATAAATGGAACGAGCGCTCAGACCCCATGACCCTAGCGTCTCAACAGCAAACCACTCAAAATTACACAATTACCAATGGAATTACTGTATTTACGCTGTTAAAGGCTCTCTGCGTATGCAATTAATATAATTAATAATTTTTAACTCAATCGTACACCGGGAAGCGGGTTAAATTTAATGTGCAAGATTTGGCCCGAACGATTCATTTGATTAAGTAAAAGCTTTTAACATATAAGAAAGCCTTCAAAATATGTGCATGTTAATTCAATATCAATGTTTTCAATTTAGTTAACTTGAAAACTTGGATAACCGTGAAAAGTTACATAGCCCTAACTGATTTACACTAATGGTGCTAATAGTAATGATTAATGATACAATTTCTGAATAAATGCAATACGACTTCTCTGAACCAAAGCACTGGAAATCTTCTCAATCATCATGCGCGCTTTTATTTCTATCTCAAGAAACAAATTAAACAATGTTATCTTGAAACGTGAAAGCGACACCAAAGCACAAGTTTATTCCTATATAAAGAAATCTAGTTAATTACACGGGTTAGCTTAAATTTTCATGATTTTGCGACATTATAAAAGTTTGAATTTCGTTGTTTTAGGTTTAGAATATAGCGGAGAAGTATGAAGTAACTTACAGGTAAGCAAATGGTCAGTTCAAGTGCTTCTTACTTATATGTGACAAATTAATGTAGCTCGTTTATTGACAAACAATTAGATATTGATTGAACAGCGCACCTGCAATATGAAGACATGCACTGTAATGTAGTACGATAATGGATAAACGCAATTGCAATAATGGTGTTTATTGATCACTATTCACCGTTTATGTATTTAATGCTCCCCTTGTTTGGATTTAAAGCTTATCAGAGTAGATATCTAGATTTTCCGTTGTTTGGGTAAATAAACAACAGCGGGAATCTATCGAATTAAATAATTTACAATGTAACTTCCTTGTTTTTTTTTTTTTTGAAAGACAACTACTACAGTTAGTAATATAATCATAGGTCAATTAATGAATTACAAACTTTTACACAGTTCCTTATATTGTAATTAACAGGTACATGATAGCTTCTTCAGTAAATACCTATATATGATATACATATATAGGTATCATATATCATAGGTACATATGATGTACATACATACCCTCACGCCTAAATTCCCGAAAGCGTAGGCAACTCAACTCTAATTTTGTGAACAATAATATTATCTTAGTTACTAGTGCTTATTAGGCGTGAGCGTATAGGTGTCAACCAGTTACTGTAAATATACTATCTGATAGACAGCAGTCAGATCCCTAGTCACCTTTTACGACACTGAAAGAAATAAAGAAAAGAGACAGCCTTACTTTATTCTGACTAGAGCTACACATGACGTACCCTTCAAATTGTAAAGTACGAACAACAAAATATAGGCGTTAGTTTATATAATAATATATGAAGTATTTCATATTTACTTCTCTTTAATATTGATAACTTGCGTTAATAACCTTTTCTTTGATTTGATCATGTTATTTCCTCCTATTTTTTTAATTTCCTCCTTCGATAACGTTACGAAAAAATATCGTCTCCTGCCACTTGCAATTTTTAAAGGTTGAATTGTGTACATATCTTTGTGGCTTTTGATAAACATTTTTTTTTTTCAATGAAGGGGATACCTAGAATGGAAAACATTTTAATAATGTGACGCCATGCCTATGTCACCGCCCAGACAAACAATGCATAGAAGTTTTTCGAAGGAAATTGACAAGTCACGTTAGCTAAGCGGTAGAGGCTACGGCTGCGAGCCGAATGCTTTTTGTTTGTGATTTCGGTCTTTTACAGAAAATTCCAGGAAGTGGCGATATTAAGAAAATTCGAATATAATGGAAAGTACTAGATCAAGCAAAATTAATAAATAAATAAATTTATAAAAGACTATCGAAAAGAATAACGAAATGACAGTCGAAATTCAACAAATTACGATCGAAATTATGGGTATATAAAACGTTCCAGACGAGTCTACAGGGCAGTTCAGTGGAAAGTGCTTTCAAGTGAAGAACAAGAAGAAGAATTGAAAAAGTAGTGAAGTGCACAGTGAAAGTGAATAGTGGTGCAGTGCTCCCGTTAGACTGGGCTACGTGTAGTACGCGGGGACAGTGTGGAACAGTGCTACGCGGTTTGTGCATTGCAACTCGTGCTGTGCAGTGTTACGCGTTCGGAATATTGTTACGCGTTCAGACTGTGAAACGAAAATAAATTGCTACTCTCGTCAAAGACATTAGTTTTCTTCCAATCCCTGTATTCACTTCCGTAACAATAATATAGATCTCACATTGAAAATAGTAAAAAACTACCACTATAACAGACAATGTAACTGGAAGATAGCTTTATACTTCAGGTTTTCCTTTTAAGCATCATCCGCACTATCAAATAATATTAATAAACTAATAACAAACCAAAATATAAACCAACCCATACTTAATTAAAAACATGTTTTTACTATTATTATCATAAAATGTATGCGTGTGATATAGCTAACTAGAAGTGCTCGAAACTAAAACATCAAAATACCCACATAAGTAGGCCATAAAAATCCGGGTTCAAACATAAAAAAATCTATGATTTAGCTACAACACTCACTTGATGAATCACATAGGTCAACGGGTTGACTCGCCAGCTGCCCAAACGTCAAGGAGTTTAAGACTTTTCACTAAAAGGTTTTACAAGTGGTAGAGCCATGCTTAGGCCCGAATGGGCGGGTTCGACCAGTGCGATACCACGGCCTCACAGAAAACCGGTTGTGAAGTAACGCTTGCGTTGCATTTCCTCGAAATGAGTGAGGTTTCCGGAGGCCCAACTCCCGCTTTCCTCTTTCCTATCACTTCACTTTCCCTTCTCCTCTTTCCCATGTCCTATACCTCGTCTCTTCTTTCCCCTACCCGCGTCCAACTATCCCTTATCACCTTCAAAGGGGGACGGCGCACTTACGACTCTTGAGTTGCAGGTGTCCATGGACGGCGGTTGTCATTCACCATCACGTGACCCATCTGTTCGTCTGTACCCCTATTATTACTTATTACTATTATTATAAAATAAAAAATGAATAAATAAAAAGTACATAGGGAGCACAGTCAAAATAATGACTAGGTATATTAAACATTAAACAGTTTTTTAAACAACAATTAAAATTTGTTTTTTAAGTCTACACAAAGTGAATATGTTAGAAGGACGGTTATACCGCCATAAAACCAATTACAGGGTCTTGTCAATACCGCCTTCTCCCGGACTTAATTATAGCTAAGGTAACAAAAGAATTTAATAATAAAAGAATATAGAATTATAAAAACTATTAACATTGACTGAAGACATTTTTTTTACTTTAAATATATAAACAATCTGAAAAATAATTAGTTTTCTTGATTTTACTACGACCTTTTTTAGGGGGGGGCGGGCTCTGGCAGCTCTCTGGGCGCACGGCTCTTTTGATGGTAAGTTAGGTACTACCCTACTGCCAATAGAGACCTGCCATGCTGCACGTAGTCAAAAAAAGTATACACACCATATTAGGGTACAGAAAGAACATGCAATGCATTAATCCCTAAAAAAACATTGTTGTGTTAAATGATAATCAAGTTCTACATCAACGCAAGCGAATACGAGGCCGCAAGCTAATACGATAATATTCTTCAAATTAATTAAAAGAATATTACATCAACACTGAAATGTTTTCCCTTTGATCACTCCGAAATCTTGAAAACCCATATCGACATGATTCCTTGAAGACTTACAGATGATGTCTTTATTTTGTCGTAAAATACATATAAAATGAAATTGCTTGTCGGAACCTCAAAAAGCTTTATATGTTAAGTTGTGTTTGACGGTCTGACAATAATTGTTTATATGCCTTTGAAGTACCGGTTAATTTGAAGTTTAATTCACTTTATATAGAAAGGTACTTGGCCCCTATAACGATAGGCTGACCAAGTTCTTTGTGGCAAGATGTGCAGTGTGGTGTTTCATAACCTCTACCTACCCCTTAGGGGATACAGTCGTGAGCGTTGCAAATAAAGTTGTTAGGATAAAATGGAAGTAATTTTTTAAAAAGCAGAAATATCATATGTTTACAAGTCACAATGTTATAAACATTGTGACTTGTAAATATCGTGCTAAGAAAGAAAAGAAGTATTTTTTTTTAAATTACTGAGGACACTGTCAAATCAAGAACATAACAATTATCCAACAATAAAAGTAGCAATAATTCTTAGTGCACTTGGTTCTTTTGGTTTAGTCCCGTGAGTATCGTTATCATAACTCAAGGGACTAAACCTAAGACCATCTCGTAACAGGGTGCTCTTTTGCTGTTAGAACTAAGCACAAGGCGCATCGTCATTACTTATCTATTATTGGTTGAAGAATTTTCGCTATAACAGATAACAGAATGAGATCTTTATAGAATTGAATATTAATTCATAACTTGGACTGCCCCGCACCGTCCTGTTTTATATTAGCTAATTCATCTGTTTAAACAATATCACTTTCGTTCCCTTTCTACAGTCACTTTCCTATCCAAATTGTCCCATCTATCCCGGATGACGGCAATAGGCCTGTCCCCTTTTAATGAGTTAAACTGATACAGTGAACCAAACTTCTTTCGTCACACTTGGCTGATTTACTATGTACTACATACATAAGCACTATGTGGGTATCATAACAGGCAACCTCTCTCTCTCTCTCTCTACTATTAGGCGACATAATGAGTTTATGTAATTTATGTTCATACATATCCTTTTGCCTGTTCACAATGCATGATTTGCTAAGCCATGATGAAGTTCAAACCAATGGCAAAATAGTCATAATTTGAGTTTGAGTTATAAAATTTCAACACTGTGAAAGTAAGAGCTTATAAAATGAAAAGCGACAATGGTAATAGAGACTTTGAAAAGAAAATATTTTTTTATATAAGGAAAGTAAAAACGACGCCGATGAAGACCAAAAAAAAACATAAACAAAAGAAAAGTCAGAGGCCTTCGACACGTAAACCCATTGATGAAAAAGGAATGGAGTAATCATTCCACCGCTTTAAGAACAATAAAATGTTGCCCTAGCTCCTTGCAGGGTTATAAGACGTACAGTATAAGTGACTATTTACAGCTTCAAATGGTTTTGTCCCTTTGAATGGTGCCGAAACCACAGTTAGCAAAAAAGCAATTGTACCTTGTTTAACTTATAAGTACGTACTACTAATAGGTAAATAGGATTATATACCAATATCAGAAACAAGCTCTATACAGACCATTATTTAAAATTAAAATATAATATATTACTACCTTATATCATACATACATAAATTCACGTCATTCGGGGTAGGCAGACACAATAGTCCGACACGTCCTTCAACTAAAGTCAGTGATGAAAGAGTATGTACATAAATACTGCCGTATATTTTTCTTTATTATAATACAGATGGACAGACGAACAGACAGGTCACCTAATGGTAAGTGATAACCGCCCATGAACACCTGTAACTCAAGAGCCGTAAGTGCACAGTACCTCCGCCTACCTAGGCAACTAATCGACATGACTGTTATCTAACAGTATCTATACAGTCATACATTGTTTATTTAGAATTGAAGTAGGCAAAAAGTGGTTATTGGAGATATCTCCGCCTACCTAGGCAACTAAGGGACATGACTGTTATCTGACAGTATCTATGCAGTCATACATTGTTTATTTAGAATTGAAGTAGGCAAAAAGTGGTCATTGGAGATATCTCCGCCTACCTAGGCAACTAACTGTGGGTCACCATGCTGCATTGACTAGACATGCAATGAGGATGGTGACCACCACTCTTTGACTCCACCTATTGCTTTCCATCAGGCAAAGTGGAGTCACTATGGTAGGCTAATATAAAAAAAAAAAAAAAAAAAAAACTAAGGGACATGACTGTTATCTAACAGTATCTATGCAGTCATACATTGTTTATTTAGATTTGAAGTAGGCAAACAGTGGTCGGAGATGCCGGAGATATAAGCATGAGTTTAATTTTATGTACATACATACTCTCCCAAGTATATTAAAGCTACATATTTTTTTCCGTTGCTTACTTGTTTTATTTTTTATAGCCAACAAATGATGACACATATACCTTAATAATTACAAAATACGAGTATGTCTCTTGTGCTCATTTAATTATAGGCAACCACATCCAGGATAAGTACTAGTACTATACTAAATTAAAACAGTAAAGGAATATTGAATATAGTATAAGTATATAAATATAGTAAAACATACCAGGGACTTCAAATCCCAGGGTGAGCGTTCACTTATGAAAGCTTAGACTCAAATTCAGATAATACCAAATTTTAATTTATTTAGCCGACAATGTATATATTAATTGTTTTAAATTTTATATGTGACATGACACCTCAATAAGTATCAGTGTATTTTCTTTGCGGTTAGTACTTGATTGACATTTTATGAGTTGTAAAATCTGAGTACGCTGGACGTGTGAAACAATCGAATTGATTAAAACTCCCTTGAAATCGTAAATTGTATTGCGATGTGTCTTTAAATAGCTGTCGTCTGGTCTTCTGTGGCTTTCGAATTATTTTTGGTGGAAAACCTACTATTAGTTTTAGTTAGTAGGACAATTATGTACCTAACTTATTTATATGACCATATATTGAGTTTTTACCATTCACATTCGACCTACTAATCTTACGATCTACGACATTCGTACCTAAAAATCTTTTACATTATCCACACACATCGTTAAATAACTCTGTCGTTCCTACTGTACAGAAAGAGTTTATGGAGTTGCGTCACCTTCTCTCTGCGCAGAGCAGGAGTGAATAAACTTCCCGATATTCAGTGGATGCTATTTGTTTAGAAGCGTGCGGATATTTTGACTCGGCCTAAGACAACTGAACGACATATTTTATACATACATACATACGCTCACGCCTGTGTCCCCTAAGGGGTAGGCAGAGGTGTATTAAACACCCGCATCTTGTCTATTAAATTTGGTAACAATAACGTAATTTGACGGGTCTGTTGGTCTACTGACTGCTGAACCGAAGGTTCGATTCCCACATGGGAGAAAACTTTGTGTGATGCACATTGACTAGACATGCAATGAGGATGGTTACCACCACTCTTGGACTCCACTTATTGCTGTCCATCAGGCAAAGTAGAGTCACTATGGTAGGCTTATACTTAAAAAAAAAAGGGTGGTCCCGAATCTGTGTGTTCTTCGTGTCTATTTATTGAATGTTAGTGCAGCCCCCGTATCGCGAGACAAGAATTATACCTTGTGCAAAAAAAAAAAAGAATTGCCTATTACTGTCAGTCGGGATAAATAGAAGGGAAAGTAAGAGATGACAAAAGAAGGAAAGGGGTATTGCTTATAGGGACGGATCTGGTAGTATAAACAATATCTTAAGGACGCCGGGGTCATCTACCTGTAACTTAGCCATTTATTCAGAAAGTTTTAAAGGTTGCAGAATATTAGCACTATCATTAGAGAATACGAGATTCGGGATCCCGGGATCCCGACCGTTTTCTGGCCCCGAAAATCCCGTGACTGTACTTGGCTAATCTCGGGATTTTCGGGATTGCGACAAACAAGTCTAATTTGTATTCCGTAGTCCGTTGCGCTTTGAAAATAACCTTGCCTAGATTATTTTAATACATTACGACAAAAAGCAACTCGTACAACACCTAGGTACCCACTATTTACTACACAGGTACAGTCCTAATAATATGTTTGACGTAGAACTTAGAAGGGACTTCCCCACTCGGAATACTTTAATACAATACTCTTAAGGTAATTCCCCAACGAACCAACAGGGGAATCACCCGATCATCTCATATCATAATATTGTTGCGGGTATTTCCCGTCGGGGATTCCTTGTACGAAAGTATAAATATGCAAATCAGGTTTTATTTTTTTTCATTTATTGTTCTGTCAGTGTCGGGTTACGTAGGCTACGTCAGTGACGACGGGTTACGTAGGCTACGTCATTAAAATTTAAAAGTCAATTATCTGAAATTAAGTATTTCAAATGGGGGAGACTTTGTTAAACATAAAAAAGACAGTGATACGACGTCAGTCTGGAGTTATTATTTAGTTGCGAAGGACGGGAATAGTGCTAAATGTAAGCGATGCCCAGCCATCCTCAAGACTTTGGGTGGATCAACTAAGGGATTACATACACATTTGTTATCAAAACATAGCATCAAGGTTATATCAGCTTCAACAAGTCAAGATTCTGAAAATCTGAACACAGCACCGCCGCCAGCCAAGCGAAAGTTAGATCATTATTTTACTAAAAGTGCCGACGATAGCCTGGATGATATTTTGGCAAGAATGATTGCATTAGATGGATTTCCATTCAGTGTATTCATAACCTCAGATGATTTGAAAAAATTGCTCTTAGCAAAATACATGGATTTACCAAAGTCAGCCGTCACTGTTCGAAAACGTGTTATGAATTACAGTGAAAAAATCAGAAAGCAAGTAACTGCAGAAATAAAACATTTGAAAAGTGCAGGTGAAAGATTTAGTCTTTCTTTCGACGAGTGGACCTCAAGTTCCAATAAACGATACATGGCGGTCAACGTTCATTCATATAAAAAATTTTGGAACTTAGGACTTGTTCCTATTTACGTATATATATATATAGTATGACAGTTGAAAATTGTCTTCGTATATTGCAAGAGAGATTAGGTAAATTTGACATTTCCCTAGAAACTGACATTAAACGAACGTTAAAAAATCCACGAATGGATGTTGAAAATCAGTTATTATCGGATTTGGAATGGCACGACTTATTTCCAGTTCCGACACAGGCTTTAGTGAGGAAGCAAATAAAGAGTATTGTTAAAAGACTTAATAGTCGAGATTACACGGAAGAAGAAGCAAGGTCAGGATCACAAACAGATGATGAGCTAAGGTCCCTCCCAACCCCAATTGACATTAAAAGAAAAGTTACAGCTGGAAATTAACACGAGTATGAAATCCCCAGACCCTGAAGTACAAGTACAAAATGAATTGGGGTTGGCAAATAGTATTAGACGTGAAATGAGCCTGTTCGAAAATGGAGGAGTTCGTGGATATCACTTAGAAACAGCATATAAGTATCTATTGTCTATTCCTCCAACCAGCGTAGAAGCTGAACGAGCGTTTTCAGCTGCTGCTTATGTTGGCAATAAACTACGAAGCAGGCTCGGAAGTCAAACATTGGATGCTTTGATATTTCTGCGATTATATTTTCGAAATTCTAAATAGTTATTTTGTGCTGTTTTTTAATTTCTTGCAAAAGTATAGTATTTTTTGGTTTGTGTTTTTTCTGATTATTATTCTGATTTGTGTTGTGCAAAGACATTAAAGACATTTTTTTTAATTACTCGTGTTTTTTTTTTATTTTAGCCCAATTGGAAACCACATAGTCTAATTCCGAAATAGGCCCGGGATCCCGGGAAAAGGCTTCAAAAATCCCGTAAGCCCGGGATTGAAAAATTGCTCGGGATTGTATTCTCTAACTATCATCCATTGAAGTAGTTTTATGGGTCGATATTATAGGTTTACCTTCAAAAGGTCATTCTCAGTTTGTTTAAAAGTATGTAGTTATGAAGAAGCCATTGAATAATAACGACCGAATACATATCGAGTTTCTGTATTCACAATTGTGTAAACAATGACCTACAACATCGGGCTGAACACGTGTTTCAAGTGGACGCTTGAAATATTATAAGTACTTAATTCACTAAAATGTGTTGGTAAATATAGCATCATATATTATTGAGATCACACTATATTAAAGCAGCTAAATATTTTATAAAATAAATAAATTAGTATATTACAATGACTGAACTATTTTTATGTTTAATGTATTGTATTATACATACATTATAATTACTTTATCTAAAGAGGACATAAATGTATTTGTTGTTCTTTCTTTTCTATTTTAGAGCCGAGGTGTCGAGGGAACAATTGCCATTCTTTTCTATTTCCTGCTATCTCTTTGACTCCTTGATAATTCTCGACTCCTACTTTCTCCTTTATTTGTTAAGACATTTTTCATAGACCATAGTTCGACAACATTAGAATACTGTTGTTGAATGTGACAGGCAGGTAGCTTATATATAAAGTGGTACGTTAAGGAATATCTAAGTTATGTGTGTATACAATGTTACCATAGGTTTAGAGAATGATTCGTTTGACATTTAATAAAGTTCTAATTACTATATTGGTTTGCCTTCTATGTCCTCTTCAATGTCAAATTCATCAGTATTGTATTTGCACCATTTCTTTATTTTAAGAGGATTACATCTCCCTTAGACCTCCAGCGGATTGGCGCTGACGAGCAATCGATCCATTACCCGATACATAAATGTCTTTTCTGAAAATGGCTTTGAAATTAAATATTATTTCACTCCAAGACACGGAATCTGGAATGTCAGCTAAGAGTTGTTGAGAGCTGTTTTCATCATTCATTTATCATAGACTGGTTTTATCACACAATATGTTTATGTATTCTTCGAAAAACTACAAGCCCAGTCTTCATAAACCTTCCCTGAAAGAATTATAAAAAAAAACAAAATGAAATAAATATTTAAGGGGCTCCCATACAACAAATGTGATTTTTTTACTCGTTTGTTATCGTGCTCGATATTGGTAACGGTAAGGTAGACGCTTGAAATATTTACAGAATATTTAGTTATTAATTGACTTTGAAAATAAATAATTAATTAAAATAAAATTAATATTTAGGGGGGGCTCCCATACAACAGACATGATTTTTTGCCGTTTTTATGGATAATGGTACGGAACCCGACTCGCACTTGGTCGGTTTTGTTGAAAGTTTCTATTAATCACTGGTCCCATCTATAATTTACATTTTAGTAGATGTCTATGCTTAAATGAAAGTATTTCACTAAGTTAGGCAACAAGTTAACTAAAAAAGTTTTCAATTGTGGTTCTATTTTACTGTAATGTTTTTAATTACTTTTTATTAATTAAATAAACACACCCGTGACGTCATGACTATGTATTTCATACAAAAATGTACCAGACCTACCTTTTTAACGTTTACACAGCATATTTTTAATGCTGATTTGATCTGAGTCTGTCTGATACTCATCTAGCCTATTGGACAAAAGCGTCTTTCAATCTGAGGATAGCATTTTGCATTATACGTACCACAACTAACAATTATATTTTTTCTCGTCAGCAAATGAAACGGTATAGATACTCACAAAATGTTTAATTCCTCAGAATAATATCTACATGTCATAACATTTTAACAGTACGACAGGACAGGTATTATTACAGAGTTAAAAACTTTAATTTCATTTTAATAAACGTCAACGGTATGTCTACTAATTATGAGAAATGTGCTGGTAAAGCTCTGTTTTACCTTCTTTGGAATAATTTTACTTATTTCGAATATGATTTATGCTTGATTTTACTAATTAATTTTATTCATGGCAAGTGTGTTCTTTTAAAAATTGTTGTCCGGAATTCCAGTACATGTAAGTATTTTTAAGTCCAATTTTTACTAACCTCCTGCTAACAGCTCTGTCTGCGGATATAATTTTGTATTTATTTAGAAGTATTGGAAAAGTATTCTTGGAAAAGGAGTGTGGGCCTATTATCTATCAGATAGTATACATATATACAGTCATACAGTTCGAATAACCCCCAAAGGCTTGCCCCTTTTGCGTTGTTATAGTTGCCAAAAAGTGGTGGTTTGAGATGAATGTGTCTGTCCTTCGGAAATACAGGCGTACAAATATGTATGTATCAGTACCTACTTACCTATTTAGTATGGGTGTTCAGGGTAATAAGCTTACAATAGGAAGAGAAAAACAAGAATGTACATGAGATTACTAAAATTTGTGAGCACACCCATTGAGAATTTCAAATATATACAGTGCCCGGTTGACGGCAATAGGGGTGTCCCCTACTACTTTAGTGGGACCAAATTCTAATTGGCTACAAGGGGTGTTTAATACACCTCTACCTACCCTTCGGAGGTACTGGCGTGAGTGTATGTGTGTATAAAATATGTCAATCAGTCTTAAGTCGAGATAAAGTATCCGTACGCTTCTTAGCAAATAGCAGCCACTGAACATCAGGAAGTTTATTCCCTCCCTCTCTGCGCAGAAACAAACTCCATAAACTCTTGCTGTACAGAAGAAATGACACAGTTATTTAACGGATCTGAAAAATATTGAACAATTTCCTAACAAAAAGGATCAAGAAAAGAGAAGATTTGTGGTCACTGATCTTGATCCCTTTGACATAATATACTCTTTAAATAATTTCTAACTGAACAAAAGAAAAAACAGATATTTTATGTGCCACATAAAACTATTTCCTCTCTCACTAAAATTACAAGTTGATTACATTCTAACAGAAACGATTGCTTATTGCTAGTTCAAAAGAAAGTGCGCCCCCCAACAGGCTAATTCCGATTTGGTTTGTTTAGTAACTCTTTACTCTTTAGATTGGAAATGGCCGCCGCCGGCGTTAAAAAACTTAAAACGGTCTCCAAGTCATTAAAATGTCATTAGGTACAAAAGTTCGTTAAATATAAATGTAATACGGGGCTACACACAGAGGTTTAAGTCCACCCACTGACGAGATTTTAATAAAAATAATTCAGTTTGACAAATTCTGTGTGGTGTGTTTGTCTTTTTGTAAACAAAAGAAATTCATTATAATTATTTATTTAATGAATTTATAGGGTGCAAAGGTGACAGTTGTTTGTTTGATTTTACTGTTAGGTATCACGGCAAAGGTACATATACGAAATTTTAAATATCATTTTGCATAAGTTATGCCCGCGGTCCACTCACGTTAATATTTCACTTTGTTAAAAGTCTAAAAGTTATTTACAGATTTATTTTTCTCTTTGTAGTTCAAAGTGGCCTTTTGTGCTTTCGCCTTAAGAACGCACAATTATATGGCAATCGCTTAGCTTAAGGGTAAAAGCGTAACAAAATGAAACTTATATTCGCTATTAATATAATATTAAAGTAAGGATTGATAAAATATAATTTAAATTTCTATAAGGCTTTGTGTTATGTTGTTCTTGCGTAAAAGCAAAAATACCGAAGGTCGATTTCATAGCCAGGTTGATATATGTATCTGAAATGTCCTCTTACTACATAATATGATCGATTCTAAGGAGTGACCCCCGAACTAAAACACGCAGTTAGTCATATTAAAAACGCTATATTTTACATGGTTTGAATTTTGCATCGTGGTCGCATTCGTGGTCTACAGGAACTGACATGACATTTACATACACATGACATTCCACAAAAAGAGATCATTAGAATTGTAATGTCTAATCAAAGGTAGTAAAAACACATGATTTCTTTCATAGCTGTGAAGTAACTGTTTGTGATATGACGTCATCGTAGTTTATGGACTTGCGGCAACAGGGTTGTCACTCACGCATTGCAGTAGGTACAAATATGTGTTCACATTTTTAATGCATTTCTCAACTTAATTAAGAAACAGGCGACCTAATTAGTGATCAGTAAATGACAACTTAAAAATGCTTCTAGAATGTTGTACACTTTGGTTTAATTAAAAAAACGCATAATAACCTGAATTCAGAGATGTAAAAAGCAGATAATTGAGCAAAAGTAATTCAGGGCATGTTATATGAAATGGCACTCCGGGAATGTGAAGGTATAAAAAAGAAAAAGGATGACGTGCTTTCACATCGTTCAACGTTATTTGAACGACTACCTTGACTTATTTGTATACATTTTAAACGTTAAGATACGAGAGAAAATCCGCAGAAAGGGGATTTATTAGGTTTAAGAGCATAGGCTAAATTCCAAATTACATTAAAAAAATAAGCTTTACACAATGATTATATATTATTAATTAAAATATGTATGACATAAAATGTATAGTAATTACAAGCACGTTTTCAGAATTCGTGCTGCTTCTAAAAATTTACAAGGAGAACATATAGTGTCCCATCACTATATGTGAGCGGCACCAATCCTAACAATGGTGTTTTTGATCTTCTGTCAAATTATGAAGCTCATGTAAGGCTTTTCGCATTTGACTCATACCAAGGCCTATAGCTGTTAGAATCTGTTTCTATCAACTTCTATCATTAACCGCACAGCACTAACATTATTTTTAGTAGTCGCAGTAGAAGGACTTCCTTCTCGAGAATCGTCAGCGAGTTGGCTTCGACCAAGTTTAAAGTCATTACACCAGTTGTAAATGGTACGAGATGGACTTTGTAATGAAATGCCAGTCGAAGTCTATTACAAGTTATTTACGTTGTTATTGAGTAAGACCGCAACGAACATCGCATTCATTGAGCGAAAGTTTTCTACCTACAGTTAAATAATTCCATTCTTTACGACTTCTAGAGTCGTTCTACTGTCTCAGGAATTTAAAAATAATTAAACTATAGAAAACAATTATTAAACTTTTTTATATCAGCAACATCGGTAAATAACGATCCTCATAAATTAAAAATAAAGCTTTTATTTTTAACGTGAACACTCTTCGTCGTGTTTGTTCAAGTTGTTAATGTGTTAAAGACCTTAGTCGATATTACTTGCAAGAATTAATCGTCTAAGCGCGCTCACGTTCATGAAATGTAATTGTTCGATTTACGGAAGCTAGTTCAATTAAATCCGAGAAATGTATTATAACGTTGATGCCGCCCGTTTCGACAAATTGTAATAATAATAATACGTTAAAACGAAATTCGGAAGCTGACGAATAAACTCTGACAACGATCTTCAATTGTTCTTTAGAACAATAATATATTCTTATAAAATAATATACTCTGTGGACGATCGATCTTTCTAGAACTCTTAATCTAAGGCTAAGTTAGAAGCTTATTTAATGGTATTTCTCTCTCTCTTCCATGTCGCTCCCTCACTACAGAGGACCGTGATTCCTTTGAACGAGTTTGTCAATCAACTGCCTCTATTTTTAAACCATTATAATGAGTACTTCATTTTCCTGTGATAACGATATGGTTGATAATTCATCAATTGTGTTTTACCTTATTACTTATAAATTGAAGTGACAAAACTGGACAGGTGTAAGTAAAACGCAAGTTGATTAGGCTGATGTGTGTATGATTATTTATGTCCCCAGGCAAAGCCGAGCGCACAGCTAGTAGGTCTAAACGATAAGTACCTTTCGTCCATGTATT
Organism: Tyria jacobaeae; assembly: GCA_947561695.1. NCBI lineage: Eukaryota > Metazoa > Arthropoda > Insecta > Lepidoptera > Erebidae > Tyria > Tyria jacobaeae. The sequence continues at coordinate 12,032,639 of OX387225.1, read as the reverse complement.
AAAGTCGTCAAATACTTGGCTTTATGGATCAATAACAAGACGTCGTGTCCGGGTTTTAGAAATAGCTAGAGGCAGTAAATGAGGCCGTAAGTGATCATTATCGCCTATAAAATGTAACATGTGAACTCATACTATCAATTACATAGTTAACATAATTTGTGCCTACAGCTGTGTTAAAGCATCATGATATGTTCCTTATTTTAAAGTGACAGTTGTTAAAAATGTATTACGCGTCTTGATCAATACGAATCAGTAATATAATATGATTTGCAACTGAACAAAATTCTGTTTAAAGTGTGACTCTGAGATGGATTGGACATGTAGAAAGAATGAATATAGAACGAATGACAGATAAAGTATATATATACATACTGCAAGCGCAAATGGGAATGATGGCAGAGGTCAACAACGCAGACCATTCACCGGTGATGTAGTAAAGAAAGGACAGGTCAGAAGTACCTGAAAACCGGCAGGATTGTACGAAAGGTTTAAGAACAGTAGAGAAAGCTCGTGATGATGTTTCTAAAGATAGAGACAAATTGGTCCATTTTCGATGCCTACCCCGATGGGAGGAAGGCGCAAGCTTATGTATGTATGTATGTACAGATGAAAAATACAAGCAAATGAAATGAAACTAAAATCATTTATTCCAATTAAACCATTCATAGGTATTTATGAATTGTCAAGGGAAGAAGTCAGTAAGAATAAGTTAGTCATGAAGCTAGTTGCCTTTTTCAATACCTAGATCCTACGGAGAACAGTCAAGAAATCCCAAGAATACTCTTTTTCAAATATTTTACACTATGTTCTTGTTACATAACCTATAAGCGCAAATTTTGAGGACAACAGAACACATGATGCTGATATATAAACATAAACAAAATTACTATTATATAATGTTAGGGGATAGCAGTCCGGAGAAAAGATACGAGAAATAAACATGTAGTTTCAGACTAGAGCTTTTAGAAAAACAAACTTACAGGAGTAAAGTCTTTTGTTAAATAGACGAACAGAACGTATTGAAGACTAAATCAGCTTTAAAAGCGGTGGTTACGTAACAGCAAAACTCGGACTTTGATTGCAATCTGCACGATTTTTAGAAATTTTGATCTTCGCTGGCTTGAAAGTTCACCATTACTGATAGTTCCCGGTCAGGGCTACGATTGAGACTATTTTAAATTTTCTGCCATTAAAAGATAATCTAGCAAGGAAAAACTATTGTAGCTTCAATTAAAAATGAAAACAGGAATGTTGTTTAAAATTTAGTTATGCTAAGCATCCAAAGTAAATGTTTGTTCAAACTCATGGAATTAATCGAGTTTTTTTTTCCTTTTTATCTAATTGTAAATTTTCAATTGTAAAACACTTCTGTCCAAATTTAATGGCTCTCAAAGTCCGCTGTTTTTTCTATCTTCAGATACCAACCTTCATTATTCAACCGCTTTTGAAATGAACACTCCGCTTTTTTTTAAGTGAAGCTTTTTGCGTAGAGGATTTTTTGCGAAGTGTAGATTCCTCTTGAAACTTATTCAACCTACCTACAGTGATTTTAATATTGTCTATACAGCATACATGAACACACGGATCATCTTATATGTTAAACATTTAAGTCCTTTCTCCCTCTTACAGCAAGATATATATATCTTGCTGTAAGAGGGAGAATGGACAAGTTAAAGATTAGACAAAGAATCATAGGGTATTAGGAAAATATCTTAGTTTTTCTGTCCTATCGAATATCTGATTTCAAAATATAATAAAAATAATAAATTCTTTGCAATGTAAATAATATCATATCACATTACACGTTATATTTTATATCAAATAGCTTCAAGTATAGCAACATTAAATTGTGTATAGCCTATACAGGAACATATAAAAATAGTTGATTTTTTATCATGATAGTACATTTCCGACAGCGTCTGTCGTATGTTTAGGAGACTAAGTTTAGGTTTAGGATATAATCAGGCATTAAATAAGTAGTAATTAATACAAAAGTTCACGCCCTTGTCATGAACTTTATGAGGTTAGTTGCGTGCTTTGCTTTTTTGTCATTTAGATAGCAATCATCGAGACTTGATAAGGCTGATAAACTTATTTAACAATATTATTGTCTCAAATAAGTTTAAATATAGAAAAATGCATAATAAGTAATAATGTTACTACATAAGTGAAAAAAAAAAAGAGATTTGAGACTGAAAGTTACAAATTAAGAAGAAAGTTACGATACTACACCAAACATATGTGCATTATGCTCATGCCTTATACCGGTCTATCGTGTTTTTACGGTATTGGGGGGCAAACGAGTAGACGGGTCACTCGATGGTAAGCGACTTCCGCTGCCCATTCACACTTAACTCAAGAGTCACAAGAGCGTTGCCAGCCATTTATTGTATAATCGTTCTGAGAAGGTCCTGATTGAAACTATTGTAAGTGGGTTCTCCAAATCTGTATTCTTTCAACATCAAGATCTTTACAAACGTTTTTGAGCTCTTTTAAATATTATAATTACTATAGTCTGGAGAGAAAATCGTTGTAAGTAGATCTTTCAAAAATAAGGTCATCCGAGTCACAACATTCATACATAGTTGACAATTCTATGGTACCAGACCACTATATCCCATATGACAGAGCATTTTAAGCCTTAACGACATAACAACACAAGTTGGAAATTAAGTGTTAACTGTACCAATGTCCTCGAGGCCTAAAACCGCGTAACTTTAATTAGTCTTATGTTGAACTGGAATCACTGTTTTACGAGTCCAGCAGTACCTCTTTAACGCTTTACGATTACCATATACTACTAAATGTAAGTTAGGGGATCACTCTTGAAATTTTGATATGAGAAGCATCAGATTTTCGACTTTAAATACATGACGTTATGATGAAATTGATTTGCGTGAGTGCGATTCCATAAAAGTAGATTCGGTGTAAAACAGCTTGTGCGAAGATTATATGTTTGGCCTGTGAATGGTATAATATAATGGTGATCAAAGTAGAAATGTTCTAATAATGAGCAACAGATGTTGGGTATGGTTTTATGACTCCTAATAGTCGATAGTATCCTTACTTAGTTAATACACAATCTCTGTGAGGGTGCATGGATTAAGGAAAATCAATTTATTCCTGGAAATAATATTTCTGTATGTAATTCTCTTTCGACTAAAAAATATATTATATTAATATTCTGTGTGTAATATAAATATAATATATTTTTTATTCGAAAGAGTATACTCCTGCAACAGTCTCATTGTAACTAAATTAGTATTAGACCATTTACTACTATGCAAATTAGGAATATCAGTTCTTAAATTGTACTGTGTAGTTTACGATTTGAAGTATACCGCAAAAGAATTTGAAATGCGCGTTAAAGGCGGTTATCTGCTCTTCTTTTTTAAAGTCAATCATTTAGTTTTAATTTTAACGCAATGTTACTACTATTTTATTAGGCGATTTAGGCATCGATAATTTGGCAATATTTGGATAAAACTCTCACATTTACAAGAAGCAGGGCAAAGTGTATTAAATTTTTCTTTGAAGAATTTATACAAGTTAAAGCAGATGCAGATTCTAGAAAAAGAGTCACAGTTGTAAGACCTTATTTGTGTATCTATCTATCTATTCAAAAAAATCATAAATAGTGTCAACTACTACTGGTTACTTTTATTTCTAGAATAAACTAATGAATTTAATTGAGAACTCCTAATTCTGCGTACTTGTTTAATAGGAAAAATATACGATCAGAATTACTATTTTTATTACATGTATTATAAATATATTATAGACACACTCATGCGTGTATTCCCGAAGCGGGTGGCAGGGGAGTAATTAACGCCTACCGCCTATTTGGAATATAGTAACATTAAAGGAGGATAGAAGATAGATTGAAGAGTATAAGCAATAGCTCAAGTAAGTCAGGGTCGCGTACCTATAACTCGAATTGGCTGGTGGTGGTGGAAAATGAGAAACAGATACATACGAAGAGGAAGGCTGGGGCGCAATCAACGCCAATATTTTATCTCGTTATCCGTTCATTTTTGGGCATTAACATGACGTTTTGTTTTGTCTCTGCACTTAACACGGATACGCCAGAAATCATTTTCTTAGTTTAATTTTCGGATAAGTAGTATACTTTAAATATATACAATTGTACACATAAAAATGTAATTTATACAACCTGTACTTCAGTAAGCTTTGATGAACTTGGTTATGTATAATACTCTATGTAGGTACTCTTTCTCTCTTACTTACTTTTCTATAATTCCACAAAAGATGGCTCTCTGTCCGTGATATTCACTAGGTGTTAGCATAATACCAAGCTGAGCTAACGGCCATTTTTGTCTCAGACAGTGGTACTTGTTAGCACAGACGTTTGATGAATTTTTTTATCATTGCCATTGTATGAGTACAAAATAAATATATTTTCTTTATTTCTTTCTTTTTTTTCTAATTGGATGGGTAAATTTCTTGTAAATTGACGGAAAAATAAACATATAAAGATTTAGAGGTCTCGGACTTCCCGGCGCCAGCCAGTTCGAGTTATGCCCTGACTTGTTTGAACTAATGCTTATACTCCCCATTTCATCTGTATAAGCAATATCTATTTTCTTCCCTTTATTAGAAACATTTAACTCACATTACATTGTATTGAGTATTTGAAATAGTCTGTGAATCTCAACAGTTCAATCCCAAGCGCTTCTATCGCCTATATAATCCTTCAAGGCACGACTTTTGTTTTACAGTGGATTTTAATTTATTTAGACTCTATATATTGTATATCTAATGGGGTTTTATTATAATGTCGCACATATTGACCTAAAACGACTTGTCTAACAAGTCGTTTTAGGTCAATAAGTTTTACCTTTTTACTGGGTAGTAAAAGGGTAATTATTTTTTTAATAATATAATTAATTCCTTTTATAATATTTTGTTAAATTGTCAGGCTAAGACAAAAGGAATTCACAATATATCAACCCCTATTTTCCTATGAAGTGGCTAATTCTAGAGAGAATAGAGCGTATGTATGTATGTACAAGTTAGTGCTACTAAATAATATCCTTGAGTTTTACTAACCTGCATATTACTATTTCTGTACTTATATTCAGTTCTGTTCGTCGATCCTCCTATGAATAAGAAAAAGGAAAATGAACCTAACTTACATGTAGTCATTTAGATAATTAGGACGTTTTGCTATCAATGTTAGACGGTTATTGTACTTCACCTAAAGTGTTTTATAGCTTTTATTGGATGAACTACATAAATAAGGGTTACGAAGAATGAGTTGAACAGAAAAGTAATAAAGAAAACAATTAATGACCTCCCACGGGCCCAAAGGTAAGGTGCTACGACGGACTAGAAACGATGTAAACTATACAGTGTTCCGTCATCGAGTCTTATGGCTGGGGCCTGACTTATGGGATTAATGCATAATGGAGCATATAACATATCTACAATAATATAAAACAATAAATCTAATATTAACATTACTATCCTCTTGCAACTCCATGAAAAAAAAAGTATTATTTGTCAAAAGTGCTATTGTAACATTTGATTCAGTTTATAAATGTGCGGAAGCATGAAATTATATTTTAATTGAGTTTTACAACTATAAACAGGAGAATTCATGTATTTAGTATGATCGTATGTTGCGCTGCGTGGTACCATTTTATGTAAAGGACAAGATGTTGTGTTAGATGTCAAAATATCGTCCTCCGTTTTAATAGTAATGAACAGAAACACGAAAAACATTTGCCTTTACAATAAAAAAAAAGCTTTTTGATCCATTTTTTCAAAGGAAAGTCGAAGCAAAACTGTCAGTATACATACGGTCATCCCACTTTCAAATCTCACCAATACTCAACGTAATATTCTTAACTTGAAAATATGTTCCCAAAAGTTTTAGTTTCGAGAAAGTTCCGATTATATGCACAGACATTTTATAAGCTGTTATGAGTTTTTCTCGTCGTATTTCCTCCTTTGAGATACATTTTTTTTTCAAAACTAATGCTGTGAGTATAATCATCACCATCAGCCCATCATCCTCCACTACTTGACATTATCCTCTTTCAATGGACGCTGTGAATATATATTTTTAAATTGCCATGAAGTATAAATATATTTGAACTGGCCTATTTTTGTAGATACATACACGACTATATCCTTGAAGGGCTAAGCAGTGGCGTCTTAAACGCCCGCTTTTTACTAAACTATACTTTATTGCCATTTATGTAAAAGAGTGCAAGTCTATTGCTGTCAACCGAGCACTATACAGTATATACACACCGGGTCACTTGATTACTCTCACTTAAAAAAATCAACTTTTTTTACTAAGTAAAGACGCATATTTATAATAATAGGATAAACTGAAAAAGCACATCAATGAAATACTCTTTATGTCATTTATTCCTAGTTTTAGAAAAATTATCAACTAAAAATTCTTCTTCATATTAAATAGAGAAGGTCACTTGATTACTCTCATCAAAGAAAAACTGAAAGCTAAACCACAGTAATATATTTTAATAATGTGTATAGCCTCCTTTATTTAATATCACTTCATAGATTCGTTGTGGGATAGATTCATATAAACTAATTATATACTTTTGCGGTAACTTTGACCAAGCGAACTTAATCGAAGAAATCAATGATTTTCTATCGTTATATTGCATTCCATCAGCATATATTTGTTTTGAAAGCCACCCCCAAAAATGTTATATTATATTTAGTTCAGGTGGATGGGCTGGTCATTGAAGAACATCAATTTTATTCTTGTCAAACCAGCTCTGAACAACCCTTGCAGTGTGAATGCTGGCATTGTCCTGTTGGAATATCCATGTCTGACCATTAAATAATTTATTAATTTCACTAAATTTGCACTGAAGCATTTGTTTATAATTTTCAGCAGTCTGTCTTCCCGATAAAATCTCTAAATTTACCGCCCCATGCACAGAAACGGCACCCCAAATCATTACAGATCCAACGCTACTATGTCGCCTCGATAAAAGTTTTTCATTTTTTCTTAAATCATGAAAGTAATAAGCAAATCCGTCTGGTCCGTCAAAGTTAAACTTTTTTTCATCAGAAAAGACCACATTCTTCCACTCATAATTCCACGTCATATGAATTCGAGCAAATTCCAATCGGGTAACACGATGTTGATTAGTTAATGGTGGCTTCTTTTTTATTTTTTTGCGCTGTAAATGAGTCGCTTTGGCGATTATTCGCCTTACAGTTCTAATACTTACTAAAGCACCAACTCTTGACGCAATTTTTCTTGCTATAGTAGATGAATTCGATGCTTCTCTTAATATAAGACGACGTTCGCGAGGTGTCGTAGCCAGTTTTGTACGTCCTTTGCGGTTTGTTCTGTAATTGTCTGGGTCTCGCAGATAATTTTTTACAACCCAAGTACTCCGATGAATCATTCAGGCAATTTTTCTATTTGAATATCCTTCTGATTTAAGAGTAGAAATTTTAGTTCTCTCTTCTATGCTCAAGGTCTTTCCTCTACCCATTGTGCGCAACGTATTGAAAACGTTTAGCTATAACACGAAAATGTTTCGAATAGACACAGTATAGTGATTCACGCAAAAAAAAGTCACACGTCTAACGTCAACGATTGCTTCAAAACAACTAATAAGAGTAAACAAGTGTCCATCTCATTATATAGTCCTGGCATACTATTCTAGGAATTTCTAGTTCAAAATAGAAATAATCGAAAGGGTATTCCAGAATATCGTGTAATACTGTTAAAGGTAAATTTTAACGAGAAGTCTCCGCCAAGCTCTAGAATGTTCTACATAAAAATATTTTTTTTTGTGTGAGAGTAATCAAGTGACCCGGTGTGTGTATTTATACAGTTTGACAGATAACAGTCAACAGTCTGAGTCCCTTATAGCACCCATAATGCTAAATGGGGATTATTGGAAGGACTTATTTGATTTTGTAATTTGATAATAAAAAGAATAAAAGGTTATTTAATATTTCCCGTTTAAGTGGTGGGGAAAGAGTCTACAGATTTTCAAAGAAGTAAAAAAAATCATAACATTGAACTACTTGAGCGCGTCAGATATTGATAGTTTGGATGCCCCAACGTGTCTCTGATACTAAAGGTATGCACATCTGCCGACTTGCTTGGCCATCAGGAACGTAGAAAATAAAAAGAAAAATCAGACAAAAAACATAACACAACACTGTGCATACTGTATACTAGATTTTTTTTAAACACTTACTTTTCTTTTACGTGTGCAAATCCCCACGAGTCTTCAGTCGGACTCGAACCGACTAAAACCACACTGCAGACCATGGCCACCTCTTTTCCAACCAAGCCCAGTTTTAGTTTGAGAGGCATCTGTGGAACACGAAACCGTTTCAGGCCTGTTTTTGCTAGGGTAGCAGCCCTACCCGTTACCTCCAGGCCAACACTTATGAAGGCCGGAGATCGTTCTGTACTCTTCAGCGCTTGATGCCTACCTACGCTCTAATCTTCATTGACTATTTTTATTACTTCTGTTTATGGAAATCGGCGGATTATATGTGATTCACAATAACAAAATTGACCGCGCTCGAGAATCTCAGGACAACTTTTTTTTTAGAACATTCTAACCCTTCCACTTCTTAACGTTACGCTCAAATCGTCAGATTTCCAGAATATGCACTTTTAAGCTAGTACATAATTAACTCGTCTTACCTTAATCTGACGCGCTTTCAATGTTTCTGGCCTGTTGGTCGGTTAGCAATCCAGAACACTAAGTCGAGGTCGTGGGTTCGATTCCCACCCTGAAAAAACATTTGTGTGATACTCGGAAAGAGTGTTAAAACCACAGGTATATAGAAAACGTAGCGTAGGCCAGGCCCACAGGCCAGTTGGAGTGACGATTTGCGCAAGATGGCTGACAGGAGCTGGATGCGAGAAGTCGAAAATTGATCGAAGTGGCGTGCAATGGGAGATAACTATGTCCAGCAGTGGACTGCAATAGGTTGATGATGATGATGATGATATGGAAAACTGTCAGAGTGTGATATTTGACACCAAGTGGCAAGGTTCTTGATAAAGGGTCCCCGTTGGGCCCAAAACTATGTCATACTCGAAAAATATATTACCGGTTATTTATCAATGGCTACATTTTCTTAGTAAACATTGATGAATAACCTACATACCTGAGAATTGTCTTTCTCTTGTAGTCTTTTTGACTCGATCGACATCTTCTTCATGACGTTGCTGAGCACGATGACCTTATCTTTGGGGCTATGTCTTCTTGCTTTATAATTTATTAAGTGACATATTTATATAAACATTGTGTTTACACAGGGCTGCATTTTAATTATTATATCACGGTAAGGTCCTAATGAAATAATTAAAAACCTTGTTTCTAATCAGCAATACGATATATAAAAGCATTTAGAATAGATTTTAAACACATTTCTAGAATAATAGCATTGTTATTTTCACAAAACAGATTTCGTATTCAGTGTGCCACGTTCTCAGCTCTAAAATTTAACAAAGCCATGGATAAAGAAAATTATAATAAACCTAATGTTAGATAAGAAAAGAAGTATTTTAGATGCCTACCATTTATTCGTATCTTTCACTTCAAACAACATAGAGTATTATTGTAATTGACCGTTTTTTGATTATTCACTTGGTTATTGCTCTTTTATCGAAGATGTGGGTGATATTTTCACGAACTGTTGTGTTTAGAAAGTCGTTCGATATTTCATTGAGCAGCTGGTTAGCATATCTGAGTGTTGTAACCATGGTATGGAATTTTAGGAGATAGTCTTGAATTCATCCACTCATATCAAAGTGGGTTCACTATATTTTATTAAATAATTTTGATTAGTTAGTATACATTATTTTTGAAGGCAACTCTAGAAGTAGGAATGATTCTTGTATCGTACTTGACAAACTTTCAAACAACGGACACAAAGAACCACTAGGTCCGTCAAAAGAACAATCACAGTACATAGTGAAATACTGGCTTATGGAGTAAAGCCCATGCCGTACTAAACTGTACGTAAGTTAGAAATAAACTTGCGACTTTAAAGTTGCAGGTGTTTCTTGGCCGCAATACTCGCTTACAATCAGGTGACCCGTCTGCAAGTTTTCCTCCTATATCAAAAAAAAAATAGTTTGATTGGATGCACGACTTGTTCTATTTTCGCCTGACTCAGGTGCTTTCGGGAAATGGATGCTTCGGCAGGTTTCTGTGTCACAAAGGGTCGAGAGCGAACGCTTGCGTGCCACTATTGCGGAGTCTGCTAGGAGGACACTGCACTCCATACCTTGGTGGAGTGCCCAGGGTTTGGTAATCAACACCGTGACCTCATGGCGGCTATCGGTGCCAGTAGCCTCTCGCTAGAGACCGTGGTCGAAAGCGAGAGTGCTAGGAATTCCCCCGTCTCAATCTGCAAGGAGGTGATGTTTCTCAAAGAGGCGGCGAAAATAAAACGGCAAGAAATGAGCACTATCCCATCCCGTAGAAGACGCACCAGGCACCCAAGAGCGCTCATCGGCTTTAGCAGCATAAGCCTGCCTGAAGCGACGCCATCTGTCCTAAAACTTTCGAATGTAATTAAATCTAATTACACTAGTTTTTTTTTCATTTACTCTAGTTTTCTAGTTAAGCTCTGAAATAAAATATAGTAAGGGAGATACCATTACACCTTAATATTCAAATAAATTGTGATATTTTGATGCTATTCTACTCCAAATAGCCCTTTAGAGAATAACAGATGTGATATATTACCTTTTGGGTACTTCATGGCTGTTCTCTTTACTATAACTCTGTGAACCCTAACATAAGTAATTCCTTTTCATTTCTCGGATAATCCCGTTAATTCTATAAATGTACGCGTAAATCATAAGAGTGTCACACGCTCCTACAGACGTCATAAAGAGCTTAGTATATCCGTTCGAAGGTCTTATCTCAAAAAGAATTTTAGACGAAAACGTACTGTGAATTTGTGAACATAAAAAAAAAAATTCATCTTGTTCTTTTGCTAATACATTTTGCTTTCTACAACATAAGTTAAAGCGAGTTTATATTGATTGTTAATTTTTATCAAAATAACTTACATGCCTACTTACTGACGCCTGTATCATGTAGGAATGGGCTGAGGCGTATCCAATATCCACTTATATACGTGTACGTAATTGTATACAAGCCTATTGCCGTATTCATTCAGGCACAGTATGACGACAGGCGATGATTGATCCCTTGGCCGCGTTTTACGACACCCTCGAGAAGAAATATGGTGGCCGCACGCGGCAAATATCATCAAACCATCTTCATCTGATAGAATCATCGGATACAAATGTAAGTAAAGGGATATAAATTATATAGATGGATTGGGGACAATTATCAATAGCGTAGGCAATTCAGGGTCACGTACCTATGACTCTAAATTCTCCTTCGCCTTCGCCTTCTCTCTTAAGCCAACCATGTAATACTTATTAGATGTGTCGGTCGATGCTCGTAATTTTTCAATCATATCAGATAGTAATGACAAAATAATTGACGTATCGACATTACACAAATCTGAATCATCAACTGTGGTGGCCAAAGTAATATTACTTATTTATTTTCCTTATGCCGTTAATATAATGCCTAGACTAACATTTCCTATAGATTCTTATTAAAGATGAACCTGTTAATACTGGGAAAATGTAAATAAAAAATTGTGTAGTTCTGCTGCTTTACTACCCTACTAATTTTATAAATGAATTATATAATTGTGAAATTATGAAAGCCTTTCTAATATTAAGCTTGTTCAAATAAACTTAATGTGTTTGCCTTTCAGGTGAATTATACTCGATTTTACAAAACATATATGGCAAAGTGTATTTGATCTATTTCTGTCACGTTTAAATAAACTGAAATACTACTTACACATACAATAAGTTTTAAGAGTATAAGTATAAGAGTTAGTTTCTCATTGCACATATGCCAAACGAACTACAGCAAGAAAAGCATAGTGTAGGAAGAATTCTAAATTACGAAGATTCTAAATTACATACATATAATTATGTTAAAGGGGAGGAGAAAGAAGAGAGGTCAGACCAGATGATTGGAAAAAGAAAAAGGGGGAATGAAGGGAGAGGAAAGAGGAGAGGGAGAGTTTGCCTCCGGAAACCTCACTGATTTCCTTCACAACCGGTTTTTATGTGAGGCCCATTCGTGCCTAAGCGTGGCTGTACCACTGATAACGACCACCACATTTAAAACGTATACCACGAATGAACCATGGGAAAAACGTAAGACACATCTAGTTACGTATAATCTGTGTAAAATTTTACTCGAACACAAGTATCGCACTAACATTATTTCTTAGTACTCACAACGTATTATTCATTCGTCTGTAAAATTTTGTAGGTTTTTTTTAATTAATTTGTTTATTATTAATTTAACAGTTCCGCTAAAATATTGCTTATTTTTGTAAAAATTGTATTCTTATGAGGAATTAAAGCTTACTCAGATCCTATATTCTGTCCTAAAAATACTCAAATCATGGAATACGTCTTATAAGCCGTTTTACCTTAATAGCTCTATCTGATATAACTGCAGCTGCAGAGCTTGTATGGCTATTAGCATTAAAATGTGTACTATGAGTTCGATTCCCATACGCACGCCATAGGTGACGGTGTTATCTTCGTTGCGCATACGTCTCTCGGTTATTGGGAGAGTTAACTTTGGTGCTGTGGGCTTATTGAGGACTGATAAAACTTATCTGTGAAGAATTTCTTTTAATTTGACCGTGCACACTCGCCTCTTAATTGATATTTAATTTGGTGTTATCATCTTTATGGGTAGTTTGATATACTTTGAAATAAAGTTGTTGATGGAGGCATAAAGTTGTAGATTAGTTTATTAGCGGTGGGGCTTTTATGTTGAACTTTTTTATTGGTATTTGACGACTCAGTTTTTTTTTGTCAGTAAATACATACATAAAATCAGGGTAGGCAGAGACAACCACAAACCATTTGCTTCTATCCTTACATATATGTGTACATCATGAGGTTCTTTCATTGGTTACACCTTCCATACAAGCCGCCGATTTCACATTGATCAGGAACGTTAAGGTTTTAAGTTTGGTGGTTGTAAGTTTTAAGTTAAGGTTTTAAGTTTTTACAACATGAGCTTTAAAATTCCTTTTTAGAATAGAATAGAATAGAATAGAATATACTTTATTGTACACCTTAAAACAAAAAATTACAGTACTTATGCAAAATAGAAATGTGCAATGGGCGGCCTTATCGCTAAATGCAATTTCTGCCAGGCAACCTTAGGATGGACAGAAAAAGACAAGATGCAAAAGAACATACGGGTAGTTTAGGTGTAGAAAGAAGAGAGAAAAAAAAGCGTTTTATTTAAGAAGAATCAAATTTATAACTAGGTACCTATAATATATATACATATATATATATATATATATATATATATATATATATATATATATATATAAATAAATAAACATACCTACATACAATAATATATATAAAAATGTATATACGTACACATATATTATATACCATGGGTTTATTAGATCGATAAATGCAGCAGTTAGACAAAAAGTATAAATGAGATATGAGATACTAGCAAGCCAAGTAATAGTCTTTAACCATATTCTTAAATGTAGCCAGCGTAAATGTGTAAAGGTAGGTTATTCCACAGGCGCACAGCCTGTACACTAAAATATAGGTCATAGTACCTGGTTGAATGTGGAGGTACTGCCAGTTCCAATGATGCCGAGGATCTTAATGTTTTGGTGTGGGTGTCACTGAGAAACGTAAAACGTTCCTTAAGATAAGTAGGAGTAAAGGGATTGAAAAGAATATTTTAAAGCATAGTGAGAATATGAGTATCCCGTCGAAGACGAATTGGGAGCCACTTGAGCAAAGTGCGAAATTCTGATAGAATAGAATAGAATAGAATAGAATAGAATAGAATAGAATAGAATAGAATAGAATAGAATATACTTTATTGTACACCTTAAAACAAAAATTTACAGTATTTATGCAGAATAGAAATGTACAATGGGCGGCCTTATCGCTAAATGCAATTTCTGCCAGGCAACCTTAGGATGGACAGAAAAAGACAAGATGCAAAAGAACATACGGGTAGTTTAGGTGTAGAAAGAAGAGAGAAAAAAAAAACGTTTTATTTAAGAAGGATCAAATTTATAACTAGGTACCTATAATATATTTATATACATATATATATATATATATATATATATATATATATATATATATATATATATAAATAAACATACCTACATACTGATATGTTATCATATCAGAATTACGAAAACCAAATATAAATCTAATACAAAAATTTTGAAGGCGTTCAAGCTTATCGAGTTGCTCCTCAGTGATATCGAGATAGCTGACATCGGCATAGTCGAGTATAGGAAGAAGAAGGGATTGTGCTAGCGTAATCTTAGTCACCGTTGGCAAGAAATTACGTAGGCGTCTCAGAGATCCTGCTGACGCGAATAACTTTCTACTAACTTCACGCAATTGAGGAGCCCAGGATAAGGTATTGTCAATTAAAATGCCTAAGTTCTTAACAACAGTGCTCATTGGCAGCACAGTACCATTAAACACAATGTCCGGTAATTGTGACCAAATTATCCGAGGGATCTCCTACAACTATCATCTGTGTCTTAAGCGGATTCACCTCTAGACCATATTGCTTGCTCCATTCGCAAATACGCGCCAAGTCCGTATTGATTGTTCCAAATGCTCCTGCCAAATTGTGTAAAGGAGCTTGCGTGTAAATTTGAAGATCATCTGCATAAAGGTGGTAGGATGAAACTAATGATTTGGAGATGGAATCTATGAAAATTCTGAAAAGCAGAGGTGATAGAACGTCACCCTGCGGCACACCTACAAATGTATTACACCATGAAGAGAACGATTTTTCAAAGCGCACAACCAAACAGGTAACTTTGAAACCAATCAACCACTGTTGGAGATATGTTAGTAGAGTGCAAGATGCCTAGCAGGATGTTTTTTTTTTATGTAATGTTTGTTTTTATGGTGTAATTGTATGAATATGTTACTTTAAAAGAACAAAAACACGGTACAATTCATTTTATATTACTGTAATGACCATTGATTTTAATGTTCATGTGATGTTGAGTATAATAGTCATATTTAAAACTACGGAATTCAAAATTGCTATGATTTAATTATATTAATTATTGCTCTACTACTTTACTCGCTAGGGTATGGGCAGCCCTACCTGTTACCCCCAAGCCAGCGCTCATTTCGCACGGAGATTGGTTTGTGTTAAGCGGCGCGTGGTGCGTCTTTTGTGGGACGGAAGGGTATTTGTCTTCTCCCGTATGTTCTCCACCACCTCTTTAGCTAGCATGACCTCCTCGCAATCTATGCCATGGAATCCCTCATGCTCTCGTTTCGGACAATGGACAGAACCATGGTCTCCAATGAGAGACTTCCTGCAATTGCCTTTGCTAGGTTGCACTCAACAACACTGTGCACTCCACTAAAGTGTGGAGTGCAGTGTCCTCGTGACAGTCTCCATAGTGGTAACAGGCAGACGTTGTATCTAAGAAGAGAGAGAGAAGAGTATCTAAGTCAATCGGTAGGAGAGGCCGCCACAATTTTGGTGTGCTCTATGATAAGATTTCCTTAGACTTGAGATATTTTGAGTTTTATTTATTTAATTGACAGAACACAACACAACAACATGACAGACAAGGAACAGTTTTAAAGACAGAAAGTGTCATAAAAATATAGTATTTTGACACGTTTTTAAGTTAAAGGGCTCGTACCTCCCGGCACCAGCTACTGACTTCCTTGACCTATTGCTTATACTCTCCTATACATCTGTACAAGCAAGACCTGTGCCTATCCTCCCTTTCCTGTCAATATAGCCCAAATTATCTCTGCCCGGCTTTAGTGTATGTTTGTGTGTGTAATTGTGGTATCGATTTGAAATTTTCCAAATACTAGTAATACCGACAACAACATAAATATTTGGTTCCATACATCATCTTATGGTGGCAATAGGAAATGAATAGTAGAACTTTTGTATGGTTACTCTGTAGTAAACCCCTTTCCTTCAAGTAACTTGGCGTGTTACAGTACACTAGGTAATAAAAATTCACACGATTCGTGCGAAAAGACCTTTAAGCTAGTGTATTGCACTAGGTCAAATAGTCTATATCGCTATAGTCTTAGGTCGTTAACATAAGTTACAAGTTGACTGTTGTATCTTGTAGGAATATAGGGATGAAAATCTATTATATCAATTAAAGTTAAACTTTAAAAACGAAGTGACTGGCCACGACATATTGTTTTTTAATTTTTTTTTTATAAAAAAAGTATACCTTTTTTACCGCAGGTTGAAATCTTTTTTATAAATACAATATCATCAAAAGGGCTTATGGCCTCATTTCAAAAATCTGAGTTGCGTCATTATAGGACTTACTTAGGGATTTTTACCCAACGCCAACACAAAAATATATTTTACGACATTAGCTCGTTAACATAAGTAAGTAATAAAAGTAAATAGGTCGATGTAATCAAACCTCCGACTGAGGCTCAGGTTTATTGAAACCTGGAAAACGTATAAAATAATAGTTATCATTTTTCATGCAAATTTCTACTTAGGTATCTACATCAAGATAATAAAATAAAAATATGACATTTATGAACTTAAAAACTACTATCATATAATGTAAAAAGCAATTAAGTCTTTGTAAATTAATACCAAGACTTAATAACTACACGTTGAAAGTTATTAAAACTTCAAAACCGTTATAAGAATATTGAATATCCTACGTATGATTAATTTCATTAGGACGGAGCTGCGGATACTCACTACACACAGCTTGCCCGTAAAAATAAATAAGGCTCCAAATTGAGATGACTTGGACGTTCGATGTGGTCTTTAAATAGGGTTGCCAGAAGTAATAAGAATATATGTAAGGCCAACTGAATAAATGTGTTTCAATAGTATTAGAAAATATGTCTGGATATAGAAAAGATTAAATAATGTTTTTTTTTTTTTTTGTGAAAATAGCCATGATCCTTATTATAATATAAACATAACATAAACAAACATACTTTGGTCATTTGGACATTTTGGCATCCATCCTCCCCGAAGGGATATGCAAAGGCGTAACTAAAGCCCAAATTTTGTCATCCTTAGCTTTTGGGAATTGGATGTGAAAATTTGGAAGCAGGATGCAGAAAAGGGAGGATGGGATAGGAAGGAAAGGGATATTTCTTATACAGGTGTATTGGGGAGTATGAGCAATATCTCAAGTAAGTCAAGACCGCATACCTATAACTCAAACTGGCTCATACCGGGAAGTCCGACTAATTGTGTTTAGAGGTATGTTTAAATTAGTGTATTAAAAAGTTTATTGGATGCAGCATATTACGTACGACCGTAATACGAGTCAGTTCATGGGAGCAATATTTACAAAGATAGATTAAAGGATGTTAAAGATTAAGTTCAGTTCATTTTTTTATTTCAAAACGACAGTTGCCTTTTTAGGAACGATGCATGTGTCGCAAACTAGTAAAAAACACTGGATAAAAATAATACCTAGAATTGGGACAAATATTTGCTGCCTTTTAGGTCACACAAATTTTTGACTAGTGTGGGAATCGAACTCACGACCTTGGGTTCAGTAGTCAGGATCACTAACCGCTAGACCAGCAAGCAGTCCTTTTGAAATTAAATAAAGAGCTAACATTTCTAGTCTTCTTCTTATGGTCCTCTTGTTTACATGCATCAGCAGTAGCTTGGCCTCTGCTGAATAATACCCTAATTTGTTTCTGTCAATTATTTGTACTTCAAACAATTCTCTAATCCTAAACATGATCTACAAAATTTGTAAACATATTTTCGAGCTTCAAAACTTACAGAGACGTACCAAAACATTGGATCATAAAATAAACAATTATAGACCTGTTGTATAAAATTATTACAAATTCCGCTAGCCTCATATGTACCCAGCGACCTCAATGCTGCTGCATCACTATGCAAATGAACCCTAGAACTTATGAATTATATAATTTTACATGAAGTAAAACACTGTTATCTACCTACCAAAATAATTTACTAAGAAAACATTTTAATAACATTTTTTGTTTTGTAATACTGCTTTTAAAATTTAACGGTTTTTTTTAGATACCTCTATAAAAAATAACTGAACTCCTCTACGCCTTTTTTTCGTTAGCAGGCAGTTTAAGAGGCTCTACTAAAGTGTTGGAGTAGAGAGATGTACTTGGATGACTTAACAATGTTGTTTCCGTATACCTCCTATTTATGGCTCAGTAAAGCACATCGTGTGGTTTAAGGTGCTACTGTTCTGTACCTAAATACCGTTTGACTGTAAAATGACGACGACGATGGGATTTACGTACGCAAAGAAAAGGGCAGCGATTGATCGAAACACGTGGAAAGGGTAGTTATATGTGATTTAGGTCCAGTTGTGACAATGGCATCCATGAAAAACCCCTAATAGTCTTAAATATTATGATAGACGCATTGAAGTCGGTTGTCTACTTTTTTAAAGTCCGATTATTAAGCAAAAATATTAGGGGTTCTACTTTCATTAACAAGACCATACTACAAGATACAAACAATTAAAAAAAAATCTTTAAAGTCTACTCAAAATTAGCAACAATATCGATCAACTACACACGAGAACTAAAAATTTGGATAAATTAAGAATCTACTCTTTCTTGTGATTTTGGTTAAAATGATACATACATATGTACATATAAAAGCAAAATAACGCACAAACATGAATAAACGAATTTAGAAGACACTCTTATCACAATTTAAGACGGTCCGGTCCGGTTCTTAATATGTATGACAGAGAGCATAAATATAATCAAAGAGCGACTCTATATCACAGCCCTAAGGATAATTATGCCAAGATAATTATAACGTTATGCCATCAACAGGGCCCCTAGTAATTAAATCCGGAGCTATCGACACTTATCATCACTTACAGCAATTAAAAATTAATTACGACTGAGTGTAAGCTTATTCTTATTATAATTGTGTGCTTTACTGCTGCGTTTCTATTAATAGGCTGCTTTTGAAATTGATGGGAGAGTAATAAATAATTATTGGGTTATGATAATAGTTACAAAGTCTTGAACTTAAAAAAGAAAAAAAACACTATTATTTTATGAACTACTTCTATGTATAACTTCGTATTACAAGCGGTATATTTACAACTACTGTAACTGTTAAAATCTTTTATTAATTTAGGTAATTTAAAAATACATATATTTAGTTAGACTATAGATAGAAAATTTTACCTTTTATAAATTTCACCTTTTATGTGAAGGTGGCTTCAACATCATTTACCAAACGACTCTTAATAGTGATGAACAATTGAAACCTTTACACATCTTTCGCATCGTAATTAAGTAAATGTTATTTTTTGTTTACTATAAAGAATACTGAAATGCACACAAATATATAGCTGATTTTTATGCACTGACATAAAATAACGTGTACTACACAAATTTAATAAAATACACACATTTAAGACGACGACACACCTAAATTACATTTTAGATGCGTCGTAACAGGTATGTTTCTTATAAAATGCACAATAACAAACTATTGAATTCAATCATCATTATCATGTTAAATTGGAAAAATGTCTTGTTACTAAAATTAAAAATACAGCCCAGTTCATACAGTTATCTTAATCAAATTTCATGCTTTCTTACTGTACCGAGAAATTAATACTAAAATTATGATCTCATTTACCTATGAAATAACTGCAAACTTTAAGATGTTTATAATATCATCAATATACGACAGCGTAAGGCCATTAGGAAATTAGCTGGTACATGTGTATCCACATGTCTCTTTTTGATAGATTAGTTCCTATGTACACTATTGATACCTAAGACATTTTAACAAAATAATCTTGAAGAAGGTTATATATATAATAAAACGATAAGAAAATAAGACTATTTCCAGTAGTGTACGACGGAAGGCTCATGATGGTGATTAGAAAAGAGCTGATGATCTCGACCGACTGAACAGATATATTATCTTTATAGCTAAGAACACGCTTAAATAAGTCACTTTTGAAAAGATTAAATTACTAAATCAAATTCGGTTCATCATATGACAAATTGCAGATACATTAAAATTGTAGCTCCCTCCTTTTGCGTCAGGGATTAATTAGGTCAAGTGATAACACTCTGTCTGTCTGTCTGTAAAGGTTTAGGTTCAGTTCAATAATAAATTTGAAAGGATATCTTAAACAAACCCTGATTAATCAATATATTCTAGTCGTGTGTGAGATGTGTGAAATTAATATTAGTTATATTTTTAATATTATTATAACGTTAATGAAAACAATTATGGTTGTTTTAATAAACTATTTTTAATTTCAAATGGTGGAAACTTGTTATAACGCTTTCCTTTTTTGATAGATGGAGGTAGGACACTCACAATCTATCCATACTTAGACTTGCCAGCAAAAGTCTTTCAAACTCATAAGAACAATATCATAAATAATATATGTGTAACATACAATATCCGGCTTATGAGAAAATGTATTTAATTATCTTCAATCTGTGATCTAGCCCTACGGTTAATATGTCTAATGTCAAAGAGTGCACTAAAACCTGATTATGTACTACTGGAAATGTCTCTTGTCAAAATGTTATCGTATATGTATATGTATATGTCTGTAGTGTCTTATCTCGCACTTTTATCGGTTTGTGTGGAAAGCAGCTTGATGTCTTTTACACACTACGACTTAAATTAATAAACATAATATTTTTGTTAATGTTAGTTTGATATAGAGAAAGAGCTTCTTTAAGTGCCACTATGCCAATTGGGCGATACTTGGTCACCAATGACAGGCCTACGACTTAGTGCAAGCCTAAAGGATTTTAACTATCTTGATCTCAAGTGTAGCATTGCATATCTAAGTCTTAGTAAATTTAGTCTTACGGATTTTGTCTGCTATATCTTCTCCATTTCTTAACCAATTTTAGTATTTTTTTTTTACTTAAACGACTTGCTGTCAAGGTTTATCGTGTTTAAATTAGTTTAAATTAATCATTTCAAATCGAGGGACGAAGAAACAACACTATCGGCTAGATCTATTACTGAAAACTAGTGCCTTTGACAGTTGTATCTTTAATCAGTAATCGGCATTTCATAACATAGAACAAGAAAATGTCATTTAGCAAGATAAAATATTATTTATTTTATGATTGTTAGTTGTGACATTCCAACACGACAAACTTTCCGTGAGAATTTAAAAACATTTCAACTTACTGATTTATTACGTCCAAATAAGGTACAGTATACAGGTAAAGTAAATAAAAACAAAAAGTGCTCTGAGAACCGCAGTTTATTTCTCAAGGAATTTTGATGAGGTGTATATTGGAATTGCTAAATAATTATATAAGGGAATAAAAAAATGTCAGAGGAAAGCTCCCACCATAAGGTACGCGGCGCTGACCTGCTTAAGTTATTGCTGTTGCTTACAATCTCATTCTGAATGTATAAAAGATCCCCGCTCCAGCTAATATTTCGTAATAGAAAGGGCTATCATGAAAGAAGCTATAGGTATTTAATTCCAAGGAAGTTGATTGCTATCAGAATTATTCCGAATATGTGTACATAGAAAATAAATGCAATCTTTGAAATTGACAGAAATGTATCATATTAAGTTGTTTGGAAAATGCTCTTCCTGGTGTTTCAGCATTTTCCAAAGATATTTGTTTAAATAAAAATTGATTCACTTTTTACTCTAAATCAAATATTTCAAGGCACATAACGCTACTAAAATTTAATGTATTTTTTTTAAACTTGACAGATATTTTAACAACTTTGATAGTCAATTACATAGGTTTTGGACATACCATACCTCATATACTTTTTCTTTTCAAAACTATATACTATCCAATATTTTTTTACCTAGATACTGTTAAGAGTAAACTGTTAAGAACATTCTAAGGAACACGTAACTAACTCGGTAGGGGCTGAGATGCGGAATAGTGTTTACTTTCAAAATATGAACGAGATTGCAG
Source organism: Tyria jacobaeae (assembly GCA_947561695.1). Lineage (NCBI taxonomy): Eukaryota > Metazoa > Arthropoda > Insecta > Lepidoptera > Erebidae > Tyria > Tyria jacobaeae. Next base: position 12,010,576 of record OX387225.1, on the reverse strand, counting down.
CTTTGATTCAACTATGTTCGAAGCCATCTGGGAGCATACTCTTCGTATGTGTGTAGAAGAGATTTACAATTTACATGTAGTATATGGTTTACATGTAGAGAGATTGTAAAAAAAGTGGGGAAAGCAGTTACACATTTTTTTTTATTAAAGGTAAAAAACATTACTTACTATTAAACTTCAAAGTTTCTGTGTGTAAGTAAGCTTCTTTGAAGAAAGTCCTAAACCATGATTTGTTGTTTTCTATTAGTAAAACTATTTAACTAGTAACAATTATTCTCGACTGATTTGATAGCCTATTGCTTAGTGAACCTGACTGCTGAGCCAGAGTTGTGTGAACCACGAATAGTTTGCGTAATGCGGGAGTTGCTTTTAAAAATGTCTGCCGCCATCTCTGTTTTCCTGTAAGCCCTTATTTGCCCAACGTGAGACGAATTTCTTTTTATGGCATCGCAACGATATGTTTCCTTCTAGTAACGCAAGCAATACTTCACGTGCTTATGAAACTGATATAAGTTTGAGTTACTTCAAAGGCTCTAAGGTTGTTGTAACGTGTGCACTAATACAAGTCACAAGCCGCCGTCCAGCCAATTCAAATAATCCGTCTTATTCCTATTACTTGCTATCCACTTCACGACGTACCTAAGACTTTGTTTTCTTTTCATTACGTTCAAATGGAATCGCCTTAGAGCTAAAATAATTATCCGTGGTGAAATTTCGATCAGATCTGTAAGAGAAATGTCAAAATCATCAGGTATATTTGATTTAATGAAGATTGAACCGTATCTCGTTAGTTGCCGTTTGTTTGACTATAGGGGATTATAGGCCTCGTCCCGCAATCCATCTATCTAGTCAGTTTACATTTAATTATAATTAGATATCGCTTGTTGTATAGGAAAGTTGCCAAATTTGAACTTTTTGTTGTTCAAAGGCAAAGTCAAAGTCAAAGTATTTATTTCAAATAGGCCCAAAATGAACGTCAACAATTTATGTTTAAATAGAATTGATTCTAGTCGCCCCTTCCAAAATGTAGTTTCGTATGGAGAAGAATGGGCAAGAAACTCCACCGTTACTCTTTTAAAATGTTTTGTTTAAATACAATCATTATATATAATTATAATTATGTGCGAAAACGATGCAAAATCACTATACCCAAATTGATAACAAGAATTAAAGCAAAGCAACGACAGATAAATTAATTTTATGATAGATACATAGTGCTCACACATTAATAAACATAGTAAAAGTAAGTATACGATTTACACAAATATAGAAAATATTAACAAATAATAAGTCAGTGTGTGAGTTAAAATAATCGTGTAAATCAATGTTACAAAAATATAATTCCTTATACAATACAGTAACCAGTTTGATTGTGTCTAGATTCAAAATTGTCCTATGGAGCAGAACCAGCATGTTTCCAAGAGTTCTTATCTTGAATACAATCCTCTAATTTGTAATAAGCTTGTTTACAAAGTGAATTTCTGATATGGGTTATATATTTCCTTTCATTTAATTGCAATATATCACAAGGAATTTTGTTATAACATTTAAAACAGTACCCCATAAAAGATGTATGTACTTTATTTAATCTGAAACATAGTTGATCTAATTTATCTATTAAATTTCTATTTCTAGTATTAAAATTATGTCTATCACTTATTTTATTAAAAAGATGTTGATTTTTTCTTACAAACAAGATATTTTCATAAATGAATTGGCAAGGTACTGTCATAATACCTTTTAAATAGTTCCCTGAGAGATTCGCCGACGGCTCTGACAGGGCTCTTTTGCAAAATAAGGAGGAATTCGATGTTAGCAGCCCGGCGACACAGTAAAACGACATAAATCATAATGCTGTGGAAGTAGCTAAAATAGACCAAATGCGCGGTTTCTACATCAAACTATCTGTTATCAACTATCTATATCTAAACAAAATTGCTGCATTTATTTAATATACAGATTAATACAGACTCAACAAATAGTTTGCTTCAACTCATGGTGGTTAAACTATTTTCTACCACAGTTTCAGTTGCAGTGCCATTGTGATAATTCAAAACATTGTCCATCTTTTTTTCCAAAAAGAACGTGACAATGTTATTAACTTATACATAAGGTGTTACGCTGTATGTTTTGCTTGGTTTTTGTAAACGGCTAAGGAAAATGGTGGCTTATGTTTTTGAGGGTGTATGTAAGAGGGTGTATATATGATTTATATTTTGTTCCTGTCCAACTAATAGGACGATTCATATGATACCGGGAGTGGTATATTATTCAGATATAAAGTAAAATAAAAATGATAGAACAAGAGTAAATTCTGTAGCAAACTATATGCTTATAAAATTATAACCTATCCTGGAATATCTTCACATTTATTTGAATTAATAAGTATTCTTAAATTTTATTTACCTTTATTTTTTCTGTACTCGAAGAGGCAGAATACAGAAGAGAACGCAGAGGGTTCTCAAACACCACTTTTTGTATTAGGGAGTAATCCAATTGCCGTCATCCAGGCACTGTATGACAGTATATATACGAGTATACCGTCTGATAGAAAATAGTCCGATTCCTTAGTCACCTATTATATTACGACACCCACGGGAAGAGATAGGGTGACCCTATTCTACTCGACCGAGAAACGCATGGCTGTCTATATCATTTAGTAGGATATTCACGCATCTATACTGTTAGATGAAAGTAATCGTATGGGGTATTATCTATATAATGGGGCCGTGTGTACTACTCTTGCATTATGCAATTTAAAACTATAACTTACGGCTACCAGACTGTATTTACAATTCCAGATCACGATTTTTATAATAAATCATTATATTAAAAGACGTATCGAATATGATTTATAGGATATTTCCCGCCACAAGCTGAGGTTACTGCGGAAGAGATGGCCATTATCATTAATAACATTTTTTTAATTTATTCTAATGTTATCTTAGTATATTTACTGCTAGTAAACTTTCTCTTCAGCTTTTTGTTTGGAAATAGGTGCAGATGTAAGGTACACATTGACTCCAAATATGTATATAATATGGTGTATGGTGCAATATGGTGTTTCTCTAGGAGTGAGGAATACTTTAAAGGGTCACTGTTTCTTTCTGATCTGACATCATCAGCGAAGAAACGTATTAGCTAGAAATGAATAAATTCACTAGAGCGGTTTCAAGTTCTGAAGGTACCCAGGCAATAACTATCGATGTAACATACCGGGTATCTAAAGATTCCATCGAAACACGCATAATTCCTAGTGCGGGAGTTGTTTTTTTTAACTAACTGCGCAAGAAAGAGGGTTATGTTTTACGAGTGTAATCATGTGTGTATAGGGAGAAAGTTAAAACGTATTTATTTTGTAACGCAGTCCGGATTTACATGTTTTTTAATTATTATACTTGTAATCAAAATACTCGAGGTACATACATATATGCACATAGTATTCACAGAGTCACTTACTTTGTGAGTGGCACTAGTAGTCACCAGTTTTAATAGTAGCAATAGCAGTTGTTTAGTAGTATGTTTGTGTTCTGTCTTGCAGACCTGTATCGGCAGTACCGACAACCCTAAGAATAAAATAAGTACCCCTTTCCAAGTAAGCAGTATCATTTCAATATGTTTTTTTTTTGCCTTTCCAGTATACTATCTTTACATAACATGAATATGGTTAAAATTTATTAACCATGTTATTGACAGTGATTACTTATACTGTCTACTAAACAAGAGTTCGATTTTCACCTATGACAAGTAATTGAATGATGATTAAAATAATTGATCCTATCTCTGGGTGTAATTTTTCTACTGTATATATGCATTTAATATATATAAGTATGTAAGTTAATAACAGCCTAATTACTACAGTACACGTTGGAATCAGACGGCCGCTGTAAGATGTCTGAAGTTATTATTATTATAAATTAAATTTAATACGACATGTTTTTATTCTTAAAATTAATTGTTTAAGCTTTTATTAGCTTACTATAATAAAACGTATGTATAACCAATTCATGGTTGATAAACACACACAATTAAATGATGTTGAAACACAAGTCATAATTATATTTTAATAAGCGACGATGGTTTGTGATACTTCGGAATTTAATTATAAAGGCCCCTGCAGACAAACCAACATTATAATTATACGGTATTTGGTTTTGGAGGGTGGACACGGGTCGGGACCAGATTCTGCTCATTGATAAACGGGTACCGGAAGGTTGAATTGATGAAGTATGCGTTGAAGGTCCATGGTTAATTCGGGTCAGTCGGTAAGTACGTTATATGGTAAAGTTTTTGATACATTTTAGGTAAATAGAAGCTTTTGTAGATGTAAATAAAACTGGCCAAGTGAGAGTCGGACTCGCGCACGAAGGGTTCCGTATCATTATCTATAAAAACGGCATAAAAATCATGTCTGTTAAATATTTATTTTATTCTGTTTTTTAGTATGTGTTGTTATAGCGTCAACAGAAATACATCTTCTGTGAACATTTTGTCTAGCTATCACGGTTCATGAAATACAGCATGGTGATAGAAGGACAGACAGACAGACAGACGGACAGCGGAGTCTTACTCATAGGGACACGTTTTGCCTTAAAAACACGTTTTCTTTTTTTTTATTTGAACATATACAATTATCCGTCACAGAACCAAGGTAATCGACATAGCCCAAAGAATGGAGAAAAACACCAATTTAAGATTTTTACTCGAAAGCTTCTTCTTCCGGGCTTATCCTTAACAACTATTACGAGTATTCATCATCTTAATATGTAATAAATATATGCCATATACATCTATAGATCATCCATTGCCCTTATCAGCTTTCTTAATCTGAAATATAATCGTACCAAATTACCAAACTAATGCTCTTAACAGGTGCTAATTGATTTATCAACAACTCAAACAAAACTAGTTTCAATGTATTTATAAGGCCACTAACTTTAATATTCATATACATATACTCACACCTATGTCCCCAAAAGGGTAGGCAGACGCATATTAAACGCCCACGTTATGTCATAATTTAGTCCAACTTACGTAATAAGCCGTAAACCTACATATTTATTTCGTTCAACCAGGCATTGTTTACATACTGTTTGTTAGATAACAATCCAATCCCTTACTTGCCTTAAACGATACCATATCCTACAACACCGCTCACCGTAACGAACCAAAAAGAGGAACATATGTATTTGTTTACATTAGTACTCTTGAAAACCCCTCCAACTCAGTTATATGGTACGGCGAAAGGGATTGGGTTGTGTTTTGATCTGAAGATGTACTTTAAAATACCTAAAATGAAAATATTTATGTAATGAAGCCTTCGTGAATGTATGTAAGCCTTCACAAATATAACTTAGTTTATCAATATCCGACTAAGTCTTACTAATTATAACTGACATATTTACAATAACAAATAACTCTAGAAAGTAGGAGACCGTCTGTTTTGGTTGACAATAGCCGCTCGCATGAATTGTTAAGTGTAAGAAGTAAGTTTCGTTAGTTTAGATTCCGATGTAGCGTCTCACTTAAAGCACCGGTGATGAAGATGGCCCGACGGGGATCATATACGTTTAATAAAAAGACTTATACGATATTTCCGACGTATCAAATCTTGTTGATGACTTTGGATGAAATGTTTTTGCTATTGGCTTAAATTTTGTGTTTCTACTGGTGAGTAGTCATACAACGTTCAAATGAGAGCTTAGAAATTGCTAGCGTTTGACGCACCAGCAATCGAGTACTGACGGGAGCCTGAGTGCTTGTTTCGTCACGGTTTTAGGTAGCAAAAAAAGACAACTAGTGAATTGATTTAGATATAGGCCACCGCTTTAGCTCTTGTTATATGATTCGCTTCTTCAGCGATTCTATATTAATAAGTGTTGAATTTCTGCGTCTGAGTCTATTTGAGTCAGGAAGGTTTTTAGAATTTATAATATACAAGATAAAGGGCAGTGGTGTCCTTTGCAATATTTTATTTATGCCTGTATATAATTCCAAACAAGGACAGGGAACAGAAAATAGTTCATAAGTAAGTGATCAAAACGGGTCACGTCTCATAATAATGCGTTCACTGCTAGGAAGATTATTCCCAAACATATCGAGATTATTAAATTAAGATAGGGATAATATACTGGTCCAGACGATATTGATCGTTCTAGTGTTTAATATAAAGCTGTTTGGGAATGCCTGAGCGATTAACCTTTTAAAATCAGTTGATAACACTATATTAACAAAAGTAGATAACCGCCTTCGATCCGCCTTCACAATTATTATGCAATCGTAAACACGTGCAATTTTAAAGTTGTCATTCATATTATAGATAAATGACACATGGACACAGAACAAATGATCGTGCTCAACACACAAATATTACCTTACACTCCCTTTTTTGCGCTGTTGTGTTAACACTGATTTGGAAATCCACGCCCATTCTTATTTGAAATGTTATCATACAAATGTCGTTATATGTTATCAATATATGTTTGATAAAATTTATTGCTTCTTCTACATAATAGGTACATCTCAAAGACGGCAATCACGCGTATTTAATCGTGATAACGGCCCACGAACTATCGTATTAATTTTTATCCTACCCACCTCTATTTTTGACATTAATTCATCTCATTCAATTACACAACCTAAACTCCATTATTCAATAATTATAACGATCATTTTTTGATGTCAATGACGGATCAAAGCAGATGAATGTTTAAATACTTTGATGATCTGATTTGGGGTCCAGTCCATGATGACCAAAACATTAGAACTAAAAATATTAGACAATAAATAATATTAAATTTAAACTTTTTGTAGTAGTTAAGTAGTTATAGATTCCTTGCCTACTTCTATTGCAATAATGTATACATATCGTCTGATAGTAAGTGACAACCAACGTCCATGGACCCTAGCAACTCAAGAGTCGTAAGTGTGCTGCACACCTTTGTCGGTGATGAGGGATGGGGGATGCGTGGAGGGAAATTCAGAGAGAGGGGAGGATTAGAAAGAGGAAAGGGGATGAGGAGAGAGGAGAGAGGAGAGGGGAAGTTGAGCCTATGAAAACTTCACTAAATTCGGGGAAAAGTAATGCAAGCGTTACTTCACAACCGGTTTTCTGTGAGGCCGTGGTATCGCACCGGTGAGCCGGCCCATTCGTGCCAAAGCATGGCTCTACCACTGTTAGAAATACATTATTTACACAATATATTATTTCGTTATTCAACCTTATATGATTATATTACAAAATTCTGTCTTCTTCCAAATATCTTGTAAAGTTTTCGTCGTAAAGAATGACCTACGCTATGCTGGTCTCTACGAGGTTAATCACGTGTTTACCAATCATTGCTTAAAAGCGTGACATCTATTACGAACTAGATAAATAACCTTGACCTTTGTAAACGTTTTGAATTGTAATTATTATTAGTTCTTTATTGTAGATGTTATTGTAATTGTTAATTTATCATATTGACAGTCTTCCTTTTAAAGGGTAAACACTAAAAAGGACTACTTTCCACCCCAGGAGATAGAATCTTGGAGAACGTGTGAGATGCAAATGCAAATAATAATAATTAACAGATATGAGTACACCGAGCTTTAGAACTATTTGTCTGTCTGTCTGTCATTATATGTTATCGCTTCCATAAAAAGCGTACCACATTATATGTAAGGTACGTTTTGACATTTGTCATACGTACATACAAACAATCAGCAGCAGGGTAGCAGAAGTGTAAAAAACTTCGTCCCATTTACGTAATAGGGGACAAGCCAATTACCGTCATCTGGGCACTTATGAGAATTGGATGAATATCTGTGTATCTCAGTACTTAATTCCCATTTAACCTACTATAGATTCATGTTTCTCAATAAAGGTAGCATTTAAGAAGACCCTATTTAGAGTTGACCTACCATAAATATTACACAATAGCGTGCATAGCGTAAGAGGTACTGGCAACTGTGTATTGAGTAGATAAGTTTGGTGTAAAAAAATCAATGCACCTACTTACTCTGTAGTATTTAAAACAACAAAGTCTTTATATGTATCATCTAATACATTCAACGGTATTATTTTTATTTTATAGTCAATAAAAAGTAATGACCAATAAAACCATTTTTTATTTACAGATACGTTGACATGGAACCTACAAGTATGTTGACGGAACCATACTGCGGTCGTGTAGTAGTCACTTGACCCGTTATTTATACATTTTTATTTTAAATTCTATTGCGATTGAACTCGTAAACGATAGAAAATTTAAAACTTCAACTGCCATACGACAGTTCTGTTGTGTTGTTTAGCAACAGCGGGTACAATGCACAGCCCACCTTAGTTGATTTTGATAATATCTTTCTCGATCCTCATTATTACGTAAAGACAATGTTACGTTTTTTACTCACTCGGTGAAACACAACGTAAGGATCACAACACAACCGGCTTTGTATCTAGTCGTTTTATACGTGAAAGTTACTTTCCTATGGCCTTTCCTAAGTATTTTTTTGTATGAATGGTACCCAATGTAAGCCTGAACACCAACCTGTATGGAACATTTCATGATGGTTATCTTTAAAAAAAGACCTCTCCCGCATTAGGAGTAATTCCTGTGTCGCGGAGGGCTTTACAAACATTCAATCAAGGGACACAAAGAACATCCAAACTCGGGGCACTTATTTGCCGATCACACACATTTTTGTCCGGTGAGGGGAATTGAACCCACGCCCTCCGGTTCAGCAGTCACGACCAGTATTCACTAGAACAACAAGCAGGTCAATATAATATTGGCAGTCGAAACTAATATTGATCATCTTATTTGTATCCGATTGCACAAGGAGGAGGGTTTTGTTAATCGAGAGTGTATGTATGTATACAATGATGTTTCTTTGTTTGCCCTAGAGCTTAGACATACATATATGTATATCCTATCATTGGAAGCATTTTATGCAGTCATATGAAGAGAGGAAGGAAGATATTAATGCAGTCAGTAAAATATATCGATAAATCAGCTAAGTATATACTTTATTTGTGAATAGTTTACGAATAATTAAAATGCTCGTACCATTGCAGTTTTATTATTTATAGCCATATTTCACCTTACTTCCCAGCTTAGTAATCATTACACCGAAGTAACAGCGTTAAATAAGAGCAGATTTTATTGTAAAGAAGGTAATTCAAACTTTCAAATAACAGAGTCACAGCACTAATCTCGTTTGTGACTCCACTGCCTCCACTGCCTCCACTGACGTCAAAAGCCGTCATTGGTGTGGACGGCACTGCGATTACTCTGCCGCTTTTGATGATGAAGCAGTATAGTGTTTTTCAATATTATAATATAATAATAACATATTAAGTACGTGATTATTATATATTAGAAAGAAAGAAGAAAGAAAGAAGAAAGAAAGAAAATATATTTATTTTGTACTTATACAAGGCAAGGATAACAAATTCATAAGACGTTAGTGCTAACAAGTACCACTGTATGAGACAAAAATGGCCGTTAGCTCAGCTTTGTGCTACCTCGTAAGAAGCAGCGCTGGTATTATGCTAACACCTAGTGAATGTCATGGACAGAGAGCCATCTTATTGGTATAAATATATATGTAAGAGTGACTAAGAGAGAAAGAGTACCTACATAGAGTATACATAACCAACTTAATCAATGCTTACTAAATTACAGATTATATAAATTATATTAGTATAATGAGTTATTAAATATTATTTTTTTGTTGATTACTGAATGTGTGGTTATTGAATGTGGCAAATAATCTCTGATATTTATTATGATATATAGGTATAATGTATAATTGTATACATCATACCTATATATATATAATAAATATGACCTTTATGCATTAAAAAATATTCTACTAGAAATCTTGAGTAGCAGGTGTCCATGGACGGCAGTTCTCACTTACCATCAGGTGACCCGTCTGTTCGTCTATAATATAAAAAAAAGAAACAAAAAAGATTCTTTACTTTTACTTCTAAAAAATGAATGTTTTGTTGTGAATGTTTTTTCTGTGGCTGCGCGTGGACGTGATGACCCTTTTATTTAGTGTAATTATTTCTAGGGTAATAAGTTAGTTTATATGCGCTTCCAGACTGTAATCTACCTCTGTGCCATGTGTCTTGTAGTGTGAATTTCACCGGTTTTGGTGCGATTAAGTCATAATATGATGTGATGTGATCGATCCAAACTTTCGAAGGGGATTATGAATACGTTTTACAACATTATTATATTAAGATCCAGTATTTGCGTAATACATCGTATTAAATTCATACACACAAAGCACTAATCGCGTTCAGTGATATTCCTGTTTAAATGTTAAATTGTTCACGAAGATAAATTAGATAATAGTTCAATTAAATCCGACATAAGCGGATAAGTGTTACCGAAGTGGCGGTTAATTGACACTTTAATAATATAATATCCAACTAAATTAGATTGGTACTTACTTCTGATTTACATACACTCATACCTGTATACCTGAAGGGGTAGGCAGAGGAGTACTTAACATTTTACCGATTCGATTTAGTCCCATTCACGTAATGGGGTATAAGCCTGTTGCCGTCATCCGGGCACGGGACAGAAAGCAGTTTTTTTTATAATATAGGGGAACAGACGAACAGAACTGATGTTAAGTGACAGCCGCTATCCGTGGACACCTGCATCTCAAGTGTTGTAAGTGCACTGCCCGCCTTTGAAGGTAATGAGGGATGGGGGGATGCAGGGAAGGGAAAGAGGGAATTGGGCCTCCGGGAAACCAACTCATTTCGGGGAAACGTGCAAAAGTAAGTAAATAGTTCAATTTAAAGACTCATTCGTAACGAAATTTAAAGAATTAACACAATAACGTTTTAAAAATTCTTTTTAGAAACAAAATATATACATACATATATATGTATATTTATATGACTTAATTCTTAAAATAAATAAGAATCGAGTATAAGAAGCCAACAAAAACGCTGACAGTGGTAAAGCCATGCCTAGGCACGAATGGGCCGGCTCGAACGGTGCGATACCACAGCCTCACAGAAAACCGGTTGTGAAGTAACGCCAAGTTGCATTTCCCCGAAATGAGTGAGTTCCCCATCTCCCCCTATACCCTTTCCTCTCTTCTTATACCCCCTCTCTTCTTTCCCATCCTCCTCCATTCCTCATCCCCCTGAAAGGCAGGCAGCGCACTTACGACTCTTGAGTTGGTGGCAGGTGTCCATGGACGGCGGGTGTCACTTACCATCAGGTGACCAGTCTGTTCGTCTGTCCCCCTATAGTATAAAATAAAAAAAAATGTCTGAAGCATCTAATTGAAAGTATATAAACTGCATTAAAAATATAAGTAAGTAGGTTTGAAGATATTTCCAAAGCGAATGTAAGCGAAAATGCGAAAAAGTAATTTATAAAAAAAAAAACATCGATCCCAGTAGCAAAAAAAAAAACAGGACTTGTTGTTGGTCCAGTGGTTTGTGCACCTGACTGCTGAGCCAGAGGTCATCGGTCAATTCTTTCAGGTGACAACATTTTTTGTATATAGTTGTGTTGATTCTGTGTTCTTCTTCTTCTTTTTGTTCGTTGATTTAATGTTTGTAAAGTAGCCTTAAACCCTCACGGGTCGTCACCTTACCCTGGTGCGTGTTCTGCGGGACAGCAGAGTACTAGCTCTCTCCCGTTCCCTTTCCACCGCTTCTTTGGCAACCATCACTACCTCGCAATAGACAGATATAATCATAGTCTCAAGCGAGAAGCTACCCACACCGATAGCCGCCACGTAAAAGTAATTGTGTAAATGTAAAGTAGCCTGCGACACAGCAGTCATTTCCAATTTAAGAAAAAAGGCACTGACAACTATCAAGATTTTAAATGAATTCATCTATAATACAGACAATGATAATGTCTTTTTAGATACGGTGGCGCCCTCTGTAGGGGTTCGGAGCGAAGTCAATACAAATTAAATAGCAGGAGGTTGAACAATTAATTATTTACCTTTTAATTAAAGTGCTATTGAAACTTTTTGTTTTATTGAAATTCGAACAATATTAATTAAATATTTGTGTAAGTAATTAAATTTACTGTTTATGTAGCTAGCGTATGCTCATAAGGGTTGATAAAATTAGTACAATAAATTTAATTATAATTTTATATTACACGAAGGTGGATTGACAAGTTCCCGGCCAAAGATATCAATAATTGTTATATTATTGTAATACTACCCTAGGTTTATATATTCTTTAGTTGTTACCATATCGAATTTTATTACCATGATGTCACGATTCGTATCAATTTAAAAAATTGAGGAAATTTAACAATGTGCGTTCATCAAATACATGTATTTGTTCAAAAAGAAAATTAACCCGCAAGAGATTGACAATGACATGGAATCAACGTTATGGGTGTCGCCTCTATTATTGTATATTCGCCGGTGTAGAAATGGGTTGGTCCCAATTACGTAAACGGAAGCAAGCATACTGCCGTCATCTGGACACTTTTGGGAATTAGAAGTGAACATTTGGAGTCTACTGACAGGAAAGGGAGGATAGAATGGGAAGGAAAGGGATATTGGGAATAATTAAACTTTTCTCGTATTACTTATCAAGGCAGTATTTGTATTGACTGCATGGATGGCGTAGCCTCTACGCTGCCGCGCCGAGTGTTGTCGGTTCAATACCGCAAGGGACAACACTTTGTGCAAATTGTTGTTCCGAGTCTGGGTGTTCTTTGTGTCCGTTGCTTGAATGGTTGTCAAGTCCCCCGCGACACAGGAATTAATCCTAGTGCGGGAGTTGTCTTTAAGAAAAGGAGCTACCCATGTGAATAAATAATAAGAACTAGGGATGTTTTAAATTCATTAGACTAGTTACAGTCTCCCTGTTTCTGTACTAATTAAATAAGGTTGAGGGACTATTGTTTTGTTAATAATTTATATGGACAATCAGTTGAGAGAAAAATGTACATAGCCTTATATTTTGACAGATTTGCTTTACTTCTACAAAATTTGGGTGAGAATATTTATAAGTTTCATTTTCTAGACTTATAAGACAAATACCTACTTTTTGAAAAGCTGCCTATAGAGAAATGTGAAGTTTTCGAGGTTTACGTATGTATGTATGTACCAGAGTTTATTTTACCTTTAACTTTCAAATACTTAAAAAAAATAGTTAAGTATTAAATACGATTATTGTTGCGGTCAAGTGTGTAGCAAAAGGCAAAATATTATACACACACGCCTGCATCCCTGAAGGGTCAGGCCGATGTTGAGGTGAAGGTGATTTTAATTTTGACGATTACAGTTTAGCCTTTAGATTTGCCGTGTGGTTCTCGTTGGAGTAAAATAGAACCCTACCTAAAAGCCTACTAAAGGATCTAAAGGATGTTATCTGTCAGATAGAATGCATACAGTCATAAAGTGCCCGATTGGCGTTAAGAGGCTTGCCCCCTCTTAGGTTAGTGGTACCAAATTCTTGTTGTCAAAATGTGCTCGGTTTATACACCTCTGCCTACCCCTCAGGGGTTACAGGTATGAACCTACATATATATAGTTTATTCCCTTTAATGTAATAGGAGGCAAGCTTATAGCCGAATTCCTGGCACTTTTAGGAACCAGATTGGAAAATTTGGTGTTTATTATTATTATTATTTTTTTGTAAGCCTACCATAATGACTCCACTTTGCCTGATGGTAAGCAATAAATGGAATCCAAGAGTGGTGGTCACCATCCTCATTGCGTGTCTAGTCAATGTAGTATGGTGACCCACACTATGGCGGCCTGGTGAGATGGTTTTTCACGCCCAGCTTAAAAGACCCAGGATCAAAGTGGGAAGGAAAAACGTGCGCTGGTAGTGTATTCCAATCTTTCACCGATCGGCACAGTAAAGAAGAGCCAAACCGTTTCGTTCGGGATCGCATACCTTCGACTCGCAAACGGTGACTCGTCAGGCCAGCACGTGTAGTCCTGTAGAGGAAGGGAAAAGGTGAGACCAATTGGAAGAGCTCGTCAGAACACTCCCCGTGATGTAGGCGATAGAGAACTGCCATAGAGGCGACATCTCTTCGAAACTGCAGGGGCTCAAGAGACTGGGTGACCTCAGGACAGTCTATAATACGGACTGCGCGTCGCTGCAACCGATCGAGAGCGTCAAGCAGATACTGCGCATAGCCATCCCAAAGATGAGAGCAGTACTGCACGCAGGAGCGAACCTGGGTCTTGTATAAAAGACACAGATGCTCGGGCGAGAAGAACCGTCTCACCTTGTTCAATACACCGAGCTTCCGCGAGGCCGCCTTAGTGAAGCTCTCGATGTAATCACGCGGATTGAGATCCCGACAGATGTCCATACCCAGTATACTAAGCCTATCCTGTAGTGGCAGTTGAGTGTTCTGAAGAGTAGGAAGGGGAAGGAATGGAGACTTTTTGTTTAAAAACGCGCACGCCTGTGTTTTCTTGGCGCTGAACTCGACCAGATTCTCACAACCCCATTGAGAGATGCGGCTCAAGACCCGGTCGAGCTCAGCAACAAGCTCCTGTCGTTTTCCCTCAACGTCTGCTAGCTTGGCAGCAGGATGTCCAAAATATCGCCCGTGTACTGTGCAGTCGTCTGCATAACAATGTATGTTGCCAAGAGCCAACATATCATTGATATGCAGAAGGAACAGCGTGGGCGATAGGACGGAGCCCTGAGGTACACCAGCGCTAACCTCCTGGAAGTCAGAGGCCGCGCCGTTTATTAAATGGAATGGGAAGATTAAAAGGGAAGAAAAGGGATATTGCGTATAAAGAAGGATTGCGATAGTATAAGCAAGTTACAAAATATTATATTTAATGTTTATTAAAATATTTCCGTATCTAATATATCAAGCCTTATACGAGTATAACACACACATTTTAGAAAGTAAATAAGCTTTATGGATTTATAAATATTTAAAGTTTTTTCGAAACAAGATAACGAAAATAATTCTTTAAGGTAGGACCTTTCAGTAGCTCCATTTCGGAGTTTCTCTTTGTAAGGATACAAAGAGAAACTCCGAAATGGAGCTACTGAAAACAGATGAGACAATTTATATTTACATTGTTATTACATATAATTACATACCTGTGGGAACAACATTTGTTGTATTTTTTATGTATCTGTTAGTCACTTGTTTGTATAATATTTATTTTAATAAATTAAATATCCTTTAGAATAGAGACGAAAAATACTCAATTATCACTTATTAAGTCTACAACACCACGAGGTATATCAGGTTTGATCCGGTTTGGGTATACATACATCCACGCTTATATCTTTGAAGGGGTAGGCAGATGCGTCTCAAATTATTACACGCCTTATTTTACTAAATATGAGTTGTTCTACTTACGAAATGTGGGGGTAAGCCTATTGCCGTCAACCAGGCACTATAGGATTGTATATATATTGTCTGATAGATAACTATCCGAACCCACAGGAGATACAATGAACTTTCTCTACTCAACTATATCTCAACAGATCTAATATTTGTCACAGATACATCACACCACTATAAAACGTATGGTTAAACCACACACAACACTAAAATGTGGTGGTATGAAACTTACGCAAAATATTGTGGCTTACTTCGTTCACCGGCGAAACGTGCGAAAGGAGAATATACGAATCTTTTATTTCTTCAGCACAATAATTGAAATAATAGTCTTTTAGTAGATTTTATACCTCCTGCCTCAGTCCCTATTTAAAAGCTCCTTCATTATGGGAAGCCTACATAAGTACATCTATATAATATATTAACAAATCTGATTAGCCTTTGTACATTCGGTAAGTGGGTATTCATTTATCTTTTGACCCCAGTTCATTAATCAAGCTCATTTGAGGGTGGCCACCATTTGCAGCCAATTAGGGCCTACTGTTAGATCTTCAGTGCAATTTTCCTGTCCTTTATATCGACATCATTAATAAGTCATAGCTCTTATAATAAGTATTAAAGTTGAATTTGTCTTATAGAGTAGATATATCGATAACCTTCGAGTGTAATTTTTATTTAACACTTTTTTTTTGTAATGACATTGAATTATACCGTTTGGACACCTAAAGGCTACAAAATTTATTAGTCAGGTCTTCATGCATGCGTCCTATTTTTAACAAACAGGATAACTACGCGATTTTTAGCAGAGCAGATAGTTTAAAATATAAACATTCAGCTGTCGAGTTTTAGTCTATGCTGGTGCTGCAACTAGATGAATACTACAACGGGCTCTCAGAGTGATGTGACATACGCAAAGTCCGTTACATATTGAACGTAGGTAAAATAAAAATGTCTAGTTTTATTTAAAAAAACTTAATCTTGTTTAAGGGGTTTTTTCCGTCCCTCAATTTGTAAAAACAAATGACACAAGCATTCATTACACATCTACAGACTCTATCACGCGTGATATCACGATTTTTCAGAAAGTGGGTTGTGAAGCACCACTTACTACCCACCCACAGAAGCGGGAAGTACACTTACGACTCTGGGGGTGTCCATTTACGGCGGTTGTCACTTTCCATCAGTTGACCCGTCTATTCGTCTGTTCCCTATATAATAAAAAAAAAGATGTATTAGGGCATATAACCCGAGTCAAACTTTATAATGAAACTGTAGCAAAATTGTAAAAACTTACCTTATTGACCTATTAATTTAAAATATTACTTGCTCTTGATATCAGCGACACAGAATTATGAGTAAACAACAACAATGCAAAGAAAGAATGAGTGGATCATTCGTTTTTTCGTGGTACACGAATATAAAGACTGAACAAATAATCATCTGGCTAAGCTTCTTCGGCACTGTACATAAATATTAAATGTCAAACTTCTGTCAACAAATTAGTCGATCGTTGTGCCAGCTTCGTGAAGAAAATTTAAATGATGGATACGAATATAAATAGTACTGTTTAGCTCACGTGTGCGTGTCTTGTTCCGTCTTAAAATAGATACTTAATTAATTAAAACTTCATTATTTATTTATTGTTGGGTTTCAAATTACTGGCAAGACTTTTACTGATAAAGGCTATATGAGCAAATAGGTACGTGGCCCTGTTTTCTCGCCTGTTGACTTTAAAAGGGGCATACGAGTATGTACATAGTTCAAATGATGTAGACTAACTCCATGTAGATTGCATGGGGTTAGCAACGTGGATAGGATTGTGGCGTGAAATTTAGGTAAAATTATCCAAAAGAAACGGGTTTCAACAATTTCCCGGTTAAAGATTATTTAATATTCGTTATGTATTTAAGAATGGAAGCAAGTAGCGGGCTGTTTTCTATGCCTAACCCTATGAGAGAACAGCGTGAGCTTCTGTAAGAGTATGTATGTATATGTTTATATCCTTCTGCTTAGAAGGTAGCAGGTCAGAGGTACGAGAATCCGGTGGACTTCTATAAAAGGTTGGATGACATTAGAGGAAGCTCGTGAGGTATGGAAGGATAGAAGTGAGTTGAAGGTCTGTCTACCCGAAGAGGAGAAAGCCGTAAGTCTATGTATGTATGTAATAATTATCGACAGAGACCCGTGACAGAGAGACATCATACTCTAATACTGTGACTGCGCAATAATGAGAGCGAGGAGGTTAGTTTTGCGAGTGTATATATATAGTCGGGTAAAAATTACAAACTCTTGTGTAATTTTCAATTTCCAATCGTTAAAATCGCCTATGCAAATTAGTAATAAACGTCAGTTTTATAGCTATTACAGTGAAATCCTGATCTAGGAATGATTTTCCTAGATAGATTGGAAAATCATTCCTAGATCTAAAAAAATCTAAATCCAGGTTTTGAAGATCTACTTCTGGATCACACAAATTTAGTCCCGTGTGGGAATCAAATAAGTAATGCTAAGTGCCGAGTAATGACGAAGCATCCACTTTTGCAAACTTTCTATTTTTTGCTGTTGAGCTCTGTATTATTTCAAAATATTTAAAATTGCAAATGTTTAAGCTTCAACTTTCCTGTATGCAGTGATATGGTGCTTCATAATAATTTTGTAGTTAGCAAGTCCATAACTTTGTGCCTATGTATTTTTTAAACAAGTTAAATAAATAAACTGATTGAATTTTCGGTGAGATAAAGTTCTACAAATATTTTAAGTTTATTCAAATTTCATCTTTATTTTATACTAATATTTAAACTAGTTTTGTACTATTGCTCAAATTTACTAATTTGTCAACACAACACAACTTTTAACCAACAGGGATTAGAAGTAGGTTGTAATTTTGATGTTTGTTAAAGTTACAAATTATATAAAGAAAATAAAACCTATTTCAGACTATAAGCAAAACTAACTATTATAATAAAAATATACTTACAAACACATATTACTTTTCCCCGAATCAGGCAGTCCGTCTCGAACATTCACTTTTTGACAACGACATTGTAGTTCCACTAACTTAATATAGGGCAAGGCTATTGCCGGCCACCGTTTACTGTATACACTGTCTGATAGATAGCACTCCGATCCGTTAGACGCATTTTATATCCCGCGCGTGATGAGATAGGTTAGCTCTGAGAGAGTCCACCAAGAACCACACATCTATAATTAAAAAAAAAATACTTAGCAAGTGCTACCAACATAATAGTGTCACATTACAGACAACTTGAATGTTAAGATATTTTAGAATTTTGTGCTACAACATCTTAATATTGATTATCAGCAGTACGACGCAGAGACTCGGTAATATATGGCGGGTCAGCCCCCTAGCATTAACCTATCTGTTTGGAGTATCGTGCTAACGTTCTATCGAAAGCTAAGCGACGAATCGAATTGAAGCTATATACTTCACTTAAGCCTTTTGTTTATTAAAGTATTCATGGAACTTCGTAGTGACATTATATAGGCCATAAAATGATTCAATCTCACAAGTATTGTTTATAATATATAAAACCCGATTGCATTGAATTGAAATCGTTTACCTTATGTCACTAACAATATTATAACTATTCAAAAGACATCTCACATGTAGAAATACATTACGCCGTTTAGTGACCAAAAAATTTCATTCATAAACACAAACGGATAATAAAATGACTTGCATTTAAGTGATATTCATTATTTTGGTTCCTTTTAATTATAATAAAGATTGCATAGTTTCAATTTTTTTTTAAAGATGAAAAGTATTTTACGACGTTAAGCGTGATAAACAAACTAAACTCCATAGTAGGATTGTTTTTCAGTAAGTACATTTTTTAAGTTTTGCTGATCTCAATCATATCACGAATATTTAATTTTTATAATAATTCATAAATATTTTTTATACTTTATTAATTTGTTTGTATTATTGTTTGTTGTAACTTACCTCTAGTAGAGCCATGCTTAGGCACGAATGGGTCGGCTCGACCGGTGCGATACGACGGCCTCACAGAAAACCGGTTGTGAAGCAACGCTTGCGTTACATTTCTCCGCAATTAGTGAGGTTTCCTCCCCGCATCCTCCTTCCCTCATCGCCCTCAAGGGCGGGCAGCGCACTTACGACTCTTGAATTGCTGGTGTCCGTGGACGGAGGTTGTCACTAACCATTAGGTGACCCACCTGTTCGTCTGTCTTCCTATGAATTATAAAAAAATATATTTTATATTTATTATTAATTATGTAAATATAATGAATAGTGTAATTAAGTTAAGAGTGTTCCCAGGCAACAGCCAGTTTTAGTTATATAGGCATGCGACCCTGACTTGTCTGAGCTATTGCTTATATCTTCCCATGCCCATCTGTAAATATCTCTTTCTATTCTCCCTTTCCTGTCAATATTTTCCAATCTAATTCCCAAAATTGCATGTGTAAATCCGCATGACGGCAATGGGCTTGTCCCCTATTACGTGAGTGGGACTAAATTTTCATAGTGGTAGAGCTATGCTTAGGCACGAATAGGCCGCCTCGACCGGTGCGATAGTGAGGTTTCCGGAGGTCCCCGAAGGCAAAATGTAGGCGTTATTTACAGCCTGCCTATAACTTCAGGGTACTGGCATCAGTGTTATTATTGTAATTAGTAATTTAGTCCCCTTTAATATAATATGTCTGCATAAAGTGCAGTTCGCTTGCCCGATTGTTACCCGAGATTAAAAAAATGTTTAAAACTTAATATACATTTATCCTTACCTTTTTCCCGGTTATTTTCTCGGTAATCTTCATAATTTAATCTTAAACCATTGTTTATGGCATCCATCGCTCGGAACCGATAATTGAAAAATTAATTATATTCCCTATTTACTGAATGAGAAGCAAAAACAGTCTGTTGTCATAATAATATACAGTATGGTTTTCGAGCTTTTTAAAAAAATATTAAAGAAAGCCTACAAGAGGCTTTCTTTAATCTTGAGTTTTCGACAGAACGAAACGTCGACCAAGAACAAACTATGAGGGGGTAAAATTTGAATCTTTACATTGTTCTGGTTGATAGACTTTGCCATGTTTATCTCAATCTTTTACAGGTGGCAACTGAATATTCGACTCCTTTGTATAACTTGACCACCATTTTAAAATGTACGTAAGATTTTAAAACGGTAGCCAAGCTATTTTCTTTTATGGCTCAAGTGGGACGCGAGCATTATCTGTGTAGTTTATCGCAGCTCATACACGTTACGTAATTTGAATGGGATGTGTGAGAGATATTTATCACTCTATTTTATGTTCCTTTAATTCTTTGATTTGTATTATAATGTTTTGAGTCTCTATCTTTGTCAGAATTTATCGTAATGGCTTTATTATCAGAACATTCAAGAGGCTATACATACGACGTACCTTTTCACATTTGCAAACACCAGAATTTTCATGATGGTATATTTTGAAAAGGCACAATACCAATACCTACAAAGGCTTTTAAATGAAAACTCCCGTCTTAGAAATGATTTCTGTGTGTCGAGGCACTTGACAAACATGTTGCATTAAAATTAAGTATCTCTAAAAAGATTTGTTTAATATTCTTTTCTTTTTGCTTTAGTTCCTCCTATTGCATGCTAGTATATATAGTATAGTCCCCTGTCTATCTATCCATATCTACCTCTATTCATCTTAAGATAGCCTGAAAGAGATCGCTAACTGCAAAAAGGCCGCCAATTGTACATACTACTGCTTGTAAAATATAATAGTAATTAAAACATATATATAATAGTTTTATATATACTACAGTAATCATTTATTTGTTGTTATGTGTGTATGTATGTATGATGTTTTGCTTGTCATGCTCTAGAATCTAGACAGCTTAGTAGATTTCGTTATGTGAGGTATAATTTTAATCGTTGTAAATACTGTGTTCAGGCTTATGCCTGAATACTATAATGTTATGTTATAACGTAGTTCGATTTTAGAGGTATGTTTTAAGAAAAAATGTATTTATTGTCTGCAGCAAAGCACAATTTTGAATAAATAAATAAAAAATAATAATACGACGTTCGTGATGATCTAAATAATTTTCGCGGAAACACAGTTGAAGTTGAAGACTTGGAATTGTTGAACGGAAGGTATAATTACTGGATACGGTACTAATATTCCGGGAATTTCCAGTATGTAACAAGTTAAGTTATTTTTCCTGTATTCTTAGTCATAACACGTTATCTATTTAACAGTACTTACTAATGGCAAGATGTTTTAAGAAAATATAAACCATGATTTTTATGATGCTTTAACCTTTTTTTTAATTCGGACTTCTTACATGCGGTTGGTAAATCCCATAGTGTGTCTATACCCATAAATACATACATATCATTACACAATTGTTTGTCGTGAGTGGGAAGTTACTTAGCAGTCAGGATCAACAGTTAGTAGTCAAGTGGTTTATTTACCTAATAATATAATAATCGATGTGAAAATATAAAATTAAAAAAAATATTTTTAAATTTCCAATGCTAGTCACAGTTACACATTATTATATATAAAAGTATAACTCTGATTGTCCGTTTTGACATATTAGGCCCTTCAAAGCAAGCGTTATTAGAAATCTAATATGAAAAAGATACGTGCTACCATTGTTATAACAATATTGATAACAATAACAAACCACCCGGGCTTCATCAATCAAAAACAAATTAGCTGTCAACAAATTCAATTAGAGATAAATAAATCTGATCATTGATTGAGTATAGGTACATTTTGTCTATTTATCATGATAGCTGAATATTTCATATATATTAAAGTATTATAGTTTCCACTTACAACAAGGTACATTTCTCTAATTAAGCTTTGATCACAGATTACACTTTTCAAGTGTCCCCTGATAAGAACGGTCAGGTCACACTATGAGGAACGTACGGTCATTGAGTTGTGCGATGAGCTCGTCTACCACAATGTTCCATAGGAGAGGTGAGATCACTATCCCTCTCGTAGTATTATTTAAAGTGAATTGTATAGCTCTGTGTCTGAACATGCCAAGGCCACACAGAAAACCGGTTGACCAACAATGCCGTGTTTCACCGAGTGAGTGAGAGTACCGGAGGCCCACTTCCTCCTTTTCTCTTTCCCTTGCCCTTCATTCCTCCCTCATTACTATCAAAGGCGGGAAGCGGGCTTATGACTCTTGAATTGCAGATGGACTTGGTTGGGCTTAATCAAATCGTATAGCATAAAAAAATGCCAAACATAAAATTTATTTGTTTTCAAGTTGTTCGCCTAGAGACGAGTTTTGTTATACAATTTCAGCTGGGGTTCATGTGACCACAAACTTTGACAAATACTGCTGTAGTCCATTATCGTTACATAATCATATGATAGAACATACGGATATTTGGAGTTAAGCTTATCTGAAGCTAATCCTGCAGAGAATATATGCTGAACGCATAGTATGTACCTGATCTATATTATTTGATCAGAACTACATTCCTAGTCTAGTCGAAAATATGGGGCAGTACCATTAAAAGTAAATTAGCAGATTTGCAAATTACAAAATAAAGTAATAAAAATTATAAACAGACACAAGTTACAAGTTACCCAACACAGTAGTCGCCGAGCTAGTTACTTAGTCCAACCAAAAATTAGAACTAATTATGGCAAGAAAATGCTAACCTTTGAAGAAGCACAAATTTACAACAAAATACAATCATATATTAAAAATGTACACTCATTTATACAGTTAAAAAAAACCTGAATTTATTATAGAAAATTACTTTTAAAATATTAAACCGAATGCATCGGATGGGTTGAATACAAATGATGTTTGATCATAACGTACGTTGTAAAATTGTTCTCAATATGTTATTGTTTTTATTGAGAATAAATTGCTCCCTGTACAGCTACTCAGTAGAGAAGAAATTAAAATCGTATTTTTTTTATAACATAGGGGGACAGACGAAAGATTCGTCTTTCATCTGTCCCCCTATGTTATAAAAAAAAACACCATGAAAGACTAAAAAGAGACGAAACACGGAGACGGGTCACCTGATGGTAAGTGACAACCACCGTCGCCGTTGCTTCACAATCGGTTTTCTGTGAAGCCGTTTTATCGCACCGGTCGAACCAGCCATTTCGTGCTACTAATTATAATTAGTACGTAATTATAATAAAGTAAAATTAGTTATATATCGTTACTGTAATTATTAAGTAGTTCAACAATGTTTTTCTATATAAAAGCTTGTAATAGCGTGGTGACAAGTGATACGGAAAGTGAAATACCCACACTCATTTGTCGATTTTAGCGGGAACTAATTTGCGCGTTTTGTTTGCAATCTATTTTAATTTACGGGAATTGAAATTGCAGCTACTAGTTATAATCTTATAATACAAACGTAATCTAAACAATGGATTGTGTTAGCTTATGTAATACTAACTGTCTTGCCTTTTCATGGTAATTATTAATAAATTTTTTGTTGTATTCAGTTGTCGCATGTCGGTATAGACTGACTATAACAACTGTAAATTATGTAGCAGAATAATTTTGTCCTTATCTGATATATTAATGGTCTAGATACAAAAATATGTATGGGTAAGTCTAAATATTATACAAACATAATTATGAGAACTAATAATAAGTATAAAGAAATCATAAAACAATAATAATAGCCGCCTTCAATGCCTCATATGGTCAATAGTGAAAACGTGCTATTAAAAGACTCATTCGTAAAGTAACGTCATTTAAAGAATTACCCACTAACTTTAAGGAGTACCTTCCACAATCAGCTCAGCAACCTGAGACGCTAATATCTATAGCTTTAGAAAGTATAGGAAAAAAACATTGTTAATGTCCATAAAATTTGAGAGACTACCTCTTTACGCTAGATCGCATCATCGAATCCTCATTTGGTGACTACACAATCGAAAATTAGTCACATTAAAAAGGTGATTACAATAGAAGTCGCTTAAAAACGTTAGTTACCTAATACCAATTTGTTCGAGCTCCCAAAGTTTTGTATCTTTTTGGTTTCACTTTAGCCCAAGATGCAAGCTTTTAAACAGATTGCAGACTTAGAAGAGGGATTACAAATAATTAAAATAATATCAAATCAGTGAATTCACTCGTCTCTATCTTACAACTTAAACTATGTAAAAGCTTAGAAACGGAAGTTGTTGTTTGCAGTGAACCTATTCGACGCCTCCGTGGGAGGTAATAATGCGCTCCGGCTATGACCTCTCAAAGTTGCTGAATTGTTAATGGAACATTTAAACTTTGTGGGTCGATCGCGAATGGTTGCTAAGTTGTGACTTAAATAACGCCTACATCAATTAAGTGATGTGTCAGGTTTGATCGTAAGCGGATGATGCAATGTCCTTCAGGGTCAACATTCTCATGAGCTGTCTGTTTATAAAACACTTAATATTTAAAAAATCTGACACTTTGATGGCAAAATATAATATTAAAATATATCTCTGATATATTTCTAAGACAAATAACTATGCGATGAGCATGTAATTCATTGTTTGTGTCTGGGTCCAATTTATATTAGGTTGGCAGCTAATAAACCCGCCACTATTTTGATCAGTTCTAAAACGTTATAGAACTATCTCAATTTTTTTAGGGGTTTTTAAATATGTGTGTTAGGTTAACCCACTTCTCAGATATTTTTTTTTGCGTAAGCGCCAGTGGTTTGGACCTGGAGAAGCAGGAGTACCGACGCCAAAATGTGTGGTGTGTGGTGGGGAATAATCGGATTTAATATACATACATATACTGGGAGTTGTTGCCATCTAACACTATAATCTCAGCCAATATTAATTGTGACCAACTGGATAAAGTAGCAACGAGATTACCGAAAAATCAAAATAAAGTCTACTTTTTGCACGATAATGCTCGACCACATGTAGCAAAAGTAACTGGTGAAAAATTACTTTCGCTTGGCTGGGCTGTCCTTCCTGACCCACCGTACTCTCCAGACATTATGGCCTCAGATTATCATCTATTTCGCACTACTTAGCAGATAAAAAAATTAAAAATGAAAACCAGCTTAAAAGTGACCTTACCACCTTTTTTGATCAAAAGCCTAAAAACTTCTACGAGTAAGGCATTATGTCTTTGCCAGCGCATTGGCGACATGTGATAGAAAACGACGGTGCTTATATAGTTGAGAAATAATTTCATTTTGTATACTTAAAAAAATAAATAAATTTGTGTATAAAGATGGGGGATAATATATGTATAACATGCATGTATTCAGAGATATACCGTCAGTCTTATCATAGTACAAGTTCTGCTTAGTTTGGAATCAGGTGGACGTGTGTTAAATGTCTGAAGTTATTGTTTGTACCATAAGTACAATAATATTATTTTTCAAAAATAAAATGAAAGATGAACGTGATTCTAGCTAATCAACTGGAGCGTTCTATGTCTCTTGTTTTAAAATATAACGCATAGATTACTCATTTTTTAAGTTGATTAGACTTCGTATTGTCTTTTTACTTGAAAGTTGTGCTTCAGAATAGCACTTAAGGAAGCTTTGAGATCGTCACAGATATTTATGGGACCAAGATAAAATGAAAAAAAATGTAGTAGGCTGCCTTTCTCAAAGTTATGTATCTACTTGTTGGAACGCAAAAATGACGCAATGAAAAAAAAATATTTTATACCCGACTGCGCAAAAAGGAAGAAAACAGATTTATAAAAAGGTGCAAGCGACATACATACTTGAAATTATGTTATATATAGCTTACAAAGGCGGATTGAGCACTACTTCGAGCTAGTCAGGGCCATACCTATAAATCGAACTGGCTGGTGATGGGAAGTCCGAGTCCTCTAACTGAAGGTTGTACAAATGTAAATATAATCAATAAAGAGTTCCATTATCCAGCTCATGATTTCGTCATAAGATCAGCCACTTTGAACTGTTTTAATGTGTTATACACCTTACGGTTTTACTCACGTGTGTATTTCGGGGATGCCCGACTAGTTTTGGTCCTGACAGGAGATCTTTGTCAAGGAGTAAGTCGTTCAGTTGCGACGGTACCGGACGTCACACTGGTGTTACTGGGTCTGCATTATGTTATAACTAGCCGTACCTTATAGTTTCACATACATTTATGCTCACTGCTCCACTCCTAAGTATCGCAGAGTGATGTTTGAAGCCTTCCTCAGTGTACGGATTATCTAAAGCAAAAAGATTTCTTCAAATCCTATCAGTAGTTCCCGAGATTAGCGTGCTCACATACTACACAGCAGTTTCATACCACACTAAGCAGAGCTTGTACTAGTATAACCAGACAGCTGAAATCCATACTTATTTGCTTTTAAATACATACTTATCATATAAAAATTAGACCAAGAACAAATGAT
The DNA here is from genome assembly GCA_947561695.1 of Tyria jacobaeae. Taxonomy (NCBI): domain Eukaryota; kingdom Metazoa; phylum Arthropoda; class Insecta; order Lepidoptera; family Erebidae; genus Tyria; species Tyria jacobaeae. The sequence continues at coordinate 11,983,897 of OX387225.1, read as the reverse complement.
ATTGCTCATCGCAATTATTAAAGCTAAATGTTGCCTACTCACTACTGATATTTTTACTGAGACCAACTGCCACCAAAAAAAAATATTTAAATTCTGTTACAAGTGCCTTTTCGCAGCTTCTCATTGCTTTATTGCCTGATGACTATTGTCTCATTTATGGATCACGGTATTTTATAGCATTTCTCTATAACCACTTTGAGTCTGTAATTGAAGTCTTGGGTGACAGTCGTAGTTTCCAAGTGATTACACAATATTATAGTGAGGTGGTGAAATTACAGTACCAACAATAAAATAACTTAAAATATGTTACGTGGTACAGCCTCGCGACGGTAAAATAATGAATTGAAATTTAATTGCGATTGTTCTGTGGCGTAGCCAATTAATACTTTGTTTGTATCAGTACAATTGTTTGTACCAAAGGGGTTCATTATGATACCCTTGGCTGTTATTTATCATCGATTGTAAATGGTAGTTAAAAGCATAATGCTTGTTTGCCATATTAGAGAAATGAAATGAATTTACCGTTATGGTCGTGGACTTGTTGTATCAGATACCAGCAATCTTTATTGACTTATGTATGTTATCAAATACCAAATAAATCTGCTGTTGTGGTTCACGATTTAATTGGTATATATTTACAAGATGAGTGGACAACTTATTAATGTCTTAAATTTATAATTAATGTTGTAGTTATGATTTATTTAATTATTATTATATACATATTTCATTATTTATCTTGCTGTGGAGTTGAGGACGGAACCCAAGTTCTGGTAAGTATTTGACTCAAAACATGTCAACATGCATTCAACGGGGAAACGCCGCCAACCTAACGCGATCTTGTTAAAGATTTAAAATATAGTGTGTTTTATTACTAAGTTTAAAAGTATGCAAGTGTATTAATATTTTGGAAAATATATAAATAAAGTATCATTGTTGATGCTTCGAAGCCAATATGTGTTTTTTTCTTACTCTTTATTAGAATTTAAATGGAATACTCTAAACACTAGCAATTTTCGATTGTGTGTGATAATAGATTGAGATATATGACTGTTATCGATGATCGGGTTTTGTTAGGCGCCCTCAAGCATCACTAATTAATGTTTATTTTATTGTTTTGTCATTCATCTAAATTTGAGAGAAGTGTTCCGTGTAAGTCCACGATTTGTTAGATATTGTTATACTTGTGAAATTTAATTACTATTTCTTAATAACAGAGAGATTGGAAATTGGATTTTGAGGCTCAATCTCCAACGTTACCACTGATCACTCTGATCACGTTACCAGAGTTATAATACGTAACGCTAAATTGTGCATGCGCCTCAAGTGCATCTTGCTGCAATGAAAACGCAAATCTTACCTAAAAATAAACACGACTCTTTGAAAGACTTTCTCCTCTTCTTCATTGTACTTGGTGTGTAATAGCGATATTTTAACTATATTATTCCAGCATATAATTAGGTATATAATAGAATTATACACATTATTATAAAAGTACGACGCACGACTTGTACTAAGTTAAAAATATCTAAATAAATTCTAATGCAATATTTATTTCTTAAACTTACTCAACAATATTTTAAATAGGCCTTCTTTTTTTAATTATTAACGATTATATCATAGATCAATACACGATGCTACCACAACAGTAGGTCATAGGGTAAATAGTTGCACACCATTTCATATTGCACAATTGACACGTTAGTGTTAATATCACCGACAAAGTATAAAAATACAGACCTGTAAAAATGAAGAAGTCAAAAATTTACTTCTTTTCAAATACACTAGATTGAATTCATTACCATTGTTAAGAAATATTAGGCCTCAAGAGCCCTTTAAACAAAAAGCTCAAATGTTCAGTAAAAGAAAAACAAAACGATGAGAACTCACAATAAAAATAAAACATTAAGTGGTTCCACGACCGCTCTATAGGTGGCCATCATGTAAAAAATTAATGAACCTTGGCTTCCCTGTGCCTTCCGCCGTCGACTCCCCATAAACTAATGGAGACGTACTTTCAACTTTTAGGTGTGAGTATTGCCGAGTTTACATTGCCCGATGCCGATGTAGGTACGACACTGATGCGCGATACGACGCGCGATAGTCCGACATCGGCCCGTAAATAACTAAAATAAAAATATGTTTTACTAAAAAGTTTTGTTCATGTCGTGTTGATGTGCAAAGAATTTTATTCAACTTTGATTTATACTGATTTTTGATTTATAAAACCCTGAAAGTAGTGGTATACGTCTGGTCGTTTAAATGTTTTGAAGAAGAAACAATAAGATATGTCACTTTTGAAGTTTCTATACCTAATGTAAATGCTTTAAAAAATATATTACATGACTCGTAAACATTGATGCTCAACTGTGTTGTAAATTTGTTTTGAAAATACCAAAAAATATACTATGTAAATTAACAGCCAGAGACACTTGTAAACCCTTCGTAATAGATCCTCAATGACCCCTAAGCGACAAATAATCCCTACAAACACATCTAAAAGAAGCTCTCTCACGTTTAAGGTTGCTTGGAATCTGTATATGCAGAGTTATAGCCGATAGTTTTGTATTTTTATATAGCATTTATATTATAACATAAACTTTATCTCTCATTCAGCACAAAAGATTATTCAAGTCAGAGAGAAACATTTTTGCATGTTTCTGAAACGTTTGATTGGCCTGTTGATCTAGTGGTTAGTGCCCCTGACTGCTGAGCCGGAGGTAGTGGGTTCGATTCCCACACCGGAAAAAATTGTTTGATCTACAAATAGTTTTTCTGAATGTGGATGCTCCTTGTCTCCATTGTTTGCATGTTTGTAAAGTCCCCGCCACAAAGGAATACTTCCTAGTACAGAAAAAAAAAAAGAAAACTTCAAATTTATGAGTATAGTTTCAGTAAGTGTACAAGGAAGCCCAGTGTGCATTTACATGGCGATGACAATTTTCATTACGTTTCCTTTAGACGATTTGCCTATTAACCTGTGTAATAAACATCCACATTTTATCGATAACAAGTCGGGGTCAAGTCTATTGCTGTCAACTGAACTTCAGATACTAAATATGAGAAATAGAGAATATATTGAAAGAAAAAGATGAAGGAAAGACAACGGAAGAAAGGAGATATTGCCTATATGGACGGAATTAGGGAGTTTCAGGAATAGGTCAAGCAATTTAGAGTAGAACACTTAAAACTCAACGGATGGTCTAAAATATCTCAATAGGTTAATCAAAGTAATTTAGAATTGTGAAAGAGAAAAAATGTCAAGGTGCGCGAAGTATGTGTAATAGGCTTAAGCCATACGGCGCACAGGCGCGTTTACACCAACATTCGATTTACATCTTGCAGTGTCCCGCGATATAATGTTCTGGGAACAATATAACTGATTTATTGAATCAGGGCAGTCGAACTTATTATTACATAAGCCGTGTAGCGTCTTAGCCTACATACGGCGTCATAGTTTAGTCAATATTTTTGGGTGATAACTTTGGATAATTTCTTAGTCTGTTTTAAGTATTCAAATGCGTGCACTCCAATACAACCTTATATTAAATATCAAAATACCAGCTTCATACTCAATGTCAGAACGATCGACCCTTAAGCGGCTGTTGTCGTCGGATGGTATAAATTCACTCTTTTTTATTCTTATTCATTTGAATTTCTCTCAGGACTATTTTACTTCATAATTTGTTAGCAAAATTATAACAAATTACAATATATCTTTGACAAAGTTCTTAATAACTTAGATTAGCAAAATTTTAAGAATTATAAGTAGATTTTATTTTCAGAAGCTGTATGTAGGAGTTTGTAATAACTGTTTTTGTTAAGAAGACTATCACAGAAATATCGGAAATATTATATCACATATTTTATTTTATTTTTAGAACTAACGTTTTCAAAGTAAATTCCACCATATTACTATTACGCATAATAAATTAATCACGTAACTTTTTTAAATAAAACGTTATTACTATTATTTCCTTTATTTAACTTCAACTACATAATATTTAAATTTTTAAATATATATAAAAAAACAAACCATGTATTTCAATATATAGAAAATTGTGGCCAATTTAGGATGCCAAGGAATGCCTTTTGCATCAGGCCTTACACCCAGCTACCTAGTCCACGTAAGTCCCTGTGTTGGTATTAATAATCAAAGTTACTACATATTATTGCGGTATGGACGAGCAGCAAACTCACTTTACGTCACTGTACTGGAGTAAAAGTCTGTGGTGTAAAAGTACACACATACACAAATATTCGTACATACATATGTTAAAATGGTTGTTCAACGGGGGGTTGTATGTTTCTAACCATTTATCAAGTTGACATTTAAAACTAGAAGCTCCACTTACTGGAAGCTTGTTCCATATAATAACAACACGATTGTTCAGAGTGTGATAGGCTACCCTAGGTGTACCCGTGATGAGTAGTTTTTAGTTGGGATTATATCTTGAGCTCAATATTTTATAGTCTCAATAACATCACCTCCCATCCCAGGATATTTAAGTGTCGGTAATGTTAATGCTCTTTAGCGTTCCTCATAAGTGTTATGTTGTAAGCCGGTATATTAGTTTCCAGAAAATCAATATCTTTTATAGGATATTGTCTTTCTGAGGATTCTAAACTTTTGGTTTTTTGGTCTTTTGGTCTTTTGGTCTTTTGGCCGCCTTTGAGGGTGATGAGGGATGGGGGATGCAGGGAGCGGAAAGAAGAGAGGAGGGACTAGGAGATGGGAAAAGGAGAAAGGAGATGAGGGGAGAAAAAAGGGGGAGGGAGAATCGGGCCTCCGGAAACCTCACTCAATTCGGGGAAATGCAACGCAAGCGTTACTTCACAACCGGTTTTCTGTGAGGCCGAGGTATCGCACCGGTCGAGCCGGCCCATTCGTGCCTAAGCATGGCTCTACCACTGAAGAAAATGTGAACTGATGACTTTTGCTGTTGAGGAATAACCTGATGTTTAGATATAATCATCTCCATACATTTATCTATAGCACTCGTGAGGTTTACAGGTACGAACTTAGCCGGGTCACTCTTATCACCCTTTTTGTATAAAGGTGTCATAATGGCATGTCTCCAATCAGTGGGTAATCTAATGTATGTACTTTTTTTTAAAGCTTATCCTTTTTATAATTTCAAACCATAATACGTTTGAAATTGTAACACCTGCACTAATTCTTTGCGGACACAAGCTGAGAATGAGTCGGAAGCGACCTGCCTGAAATTATTATTTAATTTTGTATAGTTTTGCGGTATTATGGCAACGAGAGAGAATCTTTTTATAGCATTGGATAATGATCCCACATTTGATACGTTTTTAAAGCCCAAATTTTTTGCAACTTCTTTTTCTTTTTGAAGCATTCTTGCTTTCGGACTGTGGGAACACTGCTTGAATATACACTCGAGAGTAATGAAGTGGATTCGTCCTTGCCTGGGCCGGAATTTTTTCAGAGTTGCACGGAGCTTCTGCTTATTGAAAATGGCTTTATAACTAACAAAAGACACGTGATCGTAATGTTATACAATGTAATGAATACTAAACGAATAAGTTTGATATTTTTTTTTGCCAGTTTGGATGAATATATACTCTTTAACGCATGATCATAGCCGGCCTCATAGTGCTCGGATTGTGTTCTTCACAATTCGACCATAATCATTAAGTCATTATTAAACCCAGCTTTATGTTCTATTTCTAAAATGAACGGTATCATCATCTATGCGGTTCAAGGCGGTTGCGAAGCTTCATGCGGGCGGGTAAATAAATACAAGTTACAGTTTTGAAAGAAATACTACAGTTTTAAAGTTATCAAGAAATCTTTACAATATAAATATGTATACAATGTATGTATGTACGTATAGTATTTATTATATCAAGTACCTTAATGATCTGGCTGTTTGTATTTTTGTAATGTCTGCAAGTTTAGAATTAATTACTAACGTTAGTCAGAAACTGATTCTACTGTTATATATATATATATAAATTTTATTAAAAAATCTAATAAAATCCTAGAGATATCAATTGTAATTCAATGCGAAACTAGTAAGAGTGTGATGATGAAAATCGAAGAGTCTTTCAAAATCCACTTCTACATAAAATAGAACGAGTTTAAACTGACACAAAATATCTCGTAAAGTTGTAGAGATTCCTACATCACCTAGATGTCTTGTATTTCCTTCAAAATGATTGAATTTATTTTCTTTGAGAAAGCTGAAGGTTTCGTCTTGGGTAGGAACGAAGAACTTGTGGGCAATCTGAAGTGTTAAAGAGGTGAGACAACATTCCTTTAAATTGTTTTAAGTGACTTAATAACTACTGAACTGAATAACCTTTTAGTACAACATAACAAGCACTTTCTACACGTTGAAGTAGGTTTGAGAGATAAATATTAATATCTAGAAAATTATTTTCAGCCGTCCGTCATGGCAGGTTCACACTTGTGTAAAATCTTTTAATAACGATATATCCACTCTTCATTAAACCCATGTAATGTTTGTATAGTTGATAGTTTAGAATACATTTGAAACGTAGATTTGAAGCGATTTTCCTTCAAAGATCGATAACCTAAAGTATCTAAAATATGAAAAGCGTGAAGTCTTCATTACGTAGTTACAATGTTAAAGAAACCTCGAGAAGCGGAAGTGTATATAAGCCAAAGGCAATGATTGATATACCCATTGTCGATGTCCTGTCAGTTGGCTTGTCCCTATAGTGATAAAATGAGTCGTCGACCCCTACCCGACCTTTATTTCGCGTGCTAAATTTAGATACAGATGATGAACTAAATAAGAAAATCAATAAACAGTGATATAAATATTTGGTATAAATGTTTTAGGCGTCAACCTTGACGACAGTCGAATTTTAGAGCCCGACATTATAACATAATTGTATTTAAATAAACGCGCCTCGTATTCTGAGATAAGTTAACTTATTTGCGCATTTGCAGGTACCCAGGGAGTTATCGATTATATTCGTGTAAATATTAAATAACAAAAGGTTCTACGTATCTTTAACAACAAAGAACCCAAGTCCATTACGTGAAAAAGGGCTTTTCGTTTGCAAATATTCAATAACAGCTCGAATTATTAAGGAAAATACCAATATGAACAATAATGAACAAAATCGTTATATTTCGGCTGATTCTTTACGGGGATAATTTTATCGTTTATAACTTACATTAAGAATCATTACGCATTACCGAGTATCGACAAGCAGTTAATACCTTGGCTGAGCTTATCTACATGACATCATTTTTATGTAAATTCAAATTTAATAATGCTTTATCAACATTAATGGTTACATATCCCTGTATGTATTTGGTTTTCGTGTTAATGTCTAACTCCTTAAATATGCAATTTATTGTTAGGCTGCCAAGTAACACGAAATGCACCTTACATACACATTTCTAGATATGTATAAAAAAAGAAGAACGCTCTTTAACCTATCCAGGAATCCGTAGTTAGTCAGTATTACAAGCTTAGCAGCGAGTGCTTCATGACTTCGATTTATCAAAAAAATATTAGAACCACTTGCACTAAAAACGTGATTCAAGTACCCTTGACTAATTACTGGTCACCCAACACAAGTGGTCCTAATCAAACAATGTGACGTGGACAATGAACTTTACCCTGTAGTAGGTTGGTTGCTTACACGCTTACATTACATTTTACAAACATACTTTCGTGATTGGACTCTCTCAATTGTTTCGTGTCGTAGGTTCGGGTTTGAGTTTGCGTGTCATTGTGTGGCCCGAGGGTAAATTGCCGGGACCATAAAACTTAAACAATACTAAATGGCTACTTCTTTAAATTGAGCTATGAAGAAGTCTTGGAACATGGGCTGGGCCTGCCGGCTATATAGCTTTCTACCACATAGGAACACAAATATGGCTAGCGAAATGTAAGTACGAATTATGCCGTAATACAATTACGAGCACATAAATGAATATAAATATTTATATATTATGAGGATAAACAAGTTTGAAAATATAATATTCATCTAATTTAGTCAGTTTAAATAAACATTATACCTATATTCCTCGCCGATCATTCACCCATCAAAGATAATTAATTAGGTTTTGGTTTTCAATCTAAAACTTAATAAGTAAGGTTTCTATTTCATTTAGACAACGCAATATTATATTATTTAACAAAATATAGAGTAATATTTAGTATCAAAAGAATTATAATCAATTTTATTGCAAAAAGTAAACATAAAATTAATTATTACTAATTAATATCCCTTCGTATCTCCAAAATTCTAAATATATTATTATTGTCAGTTGCGTTGTTATTTTTATAAGGAATTGTTTTTGCTTCTCAAACCAAAATTAAGAGTCCGACGAGTAAATAAAAAAGTAAAACAAATCAAATTAAAATAATGTATTTCATTAAAACAAGGTATATTTGAATTGGCATGAGAAGATGTCAGTCAGACTAAGTTAGTCGTGAAGCTATTGCCTGTTCCAATAAGTAGATCCTATAGAGAAGAACAGGCAAGAAACTCCAACAACACTTTTAGCAAATATTTTTTGTATCCTTATATGGATGATGTAAAATTGTTTGAAGAACCTTATTAATTACCAGAATAACCAAAATTCTTGCTCTTAGTGTGGATAATACTTTATAATTTATGTATGTATATGTATCTTTATCACGTCCTAAAGCATAAACGGTTTGATGGATGTCGACATGTGAGATGTAATTTAAATTGTCTTAATAGGTATTGTTAGCAAAAACAAATGTACAAACAAATAATACAAGTGTTACCATATTCAGTTTCGTAGCTAGAAGAATCACAAAGAAACATTACAGTAGTGTTTGAAAATGGGTTGGTATAGGTAAAAAAGTGGAATAAAGCTATTAACGAGTAACATGTGCTTCCAAAATCCATATTTTACAAGTAAACAAAACACACCATCGCCTTGGGCCATTAACTGTACGATTCTTTATTTTCTAAATTAACATTAACATATCCGCTTTCCAGCTTTTTATTTGACTTTTTTTATGGTAACAGCGTAATTACATGTCTACATTAACATCTGCTGGGGCTTATAACATGTTCGATTGATATAATTGGTGTTCGATTCTCATTAGTAAATGAGGGTTGTCGTAAAAACGTTTCTAATAGTGTAATGTGTGAATTCTGTAGTTTATTTAGATGAAAACAAACTTTAATTAAGTTAAAACTCTGAGGGAAATACTTTATTACAGAAAGAGCGGGAACATCGACCAAACAAGGTTGCCACGGAAAGGTATTAAAGCTTCATTTATATGACGTTTATTGAAGGTAGTTTCGCACAACTTTCATTTTTATTTAATTTTCTTTTTTTTCTATATCTTCTTCTATTATTTATTTAGTATCTTCCATCTTCGTATATCGCATTTTTTTTAATTTGAATACTGTATTTTAAAGAAGTACAGTAATTAGAATTGCTGATTGACGAATTTTTAAAATATACGTTGTGAATTGAAGCATATATGTATATATATAAGGCTCAAGACTGTATCTTTCAAGATACAGGCTTGAGTTGAAGAATCACCCACAGTTGAAGCATTTCAATATTAGTTTACTTTTGTACACAACCCAAAACCCCTTTTTTTAATGCCAGTTAAGCGCATCGACGGCTTTCGTTACTTTTACTTGAATAAAAAATTACTTAAGAAAAAATATTCCTTATCTATTTAAATTGTTGCTTACAAAGAAAAAAAAATACATTTAAGCAAAAAAAAAAATGTTGAGACACACCGGCAGCGTAATATGATTACTTTAACGACAATTTCAAATGATTCAATTTAGTAAGCACGATCTTCATCTCGAACACCCACAACCTAATTTTATAACAGGTGATTACTTTAAATTGAATTAGAGCCGTAATGGAGGGTGCCTTAGTATGATAACACAAGTACCAACCTACGGCATTCTGCAAGTTTCACTAGCTTTGTTGCTTTTTTTTTAACAAAAAAATAAAACGCTTGGTAATGTTAATTTTTTTTCTGATTTATGCCCTCCACAGACCAACAGCCGGCTCTGCCGATGGTAACCCGAGACAAAACAACGGCCACCCAAGGACACTTGCAACTTAAGCATGGTTCACCGACTGTAGTGTAACCTCCTTTCGGCGGCTTTAACGATTGTTTATTTTAGGTATTTTACTTAATAGCATTTTATAACTTACGTAGCATTTAAAAAGGAATAAATATGAAAGATTTTAAATGGTTTAATTATTTTTTTTATGGGATAAGGGGCAAACGAGCAGACGGGTCAAAAAAATTATGTGCCTTGTTAAAGTTAGTTATAAAAGCTCAAAGCTAACTAAACAACATGAAATAAGAACAACAATCTTACACACAATGATTTATTAAATTTTATTAAAAATACTGATCATTGCGGTCCGATCTGCTTGCCTTTTGATTTAAAAAAACCCTAGCCGCATCTTTAAAAGATTTTAATCTTCTTTGTTTAAAAGAGTATTTACACACATATTGTAACCAAGTCAGGTTGAAATGATGCAATCCCAGGGAAGTTAAAGTAAACCCTCAAATTTGACAAGTACTACCAATGTTTTTTTTTGTATTATTTCTAAAGCTATTAAGACGAGCGTTTCATGTTGTTGAATAGATGATGAAAAGTACAACTTCTTAACGGTTAGAAATACTCTCTCTCGTCTCACAGAAAACCGGTTGTGAAGTTCCCCGTAATGAGTGAGGTTTCCGGAGGCCCAACTCCGCCTCTTCTCTTTCCTCTCCCCTCATTCCCCCTCTCATCTCTCCTATCTCCTCATCCCCTCTCTTCTTTCCCATATCGCATCCCCCTATCTCTCATCACCCTCAAAGGCGACCAGCGCACTTACGACTCTTGAGTTGTGGGTGTCCATGGACTGCGGTTTTTCACTTACCATCAAGTGACCCGTTTGTTCGTCTGTCCCCCTAAATATTAAAAAAAGTAAGTTAAGGCAATATTAAACCGTATGGCTCTCGGGTGATGTAGAATTGGGCTACCCATCAGGGCCCCAAAAGCGACAATGGGTGTGACACTATATAAAAACAGCTTGTGGCCGGTTGATGACAATAAGCTGAACATGACATGACACCATCACAAAAAGATGGCGTTCGAGACGCCCCTGCCTATCCCTTTGGGTATATAAGTTTGAGTGTCTGTATGTACGTATATCATGTCCCGGGAACAATGTGTATATTTATTCTGTTATGTCTTGTTAACTACCGCCAACAAGGTATATACATATTTTATTTATCGGTTGAGTAGATAAGATGTGATTACTTACGTTCACTTTAGTACGCTGTGTATGCATGCAATGCAAGAGAAGAGTTGTGGCGAAAAGTAACATAGTCTGTGTCTGGTAGGTCCTGTACTTTTTTGACACCTTGATGGTAAAAAACAAACACTGCAACACAATGAAAAAAAAGTTGTTAGCTAGAAGCACTCATGCCAAATGTTTCTACACGTAATGAGGGTTTCCATTCTGACATCAAAATGTACCAAATTGTTACTGACAAATTGTGAACTCCAACAGCTAATGGGGTCCAGATCACTTACAACAATATATTTCGCAGATCCCATTGCTCTTTTCTATTTAGATAGCTATTTGTTCTTTTTTGCCACTAAAAAATGTAATTTTATTTTCTCAGAGATTTTGTTTTTATCATTTTTGTATCTGGAGAGTCGCTTGTAATCTGAACGTGAAATGTTATGACTTATGTCATTGTAAATGACTACATTTTTTGGTTATATCTTTCGACAGAAATTTTCAGTATACATATAGATATACAATATTATATGTCTATATATATGTTTTTTTTATAAATAGGCAACATTTCTACCGTGCTCCAATTATGATACTCGTATAATATTTTGCAAATATACTTAAGTACTAAAGTTTTCTCACTAAAATAACAGGTACGAGATCTCGATGCCGCAACGTTTAATTTGAATACTTTTGTCAGCGACAAACTTTTCAATGAACGTTCGGCGCACGTATTGAAGTAACATTTCTTTAAATTTCTTCGTTCAGGTCTAAGAGAAAACTTTTAGTTCTTTTGTTAGTTCCATGCTTTACTTGACTTATACGCCATATTATTTCAAAAGGTGGTCTTCACAAAAATTATAAAATGTTCTAAATAAGTTTTCTATTTTTCCTCTCCACTAAGCCTCATAAAGTCATAAAGTGTTCTTCAATTTATCAATCATGAAAAATGAATTACCTTCGATAAGAACGTGATAAGAACTGATAAGAACGTGGCAGGAGAGCCTTGAAGAAAACCGGTTATAAAGCAATTCTTACGTTGTATTTCACAAAGTGATTGAGGGAACTGGAGGCCCCATTCTTTTGTTCATAACCCCTCCCCCCTCGCCCCTCATGGGACACCTACCTACGCCTACACGTTACAAAGCCAACCAAGTTGGCAACGCGTTTGGGACTTTCGAGTTGCAGGTGTCTACGGGCGGCGTAGTCTTCCCAACAGATGACCATTCTACTCGTCTGCCCCCAAATAGAAAAAATCATAATGTATTTTCTAAGGCTTTCGTTGTAATCTTTAAGCGGTTTTTATGGATTACTATTTTAGCGGTTTTTACGGATAATCCTAATGGAAGAGCCATACTACATCACTTCTGCGACAGCTTGACCTGATAATTATTATTATTATTATATTTACATCTCTAAGTATCTCTTTATTTGTTGTATTATTGCTCAAACCATAAATATGTACATCATCTAATGCTTAATTCTCGCCGTTGTTTGCATACGAATGTTGTCTGAAAGACATTACTCTTAGCCTACTAAAATTATATATATATACATATATGCAATAGGGGGCAAACGAGCAGACGGGTCACCTGATAGTAAGTGACTACCGCCGCCCATGGACACCCGCAACTCAAGAGTCACAAGTGCGTTGCCGGCCTTTTAGGTAGGAGTACGCTCTTTTCTTGAAGGTCGTATCGGTTCGGAAACACGGCAGGCGACAATTTGTTCCATAAGCTGGTTGCGAGAGGAGAAGCTGGAGAAGCGCACAGTGGTGGAGTGCCAATCGTCCTGGTGATGGGGATGGATATTTTGTCGCGTAGGACGATGGCGGAAACCTGCAGCCGGTATAAGTCCGAACAATTCCTCAGAACACTCCCCATGATACAAGCGATAGAGGATGAAGATTATGCATATTTATACTTTATGTACAAAATGTATCAAAGGTGGACTTAATGTCGTAGACATTTTCTCCTAGATGAACTTTGGGGGATGCAGAGTCAAAACTTTACAGAGATTAAGAGGTACAAGTAAATATATTACATCATGCCACCTCTTATTAACTTTAACTTTATTTAAATAAGTGGTGTACACTAAAGAATTTTCTATCTACTTATTTATCTATGCCTCACAGAAAACCAGCTGTTAAACAATGCTTGCATTATGTGACCGAGTGAGTGAAGGTCCGGAGGTCCAACGATCTTTACCATCCCTTCTTTTCCTCCTCCCTTTCCGTTTCGCTCTTTTCCCTCCATACTTTCCCCTACTCTAAAAGGCAGCCTGCACTCTTGTGACTCCTGAGTTTTAAATGACCCGTTTGCTCGTTTGTTCAGCTATATTGTAAAAAAAATAACAGTGGCTGGAACTATAACAATGTTTTTCATAATTACGTCTCAGTTTGTTTGGCGTGTACGACGTACGACGCGTCGTCTTGTATGAATGTCTTTATGTCTTTTACCTTACTACATTTTTGATAGCGAGAAACCGTGACAACACACTGTAAATATGCCAGATTTTATAACGAACTCACAACATAACATACTCAGGTTAAACAACTTTCTAGTTTATTCAGCTTACATTTCTGAGATAGGATTTCGGTACTACATTTTTGAAAAAGGTAATGTTGATTCTTGATAACTTGTTGATAATGGCGTTGAAAAAGTGTTTCAGCTCTCAATTCCGAGTGGTTCTCTGTGGACTAAGGTAAGTGGTATTAAATTTTTGCTGCCTTAAAGTGAATGTTTTAGACCCCAACTTTTTTTTTTTTTTTTTTGGTAGGCGAAGGGGTCTGTCGGACTCTTACCGACTAAAAACCACCCCGATGTTCCTTAACTTGCAGATGGTCGGGGGACCGAGAATCACAATTGCATTCTTCAAGACGAGTACCTTGACACGGTGCAACCGACACCCTTTGGTTGCAGTCCTCAAGAAGCGCGCACGGAACACTGCGCATGCCTCTCGGGCCTGTATCCGTTAGGAATGTTGTAGACGCCTCTGCCTGCCCCTTCGGTTATATGGTCGTGAGTGTATAGGTGTGGTAAGAAATATTTTCTTCAAGTAATGCTTAATACAGTTTGAAAATATTTTATCCGGTCTTGTGATACTTGTATAAAGAGGTCTGCTATTAACTTTTTGCTAAGCGAGGCCTGATGTAACCAGATTTAGTATCGTATAGTGCGTACCTCATTGAGTGACTGGAGAAGCCTGTTACGAAATATCAAACGATAAATTTATAAAAATAAAAACTAAGGTTAAAACATGTGGTTCCGTATTCGACCTCTAAGGAAGTCTGCATGTGTGTATGTATCTTTGTACGTGTGATTTTTTCAAAAGCTACAGATCCGAATTGGCGTAAAAGTTTCCACGCCAAACGCGTAAAAACACCGTTCCGTCACAAAAGGTTTGCTGGTATAAAGTAACTCGCATACATACATAGTACTTTATATTTTATTTTTTATTTTTAAAAAGACTAGAAGACCGCATTAGGAATAATTCCTGTGTCGCGGGGCCTCTACAAACATTAAATCAATGGACACAAAGAACACCCAGATTCAGAAGAACGTGTAAAATGTGTATCATACAAAATGTTTGTCCCGTGTGGGGATCGAACCCACTCAGGGTCACTAACCACTAGACCAACATACCTACACCCTTACATCATCATCATTACACTAATTTTTGGGAAGTCGTTTAATAACCACAACACATATCTTATTAGTCTCATTTTCCCATAATAATCACTACCATTTTGGCTTACATCAAATTCCCTACGAGAATGAGTCAGACAGTAAATTGGCGCCACACTATAAGATAAGGCTATTATTTCAATTCAGTCTTGTTATAGTAACGACCTCGATATATTGAGCTATCAAGTTCTTATATATCTTATATTGAATTGTGGTATCTATTAATTTTTAATATACTAGTAGCGGCTATTATTATTTTGTTTTTATACTCACAAAGGGTTTTGGAACTATAAGTATTCTTAAGATAATAAATACTTAAATTATGTTTTGTCCAAATGCCTCTTGCGTCATTGTAGACATTTCAATAATTCCCGGTAACTCTCGCGAACCGTATACATTCAAAATTTATATCACTTTAACTCATATATTTACCGATTACAAAAGAACTAACGTTATACGAATGGCTAATCATATTTTTTTTTATCTACGATTAGTATCACTACAAGACAGACGAGTGTTTTCTCCAATGAGAAAGCTATAGTTTACGATGGCATGAAATCCTCACGTTTGAGTCGGTTTATTTAGCTACGGGTAAGCTGTTCAGTGGCTAAGCCTTTAGGGTGGGTAGTTAGACTTTATCAGTGTGGAATTATCCTGTGTTGAGCTAGATAGGCATGTTGTAGTGTGCGTTTATAGGCCGCCAAATAATCAAAACTACAGTACCTTTGATAGAACAATGGAAGACGTTATGGCGAAACTCTCTATTAGTGATAAATCGCTGATAACCTGCGGTGATTTTATTGTAAATATTATGGATGAGACTTTAAATTCTAACCGGTTGCTCAGCCTTTTTAAATCTTTTAATCTTACAAATATTTTCATAGAACTAACTCGAGTTACCAAGTTACGTGCATCGATAATGTTTTCTGTAATTGTGATTTTCTAGGAAAATGTATTGAAAACTATCTGCTATCAGATCGCGGTGGACTTACAATCACCATGTTGGTGGATAACCATTAGTGAAGATGCAAATAAATACTAGAACATCTTAAAAGTTTCAGAAGTTTGATTCTATGTTAAATAGCAAGTCGACTTTACTTAATAATAACGTAAACAATGTAGATGAATTCTACACCGATTACTTTGCGGTAGTTTAAAACGTATTTGATGATCTCTTTCAAAAGGAAACTAAGAAGGTGTACCCCCGATTTGTATTTAGTGATTGGGCAACCATCGGCATTAGGAAAAGTAGAGATAAGCTATATGAACTTTATGGCCTCACGTAAAGAGTGAGTTTTTCAATCAATACGTCTCTAATTATTCAAAAACTTTTCGAAAATTGTGTAGAATACCTAAATCCAATTTTATTACTAATAAAAAAAAATCTGAAGATAAGATAAAAACTAAAACTACCTGGAAAGTAATTATTAATGAAACCGATTGAAAAAAAGTAAGGAACAAAAATTATGTGTTAGAAACACCCCGCGGTACTTTAAGTTCTGACAAGGACACAGCCCAGGAATTTGTTACTGAATGTCTAGACTCATCTCCTGCTCATTTTGTCACTCTTCTTAGAAAAAACGTAGGAATCTGTCCCGTAACTTTTAAATTTTAAACATATTAACCCCCCAGGAGTATTAAAAGATTTTAAAGATATTTAGGTGGAATCGTCTGAAGATCTGTGGGGTATGTCAATCAAAACTTGCTAAGCTATCATTGAAACTTCCGCTCCCTACTTAGCGCTAACATTTACTTTGTGTTTAGATCAAGGAGTTTTCCCTGATCTCATGAAACATATTAAAGTCATACCGCTTTTCAACTCAGGAGACACTAAAAATGCTAATAACTAAACATTTTTCAATCCAAGGTTTTCGAAAAGATTATGCTCAATGGACTAATTTACTTTAGTATTTGATTGTGGGGGTGCACTGCAGATATAGAAACAATTTTCATTCTCCAAAGAGAGCTATTCGAGCCATTTATAATTTACGTAGTCGCAAATCCCTTAGGGACCTATTTAAGTAAATTAGGATGCTGACGGTGCCTTGTCAGTATATTTATGAAAGCATTATGAACATAAGAAAAAAATTGCACTAGTTTTTTACATAACGATATGAAATACGTAATACATTACGAGAGAACGAAATAAATTCGTTCAAACGATATTTAGGTTAGTAAAAGTACAGACATCTTTTCTGGGTTAAAATATATCATAAAAAAACCTTCTGATATTCTTCAACTTATGAGAAGAAACTTTAAAATTGCATAAAACTCACCTTTGTAAACAAGCATATTACAAAGTAGATAATTATTTGGCTGTCAAAAATGCTTGGTAACTTGCTGCTCCAGCTCCACACCCACACTGTACATAAGAAATGTCACTGGGTCAATCGTTTTTTTTTTTTCTAATTTCTTGGTTTTATTATTTGACATGTAATTTGTTGATGTTTTAAATTACATATTGCTATTGACATATATACTATTTATACGATATGGACATAGTAATTTACATTACAGGTATTTTATTAATAGTAGTATATTTTGTAGTTGTAACAGGGGGCCTGAAGAGTTCATAGGCTACCATAGAAATTTTATTTTATTATTCAATATAGTTCCCTTCAAGGGCGATACAACGATTATAGCGGCCATACAATTTTTCGATACCATTTTTATAATACGATTTGTCTTAAACCTCAAAATAGGCTTGAGTTTCAGCGGTTACCTCTTCATAGGAGCCAAAATTTCCATCCAGCAAGCTTCCTCTTAAGGTCTGAGAACAGAAAAAAGTCACTGGGGCTAGATCTGGAGAGTACGGTGCATGCGAAATTATATGGATTTGATACTAGTAGCGCCATATACGTGTCAGCCTACGAACTTTTCAGACCACCTATTTCTTGTACACGTGAGAACTGGGTAGTCAATTAGTTATGTTTTATATTTCCTGGCAGTTCTGAATATGTCATGCTAGCCTAGAAGTCCTGCAAATGACGCCACCATTTGCAGGACTTCTATGGTAGGGTCGTTCAGCTCCCTTTGATATGGTTAAGGTGGGTGATGGCTGGCGCATGCACCATGCTCGTGAACGAGTACCGTTGATCGGGGCTAATCATCTCCGGAGTGCTATTACCTAACATAGAATAGTAATTACCGATTTAATAAAATATTAATTAAACATTATTTCAGAATGATATATTGCGTTGTACTCACACATCTTATTTTATTCTATGTGTACTTATGAACTGCTACAAGCACCTTATGTAAAATATTTTAAAAAGAATGTTTTTTTTTTTTTTTTTTTATACTATAGGGGGACAGACGAACAGACGGGTCACCTGATGGTAAGTGACAACCGCCGTCCATGGACACCCGCATCTCAAGAGTCGCAAGTGCACTGCCCGCCTTTGAGGGTGATGAGGGATGGGGGATGCAGGGAGCGGAAAGAAGAAAGGGGGGATGAGGAGAAAGAAGACGAGGGGAGAGGAAAGGGGAGAGGGGGAGTTGGGCCTCCGGAAACCTCACTCATTTCGGGGAAATGCAACGCAAGCGTTATTTCACAACCGGTTTATCCATATATGTCCATAGAGTTCCTTATCTATTCTTCTTAATAGGATCTACTTGATTGATTGATTGTGGTGGTACTTCTGTTTTGCAATTGCTGATTTCAATAGACTCTGTATTGACCTGGAAAAGATTTTGGCATTTGTGATGGACCATGGTACAATATATATGGTGCGCAGAATTGTATTTTGTATTCGTTGGAGATATATAATGTGTTTGCACTGCCCCACAATTGTATGCAGTACATCAATACTGGCTTGAGAATCGACTTGTAGATCAACCGTTTATGATCTACAGATAGTGTGCTCTTTCTTTCCAAAAGCCTATTGAGTTCCTCCCTTTTGTACTTAAGGTGCTGTTGAAGTTAGTCGTATATCTAGGTGCAGTGCCAGATATTTTACAATTTATTTGCGGCGAAGAGTAGTACAGCCCTCACAGCTAACCTTGGGATCGTATCCTCTTCAGATCGAACAGATTTTCTTTTCAGATGTTACCTTTCAAACATAATATACTTAATCAAAGTCGGTCCAACCGTTTAATAACTAATAGTTGTAATGCCACTGATACACAAACACAGCCACACATTATACAAATAAAATCCCTCATCTAGAGGTTAAAAATAATACATTATTGTCTTACAACAAAAATAATAATTAAGGAGCGTATTTCGTATAAATGACCTTAAAAGAAAGAAAGAATTTTGCTATTATCGCGTACCTTGTCAGGGGCTCAGTAATCGCAGTAAGCTGAAAAAGTACACCGACGAACGCCGTGGCCTCCCCTCCGCAATGGATAATCCTTAAATCGTCTTATACGGCACCTTTGGGAAGAGATAGGGAGTTTGTTCCTAGCCCGAGAGCATAAGAGCATGAACAAATAATTATACTTTATTTAAATTGGTAAGCCTGAGAGACTTATTGCCCTGTGCGTGTATATTATGAAAAAAAAAAAAGGACTTGAATGTTACAAGATTGCTACGACATTTACAACTATGTACAGCGCATTGATATTCGTATTTAGGAATATTCGGTGCCCACGTAAGTATCGGCTACTTGAGTGTTTAAAATGTAGAACAATCGTATGTTATGTTATTTAATTATTGTATACTAGCCGTTATCCGTAGTTTTATCTTCATGTATGCTTATTGCTCCGCTTCCTTGGCTAGTAGCGTGATGATATATACCCTTAATACATTATCTAATGTAAAAATAAGTTTTCAAATCAGATTAGTGGGTTCTGAAACAAGCGAGTTAAAACAAACAAACTAACAAACTCCTATTTTTAATATATATATCAATGCTTGTATTTAAATACATACCTGCACTCACGCCTATATCTCAAGAGGGGTTGGCAGAGGTGTTTCAAATGCTTACTTATTATCAACCATAATTTAGTACCGTATGTAACAGAGGCCCCAGAAGAGAGAACCACACGACTATTTAAATCGCATTATTATTGCATTTACATACCTACTTTTTCTTTACATTTTCGTATCTTGGAGTAAAATATTTTTATACGTGAAAGAGGGAATTCCACCATTCGTTACATCTCTAAACATAACACACAAACAACGAAGTTACGTCAAATAACAAATACAATTTAGATATAAAACTTTGTTCCAAATATTTGATGGTCCCTCGCCTGACCTTGCTTTTATTTGATTTATAGCTGACTAACACAAGACTATAACGGTTTTGAGTTCTATAAACGTTATATTAGAGAACATATTTTTTTTTTGTTTTTGTTTAAAATGACACTATATTCCTAATTCGCACGGTTTATTTCAGTGTAAAATACTTTTCACCCGTGGGAGAGCCATGCATGCCGGCTCGAAACCTGTAGGCAAACAATGCTTGCATTATATTGCCGAGTGAGTGAGGGTACCAAAGGCCAAACTCCACCTCTCCTCTTTCCACCCTCATCACCCTCAAAGATGGGCAGCACACTTATGAGTTTTGAGTTGCTGGTGTTCATATCCGGCGGAGGTTGTCACTTACCGTCTGTTTATCTGTCCCCCTATATCATAAAAAAATAACTTTTTATACTAAGACATTAAAACCCATACTACCAAAACATTAATGTAACTATTACCTTGCACTAAAAAATAATGTAATGTTTGTAGTCTAATCACTTACGAATTAAGTTATTAACACGATGTTATCTTTAGTGAAAGTCTAGAAAACTTTGGTAACTTTGTTTTTTAAAACTTGTTTTATGAGATGAAGGCGCCAATCATTGGGTATAAAAGCAAACTTAAAATTATTTTTTAATTAGGGCTTTAATGTTAAAATTACAAAGTCGTCTTTATGTGTATTGTATATAGAGTTACATGCAGTCGATAAAAAAAGACACCAATATTCGAGGGTTCAAACAACACAACACAGATGGTGAACATAATGAAAATACATTTAATTTATTTAAGCATATCGTAAAGTTGTTTTACTTTGTTGACCATTTTAAACTTATAAACATATTTAATATGGATTTTAACATTTATAAACTAGAGTGACATCATAAAGATACATATGGTATACATATACATACATACACATTATACTGTGCTACAAACATAAACGTAAAAATGGATGAAATACACGAAAATAGAACCCAACATTCCTTTATCAGACTACTAGAAGCTTACAGATGTTCAATCCTTTCAATGTCGACACACCAAAACTACACATTTTGTGTGTTTCTTGAAAAACAAAATGATTTTGCCTTTTCGTTTGAAATCATTTGTAAGGAAAACTGTTACATGTGGCAACTCAAATACGTGGTGGCTTTTTCTTCGGATATCTCTCTGGGTTGCCCCGTCCAAGATGTGCTTTTTGAAACGATTTTTTTAGATGTTTCTATTTATCACGTAGAGTAGTAGTAGTAGAGTAAATAAGTTTATAATATTTTTAACTTCCCCAATTTTTACTCTTTCTTTATTATTCATATGAATAAATTGCTTGACGGACTTTATATCATATCAGTTTTCTTACCAGTACGTTGGGTAATGCCGATTTTTTTTTAATATGCTTTATCTACTTCGTTGATTCTAAGACAGTTTAAATTTCAGTAGAAATAGTAGAGTAATATCCACAATTTGACAAGACGTTTGAGTCCCAATACTGGTCTATAAAAAAAATTGTAATAGTCACGCAGAAAAATTAAAAAAAAACTTTTAATTATTAATTATACGGTATTTTGTATCCAGTTTATATTATGCTAATAATGAGCCTTGCTGTTAGGATCAAAATATGTTTTTATTTTATTGTGTCTGATCTTTTTCCAGCTAATATCCCAACGTAAAACGTATTATAATGTCAAAAAATAGATAAGTATAGAACAAAACTTCAGCGGTTTTATTATAAAAGTTCTTTCTATTACAAAAGTTGTTACATTAAAACGAAGATTTCATTTCATTATATCCGACAATAACTATTTCACTCACTCGAGTTACACCAGGTGACGCGAATTATTTATTCAGATCCTGGGATCCAATAAAACCTGCTGTCTCACCCATTAAGTTAGCTTTATAAAAGCATAAATTGGTAAAATAGCTTCGTAAAGCTGCCTCGGTTTCATTTCAACAGTTTATCTTGGCCAACTGTCCCATATTCCCAATAGGCATCCCCAAAGCGAAAATTTCAAAAGCACTTCATTCATTACCGCTACCCTCTTTTGTCTTATTGAGAGATACAGTGATCTGGGAAATATGGAAGAGATAATCTTCCACAACTGATAATAGACTATATCTACACAAACATAGTGTGTATAGTATGTTTATGCAACAAAGACATTTTGGCTGCCTGACGTTCTGTTCTGAACGGATCAAAGAGAAATCCGGAATTTGATTGATAGGATAACGTTGAGACTGTTTTCAAAGGCTTGTTACAAACAAAGCACTTGCTCGCCTCTCTGTCTCCTATAAAATATTTTCCACAAAATATGTATTAGAACAATAATATTTATATAAATATAATTTTCTATATTTATTTGTTTACACTTTGGCACTATCAGTAGGACTTGAATGATTAATTGTATGTTTGATATTATAATGTAATGTAATATATATGTATATACATGGTAGAGAATATTTACAATAGATAACATATATTGACTTTTAGGGTAAGGGAAAGGGCGGAGGGAAAGAGGGGAAGGGAAAGGGGGGTTTTGGCCTCCGGTTACTTCACTTACTATGTCATACAATGCAAGCATTATTTAACAGCCTGTTTTCTGTGGGGCCGTGAAAATAGTCGAGCCATCCCATACGTGTTCAAGCGTGGCTCTCCCACGTTAAGTCTATTAAAGATTTTATACTAAGAATGGGCTAAAGAAATTTTCAAGTTCTATTTCACTGTATTTCACTAAAGTCGATCGTGAGCTCTCCTCGTCAGGTCTTGAAGAATAAAAAACTAGGACAGGGATCACATAGACTTCAACTTTGTAATGTACTGTAGGCCTCGTGATTTATTATGAACGATTATTACATGAGAATGAAAGAATATGATTACTTTTATGTATACCGGATTAGACCATTTGGATATACCTTTAGAACTTACTACCTACGTACTCCTATGATAACAAATTACTAAAAGAAAGAAAGAAAAGAAAATGTGTTGATTCTGGCACAACTAAAGAACACCTAATTAACTAATTCTAAACACAGCTGTATGTTCAGGTTTTAGAAGATATAGCTTTTATTTACAAAACTAGGAGTAAGTTCAGCTTTGCGACGGGCACTGGTGGGTGCCTGACGATGGGTTTCAACGGGTTATATCTTCCTTTTTTGTAATGTGTGCATGCGTACGCGAGAGTGTGTGTGTAGGGGTATGTGTGAGTGTGGTGATATTATGTTTTTATAATATGTGTATAGATGTAAAGAAAAGTCTTATTATGATCTCTTATTATTATTAAGCATATATAGTTATATATATATAAAGTCACTTATATTAATATTTTTTAATTCACACTGCTTTTTCTTTATGGTCACATTTTTAAAGTAGATACGTATATATGTATGTCCTATGTTGCGTTTTACGATTGTGTTTGTGTCTGTTCGAATTACAGTAAACCTTTATCACTCTATATGTCACTAAGACCAAGGTGCTGTATGCGAACAACAGGTATCGCATCTTACATATGTTACCGGCATGAAACACTAATTTCTTTTTATTTTGAGTACTATTACAGTGTATAGTAAACTTTTAAATTTCCTATCTATAAACTCTAGTCTCCGTTCACTATTCTACTTAAAGTTTTTTTTTTTTTAATTTTCACTTTTTAAACTTCTGTAATCTCTGTTCATGAAAGCTATGTTCATCCATTTCCGTTCTTTACTCTCTAGAATAAAGTAACATCAAATATATTAGCTCGAGTCTTAAAACTACACGGAGCCAAGGCATAAGCGACATCAGAGCGATGACAAGAGCAGAGCGGTGACCTTATAGTAGTGCAATAACAATACTTTTCTGTTCTAAGCGGCTCAGTATCTTTATCTCTCTTTTATCCATGGTTTTATGTATGTTTATATTGTTCAATTCACATTTCATATAACTAAAATTTTTGTTGTGTCTTTACAATTATTTATTTCGTAAATCAAATGAACAAAGCTTGCAGCGGCAACATAAAATAAATAATTCTAATCACATAAATAAGAATTTCTAATTGCATGTGGCACCGAGACTGTTCACTATCGAGCACAGGTGGTTTTCATGGTACCGCTATCGCTGTATACAGCGGAACCGGAACACGGTTTTATTGTACTAACGCAAAATGCTGTTTCTGCATTTTCTTGAGCAAAATGTTCTAGAAACTTGTAACCTAAAAACCGTTAGGAATTAATGTAAAGCTATAAATCGTTTGCGTTGCTTTATACGCTAAGATAACTGTTAATGCTACTAAATTTTATGTTGCCGAATATGCTGTTTTTATTTCGCAATCCTCTTTTTTTACCCACGACGGAACGGAAACGGTAAATGCGTTTGGGTGAGAGGATGTTTTGGGCAAATCCATGTTGCCATTTTTCTCTAAAACTTCTAGTCCGATTTTGATGCAGTTTTCAGTTATGGGTTCGAGTTTGATTGGTGCATGTTCTTAGATAGGTGTCACGGTGACAACTCACCAGAAGGCGCTGCATCAAACATTGTTAGTGCAAATCCATGTTGCCTTTTTCTCCAAAACTACTTGTTCGATTTTGATGCAATTTTTAGTAATGGATTCGGGTTTGATTAGTGCATGTTCTTAGATAGGTGTTACGGTGACAACTCACCAGGGGGGGCTGCAGTAAACATTTTGCAAACCAAAACTACTAGTCCGGTTTTGATTGTGGTTGATTAGCAATCTTCTTCTTAAATAGATTTTATCATTTTTCAATTACTTTTTAACCATCGTGGGATTTTCCAAAAAAAAATATTTTGCTTTTCTTGTTATTAAAAGGACTGATGAATACCTGAATTACAAATTGCGGCTTGTCCACGAAATTAATTTAACATGATAGATTATTTTTTTTATTCGTGTAAATAACGATAATACCTCTGTATTTTTTTTCATATTCGGTGTAAAAAAAAGGTTTAATCAGGTAAAATGAGTTTTAAATAGTATTTTATGTATAATAAAATATTTTTCAAGCAAAACTGCTATTCACTATTACTGTAATTGCATGAAAATAGTTCTTTTTGTGACTTATAAAGTAGTAAGTCAGCCCCAACTCTGCTTTAATTGAATATTTATAGAATTCTAGCTTCTAACCGCGGTTTTGCTCACGAGTTCTGTCGATAAAAAGTAGCCCATAGTAATTCCTCAGGGTTCAAAGTAGCCTTCCGGATGTCTTAACAAACCTGTTCACGGATTCCTCCTATTTTATGCGCAGTATGGCACACCGTGTGGTTTTAGTCGGTCCGATTCCGACACACCGTTCCACCGAAAACCCCGGTGGGATGACGGCTCGAGGGAGTATCCACACGTAAACCCACGTTCCAAAGAAAAAAAAAAGGGTTCAAAGTAACCTTAAGTTGGAGGAGGGACAGGCCCTGCTTTCCACGGTGTGTTCAGGCGACCAAGATATACACGGGTACTCTGCAATAGACCCACTGGTGACGGAACACTACGTGGTTTTAATCGGTTGGAGTCAGACATACCACTTCACTGTTAGCTCCAGTGAGGTGATGACCCGTGGGGGTTTCCATACGTAAAAAAATATTCAAAGTCAATTGTTACAAATTTAAACAAAATCGATTTAGCTGTTTAGGCGTGAATAGGTGACAGACACATACATAGATTAGGTCACTTTCGCATTTGTAATATTAGTATTATATAAATTTAGATATACGTACATACATAGATACAGTGTTTATGCAAATAAACGGACATACTCAAAACAAAGTTACTCAAGATCGTATGTAGGTAGTGCCCATTCCTGTGTTAAACCCTTGTCATATTCGGGTATCACTTTAGACAATTCATTAAATTTAGATCAATCTTATCGATACATACATATATGGACTTTCTACAAACCATAATTTGCTTGTTGGCGTATGAGCAGGTGTAGCTATGAATATTTACGTTACTCATGAGGGTATATTCTTTATTTAAAATCACTTGAAACCGATTTCAAATCGATATATTCATTCCTAATCGCAAACAATTTAGCATTGCGTGCTTTGCTTATATGAACACCCCGTTTCTGTAATTTGCTAGTAGTTTATAAATATTTTTTGTATGTACTGAAAGTACAAAGCAATTGAGTTGGCTGTAATTAGATCAGAGACATAATAGCTTGAGAGAGTTTTAATATTTTTTTTTATATTAGCCTACTATAGTGACTCCACTTTGCCTGATGGAAAGCAATAAGGGGAGTCCAAGAGTGGTGGTCACCATCCTCATTGCATGTCTAGTCAATGCAGCACGACTCTCAAACTGTGACTCCTCAGGACAGCACGTGTAGTCGTGTAGAGGAAAGGAGAAGGGGGGACCAATTTGAAGAGCCTGTCAGAACACTCTTCGTGATGTAGGCAATATAGGACTGCCATAGAGGTGACATCTCTTCGCAACTGTAGAGGCTTAAGAGACTGGGTGACCTCGATAATGCAGACTGCGCGCCGTCGCAACCGATTGAGAAACTGACAACACCAAAATATTCTCTATTTTATGCATTATGTCGAGACTAGATTTTTGTAGGACGAGGGAGACAAATTTTAATCCTCTCAGAGCTCCAACGAATATGAAATTAGGTTAAGCAAAGCACTAGGAAGTTCACTTGTGGGTGTAATGTGTTATTAGTAGTAGTGTAATTTATATTGTATCTATGTACTGTTCTATAAATAGATTACCTCGCAGTCTGAGTACCACTGTGTATTGTAACCTTATCAGTTATTAAGTGAGATGTAAGTGAGAGTGAGAAGCTAGGTAGGACACCTACACCTTTTAGGATTTATCAATGTACTTTGAGGGCTTGGATTTCCTTGATTCAGCCAGTTGCGTGCCATAAGACCCTGATGTGCTTGAGCAACAAGCACACTAAAATGAAGAAACATGCTTGTAATTTTAATATTTACCTGACATAACTTTATTAGCAAATATTTAAAATTATTACAAAAAAAAACATGGTATTACACCATAATTTGTTTACAAATTAATATACGAGTATAATGGCCCTTGATAATTCATTTAGCTTTCATGAGGCAATTAGAAGTTTATTTCCCAAATAATTGGGCAGCTCTCGACCTCAGATGTCGTGTCTACATGTAAATTTTCGTAAATGATATATTTATTAAAAGATTGGTTCACAACACGACTGAATCATTTAATGTTAACATCCAAATACAGATTATTGAATATTATTAAAATGTTGACTACCTTAGCATTGAGAAGGGCCTTAAGTTAAGTTTGGTATTTTAGATATATAAAATACACTCACGCCTGCCTCCCTGAAAGGGCAGGCAGAAGCTTAAATTTACGTATGTATTTTAATGATAATTTATAAAAATTGCCGTGTGGTTGTCGGTGGTATAAAGTAGGACGGCCATCCCATCTCGTTAAATGGATGTTGTTAAAGGCGACTAAGGGATCGAACTGTCATCTCTTAGACAGTAAACATAATACAGTCATACAGTGCCCGGATGACGACAATTGGCTTGCAAGCAAAACTTGATAAGTTGTATGTTTCAGTCAAAAATATTCGGTATTACACGGTTAAGATGTTGATTTCAGATGGTAATGTCAATAGTCAAGAATGAAACGAACGTCAGCTGAACAATAACAGTTATGTATATGTAAATGTAGTAATGTAAACTGACAGCTGACGGTCTTACCCCCATTGAAAGATTAGCTGACGATTGTTTTTCTTATGACAAATAAATATAAAGTTAGATGTATATGTTTCATTGACCTGAAACGATTTTCAAAGAATTACTTTTTGAAATATTTCATATTTTTCATATGAGCTGCTGACATATAATCCTCATTTGTCTTTCAGCTCATATGTTGCGTGACTGAATGAGACTGGCCTGTTGGCATAGTGGATAGTGACTCTGACTGCTGAGCCGCAGTTCGTTGGTCCCATTCCCACTCTAAGATAAAAAATAACAATTTGAGGATTACACAAAGTGTTGTCCCGTGTGGGGATCGAACCCACAACACTCGTCTCGGCAGTGTAGTGACGAGGTGACCACTTAAACCACTGCGCCCTAACTAGATTTTTTAATAGACAATGGCGTCACAAATTCACGCGATAATCATAAGTACGTAATTATTTTAGTTAAAATGAAAATGTGTTTATAAATAAATACGTTACCGAATAATATTTTAATTTAATGTGACAGAGTAATCATACAATGTCCAATACTCAAAGGATATTCAGAGGAGAGCTCGTAGATTCTCGGTCCCAGTAACTAGAATGTGGATGGCACATTCGATTAACGTACTACCTACCCCCCTATAGATTAGAAACGTCAAAGAGCACAGAACTCATTGCGGTATTACAAATTACTGTTAAGTGCTTTCAATTCAGTGTTCTGCTTACCTTTATAGCTAGATCAGACAGCAGGCGGAGCGGCACAGTAATTATATTGTACTCGTTAATATATGTTCTTCCAATAGATTTGGCAGTTCATAGCGGCCACATTGTTACAGCCGAATCACCATTGACAGATATAGCAAAATGATAAAATTTTATCAAAATGGGTGTCCTACCGAGGAGATTTAGTAAATTCAAGATCTGCCAAAAACAGGAAAAGTAGGTGGAAACTGACCCTAATTTCTGGTAATCTTCTCTATTCTGAGTAGGTAAATGGGATCGTCAACAAACAAAATTGTCGAATTTGAGACGACACCAATCCACATGTGATCCAAGAACGTCCAATACATTCCGAAAATGTAATTATTAATTGTAAAATTTAAGTATTAATGTTTGGAGTGGATTTGGGGCTAGTGCCGTCATCGGTGGTTAAGAATTTTATCATTTGCACGTGTTGTTGAACGCTAGATCTGTCCATGGTGATTTGGAAAACCGTCTGAATAAATGATAGTCAATTATTAACTGTCAAAGTTCGGAGTCCCTATTGGAAGACACTTTGGAAGGTTTGAGGTCTCACAGAACACTGTCGCTCTCATTTCAACGTTTGTTTCACAGGTGTTCTAGGTTTTGATTTGTATTGCCCTTTGTGTGAGTACTGATCGAAAGATGCAGTCAAACGAAACCGATTCGTAAAAATTGACCGATTTTTAATTGGTTTCGGTTGTGGCTTGTCGACTGTGATGGTCGGCTTTTTTGTTTTTGTAGACTGTGGAAATTTAACCAGTGGACCGTACTTCTTTACGTGTAATGGCTTAATGTTATGCTGTCTTACGAATAAATATTGTTTTATCTTCATCTCACAATAAGTTGGATGTTTCTGGACTTTCCTTTCAAAAACCAACAACTTTTCTTTGAACTTCTTTACTAAAATATTAGAAAATTTCCTTTTGTTTTCTTAAAAGCATAAATCTAATTTAATTAATAATTAGGTCAGAAATATAAATGTGGCCTAACGTGATATGAAACAATAATTAATAATATATATATGTATATATATATATATATATGCTTATTAAACAATCGTTTGAAACCAAAGTCACCTGTTCATATCAAATAGTTATTTTTTTTTTTATAAATCTGTGCACGACGCAAGAGTCCAGTGGAAAACCAACGCATTGATATTTTATTGTATAAGGCAATTCAGTTCCTGAATAGTGATATGATCAACCTTAAATGGTTATTTTATAGTTTCGTTTTGTGTGTTGTTGTATGTACGTTGCTTATATTGTAACGTTTTCTTTTTTGTACTCCATAAATAAATTATATCCGGAGTAAACGAGACTTATATTTTTGAATTTTTAACTGGGTACCATATTCTCTATTTATACTATTACCATCATATATTATTATTATGTAAAGTAGATAAACATATGAATAATATTAATATTAATATCTAGGGAGAAAGTGACATGACGAATGATAAATGATGAGTGAAATAGAAGAAATGCAAAACCCAAAATATGGAAATAGAGTAAGATGATGAGGTTAATATCTAAATTTAGGTTTAATTCTTATAACCTGAAGAGAATCACATACATGTTATATATTACGATAGTAGCAAATATTTTTACCCTTTTTTCTGAAGCTTTGATATTAATATTTACCATCTTGTTAACTAATATTGAAATAATATTTGGGTTTATTATAGTATTAAGATTCAAAAATTATATTTATAGGCATGAGAAGTTATCTTCCTAAGCCAAGGTAGTAAATACAGTTCTCATTTAAAAAAGTAATTAACAACTTAATGAGTCAAATATATTAAAATACATTGTTTATTGTTTTGCTATCAACGGGGTTTTGCTCTTGGCGCTGTCTGAAGTCATTAAACTACACCTCTTATCATTTTATACTTTTTTTTTTAGTTTCCCGTTAGTGTCGTAAAAGGCGATTAAGGGATCGGACTGTTTTCTGTCAAACTCAATCTATTCAGTATAAATACAGTAATAAAATGCAACTGAGTGTATGTATTTATCTAAACTAAATTTAGTTTGTTTTTTTTTATTCGTTTTATGTGTCATCGGTCATCACTTAAAGGACAAAATACAGAGTAAGCAGTAATTGCAAGTTTTTTTTTTACAGAAACGAAAACCTCTGAGATACAGACTGCACTCAAACAACGCTAATATCGTATTCATAACAGGCTTCGAGAAAGGAGGAGATTCTATATTCGACTGTATGTATCTTTTGTTTTAAGTATGTAAAGTGGTTTTTCCGCATATTGTCGATGGATTTAATTTTTTTTATTGCTTTTTTTTTCTTATATGGTCACCCTGTTACCAAAATCAGGATTTGAAACTACGAATAAGTTTTGAAATTGCACGTAATTGAAAAGGCACATTGAATGAAGGCTTCTTCTCTCTCTCCGTTTTTTTTTAAGTCAATTATGTTTTAGTGTTTTATACACAAGACCTTTTTACTATTGTATGTACTGTTTTCAATCAATTAAATATCCTACTGCAGTCCACTACTTGAAATGGCCCTTCCCCAATTTCCGCCATACTGCAGTGCTTATTTGCAATTTAATAAGTAGTTTAAGTTGCGTCAACACCTTATATAATAGATTTTTAAACATTGACCTATTGAGATGTGCCAAATGAAATAGGATCAGATTCGTGGTATTGTGAATTCTACATAATTACTTTAAAACAAACCAGCATTAACAGTCTTGCCTTTGCGTCTAAAAACAGTATTCTTATTTTAGTTTACCAAGGCTTCCTGAAATTGATATTTAGTTTTTTGTTAACTTTTTCATGAATTGAAATCACAACAGCTAAGCACAAATAAGACTCAAATTTTGTACAGTTTCATTTAACAGATATCACTTTGTTATATGATATCAGTTCTATTTATACTAAATTTCTACGAGACGCTTGTAGTTTTATTGTAGTCATTTTCACCAATTTTATAATACATATTAATAAAAAAAATAGATTTTAATACTTCCTTTATATATAAATAATAAGTATACAAGATTTCAGTGTCTCCTGTTGCCGATGTTTCAATAAAAAATGCGTATAAAGGATTCTCTGCATGTATTAGCGTATGTAAAGATATTGTTTTGGAAAATAGATTATATATACTCCAAACGTTTACACTACTGACAATAGTGTAAAAGCAAAAAGACACCTAACTTAATTAACTATCCACCTCAATATCAGCAGCTCCGATGACAGCTGACGGTCTTACCCCCATTGAAAGATTAGCTGACGATTGTTTTTCTTATGACAAATAAATATAAAGTTAGATGTATATGTTTCATTGACCTGAAACGATTTTCAAAGAATTCCTTTTTGAAATATTTCATATTTTTCATATGAGCTGCTGACATATAATCCTCATTTGTCTTTCAGCTCATATGTTGCGTGACTGAATGAGACTGGCCTGTTGGCATAGTGGATAGTGACTCTGACTGCTGAGCCGCAGTTCGTTGGTCCCATTCCCACTCTAAGATAAAAAATAACAATTTGAGGATTACACAAAGTGTTGTCCCGTGTGGGGATCGAACCCACAACACTCGTCTCGGCAGTGTAGTGACGAGGTGACCACTTAAACCACTGCGCCCTAACTAGATTTTTTAATAGACAATGGCGTCACAAATTCACGCGATAATCATAAGTACGTAATTATTTTAGTTAAAATGAAAATGTGTTTATAAATAAATACGTTACCGAATAATATTTTAATTTAATGTGACAGAGTAATCATACAATGTCCAATACACAAAGGATATTCAGAGGAGAGCTCGTAGATTCTCGGTCCCAGTAACTAGAATGTGGATGGCACATTCGATTAACGTACTACCTACCCCCCTATAGATTAGAAACGTCAAAGAGCACAGAACTCATTGCGGTATTACAAATTACTGTTAAGTGCTTTCAATTCAGTGTTCTGCTTACCTTTATAGCTAGATCAGACAGCAGGCGGAGCGGCACAGTAATTATATTGTACTCGTTAATATATGTTCTTCCAATAGATTTGGCAGTTCATAGCGGCCACATTGTTACAGCCGAATCACCATTGACAGATATAGCAAAATGATAAAATTTTATCAAAATGGGTGTCCTACCGAGGAGATTTAGTAAATTCAAGATCTGCCAAAAACAGGAAAAGTAGGTGGAAACTGACCCTAATTTCTGGTAATCTTCTCTATTCTGAGTAGGTAAATGGGATCGTCAACAAACAAAATTGTCGAATTTGAGACGACACCAATCCACATGTGATCCAAGAACGTCCAATACATTCCGAAAATGTAATTATTAATTCTAAAATTTAAGTATTAATGTTTGGAGTGGATTTGGGGCTAGTGCCGTCATCGGTGGTTAAGAATTTTATCATTTGCACGTGTTGTTGAACGCTAGATCTGTCCATGGTGATTTGGAAAACCGTCTGAATAAATGATAGTCAATTATTAACTGTCAAAGTTCGGAGTCCCTATTGGAAGACACTTTGGAAGGTTTGAGGTCTCACAGAACACTGTCGCTCTCATTTCAACGTTTGTTTCACAGGTGTTCTAGGTTTTGATTTGTATTGCCCTTTGTGTGAGTACTGATCGAAAGATGCAGTCAAACGAAACCGATTCGTAAAAATTGACCGATTTTTAATTGGTTTCGGTTGTGGCTTGTCGACTGTGATGGTCGGCTTTTTTGTTTTTGTAGACTGTGGAAATTTAACCAGTGGACCGTACTTCTTTACGTGTAATGGCTTAATGTTATGCTGTCTTACGAATAAATATTGTTTTATCTTCATCTCACAATAAGTTGGATGTTTCTGGACTTTCCTTTCAAAAACCAACAACTTTTCTTTGAACTTCTTTACTAAAATATTAGAAAATTTCCTTTTGTTTTCTTAAAAGCATAAATCTAATTTAATTAATAATTAGGTCAGAAATATAAATGTGGCCTAACGTGATATGAAACAATAATTAATAATATATATATGTATATATATATATATATATGCTTATTAAACAATCGTTTGAAACCAAAGTCACCTGTTCATATCAAATAGTTATTTTTTTTTTTATAAATCTGTGCACGACGCAAGAGTCCAGTGGAAAACCAACGCATTGATATTTTATTGTATAAGGCAATTCAGTTCCTGAATAGTGATATGATCAACCTTAAATGGTTATTTTATAGTTTCGTTTTGTGTGTTGTTGTATGTACGTTGCTTATATTGTAACGTTTTCTTTTTTGTACTCCATAAATAAATTATATCCGGAGTAAACGAGACTTATATTTTTGAATTTTTAACTGGGTACCATATTCTCTATTTATACTATTACCATCATATATTATTATTATGTAAAGTAGATAAACATATGAATAATATTAATATTAATATCTAGGGAGAAAGTGACATGACGAATGATAAATGATGAGTGAAATAGAAGAAATGCAAAACCCAAAATATGGAAATAGAGTAAGATGATGAGGTTAATATCTAAATTTAGGTTTAATTCTTATAACCTGAAGAGAATCACATACATGTTATATATTACGATAGTAGCAAATATTTTTACCCTTTTTTCTGAAGCTTTGATATTAATATTTACCATCTTGTTAACTAATATTGAAATAATATTTGGGTTTATTATAGTATTAAGATTCAAAAATTATATTTATAGGCATGAGAAGTTATCTTCCTAAGCCAAGGTAGTAAATACAGTTCTCATTTAAAAAAGTAATTAACAACTTAATGAGTCAAATATATTAAAATACATTGTTTATTGTTTTGCTATCAACGGGGTTTTGCTCTTGGCGCTGTCTGAAGTCATTAAACTACACCTCTTATCATTTTATACTTTTTTTTTTAGTTTCCCGTTAGTGTCGTAAAAGGCGATTAAGGGATCGGACTGTTTTCTGTCAAACTCAATCTATTCAGTATAAATACAGTAATAAAATGCAACTGAGTGTATGTATTTATCTAAACTAAATTTAGTTTGTTTTTTTTTATTCGTTTTATGTGTCATCGGTCATCACTTAAAGGACAAAATACAGAGTAAGCAGTAATTGCAAGTTTTTTTTTTACAGAAACGAAAACCTCTGAGATACAGACTGCACTCAAACAACGCTAATATCGTATTCATAACAGGCTTCGAGAAAGGAGGAGATTCTATATTCGACTGTATGTATCTTTTGTTTTAAGTATGTAAAGTGGTTTTTCCGCATATTGTCGATGGATTTAATTTTTTTTATTGCTTTTTTTTTCTTATATGGTCACCCTGTTACCAAAATCAGGATTTGAAACTACGAATAAGTTTTGAAATTGCACGTAATTGAAAAGGCACATTGAATGAAGGCTTCTTCTCTCTCTCCGTTTTTTTTTAAGTCAATTATGTTTTAGTGTTTTATACACAAGACCTTTTTACTATTGTATGTACTGTTTTCAATCAATTAAATATCCTACTGCAGTCCACTACTTGAAATGGCCCTTCCCCAATTTCCGCCATACTGCAGTGCTTATTTGCAATTTAATAAGTAGTTTAAGTTGCGTCAACACCTTATATAATAGATTTTTAAACATTGACCTATTGAGATGTGCCAAATGAAATAGGATCAGATTCGTGGTATTGTGAATTCTACATAATTACTTTAAAACAAACCAGCATTAACAGTCTTGCCTTTGCGTCTAAAAACAGTATTCTTATTTTAGTTTACCAAGGCTTCCTGAAATTGATATTTAGTTTTTTGTTAACTTTTTCATGAATTGAAATCACAACAGCTAAGCACAAATAAGACTCAAATTTTGTACAGTTTCATTTAACAGATATCACTTTGTTATATGATATCAGTTCTATTTATACTAAATTTCTACGAGACGCTTGTAGTTTTATTGTAGTCATTTTCACCAATTTTATAATACATATTAATAAAAAAAATAGATTTTAATACTTCCTTTATATATAAATAATAAGTATACAAGATTTCAGTGTCTCCTGTTGCCGATGTTTCAATAAAAAATGCGTATAAAGGATTCTCTGCATGTATTAGCGTATGTAAAGATATTGTTTTGGAAAATAGATTATATATACTCCAAACGTTTACACTACTGACAATAGTGTAAAAGCAAAAAGACACCTAACTTAATTAACTATCCACCTCAATATCAGCAGCTCCGATGACCACGCACGTGGTGTAGGTAAGGTAATTCATAATTTAGCACCATACAAAATAATTTAGCTAACATTGAACGTATATCCTCCTTGTCAAAATAACATATTATGACAATTAGCATATTTGTACGTGTATGTAGAGCTCGTACTTTATATTTACGAGTTTTAAAAATAACATTAATATTTATATTATTTATTCTATATTTTGAAGCATTTAGAGGCTTGACTGAACACTTTAAATGGCAAATTACCTGAAGGTCAAAGTTGGCTCTTTGACAGTTGTTTGTGGTCAATATCGCATTAGCAACATAGCTTTCTCTAAGCTTTGAACGCGGTGAGAAAGCTTTCTTACATGAATGGGCATGAATACCTTTCGCACCATCAGCATCTGTAACGTTAACGAATAATTTATTTATTTATTAGTACTTCTTTCAAAAGACAACTACCGTATTAGGAATAATTACTGTGTCGCGATAGGTATTGATAACACCCATGCTCGGGACAACTATTCATGGATCACACAAATATTTCTCCAATGATGGAATGGATCCACGACCTCTGGCTCAGCATTTCGCCATAATCGTTAAAGAGTGCCGGTGATCGGGACTGGTCATCGATTGATTGCTATTACTTAAAAATATAGAAATAAATTGTGCGATTTTTAGTTGAATGCCCTCACATTTTATTTGCTCTATATACTAAAAAGAGAATTCTGGGCTTTTCTTTTCGTAACATTCATGACTGACTTAATCTGACTTCTTCTCTTGACAATTGACTTTCACAAAGTAGAAAACCGCCTGAATGCACCTTCACAATTCCGAATTAGGTTCGAACTCCTAACCGTTAAGGATGTGTACCTTCCACCACCAGCTTAGTAGCACGAGACGAAAATGTCTTAATAAATTTAAAAAGTATAATAAAAAACATGTTAGCGCCTATAAAATTTGAGTATTTTCCTCGATTATCCTGGGATACCATTAAATCCTGATTTGGTATCAATGGGGCCACCGCTGCTATTCTGTTGAATAAAAAAATAAATAAAAATCG
This sequence comes from Tyria jacobaeae, assembly GCA_947561695.1. Taxonomy (NCBI): domain Eukaryota; kingdom Metazoa; phylum Arthropoda; class Insecta; order Lepidoptera; family Erebidae; genus Tyria; species Tyria jacobaeae. The sequence goes on along the minus strand of OX387225.1, from coordinate 11,947,166 downwards.
TTTGACAAGTGGCAGAGAAATCGATTAAAAAAAAACACATACAGTCGAAATTAATCCTTTCTTTGTTTGTCTTGCTGTAGACGCAAAGCCGTAGTATTATTTCTATGTACAATACAATAGATTGAATAACAAACCTTACATGGAATTCAAAAGCATTCCCTAATTAATAACGGCGGTATAATTACCAACATAAACTGTTCAGTATTTCTCTTACACTATTTACTTAATACTCTTGTTATATAATAGACTTATTTCTAACGATATTAATTAAATAATATTTTATTCGTTTGCTTGTTGCGATACAACTTTCTTCAAATTAATAAGGAGAATTGGGGTCTGCATTTCAACTGCATGTTGTTAGCGAGGTGACTGGTGAGCTTGTGCTGTTGTTAATTATACGAGTATAGACGAACGGTACGCTTGACGTCAGTAAAGTTGTGTAAAAAAGAACATTTTTAGTGTGCTAGCAACGTAGGTCCCACATTACTAATACTCTTGTTAAAAAGTTACAAAAGTTACTCGTACATGTACCAACATTGTTACTAGAAATTTGTAAAAAAAACAAGTTGAAAAAGAGTGTTTATGGAGTTTCCCGCCTGGTATTCTCTATTAGATCTTCGTATTGAACAGGCAACTAGCTTTACGACTGACTTAGTGACTCTTACTCATGACAGTTAAAAATACATGTAATTGGTTTATATTAAAAGTGATTTTGAATTTGAATTTAAACCTTCAGCTAAGCTTAGTGCCTGTGTCAGAAGTACATTCACTACGGTAGTGCAGGTGGCGGGGTTCGAACTCGCAACGAGTTGATTGCAATTTCTACTCCTTAGTCATTACGCCACCGCTATTTACTAAAAATTGGTGATTACATAATAATTAAATCCGCCTCACAACAAAAGTCTGAAATAAACAAGCATTGTAGAAGGGGAACACTTTGTAGCTAACGTATTTATGCTGCCATTCAAATAATTTAATAGAGTTAACAAAACTAGGGGTGACACTAACACTTAGTATAGTTAGTTTCTACCTCACATACTAGCGTTGCCAACCAACCCTACTTAATAGCATTAAGATAACTTTAGGAAGCTTCATTTGGGTTTATTGTTACTAATTTTCAGGTCGATTCTCAGTCAGTCAGCTGTGGACTGCAATAGAAAATCTGTCTGCTCTAATAAAGTACAAATGTGAATCTGTCACCGTTTTATTGTTTTTTTTTTTAATGGAGTTCTATCAAAAGTAGATTGAATTAACAAATGATCAAATATAGTAAGTTATGATCTTATTTGCCACCAAATTCCTTCTCGTGAGTGTCGTAAGAAACAACTAAGGGATCGGACTATTTTCAATCACATAGTATATATAGAGTCCTACAGTGCCTGAATGACGACCTTAAGCTATGACATAAGTGGGACTAAGTTACTGTTGGCAAAAATATTGACGTTTAAGACGCCTATGCCTGCCCCTTTACGGATATAGGCATGAGCGTATGTATGTAATGATCTTATATTTGTATGTTATATTAAAGCCCTAGTTTAATTAATGGGATTTCTGTCAATCCTAGTGACTTGACACCTATTACGTAATCAGATATATTATACAGTCACGTGAATAATTTCTTGGATCCACGTCATAATCCGGATCAATCTCGCCGATATACAACACAGTAATTGCGAGGTTAGCACATCCAGTTCTACTAAGTCAATAACATCTGATGAGGTTGACAATGAGCCGCAGTAGCGAAAGACATTTTCTCGTTTCCGAACGATAAATAACTGGCGGCATTAATACATTGGCGCACCCAGTTCACGGCTCACGCTGAGTGACATGAAACTGACGCTTGCCGCCTAAAAAGACTGTTGTGTTGCTTTGTTTTAGTTTGCTGGCTAATTGGAATGATTTATTTGTAATATTTGTGTTGAGTCTAAGACTTACTTACTTACTTACGTATTATTAATTAGTTAAAGTATAAGACTTATTTGCTAGCTATGTTTTGTTCTTATTTATTAATATTTGTAACATCCATCTCCTAAAGCCTAAGCTAGTAATCGAAGCTGGACACAGTTCACTCAACACAGACTGCAGTAAGCTAATTGATTGATTCTTCATAATTAAATATTAGAAAATTTCAGTTAACACTAACTAAACAAGTCATATAAATACTTTTTATAGTAATTGCTACACTTTGAAATAATTAGCATTCTGTTCAGTTTTTTATTCTCTATATTTGATCTGTTTTGCTTTCAATTAAAGAAAGAGAAAAAAAACATGTATTATGTATTACATAGAGGCAATGGTAAATAGCAAGTGTTGTAAAAACAGATACTTATGTATGAGTCAAAAATGTTTTTTTTTTTGTTGTTAGTTCTTGATTCAAGTATCGCTGAAATTATGCTAACACCTACAGTGAAATTAACAAACGGTGAGTTAATATCTAGTTTTACAATAAGAGAGAAAGAGGACCTTCATACATAAAAGCAAACTATAAAAAAATATACAATAAAAATAAATATTAACCATACAATTAAGCCGTGTGGTTCTCATAGATAAGAACTATCAAGGAGGATTGCCTGGAGAGGCGACATGGCAGCCTCTCCTACCGGCTGACGCAGGTGCTCACCGGACATGGCTGCTCCTAAGACTCGATAAGTTCCTGTGTCATATCAGCATAGACGCAACAGCGGCACGACTTGGTGAAGGCTATTGGTGTGGGAAGCCTCTTGCTAGAGACCATGGTTCAGTCCATGGTACAAAGTGAGAGTAGGAATCCGCCGTCATCTTGAGAGGCGATGCTGACCTATAATATAAGTATAGTAGTGATAAAAAAGGATGTTATTTTTCTGTTTAATAGAGTTTTAAAAGTCATATTTAGCTTTTGATAGACCTTATTCTGGAACTCATGGTTTTATTTTCAAAATATACTTCAAACCAGGCATAAATGTATGACTTCGCATCTGCAGGTCGCACCTCCATGGTTAGTCACTAACGACGACGGCTATAAGTCGGAGAAACGTCAACCATGGTTTAAGTTCCTTTTGAAATAAATTGGATTGGAACCCGCAAAGAAAATTAATGAAAATAAACTTGATTTTGTTCTATCTTATATATTGTTAGATAGAATTCTGTTTTGATAATATACTATTGTAATGAATCAAGTGATTCGTTGAATTTATCTTGGAAAATCGTTTGTTTGAATAGAAGGAACAGTTTAATTACTAAGAAATAAATAAAATGCTAAGGACTACTGAAAAGGTTTCGCCAAGTTAGTTTATCTGTGATGTTCATTACAGCTACTTTATCAGGATATTCAATTACTTAAAACTATTATTTTAAGCAATTAAATGTAGTTTTAAGCAATATATTGCTAATTATTATTAACACAGGCACTTAAAAGAATATTTTGTAAGCGAATGTTTTAGTTTTTTTAATAGATAGAACAGAGAGGTATAGATATATCGCCAATTAGTTTCAAACGTATTCATTATTACACTCTGATACTTGATCACGTTCCTTTGACTTAAAACAAAGAACTTTTGATGAATCTGACAGTTCAGCATTTATGATAAGTTTGCTCGAATGCTAGACTCGAATAACGTTTAAATTTAACAGACAGACTTTTAATGGTAATTAGTTTCATATTTTAAGACGTTACTATTCCTCTAAGACTCACTTAACCTCACTCCCTTATTTTTAAATGACTGAGGTTAAGTTAATAAAATACCCATTATTGTTATAAAAACTTGAAATACTTTGAAACAATTTAACGTTCTCAAAACTACTTTACAAGTTTTAGTAACGTGCAAAGTAAATTATTATCGAACAAACTATGCAAATGAGTTGGAATACCAGACACAAGTATGACTGGTTTTCACAAACCTACCCGTTAAACTCACAAATCTATTAAAATAATAACCATCTCATTCAATCCACATAGGTTCTCATCCTGTAGTGGCTCAGTTGAACCAGCAGCACTTCAAAGGCCGAACAGTCCTAAACCGTCTGCGCTCGAAGTCGCACGCGTACACGGGCGTGTTTCCGAACGCGCTATTTACGATATTTGAACGCCGCGTTCGTTTTTCAAACAAGTAAAAATATCGGAGTGCTTTAAGGTGTAAAGTTGAAAAAAAAAAAATTCTTGTGTTATAAAATGTAGATGAATTTATTGGGATTAAAATTGTTATTATTGGTGCAAGTTTTATAAACTGTGTGGAATATTGGTGTGGTTCACCTTGACTGGTGTCAATATTACTAGTAATAAACGTTAAGGTAAGTTTGTTTCAAAACGATAATGACCTGTTTATTATGAATAAATTATGCGGACATGAACTTAATTATCAAGATTAGTTATCTATTGTGATTTTAATATATTATTATAATGTTTATGGTTCATCAAGTTTTTTTAGTTAGTTTTTTCAGTGTAGAATTTCAACATTTGTTAACCAAGTCGAAGAAAAATTAACCAGTTATACGCTTTTTCTGCGTACGCTTGACAAACGGTTGCAAATAAAGGAATTCGATGTACAGGAAAAATATTATTCTTTAGTAGTAAAATTATTTGTACTGTTCTACAATATTTATTTAATAAACCTGATCGGTTTGCCTTACGGCATTTTCAGAGGTTTCTAGTTCTTTGGGAAGTTACTGCTGAACGAATGGCAAGTACCACCAAGTGCCAACAAACAACTGTATAAATAGTATTCTTTAGTAGATCTATATTTAACACAGTATAATGTTTTTTTTTTAAAAAAAAACCTTAAAAAATGTTTAGGGGAATTTATAAGATACATTCTTTGAATTCGTATAAAGTAAAGAGTTTCATCACGACTAAAATTTTATGTAGATAAAATTTGCCCTTTACTGCATTTAATATGTGTTTTTCGTTGTAATATACATAATATGTTTACACAGTCGATGCATATACATATGTGTGTGTATCTATACTCCCTATAGACTCCAAAACAGCGCGACCAATGAATTTTTCAGGGAATGTTCAGATTGGTGTAGCAGGTGATCCTGTAAATTTTAGTTGCGATCAGATTTTTTTGTACATATCAAATAATTTAAACTTAGGCTGCTTGTTTGCTTGTACTTAATATACCAACAATCAGGGTAACTTTGGCTCACATTGCAGCATTAAAGAATATGTACACACGTATAAATGTCTCCGTTTTACTGAATATTACTTAACGTTATGTTTTTTTAACTTAATTTTAGATAGTTATTCTTAGGAATAGAATGAAAATCTAACAAAATTAACAAAAATCTATAGAGCCATTGATGTACCAAGGGTTGGGTCCCATTGACCTACAAACGTAACTCACCATTTAATATAACTTTGGCTTTTCATTTTCATGATAATATTTAGCTGGGTTTTTATATGTGCAGCTTACCCAATAAAAAAAATATCTAAATTGAGGTTTAAAAGTAAAATCAGTTTATAGAGTGATAAAAATCTACTTTCTATATTTCTATAACATAATATAAAGGTAATAGGTTAATTTATAAATTTAAAATGAGCATCATAGGCTTATGCCATGCTAAGTTCCTTTTTTGAACGCATATTTTTTTTCAATTCTAAATTTTAACGCACTGTGCCTTCAATTTAATGGTTAAATTAACGCAAAGGACATTCATTCATAGGGAAGCAAAGCCCCTATGATTAAACTGCTCCCGCGTGGAAAAAATGAAACAATACTAGGATTTGTCGGTATTTTTATATGCCAAATATAAAATTTCCTTACGCTCGCAATGATATACCTACCTACGTACATGTCATAAAAGAAAACTGATTTGATTTGACATGACAAAGGCAGAGCTGCGATATTTTATTTAACACCACTGGAAGCTTGTGAAGTCGCCTTCCGTAATTTAATTTCTTAGTAGATCGAAGGACATAAGGGAATTAAAAAGAAAACACTCTAAGAATCATTACTTATTTATTATATCGGAGTACAATATGTTCAGGCTGGGATTTAGTGATGTGAAAGATTTTTGCTGCTTGTACGTTGCAACCCAGACGATAATCCATCAGATATCGTGCCCTGCATACCCTAACGTCTGCCACCGACAATGCCTTAAAAAAAAGTGGCCAAGTTCTGGGCCGCAACGAAGACGAGGGTAGAATTAACCTTCTGCAACTCTTATTTTTACCGCAGACGTAGTCAATTTCATTTTCATCGATGAGATTTCTATTAATATATATTATAATTAGATTTTTTACGACATTATTGATTACACGCCCCTTGGCCGCTCCAAAAATAATTTTCTTTATTGTTCACCGCCATGAAAAAATTGAAAGAGGAACCTAATTTAACTCATATATATTATGTATTTATATGTAACGCGATATTTTCTCTAATTGTAAACAGATATGGATAATTCATTTTAATTGTACACAATGTGTGTAAAATGTTATTCCTGTTCGTTCGTTCATTACTGAAGGTTTTATTGTATGGGATAGGGGGCAAACGAGCAGACGGCTCACCTAATGGTAAGTAAGCAACCCAAGAGTCACAAATGCTTTACCGGCCCTTTAGGTAGGAGTACGCTATTTTCTTGAAGGTTTTAAAGTCCTATCTGTCTGGAAATACGGAAGGCGACAATTTGTTTCACAGGCTGGTTGTGCGAGATGGGGGAGTGCATATCATCCAGGCGATGAGGATGGCAATTTTGTGGCGTAGGACGATGGCGGAATTCTGCGGCCAAAATAAGTCCGAACAATTCCTCTAAACACTCCCCAATATACAAGCGATAGAGAATACCGGGTAAAGCTACATCTCTACGCAATGCCAAGGTGTCAAGCCGATCAGAAATATCCTGGCCATCGATGACGCGAGTCGCTCTCGGTTAAATGCGATCAAGAACTAGATAGAAGCTGGTACTGGGGTGTACCTGCATAGGTATGAGAATAGTATTCCATGTGCGGTGGGATGGAGGCTTATTTGGCCTTACCACCCTCTAAGTGAGCGCGTTACTGGATTTCGCCTGATATATCGACCAATAGTTTGTCGTGTTCAGGTCGTTCTCTCTAAGTTTTTTGTGGCTTTGTCATACATATTGTATGAGTATTCTTATTGTTGTGTAGGTAATTTGTATTCATATGAATTTGGAGAATGGGAATGCGATCTTTTAAACACATAGGACGGCAGAGTACGGCTTCTCAACACCAACATCTTTTGTACTTTTTGTTAAGAGTCCATGTACATATAATTAAATAATTACATTAATTCGCAATCATCATCTTCAACATGATGAATCACTGCGTTTGCCTATTCTTGGGTCGCGGATGCTATTACGTGCTGTGTCGAGAACTATTTGATTCTGAACTGAACTGATTAACTCCTGTGCCACGGGGGCTATACAAACATTCAAACAAGGAATACAAAGAACACCAAGACTCAGAACATCAACTTGAGCATTATAGAGTACAGTCAACACAATTCATTTATTTTAATACAATACATATGTATATTTACATAATATATACATGACATCTATAGGGTATTTCAATTCACTGTGAAGACCTTGACATAGAACTAACACATATATCATCATCATCCAGACGAGAAGAGCTAACATACGTAGTAACTTCTTATCCTGAATTGCGATATGAAAGTCGCCACTATTAACACTTCACCATTTATGTTGCACTGCACCTGTTCAGCTATAACACAAAAGAATAATCTGATTGACATTTAGCATACCAGATGTAAGGATAAGAAATATAAGGAGTGAATGTCACCTCCTTTTATATTGATAACATAACAACATAAAAGTAGATGCCTACTAACTGTAACTCTAAAAGATTACAGGTTTACAGAATAATTGTCATAAATATGGGGAATAGGGTAGAATTCCAAAAGACTTGGCTTATTATAATTTAAAAATACATTGACGTGGAACCAAAAAATTCTTAAATTTTAATTTTCTTTGGACTCCTACTTTAAATTTATTGCCCATTTCTTTTCATTACCAGGCAGCAGTGGCCAACACTTTGGACAAACGATTTTTTTGGCTTACTTTTAAGATTTTAAAATCAACCCTAACAAGTAACTCGTTTTACATTATTTTAATAATAACACTGTTTCTATTTGTCTCTAAATAAACATAGGCAGAAACTATCGTATTTTTATTGAACTCTCTTGGAACGATCAACACATTTTAACTACTTGGCAGAGTAGAAATTACGATAACTTGTGAAGTACGTAAGTTGGATTAACAAACCACTTTTGCCTAACTTGTTAGTCAGAAGCGAGATGTTAGAGAAACCCAGATGTTATGTTGTACATATATTACATAACGAAATTGCTTAGTATCGCTAACTTCCTACAAGTTTTGGGTTAGACCCTGGATTAAAAAAAGTTTCTTTGGATTTTTTCTTTACCGAACCTCCTCCGGTCATTTCATACAAAAGTCGAGTCCAGAAGAGATCATGTCAGTTAGGTATCATTAAATACTGCTTTGTTTTTTCTACGGCATAAGTAAACAGTGGATTGTATGTTCTTTCAAAGTTAATTGAACGGAAATCTTAAGAATAACTCGTTTTATACAGGTTTATCATTTATACTTCATTTGAACCGGATTTTGTGTAGTATAAAGAAAATGACTTGATAATTGAGGTCGATGTGATATATGAAATTTACTTGAAAAACGGGTGTAAATTTTAAAATATTTATCCGGGACAAAAAGTAACTTTATGATATTCCTGACTATTCCACCAAATGTCATCCGTTCAATCGTTCAGACATACTTGAGTAAGAAACTTCCCAAACCTTTGGCATTTATAATAGTTGTAATATAGATGGAAGACGTTCACGTACCCATCGTCTTAGTTATTTATTATAAATTCTGCAACATATTTACCAATACACAAACATAGAACTTAAATAAATGTAGTTCTGTTGTTATATGGTTTTGAGCTAAGGCCCAAGAATATATTGAATTCAAATTTAACAATGAATAGTATAACATGGTACTAAAAAGACATCAGTTTCAAATACGGTCGTATTGCTTTTACCTTGATATTATTCTAGTTATATTTTTCTGATCCCCACTTTATGATACTTTCTTTGAATGTCTTTTTTTATTATAAAATAATATCTCACAGAAAAGCATTTCTCTCTAAAACAGTTCTACAAATTCCTTCAAAGGTGAACTTCTTGCAAAGATATAAACTGCCCTTGGCAATGCCATTCCAAAATTTAAACTCATAAACAATTCCATAATTAAAACAAAATTCAAATTTAGAGACATAAATCAACTTACAATCTTTGTACTAACTTTATTATGAAATGTATGCATGTATCTAACAAATAGCTCAGATTTCCACCATTTTCACATAAAGTTTTATCTTTTATTCAGTGAACGTTATCTCAGCTAGAGCGGTAGCCATTCATCCAACCTCGCAAGCTCCCTGTTCCCGTCCGACACCGACACAAACCTTGAATTTTCCGCTTGCTCTATTATTTTTATCAACATTAGAACGGACTTTTCATCTTTTAAATTTTTGTCTGATAATTATATTTTTTCTTCCAAACCAGCTTAAAGAACTTTACAAATATTTTTAAACATATTTTTGGATACTGTTTCTTGTTTTAAGCTTTAATATATTTTAACCTTATTTGTTACATCTATAAAGTCTTTTAGGTGGTATATTTAAAAGAAATGACCTTACCTTACCTACCTTATATATACTTTTTGTTGAAATAATATTCTACCTATAATTATACCAAAAGCTGGACTGTGTGTTTGTTATTAGAAAATAAGGGCGGATGTGGATAACAAAAGAAAGTAATTGCCCTTACATTGCCTTACAATAAACATATGGTTTAAAGCTTTATATGTTCATCTTATAAAAAGTAATTTGTAGTCCCTACTTTCGTAATTAATATTACCTGTTTTGGCTAGTTTAAAAGTGCAAACTAGAGAACGTTAAGTCTCGTAACTGGCTCATATCTGGCCATTTAGGACATAAATGCCCTCCCAGTCAATGTTACGAATGAAATATGTTTGTTTCCTTTTAGTAATATATACGCTTGAAAGTTGGGAAGCGGTTTAATGAAAATTTAACACAATGAAGCTTATATGATAGAAATTAACATAAAAACTTGTATGGCAAAAACTTTCATGAACAAAATAGTATCAAGAGGAAAATATGCGTCATTTGCAAAGATATTATATTAGTTTCTTTACGTTACTAACTCCAGAGTCTGTACCTACTAACTTTTGTATAAAAAGGTTTGAAAGTGTGTGCGTGTCTGTATTGGCGTTATGAATTTTTTTTTCAAATCAGATTTAATAGACTTCTAGAGATAAATAGGATCAAACTTGAAAACTATTTTTGAAAATACAAGACATATTTTCCTATTATAAATTTTTGATATGAAATTGTGTGAAATATATCTGATTGTTTTTTTTCTATAAGAAACATCTAAGGAAAGTTCCTAGCATAAAATACAGACCGATTTTACCGTCTTAAAAGCGAAGGATGGAACCTATGGAGTAAAATATAGTGTTTTGTAAAACGTTAGTTTTATTAGGAAATCATAAATATTTTAATTGTAAAATAATAAACTTTTAAAATAGCTATAAAGCTGACTTCAGTACGCCTACCATGATAAATTGTAATATTCTATTTCTTACTTTTCCCCTCTTAAATATTTGCTTCAAATTTCAATAGGACTTGCCAATTCAACCAACTCATTTAAAAAAAGAATTTTCGTCATTAGGGAGAACATATTCACCAGTAGTGCAACTTGAAAGGCCCTGCCTTTACGTCGAGTTAATTTAAGAGTCGATTAAATATTATTCTATTTATTCATATTAATTAACATATAAATATTTTTTTAATGTAGCTATGTATATACATGAATATATTTAAAAATACAAAAAGAATAGTGGACCACCGACATCGGGTACAGAGACCAAGATACCGGTGTTAGGGCACCTAAGACAGGAACCTCCTTACAATACGGACCGTGTCGTTGACAACTACCTTCTGCCCCTTTGGTCCAGGTGGCTTGATCCCAGGCATCCTCTTAAGGTGTTGATCAATTCAATTACATATTTCATGTAAAAATAGAAATTATTGTTGAGTCATATATTGCGGGTTAATATTGAAAGTTAGAAGAAAATTATTGCAATTGCAATATACTCTTTGGCTGGCACTGTTTTCTTTATGTTATTATATAACTTCAAGTATTCGCAATACTTGAAGTTATATAATAACATTGTTAATCCTTTAATAAATAAAATAGGCCGGCAACGCACTTGCGACTCTTGAGTTCCAGGTGTTCATGTTAGGCGATAGTTTCTCATCATCAGGTGCCCCGTTGGTTTGGTTACCCCTATAAAAAGAAGTATGATTCATAATAAAAAAGCAAGATTCAGATTTTGCTGCAGCAAGATGCAACTTTTACATGCGTATATACAATGTGAATCTTGCTGATTTCAACCCACCCAGTCCCGGATATACGAGTGAATCCGAGGTACCTAGTTATTTATATTACGTATAATTCCTATTTAGAATGTTATTTAATAACTGACCAAATAACCAGCTTGGGTTATGTGTTTCATATATTATTTTTAAATACAAAATAATACGTACGTACGTATATACATACATATATGGGAGATGTAAATAAACGTACTGAACCGGAGTAATACCACGGCCTAACCACACCGATTGTGAAGCAAATTTTGCCTTGTGTTTCGCGGAGTTAGTGAAGTTACTGAAAGTCCAGCTCGGAGGGAGCATCCTCAAAAACTAGCAACGCACATGTATCTTTTGAGTTGCAGATGTCCAGGGCCAGACACATTAACTTACCATTAGATTACCAGTATGCTCGTTTGCCTTCCACACCGTAAAAAGACAAACTAGTCATAAAAAATTTGGTACTACATATTTAGTAATAATATAATAAAGTAAAATATTAAAAAAGTAAAAAATAGCAGCGGTAAAAGCAACAGGAAAAAAGATAAAAAATTAACATCATTTCTTGAACGTAACTTCATTTCAAAATGTCAATGACACTTGTGAAACTCTTATCGTTATAACCCTTGTCGCGGGCAAGTTTTAGCTGACTGAAAAACCTCTGAGTACTTTTGAAATCAGTTTGAAAAATCTACTAAAGTTAACCTTCTAAGTAATTTGACCTTCATTTATATAGCCTATTTGGATGTCCTTAGTGCGTTTTTGGATAGTGTTATTATATATTTCATTAAAGCTCTATGTAATTTTTACCCCAATTCGTCGAATCCCAAATGGAAGGTTAAATTGGAAATGTTATATCGACTCGCGTGTTTGCTTTATTCGTGCCTATTTTGATTATCTAGCTATTATTTACATATATACTCCCTACTGTTCCCGGAGGCTTCCTTGTTAGGGTATTCGGTCCGACATACCACCTCTCCGTAAGCTCCGGTGAGGTGATGACCCGTGGGGGTTTCCACACGAAAAAAAAAACTCCCTACTAGTAGTATATATTTACTCCCACACAATAAAGACAAAAAAACGATAGCTACTAATACGTGTATTAAATAGTAGTTTAGTTATGTTTATATAGTATAATTAAGTTAGATTCGTTGGCAGAGTGAGGCATGATGATGTGAGAAAACGGAGAAAGATGAAAAAAGATGTAGTAACAAGAATAGTGAAAAGAATGCTGGGTTGGTTTGGGCACGTTGAGATTATGAGTGAAGAGGTAGTGTCTGAAGGAATTTCGAAGGCTTCTGTGATTGGACAAGGTGATGCAGCTAGATCCCGAAAGGACTACACCATAATGGCAAAAGACTTAAGAAGAGGAAAGTTAAAAGCGCCTGTAAATAGCGAGCGTCTATTAAAGGTCTAATCCCACTTGTGATGGAAGAACACCTTATGTATTCGATCGGTTCGACTCCGTCATGCCACTACATCGTCCGCCGTCAGCCCCGTGGGGTTTTCACATGAAAATCAAAAGATATTTCACCCAAATAGGCCCATTTATAAACAACAGTATGTAAACTAGTGTACTAGAAACATTTCTTGAAGATACCTTATATTCTGTTCACATCGAGTCTCAGATCGGCTAACAGCCGAAATTGTTTAAATTAGGGAAATATCGAGCCCATTGCTCCTATGTTATAGGTGAGTAACACGAGCAGGGCTTACAGACTATCTAACAAGGCATTTTCCAAGGCTTTTAGGGAAATCAAATTCAAAACTAATTTAAAATGTTTATTGAAAATTTTTTAAGCACTTATATTAAATGGTTGGAATTAACTTATCACATTATAGTGATAGCTGGCTTGCAGCTTATAAATACAAAAGTGTGTTTGTTGGTTAGCACCCGCATTTCAACTCATAACCTGATAAACCGATATTCATGATTGACAGGGGCACAGAAAAACCTAATGTTCTCGTGTAATAAAAAAAAAGCAGACCGCAAATGTTGAACGACTATGAGAAAAAACCTATTCTTAAATAAGACTCGAAAATTAATAGCAGCCCAAAAAAAAGATATCCAAGAATATTTTAAGGAAATGATGTTACGATGAAGGGTTTTCCTTAATTTTCGTAAACGTCTTAACCAACGGTCCACACTATCGTTTCGCGTCTAGTGATAATTAATAAAAAAAAATACCATTTGCTATTCAATAATTTAACCTGAAACGTATTTCTTTCCGTGCAAGAATGAACCAAGAAACGTGCCTTTTTGTACAAATCAATAAAATATAATAAACAAAAAATATATGATAATGATATTTCATACAATACATCTTGATTGATGATTTGATTTCATACAATTTGACAACTGATGGACGAAGTGCAAATAATAGCAATAGAATCATGTAATAAAATTTACAATATAACATTTTTGCGTGATTAACACTAGCTTATACTTGATAGCTTTTTATGACCTACAGATTTCTTATCAATTCTTCTTTAAAGTTTAATACCAGTCCAGTTTCTTTTGAAACGTTGAATCACCAATAAAATTTTGTTCACCCATTGCATAGATTCGTTTGGCGTTAAGCACCCTTATATTTTTCGAGTTTAATAATTTTTGAATGATTGGAGACACAAAAATAATTTGTTCCCTTATTTGTAAGTTACTGTACGGCTCATGATTTGGTATTCAATTATTTTATATACTTTAATTTTTTATTTTAATTCTGAGATACACCTTTCACGAAGATAGTGGCTTGGTTTACGTTTCTCGGACCAGAAAATTTATTCGAAATAGCACTCTTCAAGTCTAATTTTATAAAAACTAAAGAAGGGTAATGCAAAAACTAAGCAGCGGTTTTGCTTTCGAACCCCAACCAAGAGCGCTACCGTCGTGATCCCTTTCAACAAGAATACTAATAATGTATTAAAAATTAATATATATATAAATGTATATTTAGTTGATGTACTTTATTGAATTTCTAATTCTTAAACTGTAGTTTATAATATGTATTATCATCACTTAATATGAAGCCCAGGTCGAAAGATCAAACTTGTTTGACAAGATATGTATGTTTAGGCGTCACGTTTACGTCGTATAATGTACAGATGATCCAAGTTTTAACATAACGTCATATAATCAATGCGGTTTGTTAGCAACACGTCGCTAATCAACATTATAACAAGTTAGTGATAAGATGGAGTATAGGTATGTATAACATGTATAGGACGTAGATATAAAAATTACGTAATTTAAATAATGGAAGTCACAAATAGGTATTAAGCACGATGTCAACATTCTTGGCAAAAACTGCTACGATTATTAACATTTATTAAAACACAAATATTTACATACATAGTTCTAGGATACACATCTTACTAGTTTCAAGAGTATTCAAATGTTAGTGTTGCAAATTTAAATAAATTCAATACTCTAGCCCTCTCATGCTAAAAAGTAAAAGTAAGTCTAAACAGGACAAATCAGCACTTCGCTGTAGAAAAAACGTTGCTTCTTTATATTATTATATAAGAAATGACTAGGTATATAAGTAAATACAAATATATACCGATGCCTATGTATAAAAACTCCCGCATTAGGATTAATTCCTGTGTTGCGGAGGACTTTACAAATATTCAAGCAACGGATACAAAGAACATCCAGACTCAGAACAACAATTTGAGGATTACACAAAGTGTTGTCCAGATCGGGGATCCCCACCACCACTCGGCGCGGTAGGACTAAACCACTACGCCATTCGTGCAGTCTAATCCCGAAAGGAGTTAGCAGTGGCGTCTCAAACACCCATTTTTGACAATCATAATTTACTCCAGCTTACGTAAAGCCTGTTGTTGTCAATCAGCCAATGCATGACTGTGTGATATACATATACGTTCTATTAAATAACTGTCCAGTCTCTAAGTCGCATTTTACGACACCCACGGGAAGAGATGTTGGGGAGGGGCTATGACTTGGTACAATATTAGATTTTACGATAAAAAACATAAAAATATATTCAAACTGCATTACTTTTGCGTGTACCCTGTTGGTACAAACTATGTACTTTCATCTGGCGAGTGGTGTATTAACCACTGCAATTATAGAACCGCTTTTAAAATAAGAACAAAACGACCGTTTTATAAATATCAATAGGAAAAAAATTACAAAACTATAAAACGATCTACAGATGTTAGTTGACTGGGTAAGTTCCTAAATGTAATTACACCTTATTTCGGTAGCTTCATCTAAACTAGTACCTGTAAGCTACAACTGGAGTTATATTATAATAAAGATACAACATTAAAATACTCTTACCCAAATCCAATAAACCTTTGTCCTGCGTTACTCAAACGTCTTAATATTCAGACTTCACGACTGTATGGTATTACTTACTTAATTCAGCAAAAAGCCGGATGTGGCAGCTGTTTCCTTGGCTATCGTTAAAGCGGTGAAATTGGGTTCCTCGGGCTCTGTCCGAAGGCAGTAGGTAGTGTGTTGAATTGCAACAATGTGGTATTAGTATTATCGCTATTAAAAAAGTTAATTAATTGAGTGCGTTTATTTTATCCGTCACGTTACGTTGTTTTAATATTGAATCGTAGCCGAATAGTGTAAAGTAAAGATATGGAATGGGGTATGACATAATTCAACAGAAACTCAAATGACTACCATCGGTACCACCAGTAGGTACCATTCAAGCACAATTTCATAACATTTAACATAATCAAATAAACTGATAGACATACGACCGCGTATTATGTCACCTGAGCACCGCTTATTTATAACCGGCTTAGATTTAAAATTATTTTGCGGATAATGGAACCAAACCAGAACTATCGGTTTAATAACTGAAAAGGATTTCAATTAGGTGCCGGTTTCGAGAACTCCTATGAAAAACTAGACTGCACGTACCTTATCAATTGTCTTTGGTCCCTTACAGATAGATTAAACATGCAATTTCGAATAAACCATAAATCATAGTTTACGACAATACAGTACGTTACTGTTTACTAACTAAAAATTAAAAGAAAGAAAGAGTAGTAGTAGTAGCATTGTAAGAAACCTTCCAATCTCAGCGTTCTAATTGGTGACGATTAAAATCCCAACATATTCGTAGCAATTAGCTAAATAGCTAATTGCTACGAATATGTTGGGACTAAGGTGAAAAACCTCCACCCACAATTTTATTTTATAAACTGATGTACGCAAGTAATTAAGAGTCTCCCAATAACGAAATAACAGTCTTATAAAAATATAGTCAAGTTATTCGATCGAACGTGACCCATTTAGTAGTTGCAATAGTAGAAAGTGTAGGTCAATAAACTTTGCGAAAGCTATTATGGACGGTGGTCGGTACGGTGATAAGCTAAACAATAATATGGATAATAAGTTTAAAAAAATACCCTTAGTAATCCTGTGCTGTGTATTCGAGTCATGTAATCGAACGAAGCCAACCTCGATGGGTTTATTAGCAGACAATAAATAGTTCTACCACATCTTGGCTTTGTCATCAAACATTCGTTTCCGAACTTCACAGACAGCACAAACTCAAGAGATTTATTGGTAGAAACTAAAGAAATCCAGTATCGACATCATCCATATATC